>CM034297.1:44414682-45614682 GCA_019925795.1 Dendrobium chrysotoxum | reverse complement strand
GTAAGGTTCTTTGCCTGCTTTAGAAGGAAGTGAAAAGAGGTAAGGTTCTCTGCCTGCTTCAGGAGAAAGCAAAAAGAGTTTGGGTTCTCTGTCTCACCGGGTTGGTGAAAAGGAGTTTTGTAAAGGCTTCTCCGCCTTGCTGTGGGAGCAAAAGGAGAGTCACTGAGTTTTAGTGCAATACCTAGAGGGGAGGCTCTATGGAGTTGATGTAGGTCAAGTTGATCGAACATCGAACCACTATAAAATTTGGTGTGTTCATTCTTTTACTGTTCTATTTTTTAATTTATGCACTTTACTTTTATATGGATGATCATCTAGTAAAGCTTTTATTCTATTTGATTAAACATCTCCACATCAATGTGTTTTTATAACTATTTTAAAATATCCAAAAAGGTTTTCAAAATCTATTTTGCTCAAGAATTTTTAAAATAACTAATTAACCCCCCCCCCCCCTCTTAGTTAACCTCAGGCTAGTTCACAATGGCTTAACATCCCCAACAAACTTTCAAGTGGTATCAGAGTGAGATTCGTAAAAATAAGTTTTAAAAAACTTTTGAATTTGATCGATGGCCAACTTTAGTAATAAAAACACCATGGAAGGGTATTCTATTACTCATCCATCTTTATTTGATAACATACCTTTTAATTTTTGAAAAACTTGCATGTCCAACTTTTTATAATCGATCGATTATCGCATGTGGATGCTTGTTAAAGATGGTTATAATGCACCATTTAGAATTTTTAATGGTGTTAAAATTGAACTTTCTTTTACTGAATGGACTCATGGTGATAGGGACTTAGCACAATTAAATGCAAAATGCTTAAACTATTTTTTCTAAGCATTAAAATTTAAAGATTACATGCGTGTGGCAACTTGTACCACTGGCAAAGAAATCTATGATAAATTATGTATCATTTATGAGGGCACAACTGAAATGAAATAGTCTAGGTTGAATATCTTACTTCACGACTATGAACTCTTTCACATGAAATCTAGTGAGTTAATATCTGAAATGTATACTAGGTTCACATAAATTGTCACATTCCTGCATACCTTAGGAAGAGAACTCACTAACTATAAAAAAGTTAACAAAATCTTAAGATGTTTGCCCTCTTCCTATAATGCCAAGATAACTGTGATTATTGAATCCAAAGATTTGAACACTTATTCTGTTGATAACTTACTTGGATCACTCACTGCTTATGAGCAAGAAGTGAACCAAAGATAACTTGATGCAGGAGAGAAGAAGAAGGAGAAAACTGTGGCACTGAAGGTGAATGATATGGATACTGATACTTCCAGGTCTGAAAGCGATGATGTTGCCTTAATCACTAGGCAATTCAAAAACTTCTAAGGAAGAAACACAAGAACTATCAGAAATGGAATAAAGATAAGTCTAACAAATATTCTAAAGGTTCTTCTGATACAGTTTGCTTTGAATACAGGAAGCCAGGATATATAAAAGCTTATTGTCCTACACTTAAGGCTCACCCAAGCAAGGAGAAGGGTGAGGAGAAACCCAAGTTCATGAAGGATAAGAAGCAGATTCAAAAGGCTTTCTAGGCGGATTCTACATCTGACCCCTCTGAGACTGAAGCTGAAGAGGAGACTATAAACTTATGTCTGATGGAAAATGAACATCTTGGTCAGTCTGATCAAGAAGAGGTATGTGAACTAACATATGATTAATTACTTGATGTTTCTGAGAAAATCCATTCATCATATAGGAAACTTAAGAAAATGCATATTAGTCTGAAATTAGAATTCTTAAACTTGCAAAAAGAACATGATGTTTTACTTAAGGATTATTCTACACTTGATATCAATCACAGGTCTTTGCTTGATGAATTTGATGAGTTAAATAAAAAGTATTCTGAATTGATTATTAAGCATGATTTATTAAAAATATCGCATGCTAATTTAGAAAAAGTGTTTAAAGAACTAGACACCATGGTGTGGGATTTAGATAATAATGAGCATGCATTGAAACTAGAAATTATAAGTCTTAAAAAAGAAAATGAATTTTAAGTATAAAAATTAGTGCATTTGATAATAATAAAACACCTCCTACATTTGCACAATTTTATAAACCTCCATCACCTGAATAATTTAATTCAAAATCATCAAAGCCTGCATTATCCAAACCTAGGAAGAGGCACTATAACCCACGTAGATTAGTTAATCCTTTTCATGGCGTTAGATTTTTCTCCTGTGGCATGCTAGGATATATCTCTCACACTTACATTGTTCATCGTAGTACACATTGGGTGTGGAGGCTTAAATTATATGATTCACAGCATAACACACATGCATTCTATTCTTCTTTCCATAAGAAGGAACCTAAACTTATTTGGGTTCCTAAATCTGATGGTTGATGATTTTATAGGGATGCTCTCACATAAGACCTTGTGAGAGCATGTGGTACATGGACAACAAATGCTCAAGGTACATAACTGGAGATGAAAATCAATTCATTTCGCTGGAGGCCAAGGCTGGAGGCAAGGTCACTCTTAGAGACAACAACACTAGGAAAGTGGTGGGCATATGTATAATCAAAAACTCCAAGAACCTTTTAATTAAAAATATTTTACTGGTAGATGGACTGAAATATAACTTACTCAGCATCAGTCAACTCTGTGACAAAGGGTTCAGCATAAAGTTTCTGGTAAACACTTATATTATCAGCTTAAATAATAATACTATTTTACAGGGCAAGAAGATCAATAATATTTATATACTTGATTTAAATAATATTGAGTATGCTGCATCATTTTGCTTGAAAACTGTTGCTGATGAGTCTTGGCTGTGGCACAGAAAGTTATGTCATGCCAGTATAAAAACCCTTAGAAAAGTAACCCAAAAAGACTTAGTTAGAGGTGTCCCTAAGCTTAAGTTCACTAAGGACCACCTGTGTGATGCCTGTCAACTAGGCAAGCAAGTCCAATCCTCTTTCCACTCCATTAAGGATATTAGCACCTCTAGACCTTTAGAAGTCCTTTACATGTATTTATTTGGACCCATTAGCACTGCCAGCATAGGGGAAAAAATCTATGATTTTGTGATTATTGATGACTACTTGAGGTTCACTTGGATTAGATTTCTATCACATAAAACTAAGTCATTTGATGAATTTAAATCTTTCTCCACTTGGATTCAAAAGAAGTTAGGTTATGAGATCTTGACCATCCATAGTGATTATGGTGGAGAGTTTGAAAATGTGAGATTTGAAACTTTCTGTGAGGAGCAAGGGATTAGCCATAATTTTTCAGCTCCTAGGACCCCTCAGCAGAATGGGGTAGCTGAATGGAAGAATAGGACCTTAGTGGAAGCCGCTGGAGCCATGCTTGCTCACTATTCACTACCAAAATACTTTTGGGTAAAAGCAGTAAATACAACCAACTATGTGTTAAATAGGGTGAATGTTAGATCCAAACTGAATAAGACATCCTATGAGATTATTAAGGGTAGAACTTCAAACCTGTCCCACCTCTATGTCTTTGGCTGTAAGGTCTTCATTCTTAATAATGAGAAATCATCCTTAGGAAAATTTGACCCAAAATCTGATGAAAGAGTATTTTTAGGATATTCAAGTGTGGGGAAATTCTTTAGAGTGTTTAACAAGAGGACATTTGTGGTGCAGGAGGTTACTCATGTAGTGTTTGATGAATCTGATCCTAAGGAGTTTAGAGCTGATGAAGAAGAGGAAATATGAGAGATTACCGAAGGACTAGAAAATATAAATATGGAGGAAAGGGTAGAACCTCAAAACACATTGCCTAGAGATTGGAGATATTCTTCGAGTCATTATAAAGAACTGATCTTAGGAGACCGTTCTGAAGGAGTTAGAACTATGCATGGACATAGGAAGGAAGTAAACCATTCTGCCTTTATCTCAATGACTGAACCCACCAACATCAATTAAGCCCTTTCTGATGAATTTTAGATTTTAGCTATGCAAGAAGAACTTAACTAATTTGTGAGGAATAATATTTGAGAGTTTGTATAAAGACCTAAGAATCAAAGTGTAGTGGGAACCAAATGGATCTTTAAGAATAAAATGAATGATTCTGGTATAGTGTTAGAAATAAGATAAGATTGGCGGCTAAGGGGTATAACCAAATAGAAGGGATTGATTTTGAGGAGACCTTTACCCTTATAGCTAGATTGGAAGTCATTAGAGTGCTACTAGCCTTTACTTGTTATAAGGGATTTAAGCTTTTTCAAATAGATGTCAAGAGTATCTTTTTAAATGGGATAATAAAAAAAGACGTCTTTGTAGAGCAACCCCCAGGTTTTGAGAGTTCCCAATATCCAAATTATGTTTACAAATTAAAAAAGGCCTTATATGGATTGAAATAGACACCCAGAGCTTGGTATGAGAGGCTTAGCACATTCCTACTAGAAAGAGAGTTTGTTAAGGGGAGCGTAGACACCACCCTTTTTCTGAGAAATATAAGAGATGATTTACTCATTGTGTAGATTTATGTTGATGATATAATTTTTAGACCTTCTGATAAACATTTATGTGATGATTTTTCTAAGACAATGAGAAAAGAGTTTGAGATGAGTATGATGGGAGAATTATCCTACTCTTTGGGGTTTAGCATGAGACAAATGGATGATGACACCTTTCTTAATCAATCAAAATACACTAAGGACATCTTAAAGAAATATAAAATGGATAAAGCCAAACCAATCAATACTCTCATGAGTTCCAGTGTTCAATTAGATAAGAATTCAATTGAAAAATTTGTTGATCAGAAGAAGTGTAGAGGAATAATTGGATCACTTCTTTACCTGACTGCTAGCAAACCTGATATCATGTTTAGTATTTATCTTTGTGCTAGATTTCAAGCTGATCCTAAAGAATCTCACCTGATTGCTGTTAAGAGAATCCTTATATATCTCTTAGAGACCCAAAACTTAAGAATCTAATATCCTAGGCACAACACCTCTTTTAAAATTATTAAATATTTTGATTCTAATTTTATAGAGTATAGGGTGGATAGAAAGAGCTCTTCTGGAACTTGCCAATTCATAAGATAATCTTTAGTCTCCTAGTCCTATAGAAAATAGAACTCTGTTGTACTTTCTACTGCTGAAGTTGAGTATATTGCCTTAGGAAGTTATGTAGCCAAAGTCCTTTAGTTGAAGCAACAAATTCTAGATTTAGGATTACCTGTTGGTATAATTTCAGTTCTATGTGAAAACACCAGTGTCATCTACATCTCTAAAAATCACATCCAACATTCAAGAACCAAACACATTGACATAAGGCATCACTTTATTAGGGACCATGTTACCAAAGGGGACATAGAGCTACATCATATAGCAACTAAAAACTAACTGGCTCACATCTTTACTAAACCACTGACCTTTGACACATTCAGCATTTTAAGAACCAGATTAGGTGTAATTAACATAAATGCATGAATTTGATGATTGCTAATTTCTGAAGTGTTTATTTTTTTCAGTTTTCCTTTATTTTTGTTTGATTTGATTATATGTTTCCTTTTTTTTTTATTCTATGCTGATTTTCTTTTGTTGTTTCTGTTTACCCAATTGGATTATTTCTTTTATGTGTTTTCCTGTTGTTGTTGATTCACTGTTTATTTTTTTTAGAATCAGATCACTGCTCACTATTGCTGACAACCTTGATTTCTAAATGAGAGTTTTTATCTTGTTTTTATTTAGAAGCCTGTAAGCAGTGATTGACCTCTCTAAAACAGTTAAAGGGAAGAAATATTAATGATTGTTACACTTCTTATAACTCCTTTAATGGTGTATTGTTCCTTTTGGATAAAAATCATTTTCAAAATTTAAAAGTTAGACTTTGAAATAGCGATCTATTTTATCTTCCTATAAAAATCTGTCTCATATGAGTAGTGTTCCAAATTATTGAATCACTTTCATGTTTTCTTAATCGAGTGATTGCACTTATCATATGAGAATGGTTCTATTTTGAGGTTTAATTTTCCTTATCTAAGAGAGTGAATTCTTTATTCTCTTATATCTAGAAGATAATCTCACAACTGAGAGTCTTTTAGAGGTTTTAAAAGAAAGGAAGCTTGCAAAATATGCACAAAGTATGCCAATTAACTGAAAATAAAAGAGGCATAAAATGAGCCCAACTGAAAAGATGTGTAATGTTCTCTAGTAAAATTGAAAAGATACACAAAGTGTATCAAAATTAAAAGATGTGTAAAGTGCATCAAATAATTGAAAAAGAGGCACAAAATGAGTCCACAAATAAATAAGCTTCCTCATCTTTCAAATCTTTAAAAAAACTTAAAAGAATTCATGTATCCTTAAAATATTCAAACACTTGAGATTGAAAATTATGATTGCTGGTTCTTTAATTTGCAATACTATTTTATCAAATATTTTTTTAGAATAATGTTTGAAAGGTTCACTTTTCTTCTGAATTAGATTTTTGTTTGAAGGGAATTTAAACATGTAAGGTGTCCAAGGTAGGAGTTATGAAAATTGATTTTCTAACTTTTCTGGATTTCAGTGTTGTCAATTTTCTTCTTATTGGCTTTTGAATTAAAAATTAAAAAAAAATTTGATTTATTGGAGCAATTCGATTAAAAAAAAATTTAGTGTTGTTTCCTCGTTTGTATTTCTTTTTCTTTTTCTATGGTTTGATTTTAATTTTTATTCTAATTTTTGGGTCCCCTGATCATTCCTCTCTATCCTTCATCTTTTTTCATTTTTTGTCACATTGTCCTGGACGATCCCCATATCATCCTGGACGATATGATCAAATTATCCCCATCATAAACTAACGAATGATCTAAACCAATTATTGGTGATTGTCCTAGACGATACACCTCATTGCCCTAGATAATCCACATGGTAGTAGTTGGACAATTTGAATTTGGCCCATTAGATTCATTTATTGCATATCATCCTGGATGATCCACCTAATCATCTTGGATGATCCCTTTAGTCAAAAGTCATCTAGCATGACTCCTCGGGATGATCGCCTGTGTCTAATCATCTTGAATGATATCTAATCATCATGGACAATCCGATCGCCTTTTTGACCAATCATCTGAGATACAATTATTACTACCTATTATCCTGGATGATCCCTCGATCGTCCTAGACGATATGGCTGATTTCTATTTAAACAGCTGATTTTAGCCATTATTTCACCAATCTTCCTTCTCCTCTCATTCAATCCTCCTCTTATGGCTGATGGCAAGAGATCTAGGCAGCAAGGAGCTAGTTCCTCCAAGGGGAGTGGCAATCCTCGCTTCCCTGATGCAGCCGATCAGGCTGCATTCCAACGATATCTCGATGTGGGGATTACTTAGTCCAAAATCGTGAATCCACGCATCCTAACCTATCCGGTACTGGACCTTTTTGCTCACACATCCATCACCTTCATTTTGACACTTACTTTTACATTTAACACTGAACTTCTTTATATTTTCTTTGCAAACCTTCATATTGATTCTGCTTATACCTCCCTTCACTCCTATGTTAATAGACACCCCGTAGAGTTAACGACTCAAGACTTTCATGACATTTTCTAACTTTCTATCACTGGCAATAAACTTCATCTTCTGTCCTCTGACCCTGACTTTAACTAGAGTGTCGTCAACCATTTTCTTAGAAACACTAATGCCCCATACCACGATAATGCTTGCTCTTCCTTAATTAAGGATGCTAGGATAATCTAGCATGTCCTTCGCACCAATATTACCCCTTTGCTCTCAATGAATACCTATTACATCATGGCCCATCCTGACTTCAATGCAACTGATCTTCTATTTCGCTATATTGAACACTTAACTAGCATTAGGGATCCGGGCCACAAGAGACGTCCCAACCTAGCCTTAGGACACCTCATTGCCTATGCTCTTGAAACAAAATACAATCTTTAATATCCAGTTCTAACAAATGTCCCTTCTTCCTTCTACTATAATAATTCTGTCCATATTCTTCACAGCACACGTCTTCATTCGGAGCCCAGCACAGATGTTGAGGGAGAAGAGGAAGAAGCTGCTCCTGAACCTGCTGCACTTGCTCCTCTATGTATAGAATCACCGTTGGATCACCTGGTGCAAAGGTTTGACCAGTGGGAGGCCTGTTTTGACTCCTGTATGGTTTCCCAGGAGTAGTAACATGCTAAGGATGTGAATCGATTCAATGCCTACATCACCCAGCAGTAGCAGTAGCACGACCAGGATATGGCCTGATTTGGAGAACAGTTTGCTACCCTTCATAGTCTGTTTCAGCCGCCACCACCACCTCCTCATCTGATCAAGGTCCCTCTTATTTCTAGTATGATTTCTTTCCTATTTTTAGTGATATTTTGTACTATCTTTTTAGTTTTCTCTGTGTTATTTTTTCCCTTTTTGAGATGTCAAAAGGGGGAGTAGTTTGTGTTTTGAGTTATTATACTGTTTAAGTTATCAGTATTCAGTGTTCTTGTACTATTTTCTTGGCTAATAGAATTTGCATTACTTAGCTTTCCTTGTTTTATGTTTTTTTCATTGAATTAAAAATTTTTTAATAAATATTTTTCATCATCAAAAAGGGGGAGATTATTGCAAATCTGGATTCAAGGATTATGATTTTGATGATAATAAATATTTTTACTTTTGTTTGAGTACCTAACCTTTCAGGTTCACAAGATCAATTATAATTCAAGCCAGCTCAAGATTGAGTCAGTCTATTTTTATTTCAAGGTCAATATAATTTTCACCTTTCTTGAGTCAGATGTAGTGTAATTGATCTCCAAGCTAAGTAACCTTGCACACACACACTTAGGGGGAGAATTTTAGTTAGTTAGAGTTTTTATTTTGATTTTATTCATATCATCCTAGACAATAGTTATATCATCCTGGATAATCCATTGAAAATTAAAACCCTAATTAGGGCAGCTATATTAAGTCAATTTGATTAAGCAGATCATCCTGGATGATACTCCCATCGTATATGATGATATGCTCAAATCAGAAAATCTCAGCCGCCAAACTAAGTTAGGTAAGTTTTTATTTTTGGTATTTTAGTCTAGTCATCCCAAACAATATGTGTATCGTCCAGGATAATTCATTACAATCATGTCTAAATTAATCTGGTGATTAAGAAAGTAATTAAGGATTGATTGATTCGATCGCATCATCTTGGACGATTATAAGATCGTCATGGACAATCAATTAGAAATTCTCATTGTCTAGTGTATCTCACCTGTATAACCCAAACTATCTGCCAGATGATACTGCTATTTTTGAACTAATTATACTGGATGATAGCATCCTAGACGATCAGGTCATTTTGAAACTGTCCAACACATTTATCCTGGATGACCCAAACTATAGGCCAGACAATGTTGGTCATTTTTGAACTAATCGTACATGATGATATACATATCATCCTAGATGATCAAGTCATTTTCTTTTAATAGTCTAGGCTTCTCTCCTGGACATCCTGAGCTATCTACTAGATGATATTTCTGATTTATATTAATCGGTCAGGACAATCGTAGAATTATCCTGGATAATCTGAACAAACCATGTCTTCTAATCATCTAGAGGAACCAGATCATCCAGGCCAGAAGGTAATGATTTACACTGATCGTACAGGACGATTGAAGGATCATCCTGGATGATCTTTGACAACAAGTTAAAATTTAGGATAATTTTTGAGCCCTTCTATTTAAGGTCTCTTTCTTACAATTGTTGAGATCTTTTGCCGCTGTCCTCACCTGAGAGATTCTTGAGAGGGAGAGGGAGAGCTTGGAAGAGAGAGAGAGAGGATCTTGTGAGGGGGATTTTGTGAGGTGTTCACAAAGGTTACTCCAAGCAAGGTTTCGAGTTGTCGTCTCCAGTCATCGTCCCTTATCCCTTGGTGTCTCTATGGGAAGGATCGTCTACAAGAAGATCATGGTTCTCTGCCTACTTCATGAGGAAGCAAAAAGAGGTAAGGTTCTCTTCCTGCTTTAGAAGGAAGCGAAAGGAGGTAAGATTCTCTGTCTGCTTCAGGAGGAAGTAAAAGGAGTATGGGTTCTCTGCCTCACAGGGTTGGTGAAAAGGAGTTTTTTAAAGGCTTCTCTGCCTTCATATGGGAGCAGAAAGAGAGTCACTGAGTTTTAATACAATACCTAGAGGGAAAGCTCTAGGGAGTGGATGTAGGTCAAGTTGACCGAACCACTATAAAATCTGGTGTGTTTGTTCTTTTACTGTTTAGTTTTTTAATTTTTGCACTTTACTTTTTTTGTGGATGATCGTGTGGTAAAGCTTTTGTTTTGTTTGATTAAACATCTCCACATCAACGTGTTTTTGCAATTATTTTAAAACATCCGAAAAGGTTTTCAAAATATATTTTACTCAAGAATTTTTAAAACAATCAATTCACCCCCGCCCACCTCTTGGTTAGCCTCGGGCTAGTTCACAAGGGCTTAATATCTCTAACAAACTTTCAATTCAAACGGACCAGTTTATTACTACATAAATATCATGACTATAAAATATTCTAAAAATGTCAAAAGAAAAACTATACATGTTGTATAGAGCCTCATATCATAGGGTCCTTACCCTTACCTGTAAACATATAAAACTACGTCATGAGCAGATAGCCCAACAAGTGACCAAAATCTTATAACTAAAACCAATGCAAGGCAAAAGAGAAATAATATGTTATAAATCATGTGAGAAAACTAAGCATTAATAGACATTATCCTATTTAATCAATCAGTCAGCCTATCTTTATCATTCATTCAGTTTAAATCAATCTTATCCTTCAATCGTTCACTTGAGTCTATCAGTTATAATATTACCATCAATAGTAATTAATAATCAATAATAATTATTTATATCACTAATAGTATAATATCTAAAATTAATAATTATAAGCAGTAACATTATTAATAATAGTATTAATAACAGTAGTCAATATCAGTAATTAGTATCAATATTAGTACAATATCCTCTATATTAGATATTCAGATGAGGGCATCTTGTATCTTGCTCCTACACTTATAACTCATGTATCAGTTGCCCCTTATGACTTCCAATTAGTGAACTCCTTATAACTCTCAATCAGTAAATCACGTAGATCAGTTGCCCAAGCTCCTTATGACTCTCTATTAGTCTCTAGCTCCTTATGACTCCCATTAGTAAATCAGTAGATCTTAAGAGTATCACGTGGGGTTATCATCATATATATCTGATATCAATTAGTACATCATTTTTATCATATTAATATTAGTTCAATACACCATTTTAATATATATTAATCACATCAATTATTTTGTCAAATCATAAAACATTACTTTTCAACCCATTTTTTGTATACATTTTTCCTACTCATTTCATATAAAATTCTTATACTTATATTTAACGAATAAAAATGTAATAAAATCCTATCAAATTATTTAGAATGATTAAATCTATAATATATCAAAAGTTATACAGTAAAAACTTACAAAATCAAGAGATAATATATTTTTGATAGATTTATAAGAGATAAATTCATAGAAATCAAAATCATCAAATATAGGAGTAAGAGTTTAGTCACTTACTATAAATAGAACGATTTATGCAATAGCAATGGCAGATAAAAATCACCAAAATCTACTGTCTCTCTCCTCCTTCTCTCTTCTCCCTTCTCCCTTATCTTCTCAGACAAGCAACAAACTGAGGGGAAGTGGTGAGGAAGTTAGAGCATTTAGATAAAAAATATATATTAAAAAATATTATTAATGGCCTAGCGCAATAAGGCTCTGGCCCAGCGCTGTAGCCTCGCATGTTATATTCAGAATTACGGTAGAATAGAGAATCAAATGCCATGGCGGCGATTTCTGAGTCGTTGTACTCTCAAGCCTAGCACCACAGTGCTCTAAAGAACAACGCCGAAGCACTCTAGTTCAAGCAAAAATTTAAATTTCTATTTTAAAATACTTTTCAAATTTTTGGGTTGTTACCATTAGGGTTGTGGCTAGATGAGCTAAGAGTTTGAAAAGAAAGTCCAAGGTCTTCTCTTACACCCTGTATAAAAGCTGCTCATGGGATGATCTCTATAATAAGGACATATTCCTAATATCCCCAGCGCCCGTCAGTGAGGAACATGAAATTATAGTCACCCCATGATTTTTAAATAAACCAAATAGCTCTCATCAAGTAAAACTAAGCGTCATTTAATTTTTTAAACCTCCATTATAATTATTAAAAAGGGTAAATAATGTCAAAAACTTCTTATACTTTTTTAAAAGCTTAAAACTACTTCTAAGGCTCTCTGATAAAAAAATTGGGAGTAAGTTGTGTCATGGTATGCAAACTAAAACCTTTTAAGCCCTAAGAGTTATAGTGTAAAAATCTCATAAATAAATATTTTAATTTAAGAATTCTAAGAAAATTAGTGAAAGTTCAAGAAACGATTCCATATCTCATACAATTTTTGAGAATTTTTAAAGAAAGATCATGATTAACATTTAAAAATAGAAAATTTAGTTATTTTTGAATTTTTAATTAAATAACTCTGATACGTCATCGAAAAATTATCTTGATTGGGCACGAATCTCGAGGAAAAACACATGTTGGAAACTTCAAAAACTAATTCGGAGATCATTTAAACTCCGATTTCAGCAAGTTTATAGTCGAACTGAGCGTCTCGGAAATACGAACCCAACGACACCAAAGTCGACTCAATCCGAGCCCAAATGAGTCCAAATCAAGTACCCGAAGCGCTGTTGGAAGCCTCGAACAGCAATTTGAGTTACCAAACGGTCTTCGATTTTGACGAGCTTATAGTCGAATCGAGCGGCTCGACGAGACGAATCCAACGAGCTCAAGATCGTAGAATTATGATATCATTAAGACCTTCAAATGCTCAATAAACGGTTCATGATCAAGGGATTCAATATTGGCCGTTCATCCGGATCACTCCTTATTTGCCCATGATCCCTCATCTATTTACGGGCTATGCCACTCCAAAAAAACTATAAATAGCCCCTCATTTCTCTTAAGAGGGGACCGAAGCCAAGAAGAGAAGAAGAGAAGAAGAGAAGAAGAAGAGAAGAGAAGTCTAGGAGGGAACAGCTCCTCCTCGACTACCGCCGGAACATCGCCGGAACTTCGCCGGAACTCCGCCGGAACACCACCGAAGCACCACCGGGCGTCCGAGGGACGCCGGAGCTCTGCCCGACGCCGGAGCAACATCGAAATTCTGCCCGACGCCAGAATTCCACCCGACGCCCAAGTGACGCCGGAATTCTGCTCGACACCCAAGTGACGTCGGAACTCCGCTTGGCCTTGTAACTGATGCTCATTGTAATCTGATCGTCCTGAATTTAAAGGATGAATCAGCCTCGTGTATTTCAAACAACACTAGTGGAACTTTTTTCAACTAGGCGTGGCCCCATGGTTTTTTCGCTTTCTAGGGTTTTCCACGTAAAAATTCTGGTGTTACTCTCTCAATTCTGTTTGTGTGCTGGATATACGTACAACGCTGAGACGAAAAATTAAATCTATCGCCGCGTATATTTGAGTCCGCAACAGTTTGGCGCCGTCTGTGGGAACTTCCATCCCACAACTTCAAGTATTGCTACGATGGTCAACAGGCGCAGCAGTCGTATCATTGGAGCTTCTCGCTCCAACTCCCACCAGTCCAGAAATCAGTCTATAAATCATAGACGCCCGATATCTGCCTCCTTATACCCCGGGGGGCAAAACGCACCTGGAGAAGGGACCTCGGGACCCTCCTTAGAAGAGAGAATTCGAAAGATGGAAGAATCTCAAAATGAGATCCTACAACTCTTGCGAGAGACTCGACAGCCGACCCTAGCACCTCAGGAGGAGGTTCTTCTCCCTCGAGATCCACCCCGTGTCGAAGCTGTTCAAATTGAACATCTTCAGGCTGAGAATCCTCTTCCTCCACCCAGGAGGCGTTCACAGTCACGTCAAGAGAACGAGCTGGCTGATACAGCAAGTTCTACCCATCCTCCGCACGCAAGTCAGCGATCTCGCCTTCCTCAAGACCTCCCTGAAGAGCTAGCCCAACCTCACATTGCTGAGCTCCCTCGCAATGCCCTACGCCACGAACTGCGACAATTAGTCCGGGAGGAATTTCCTACAGGAGGCATAAGGCAACCTCTTCGTCAGTGGGACTTCCAGGAGTCGTCACCCCTGGCAGAAGTCATTCTTCAACACCCTATTCCGGCTGGCTTTAAGCTGCCAAGCATTGAATCCTACAATGGGACATCCAACCCGTACGAGCACATCGACCATTACAGGACCATCATGCATATTCAACGAGCTTCAGATGCACTCCTTTGCCAGGTTTTTCCTGCTACTCTTAAAGGACAAGCTCGAACATGGTACTATTCACTTCCAGCCGGAACGATCCCCACATTTGTTAAATTGGCCAAGGTGTTTGTCGAGCAGTTCGTAGCCAACCGGAGAATTACTAAGGATTCTTCTCACCTTTCCGGGATTCGTCAAAGCGAGGGAGAATCGTTGAAAGAGTACTTTCGATGATTTTCTATCGAGGCTCGACAAATCCCAGGAGTAGACCCAGAATTGCTCAGAGGGGTCTTTCTTGGAGGACTTCGTCCTGGCCCCTTCTATTCGGCACTCATGCGCGATACTGTTCATTCATATGCCGATCTGATCCATCGTGTGGAAGCACAGATATCAGCAGATGAGGCAATAAACGCTCACAGAAAATAGTTCGAGCAACCCACTGGGAAGTGCAAGGGAGCACCTGAGATGGATAATCCATCATCACAACGGAAAAAGCAAGGGAAGAGAATCTACCTCCTAGACCCCCATTGCCACGACGAGAACCCCGACAGGAGAAGGAGTACACTCCGCTCAATACCTTTCGAGCAAATGTGTTGATGGCGATTCAAGATCAGGACAAAGTGAAGTGGCCGCATCCTTTAAAGCAGAATACAGGAAACCAAGATCAGTACTGCCACTTTCATCGTAGTCGTGGCCACACTACTGAGTCCTGTAGGCAACTTAAGGAGGAGATTGAAAGACTCATTCGTCAGGGCTATCTTCGACAATTTATTGGGAATCCACCTACCTGAGAAGAAGCTCATCCCACTGGGGGGCAGAATCAATCACAAAGGCAGCTAGTAAATAACCGGGTAACGGTGGGCGAAATTGAAACAATCGCAGGAGGCCCCTTACTATCCGACCAAGTCTTTTTGACTGTGGAAGAAAACCCAACTCCAAAAAAGGCTCGTATTGATCACTCCATCACATTTGATGATTCCGACCTGGAAGGAGTGAAAACCCCCCATCAAGCTCTGCTTGTCATAAACGCAGGCATCGGTGACCCTGTTACAAGGTCAAAAGAATTCTTGTGGACAACGGAAGCTCCGTAGATGTCCTGTTCTACTCTACTTTTCTTAACATGGGTCTCTCAAGAGAAAAACTTCAACCTGCTGCAGGTCCTTTATATGGATTTGATAATCGACCTGTACAAGCAGAAGGAATAATCAGTCTCCCGGTAGTCCTTGGAGAATTTCCTCGATAGACTACACACTCCATTCAATTCATCGTAGTAAAGTCAGAATCAGCTTATAACGCCATCTTCGGGAGGCCGCTCCAATCAATTTTTGGGATCATTGCATCCATTCCTCACCTCAAGCTGAAGTTCCATACCCCATCAGGAGTCGGTATAGTATGTGGAGATCAATAAATAGCGCAAACCTACTATCTTAGGCAGATCAAGTCTCGTCCAACGGTTACCCTGAGCATCGAGGACTTTGATCTGCGAAGCGAAGATATTCCTCAGAGAGCTTCCCCTGTGGAAGACCTTACTACTGTATCTATATCTGAAGAGCATCCTTCAAAGACAGTGCGAATTGGATCACTTCTCTCAGATGATGAGAAGAAAAACTTTACAGCTTTTCTACGAGAAAATCAGGATATTTTTGCATGGAGTCCAGCAGATATGCCTGGAATTAACCCCGAAGTAATCGTTCACTCTCTCAAGGTCAATCCAACGTGCAAACCGATCATCCAGAAGAAGCGAAACTTTGCACCCGATCGCCAACAAGCAATTGAGCAAGAAGTAGATAAACTTTTAGAAGCCGGATTCATACGAGAGGTGCACTATCCTACTTGGTTAGTAAATGTTGTCATGGTACGGAAGGGGAGTGGAGCCTGGAGAATGTGTATAGATTACACTGATCTCAACAAAGCTTGCCCGAAAGATAGTTTTCCGCTCCCTCGCATTGACCAGTTAGTTGATACCACTTCCGGTCATCAGATGTTAAGCTTTATGGACGCATACTCCGGTTACAATCAAATAAAAATGAATCCTGCTGATGAAGAAGCAACAGCTTTTCAAACAGACAAAGGATTGTACTGCTACCGGGTGATGCCCTTCGGACTCAAAAATGCTGGAGCAACTTATCAGCGCCTCATGAATAAGGTTTTCAAAAGCCTTATTGGACGTACTATGGAGGTGTACGTAGATGATATGTTGGTAAAAAGTCTAGAAAAAACCCAACATATTTCTGACCTGAAACAATGTTTTCACTTATTAAGGCGTTACAATATGCGACTCAACCCCGCTAAATGTGCTTTTGGAGTCGCTTCTGGAAAGTTTTTAGGGTTTATGGTAACCCATAGAGGGACTGAAGCCAATAAGAGAAAAAGAAGAAGAAGAGAAGAGAAGTCTAGGAGGGAATAGCTCCTCCTCGACCACCGCCGGAACTCCGCCGGAACCCCGCCGGGATATCGCCGAAGCACCACTGGGCGCCCGAGGGACGCCGGAGCTCTGCCTGACGCCCGAGCAACATCGGAATTCTGCTCGACGCCGGAATTCTACCCGACGCCCGAGTGACGCCGGAATTCTTTCCAAGTGACGCCGGAATTCTGCCGGACACCCGAGTGACGTCGGAACTCTGTTTGGCCTTGCAATCGATACTCATTGTAATCTGATCGCCCTGAATTTAAAGGACGAGTCAGCCTCGTGTATTTCATACAACACTAGTTGAACTTTTTCAACTGGGCGTGGCCCCGTGGTTTTTTCCTTTTTCAGGGCTTTCCACGTAAAAATCCTGGTGTTCTTTCATTCTTCTGTTTGTGTGCTGGATATACGTACAACACTGAGACGGAGATTTAAACTCTATCGCCGCGTCCTCCCAGAAGTAAGAGATGAAGCCTCACTCCGAACCGCTGCATACCACCAAAGAGTTGCCCGTCACTATAATCGAAGGGTGAAACCTCGCCCTATCACTATTGGGGACTTAGTACTACGAAGCATTGAAGCCGCTGGAAAAGGCCCTCAGCGAAATAAGCTCTCCCCCCTCTGGGAGGGTCCTTATTTGGTAGCGGCTATGGTCAAGCCTGGAACCTTCAAACTGAAGGATGCTGGTGGAAAAATGCTTCCTCGAACTTGGAACGTGGGCAATCTTCGCAAATATTATCAGTAGGAGTTGATACTGCTATCTATCTATGTCTTATGTTTGTCTTATATTTTATCTTCTCCTGTAGTCGTGTTATAAAGTTTTTCGTACATCCCTTGTGTGTTGATTATAGAAGAACTTTTCTCTTGTATCCCTAAGTTATTCTAGGGAACTGCTATCTCATATTACAGAGCAATATAATATTCACTTTATCGTACTATTGTTTCTTCTCTCCAAACTCTTTTTCTGTGATTCGAGAAGTACACAATCTATATTGTATCTCAATCACTGAATGATCAATCCCAGGGGGATTTGATCCGACCTCTTCCACACAGGTTAATATCATCAAGCAAATGCTTTGACTAAAACCCTCGGATAGGTCAAGTATCCTAGGAGGATATCTTGAATATCAAAATCATGTGACAATCAATCCCAAAGGGAGTTGATCTGACCTTTTTCCAGACAGGTTAAGGGTATCGAGCAAATGCTTTCACTAATAACCCCGGATAAGTCAAAATCTTTAAAGAAAAGGAATGCCTCACATTTGTTCAAGTCAAAAGAGAGCTCACTAAAATCCAAACTGAAGTAAAACTAAGTAAATTTTATTTGCATGTGAGAAAAGAACATCAACAACATCTTTATATATCACTGAACATCAAGTACACCAGATAGAAACATCAACATCGAGCATATATACAATCACTAGAAAGAAATCAAAACAACATCAAAGACATCCTACAGAATCTCAACGTCATCCTCATCCTCCTCTAAGGAAAAAGCTCGCTACAACCCACAATTGGCTCAATATTGTAGCATTGTGAAGCTACTCTTAGCCCGTATAGGGGAGCATCAAATCATACATATCCTCCGAGAACAAAATGCAAGAGCAGACGCTCTTTCTAAACTTGCTACATCAACAACGGGGGATATCTACAAGAGAAGATGTATCGAGGAAATCCACTTTCCAAGCATTCAGGGTCCATGAGTCATACAGTCAATTGACGAGCCAAGAGAGATGTCTTGGATCGAACCCATCTTGTCTTTTCTGAAAGATGGGGTGCTACCAGAAGATCCTATAGCTGCAATACGACTTAGGAGACAAGCTGCAAATTTTACTATTATCAGCAACGAGTTGTATAAGCGCTCCTTCATTGGGCCGTACCTCAAGTGTCTCCCGCCATCATCGACCCTTCGTCGGATATCTGCCAGCGGTCCTTTACTTCATATCAGCCATCATCGGCTTCTCGTTCAACTGCTGATAGCAGCACCGTTGAACTCTCTCCTTCTGCTCCCAACTTGGTCGTTGACTGCCAACAGACTTCCACCTGATCGTCCATCATCGACAAACTAACATTGAAATTCTATTCGATGCTTAGCTTCCTCCCATTGGAGGACTTCTACACGTCGCCAGACCCTCGTCGGACTTCAACTCGACGCTAAACTTCTACCCAACGTTGGACTTCTGCCAGTCGTCGAACCCCCGTCGGATATCTACCCGACGCTGTACTTTTACGTGACGTCGGACTTCTGCCTGTCGTCATATGTTTGTCGGGCTTCTACCCGACACCAAATTTCTACCCGTCGTAGGACTTCTTCTGGCCGACAGATTTTCGTCGGAGTTCTACCAGACGCCGTACTTCTTCCCGCCGCCGAACTTCCACCCGGCCGCTAATCGTCGCCGGACTTCATCCCGACCTTCGTCGGACCACCGCCCGGTCGCGGACCGCCATCGAACTTCAGCCCGACCTTCGTCGGACCACCGCCCGGCCACTGACCGCCGTCAGACTCTCTCCGACTAAATCTCACCTCCACATGATCTCTTAAAGGAGAGAAATTTCCAACTCCCATTCCGCTCCCCTTCCTGAAAAGGGGAAGCCGCTAACTTCTGCGCAAAAGGAGGGGCGCCGAATCAAGTAGGGAAAATCACCTACTCAACAACAGCGGAAGGCCTCAAAATGCCAGAAGCTAGAGGGGAGAAGAGAGGAAAGCCGCTAACTTCTGCGCAAAGAGAGGGGCGCCGAGTCGAGTGGGGAAAATCACCTACTCAAAAACAGTGGAAGGCCTCAAAATGCCAGAAGCTAGAGGGGAGAAGAGAGGAAAGCCGCTAACTTCTGCACAAAATGAGGGGCGCCGAATCAAGTAAGGAAAATTACCTACTCAAAAACAGCGGAATGCCTCAAAATGCCAGAAGCTAGAGGGGAGAAGAGAGGAAAGCCGCTAACTTCTGCGCAAAAGGAGGGGCGCCGAATCAAGTAGGGAAAATTACCTACTCAAAAACAGCGGAAAGCCTCAGAATGCCAAAAGCTAGAAGGCCAGAGGAAGAGGAGAATAGTAGAAAATGTGCAATTTTCCTCCTACCCCAAGGGGGGTATTTATAGGATGAAAAGGGGGAGAAAAAGAGAGGGAAATGTGAAGAAAAGAGGGGGAAAAGTTTGAAAATTGGAGGGAGAGGGCTTCTAGAAGAAAGTTCGAATTTTTCTAAATTTTTCGGAATTTTTTCGGAATTTTTTCGGATTTTTTCGGATTTTTTCGGATTTTTGGGGATTTTTAATCCCTGTGGGCCCCACAAAAAAAAAAATTAAAAAGCAACGACAACTGCCGCGCGCCCCAAGGGGCGCGCCTCTTGCGGCCGCCTACACGTTCCCGGGCTCCGATTTCGAGCCCGGACGGTCCAAATCGGACATTTTTGGGGTCCCCGGACACGTTTTTCGACATTCCGGACTCAATTTTGACACTTTCGGAGCTCAACGAGGCCTCTACAATCAAGTTTGAGCAAAATAATATCTTTTGGAACGCAATTTTTCGAGATTCGGCAAATGTAAAATGTTAGAACAAGTATTTTCGGACTCCTGGAGCTTCGACGTCCGAAAATAGGGGGGCAACTGATACGTCATCGAAAAATTATCTTGATTGGGCACGAATCTCGAGGAAAAACACATGTTGGAAACTTCAAAAATTAATTCGGAGATCATTTAAACTCCGATTTCAGCAAGTTTATAGTCAAACTGAGCGTCTCGGAAATACGAACCCAACGATACCAAAGTCGACTCAATCCGAGCCCAAATGAGTCCAAATCAAGTACCCGAAGCGCTGTTGGAAGCCTCGAACAGCAATTTGAGTTACCAAACGGTCTCCGATTTTGATGAGCTTATAGTCGAATCGAGCGGCTCGACAAGACGAATCCAACGAGCCCAAGATCGTAGAATTATGATATCATTAAGACCTTCAAATGCTCAATAAACGGTTCATGATCAAGGGATTCAATATTGGCCGTTCATCCGGATCACTCATTATTTGCCCATGATCCCTCATCTATTTACGGGCTATGCCACTCCAGAAAAATTATAAATAGCCCCTCATTTCTCTTAAGAGGGGACCGAAGCCAAGAAGAGAAGAAGAGAAGAAGAGAAGAAGAAGAGAAGAGAAGTCTAGGAGGGAACAGCTCCTCCTCGACCACCGCCGGAACATCGCCGGAACTTCGCCAGAACTCCGCCGGAACACCACCGAAGCACCACCGGGCGTCCGAGGGACGCCGAAGCTCTGCCCGACGCCGGAGCAACATCGGAATTCTGCCCGATGCCAGAATTCCACCCGACGCCCAAGTGACGCCGGAATTCTGCTCGACACCCAAGTGACGTCGGAACTCCGCTTGGCCTTGTAACTGATGCTCATTGTAATCTGATCGTCCTGAATTTAAAGGATGAATCAGCCTCGTGTATTTCAAACAACACTAGTGGAACTTTTTTCAACTGGGCGTGGCCCCATGGTTTTTTCCCTTTCTAGGGTTTTCCACGTAAAAATTCTGGTGTTACTCTCTCAATTCTGTTTGTGTGCTGGATATACGTACAACGCTGAGACAAAAAATTAAATCTATCGCCGCATATATTTGAGTCCGCAACAAACTCCAAACATTTCTAATAAATTTAGAGGCGTCCTTCAACCATCCCTTTCCATGAAATTACCATATTGCCCCTAACGGGTCCACTACCATGGGAGCCTTTTAAAGGTATTTTTTGATATCATAGTTATAAACATTTGACTAAGAAATATTTGAAACCAACCATGGTCTTTTTGTTAAATTCATCATTTATTATAGTCATACTCTTTTGATTATACTATCTTGATTCAATCTTGCTCTTTTGGTTGAATCTATTCCCTTTTAGTAATGCCCTTTTGACTAGAAAATCCTTAGTTTAGCCATGTGCTTTTACTTTAACTATTCCTAGCTTGAATATGCCATGTTTGAATATGGTAACATTATTGGAATCGCACTCTTTTGATTCTACAAATCTACAAGTGACCTTTTTTAGAAGTCCTTTTGAGTCTTAGTCATATCAATTATTATTTGAGTCTCATTCTGACTAGATCATGCTCTTTGGGTTGAGCTATTCTATTTTTCAAACAATTTTTATTTTGTGGTATAGATAGCTTCATCTCATCGAGACATTCAATTTGACTATAAATTTGCTGAAATCAAAGTTTGATTGGTCCTTAAGTTCATTCTGAAAATTTCTAATTCAAATATTGCATCGAGATTAATGCAGATCAAACAAATTTTAAGAGACATGTCGGTGATATTTTTAGTTGATAAGTAACATTTTTGTATTCTAATATTTTCTTATGCTTACAAATTTTTAAAACCTATTAGCATTTTGTTCTTTCATTTAAAGCATCAACAACTAGTATATTTTAAAAGTATATAAACTTATTTTAAAAAAATAAAAGTTTATCAAATAATGAAATTTGAAATAATTAAAATTATAAAAACTATTTATAACAACTCATTCTTAAATGATGGTCATGCTTTATATACAGATCACTATCAGTAGGAGCATTATTTGCATGCTCGATTCCTTTATTGTCTTCTTAATGGGAGCACCAATGATATATATTCATGTGGTGGTGAAGGAGAGCGATCTCCCAAAATGTGGCCAAAGGATTTGCCGAGGGCGGATGAGAAGGCATGGAGGGGATGAAGTCGCCACTTACTCTTCAGTTCAGGTGATGCTAAATAACAATTACTTGTATATGAGTCTTTGGGTGTATTAATTTGGCAGTTAAAATAGTATTATATATCACCCTCAGCATGTTAATGAGCACATATATTAGTAATGGTTCATCTAAAGTTTTTCAGAGATAATGAGAGTTTAATCTCCAAACTAAGCCCCATGATGCAGCCTTAATACTACTTCTTAATAACCACATCAATTATACTCGGGCTTCGTTTGAAACGGCTTTCTTACTACTTCTTAAAGTAATTTTTAAGTGTAAAAATAAAAAATTTTGTACTTGAAAGTTGTTTTAAGAAGCAGTAAGAAAGCCGTCCCAAACAAAGCCTATGAGAATAAACTTTCTAGATCTGAGATTTTTTTTATGTTATTTTTAACACTTTCAAATATTTTAGTTAGTATGTGCTTATCTTTGATGTCTGATTTCTATCATGATTAATGCAAAAGATAATTTTCTCGCTCAGAGAGCAAACATCATTCTCTTCATAAGTAATTATTTCTTGGAACTAATAACTATGTTTAATCTCTTATCCAAAATATTAAATGAGAGAATATTATACCATGCATTGACTATATATATATATATATATATATATATATATATATATATATTAATTGATACAATAAAAAATAGAATAGAATTAAATGGGCATATTCCACGCACATCTAGCTCCTATGTCTCTCGAAGCCTTTTTGGTTGGTTTCATCTTTTCTTTATTTGATTTAGGAGTTGTTTTATTTTCTATTTTTATGTCAGGATTGAACAAGCTGATATGAAGGAGAAGGAGAAGAGTTTCACAGGCGGTGCAAAGGTTTTAGAGTCAGAAAAAGAAAAGATGCAACGGCTTCTAATGAGGAGCAACCACGAGATGGATGTGCATCTAGCTTCTAAACGATTAAAGGTGAATGAGGTTGTCAATGGGGCAACCTGCAATAATAGAAATAGTGAAAGACGAGAAGTGCGGTGGAAAAGTAAGGAAGGATGCTTGTGGATTGAAATTTGGCATTGAGTAGATCAATGAGAAACATTTGGATATGATGTCGGTTACAAGTAGGGAATCTGATTATGTGAAAGTGGAATCTATGATGCACTGGGATATGATTATGGATGGCATTATAAAAACTCATGAACAGTTTGAACCTAGTCGAGCACTTAGACCACAGAAACTTTTCTATGAATATGTTTGTTTATAATATCATAGATCTCATGATAGATCTGAGACTAGTTGAGCATTCAGATCACCTAAACATTCATATGGATATGAGTGTTGATGATATCACAAATCTCATGAATGGTTTAAGACTGGTTGAGTACTCGGATCACAACATACTTCATATGGATACAAGCGCTGGTGATATCACAAATCTTATGAAGATTTCAAGCCTGACAGCCACAAGAGAGAGTCTCCTTTTATATATTTATTTATTTTATTTTATTTTATTTTTTTATTTTTTTGACAAGAGAGAGTCTCCTGAATTGAGAGTAGATGCCAAATATTTTGTTCACGTTAGAATGATATATTAATTTATATGTTTATGAATTTGTAATGTTTGGTTATAGCTTTTTTTTGGACATTTAGATCAATTAAGGCAAATTTATACGCACATCACATACACAAGAGCCAAACTCAAGATTTCTTGGTTGGCAGCCAAAGCTCCCACCATTTGTTTCCTTTAAATCAATTCACTTGACCTTTTAAATGTCTACTTTGGCCTGTGAACTGAAGCAATGGATTATATATTTATTTTGAAGATATTAATGCTTCGTTTGAGACAGCATTAAACCATTATTTATTTTTCTACTTTCAAGAGATTTTTGTACTAAAAAAAAGTCTTATAAGGCAGTAAGAAAGTTGTCCCAAAGAAAGCCTAAATGTTGGAGCCGATGGAAATCTCATGATCATTATCACTGGTTCAAAATTTTAGGCTTCCAACTTTTTTTAACGAAAATCATTCCAAAAATTCATGCGTGCCTAATCAGCATCAAACCCATCTGAACTCTGTGTTTTGCAATTTTGATTTTATTGCCAAATACGTATTATGTAAAGTAAAAATCATATCTATACTAATATCGAGAGTTCATAAGCACTGTTAATATTTATTACTTGCGATATTTTGATCATCTTATAAATATGTTGACTTTTAACTATATATATATAGAGAGAGAGAGAGAAAAGGATTGGACACTCAACTCTTTGTGAGGGATCAAAATGGTCCTTAACTCTTTTGAGGGACCAATTTGATCCATCAACTCCTTAACAAGGAGCCTATCATAATACCAAATTTTTGAGTTAATGGTGTTAAATCAAGAGGTATTTTGGTTATTTTTTAATTAACTTATTTACTAAATATAGCTTTCAAGTAATTATAAATTTTGGAAAAAAATTTATTAAATATTTCTTTAATAAAAAAATTTATTAATAATTCACTTTATAATGATTCTAAATTAAAACTACAATTATTAATATTTTTTAAAATTTAAACTACACTTATTAATAATTTTTTTATCAAAGAAATGTTTAATAAAATTCTTTTTAAAATAATTACTATTACTTAAAATTTTGTTTAATACATAATTTAATTAAAAATGATAAAAATACCCCTATATTTAATATCATTAACCCAAAAAAATTTTGTTATGATAAAAAAAGGCTCATTTTTAAGGTGTTGAGGGACCAAATTGGTCACTCAAAAGAGTTGAGGACCATTTTGATCTCTCACAAAGAGTTGAGGAACCATTTTGGTCCTCTCTCTCTTTCTCTCTTTATATATATATATATTGTTATTGTAGAATAGTATGTTGAAAATGAAGCTAAGTTTTCCTTAAGAATGGTACAGGTTTAAGACTAATTAATTTTTTATTTCCTTTGTTATTTTCAGGCAGAATGTTTAATTGAAAATATATTTTCTAATTAATATGGATGTCAATAAATGACATGATACGACAATCCGGCACGAACTTGACCTGATAAATATGAGTTTGGGTTGATTGTATTAATTTTTTTGGTTGGATTCAAGTTTATAATTGACCTGATCAATTATTGGGTTGGGTTCAGGTTAGCTAAAACATTTGATTCTGACCCAATTTTGACCTTGAGGGACCTTAATACCCTAAAATATCTTGATTTTAATGCAACGATTCGTGTAAAAGAAACTTGTAAAAATCATGCACTCTCGTTGTGCAAATATTTTTCCTTTTCTACATCACAGCACTGCAACCAAATGCTGGAAGCATTGTTGCCAATATTTTTTTGAAATCTTAAATGTTATTCAATCATTCACATCATAAAAGATTTATTTGGTCGTTCTTTGGTCAGTGGGTCAGGTTCAGGTCTAATTAAAGTGTTCGGGTTTGGGTCAAATTAAATTGTTTGTGTTCGGATCCACTAGTTTCAAGTTAGGTTAATATCTAATCTTCCTCAAACCCAACCTATTAAGCCATTATGACACCCCTACTAATTTGAATTTTACTAATCGTTTCAAACGGTACATTTGGTCTTCTCAGTCATTAATGTCTGATACTAATTTGAGGGGTTCTACAAAACCAAATTAAAAATGCTCAACTTTCTGAACTCTACTACCACACAACTTCAAACTAAGTCTTCGTTTGAGGTGGCCTTCTTGCTGCTTCTTAAAATACTAAAAAATTATTTTAAGAAGCAGTAAGAAAGCCGTCCCAAACAAGGCCTAAAATTTAAGTTTGAACTTCTTAAGTCTGCCACTTCACACTTCAAACTGAAGTTTAAGCTTTTTTATTTAGGTGGTTGCAAAGCTGATATGAGAAAAAAAACACTTTTCTTAAAGTTGCAATAAAAATGATGTTTTAGTACAAAAATTTATAGAAAATAGCAGCTAAATAAAATTTTGATTGTTGTTTGAAAAGCAAAGTTAGGAGAAGTTATCCCAAACAGGCCCTAACTTTGCCTTGTTTCCCATCCATTAAAAATTAAGAATACCATACTAAAAACCTTTGTAAAGGTATCAATTATACAAAATTTAAAAGAAATTATTTATAATATTTTCATTGTATCCATTTTTTTCTTCAAAGGAATAGAAAAAAATATAAGGTTGTTTATGATAAAAGATAAGTTACAAAAACAGAATGCTTAGTGTTGCGGACTCAAATATACGCGGCGATAGAGTTTAAATTTCCGTCTCAGCGTTGTACGTATATACAGTACACAAACAGAAGAATGAAAGAACATCAGGATTTTTACGTGGAAAGCCCTAGAAAAAAGAAAAACCACGGGGCCACGCCCAGTTGAAAAAGTTCCACTAGTGTTGTATGGAATACACGAGGCTGACTCGTCCTTTAAATTCAGGGCAATCAGATTACAATGAGTATCGATTACAAGGCCAAGCAGAGTTCCGACGTCACTCGGGTGTCCGGCAGAATTCCGGCGTCATTTGGAAAGAATTCCGGCATCACTCGGGCGTCGGGTAGAATTCTAGCGTCGGGCAGAATTCCGACGTCGCTCCAGCGTCGGGCAGAGCTCCAGCGTCCCTCGGGCACCCGGTGGTGCTCTGGCGATGCTCCGGTGGTGTTCCGGTGGAGTTCTGGCGGTGTTCCGGCGGTGGTCGAGGAGGAGCTATTCCCTCCTAGACTTCTCTTCTCTTCTTCTTCTCCTCTTCTCTTCTTGGCTTAGGTCCCCTCTTAAGAGGAAATGAGGGGCTATTTATAGTTTTTTTGGAGTGGCATAGCCCGTAAATAGATGAGGGATCATGGGCAAATAAGGAGTGATCCGGATGAACGGTCGATATTGAATCCCTTGATCATGAACCGTTTATTGAGCATTTGAAGGTCTTACTGGTATCAGAATTCTACAATCTTAGGCTCGTTGGATTCGACTCGTCGAGCCGCTCGATTCGACTATAAGCTCGTCAAAATCGGAGACCGTTTGGTAACTCAAATTGCTGTTCGATGCTTCCAATAGCGCTTCAGGTACTTGATTTGGACTCGTTTGGGCTCAGATTAAGTCGAATTTGGTGTCATTGGATTCGTATTTCCGAGACGCTCAGTTCGACTATAAGCTTGCTGAAATCGGAGTTGAAATGGTCTCCGAATTAATTTTTGAAGTTTCCAACTTGAGTTTTTCCTCGAGATTCGTGCCCGATCAAGATAATTTTTTGGCGATATATCAGTTGCCCCCCTATTTTCGGACGTCGAAGCTCCACAAGTCCGAAAATACTTGTTCCGGTATTTTACATTGGCCGAATTGCAAAAAATTACGTTCAAAAAGATATAATTTTCCTGAAACTCAATTGTAGAGGCCTCGTTGAGCTTCGAAAGTATCAAAATTGAGTCCGGAACGTCGAAAAACGTGTCTGGGGACCCCAAAAATGTCGAATTTGGACCGTCCGGGCCCAAAATCGGAGCCCAGTAACACGTTGGCGGCCGAACCGGCCGGCTGGCCGGCCGGCCGCCGGCAGTCGCCGATGGCGGCGCCCGCGCGGGAGCACGGGCAAGAGGCGCGCCCCTTGGGGCGCGCGGCAGTTGCCCCTCCTTTTTAATAATTTTTTTTTAAAAAAAGTGGGGCCCACGTTATTTGTTTTTTTTTTATAAAATTCGTAGATGACCATTTTTGGCTCCAAAAATTTCGAAAAAATTCTTAAAAATTCTAAAAAATTTCAAAATCCTTCTAGAAGCCTCCTCCCTCCAATTTTCAAATATTTTCCCCCTCTTTCTTCAATATTTTTCTCTCTTTTTCTCCCCTTTTTATCCTATAAATACCCCCCTTGGGGTAGGGGACAAAATGCCCCTATCTTCCTCTTCTCCTCTCCCTCTAGCTTCTGGCATTTTGAGGCATTCCGCTATTTTTGAGTAGGTGACTTTCCCTACTTGATTCGGCGCCCGTCTTTTTGCGCAGAAGTTAGCGGCTTTCCTCTCTTCTCCCCTCTAGCTTCTGGCATTTTGAGGCATTCCGCTGTTTTTGAGTAGGTGATTTTCCCCACTCGACTCGGCGCCCCTCTCTTTGCGCAGAAGTTAGCCACTTCCCCTTTTCAGGAAGGGAAGCGGAATGGGAGTTAGAAATTTCTCTCCTTTAAGAGATCATGTCGAGGTGAGATGTTAGTCGGAGGGAGTCTGAAGATGGTCGGAAGTCAGACGTTGGGAAGAAGTACGGCGTCGGGTAGAACTCCGATGAAAATCTGTCGGCGGGAAGAAGTCCTACGACGGGTTGAAATTCGGTATCAGGTAGAAGCCCGACAAACATCCAACGACGGGCAGAAGTCCGACGTACGGCGTCGGGTAGAACTCCGACGAAAATCCGTCAGCGGGAAGAAGTCCCACGACGGGTAGAAATCTTGTGTTGGGTAGAAGCCTGACAAACATCCTACGACGGGCAGCAGTTCGACGTCGGGAAGAAGTACGATGTCGGGTAGAAATCCTGCGACGGGAGAAAGCTCAATATCTGTTAGAATTCCGACGAAAGTCCCGCGATGTGCAGAAGTCCTTCAACAGGAGGAAGCTCAGCATCGAATAGAATTTCGATGCTATTTTAACAGAAGTTCGTCGATGATGGACGATCGGGTGGAAGTCTGTTGGCAGTCAACGACCGAGCAGAGAGCTGAAGCAAAGTGTTGGAGGGTGTACTGCTAATAACGATCGAGCGAGAAATTGATGATGGTTGATATGAAGTAAAGGACCGCCGGCAGATATCCGATGAAGGGCTGATGATGGCGGGTGTCCAGTGGCATTGTGTTAAGGCAATATTCATCCATACTGAAGTGTGCCAATCATCAGATATTACTGAATCAAGGGGCCGAAGTAGTGTGATATGCCAACATTCTGGCAATACACTAACACTGTCAACTGAGTGGAGGTCTGATAATGATCCAGTTATGTCATTTATTTGAAGGAGCAGTTGTAGGAGATGCTTGCGCGCAGTAAGGGAGAAGTCACTTAAAACCACCAAGGATATTTGACTGTGTTAAAGTTGCTTGTTGCTTG
Source organism: Dendrobium chrysotoxum (assembly GCA_019925795.1). Lineage (NCBI taxonomy): Eukaryota > Viridiplantae > Streptophyta > Magnoliopsida > Asparagales > Orchidaceae > Dendrobium > Dendrobium chrysotoxum. The sequence continues at coordinate 45,585,343 of CM034297.1, read as the reverse complement.
ATGATACTAGCTTGTATGAATGTCACCAGTGTATCTTTTGCTTTTAAATTCTTGCAAAGGTGAACTAGATGTACAATCTTTCGTAATATAACTTCAATAATATTTATATGAAGTTGAAAACTTGCTTTTGCATCTTTGAAACATGAGTTGATATATTGCGTAACATGCTTTTTCGAAGATTTTTTGCCCGCCAAGAATCTCTGTGGGAGATGTCCAGAGAATACATCAAGAATATATGACCTATCCGAGGTTGTATGTCGGAGCCTTTGCTCGACGACGTTAACCTGTATGGAAGAGGTCGAGAGAATCCACTAAGGATGTGAGACCTTTCCGAGATTGTATGTCGGAGCCTTTGCTCGACGACATTAACCTGTATGGAGGAGGTCGAGAGAATCCACCAAGGATGTGAGACCTATCCGAGGTTGTATGTCGGAGCCTTTGCTCGACGACGTTAACCTGTATGGAAGAGGTCGAGAAAATTCACCAAGGATGTGAGACCTATCCGAGGTTGTATGTCGGAGCCTTTGCTCGACGACGTTAACCTGTATGGAAGAGGTCGAGAGAATCCACCAAGGATGTGAGACCTATCCGAGGTTGTATGTCGGAGCCTTTGCTCGACGACGTTAACCTGTATGGAAGAGGTCGAGAGAATCCACCAAGGATGTGAGACATATCCGATGTTATAAGTCGGAGCCTTTGCTCGACAACGTTAACCTGTATGGAAGAGGTCGAGAAAATCCACCAAGGATGTGAGACCTATCCGAGGTTGTATGTCGGAGCCTTTGCTCGACGACGTTAACCTGTATGGAAGAGGTCGAGAGAATCCACCAAGGATGTGAGACCTATCCGAGGTTTTATGTCGGAGCCTTTGCTCGACGACGTTAACTTGTATGGAAGAGGCCGGATCGAATCCCCCTGGGATCGATCTTCCAGTGATTGAGATGCAATAAAGACTGCGTATTTCTCAGATCATGGATAAAGAGATCATATTTATCGGTAGTTTTTATTGTCATTTGTATTCTTTTTAAAGAAAGAGATAATCTCAGAACTAAACGAATGACACATTATATTACTGTAAGACAATACAATAGATCCCTAGTGTGACTTAGGGATATACAAGTTACACTGTACGTACGAGGATAACACAATGTTTAACTTTGAAGAAAATATTAGAGATATCAAAATGACACCCTGTTTAACATGATGAGATAAGACAAGTAGCATTACTAATACAACTACACAAAGTGCGTGGTCATTCAATCTCACCAACCATTTGAATAGTATTCAACTGTTGTATTTGTTGTTGTTGATTTTTCCCCCCAGTAGGACCAGCTTCATCTCGAGCATGTGGGTTTTGGATGAATTGTCGGAGATATCCTTGTCGAATCAACCTCTTGATCTCATCCTTGAGTTGCTTGTAGGCTTCAGTAGTGTGTCCACGACTATGGTGGAAATAGCAATATTGCTCCTGGTTCCCAATATTCGGCTTCAAAGAATTAGGCCACTTGATATTTTCGTTATCTCGAATGGCCATTAGTATGTTGGTTCGAGTTGCATTGAGAGGTGTATACTCTTTTTCATGTCGGAACTCGCATTGTGGTACTGGGGGTCTAGGAGATGAATTTTTCTTTCGTTGTGAAAATGAGTCCTCCATTGTAGGGGCTTTGCGCTTTCCAGGAATTTGTTCAAATTGCTTTCTGTGGGCACTGATAGTTTCATCCGCTGATATTTGTGCCTCCACACGATAGATCAGGTCGGCATACGAAGGGACCGTGTCTCGCATAAGTGCTGAGTAGAAGGGGCCTAGACGAAGCCCTCCAAGGAAAACGCCTCTAAGTAACTCGGGATCTACTCCCGGAATTTGACGAGCTTCAGTAGAAAATCTCTTGAAGTATTCCTTGAAGGACTCACTTTCATTCTGACGGATCCCCGAGAGGTGAGAAGAGTCCTTAGTAATTCTCCGATTGGCGATAAATTGTTCGACGAACACTTTTGCCAATTTGACGAACATTGGAATGGTTCCGGCTGGAAGCGAATAGAACCATGTTCGAGCTTGTCCTTTGAGGGTGGCAGGAAAGACCTGACAGAGGAGCGCGTCTGAGGCTCGCTGGATATGCATGATGGTTCTATAATGATCAATATGCTCGTACGGGTCAGTTGTCCCGTCATAGGGGTCGATGTTTGGTAGTTTGAATCCTGTCGGAATGAAGTATTGAAGGATGGCTTCCGTTAGGGGTGACGACTCCTGGAAGTCCCACTGACGAAGGGGATGCCTTACGCCTCCTGCGGGAAACTCTTCTCGGACCAATCGTCGTAGTTCATGACGTATAACATTGCGAGGGAGCTCAACAAGGTGCGGTTGGGCTAACTCCTCAGGGAGGTCGTGAGAAAGGCGAGACTGCCGACCTGTGTGCGGAGGATGGGTAGAACTTGCTGTATCAGCTAGTTCGTTATCTTGATGTAACTGCGAACGCCTCCTGGGTGGAGGAAGAGGAATCTTTGCTTGAAGATGTTCGATTTGAACATCTTCAACACGTGGTGGATCTTGAGGGAGAAGAACCTCCTCCTGAGGTGCTAGGGTCGATTGTCGAGTCTCTCGCAGGAGTTGTAGAATCTCGTTTTGAGATTCTTCCATCTTTCGAACTCTTTCTTCTAGGGAGGGTCCCGATGTCCCTTCTCCAGGTGCATTTTGCCCCACGGGGTAGAAAGAGGCAGATACCGGGCGTCTATGATTCATAGACTGATTTCTAGACTGGTGGGAGTTGGAGCGAAAAGCTCCAATGATGCGACTGCTGCGCCTGTTGACCATTGTAGCAATATTTGAAGTTGTGGAATAACTTTCCCACAGACGGCGCCAAACTGTTGCGGACTCAAATATATGCGGCGATAGAGTTTAAATTTCCGTCTCAGCATTGTACGTATATCCAGTACACAAACAGAAGAATGAAAGAACACCAGGATTTTAACGTGGAAAGCCCTGGAAAAGGGAAAAACCACGGGGCCACGCCCAGTTGAAAAAGTTCCACTAGTGTTGTATGGAATACACGAGGCTGACTCGTCCTTTAAATTCAGGGCGATCAGATTACAATGAGTATCGATTACAAGGCCAAGCAGAGTTCCGACGTCACTCGGGTGTCCGACAGAATTCCGGCGTCACTTGGAAAGAATTCCGGCATCACTCGGGCGTCGGGTAGAATTCTAGCGTCGGGCAGAATTCCGACGTTGCTCCAGCGTCGGGCAGAGCTCCAGCGTCCCTCGGGCGCCCGGTGGTGCTCTGGCGATGCTCCGGTGGTGTTCCGGCAGAGTTCCGGCGGTGTTCCGGCGGTGGTCGAGGAGGAGCTATTCCCTCCTAGACTTCTCTTCTCTTCTTCTTCTCCTCTTCTCTTCTTGGCTTAGGTCCCCTCTTAAGAGAAATGAGGGGCTATTTATAGTTTTTCTGGAGTAGCATAGCCCGTAAATAGATGTGGGATCATGGGCAAATAAGGATTGATCCGGATGAACGGCCGATATTGAATCCCTTGATCATGAACCGTTTATTGAGCATTTTGAGGTCTTAATGGTATCAGAATTCTACGATCTTGGGCTCGTTGGATTCGACTTGTCGAGCCGCTCGATTCGACTATAAGCTCGTCAAAATCGGAGACCGTTTGGTAACTCAAATTGCTATTCGATGCTTCCAATAGCGCTTCGGGTACTTGATTTGGACTCGTTTGGGCTCGGATTAAGTCGAATTTGGTGTCATTGGATTCGTATTTCCGAGACGCTCAGTTCGACTATAAGCTTGCTAAAATCGGAGTTGAAATGGTCTCCGAATTAATTTTTGAAATTTCCAACTTGAATTTTTCCTCGAGATTCGTGCCCGATCAAGATAATTTTTTGGCGATATATCACTTAGATTCTCTTATTGAACACCAATTAAAAAGAAATTTTAGTACATCATCTGTTATAGAACTTACCAAACAAAATATTGACAAATCTTTCTATTTTAGTGAAAATTTTAAATGCGGCTTATATTATTATTATTATTATTATTATTATTATTATTATTATTATTATTTTACGACAAAAGACTATTATTTAGAACAGAACTTGCTGGCATATTTTTTAAATTTTTTTATACGGATTTTTTTCCCCTGAAAGGCTAAGATTCTGTTTAGTTAATTTTGCTTAAGACTAAAAAATTTTTATTTAATTATATTATTATTGCGTCCTGGAATTTCATGGCGGTAGAGAAATATAAAGTTTAGCGTCTTATCTTTATTCAAAAATCCAGCACACATATATATGAGAGATGGGGGTGCATCGTTCATAAGATACGCAAGAGTTTTTATGTGGAAAGCCTTGAAAATAGGAAAAAATCTTGGGGCCTTGCCTAGTTTAAATGAATTCACTAGTGTTTGCAGTTGATTACAAATGAGGCTCTTCCTTAGAGAAAAGGTCTTGGCTCGATGTAGCAAATATACATCATATAAAGTGCATTTCATAGTGGGAGTTGGAAGAATCAATGTTGACATGTTCGTTTGGTCGGCAGGACCATAGTCGTTGGGCGATATTGGTCGCAAGAAGCATAATCGGCGAGGGACAATAGTCGGAAAGACCGTAGCCGGGCGACGACGGTCGGAGTGACCATAGTCTGAAGATGGTGGTCAAAGAGATCGTAGTTAGTGAGCGATAGAGGTCGGAAAGACTATAGTCAACGAGGGTGGTCTGGAGGGCCATAGTTGGCGGGCGACGGAGGTCCGAAAGATTGTAGTTGGCGACGGTCAACTATCAAGCGTAAGTCCGGAATCAATTGGTGGCTGGGGAGAAGTCCGACGATAATCGGTGGCCGGGCGTAAGTCCAACGAGAGTTGGTGGCTAGATGAAAGTTCGACGACGATCGGTGACCGACCGGGTTATGGCCGAGGAATAGCTTGGTGGCAAGAGAGATCTCAAAATTTTTTTCATTCTTCCACTTCTCCTCCCTTCCTTGCTTCCTCCCCCCTCAATGAAAAATGAGGGGTCTATTTATAATTTTTTGGGAGTGGCATGATCAATAAATAGGAAGAAGATAAGGATATGTTGGGAGTATTTTAAATGGACTGTTGATATTGATCCCTTGATCGTGGACCATTTATTGAGTATTTGAGTGTCTTAATGATATCAGAATTCTGCGATCTTAGACTCTTTAGATTTATCTTGTCGAGCAGCTTGATTCGACTATAAGCATGCCACATTTGGAAATCTTTGGTCATCCAATTTATGGTTTGAACCTTCCAAATGTGATTCAGATCTTCGATTTGGACTCATTTGGGCTCGGATTGGGTTGAATTCAGTGTCGTTGGGTTCGTCTTTTTGAGACGTTTAGTTCGACTATAAGTTTGATGAAATCAGAGTTCATATGGCATTGAATTTAATTTCAAAAGTTTTTCAACTCAAAATTGCCTCAAGGTTCGTGCCCGATCTTTTGATGATATATCAATTATAATACTGTTTTAATTATATTAAAATGTAAAATTAAATATTTTTATGATCTTATAGAAATCTAAATTAAATTAAATAAAATATTATGATAATTATTATAAAACAAATACAACCGATTCATGAACAATCCAAATGGCATATATACCCAGATTATCCAATTGCACCGACCTAATACTTATTCCTTACAACCATCACACCACACTATTTTATTTAATTTATAATTTTCTTATAGTACTTTGATGTAATGATTTTTTCTTTATTTGTTGTAATGTATTTATTGGGGCTATTAATGATCAGTAAGCTCTTAAGACAAAATATTTTCTATAAACTTTAATAGTTTGATAATAAACTTAAAATTAATTTTTAAAAAATATTTTTCTTAAAACTATTGTTTACTTGTCCTATTTTTTAAATAATAATAACGTCAAGTCTTTATCCCACTAAATGGGATCAGCTATATGAATCTATTTTCTTCATTGTATCTAATTAGGAGTCAAATTATCATTTAAATATTATAAAAAAGTCTTTTCTAATATTTTCTTATCAAGTCTTTTTAGCCTTTATCTACCTTTCTTAACATAGGTCGCGTCTAATACATATACTCTCCTGACTAGATTATTAGAAAGCTGACGTTTTATGTGACCAAATCATCTAAGGCTACTCTTTTTAATCTTATCTGCCACTAGAGCTACTCCAAGCTTTTCACGTATATACTCGTTCACTTTCTGTCTCTAAGTGTAAAACCTCTCATCCCCCTAAGCTTATGTATAAGAAAAAAAAAATAGTATTGGTTTTAAATTTTTTATGTTATTGTTATTAATCTTTTTTGGCCTTATTAACAAAAATATGGGAAGAAAATTGGCTTAATTTGGATCCATTACATTACAACTAGGTGATGCTAGCCTCACTTATAAGGGGCTGTCATAGCCTCATAGGTGTTATAACTATATATCAACCTTCCATACCTCAAAATTTGTTTTGGTTAAAAGATATATTAACAAAATCTTATACCCTCTTTATGAGAAGTTTCCTTATGAATGATAGCATTTACAATCTTAAGAGCAAGAGCATCACAAATTTTCTAATCAAAACTTTTCTTATTTCCTTAGAGTGAAGTTGAGTGTAATGAAATATGCATATTGGTTCTTAGATCCTTATATTAAAAAGCTTAAATTTTTATACTATAAGTTTTCCTATGCCAAGACTACTTTATTATAAGAATATTTATGATATATTATACAATAAATTTTATCTTCATATTTTACTAGAGTTGCCTATACTTATAGTTTCAATTTGAAATTTCGTCAAGAAAACGTATATTTCAATTAAAATTTTAAATTCAATTGAAATATTTTAAGTGCTGATATATATAGAATATGACGTACGCATATGTTACATAAAAATAATTATTGGAACTTGAATTCTAGATAAAAAATAATAATATTATTAAACTCCAACTAATGTGTCATTAGTCTCTCCCCAAATAATATATTTATTTTTGCTTGAGGAGAATAAGGTTTCTCCAAAAAAATAAATTTACAAAAGAATATTAGGTGTAAGTCTCATCTTGCAATAAATAGTTAATTATTTTTAAATATTGTGTCTCTTAATATATATATAAGTTTTTTATTTATATATAAAATAATTATTTAATTAGGTATTATAAGTTGAATTTTATTAAAAAAATCTAATAATTATAAAATATATAATTTAATAATAATTTAAAATAAATAATAATAAATATGATATTATTTAAAAATATCAATTGACATAATTTTCTCTTAAAAATTAATATTGATCATTAAAAATAATCAAGAAACCATTTTAAAATGAGACTTCTACATATTATATATTATTTTTCCTATTCTTGTATTAATTATTAAATTTTTTAATCAATATTCATGCAATAATATATAATTAAATAATTGGTTTGCAATTTGTATAAAAAGTATTATTAAAATGATATCAAGAGAATTAATCTTATTAAAAATAATTGACTAGTCATTATACAAATAATTACAAAATAAGACTTTCATATTTTTTATATAAATTAATTTGTTAAGAAAATTATTCTTCTTAAACAATAAAAAAATATATATTTTATCTCATATAGTTTGATGAACAAACCATGATTTCATCTTATCTTGAAGGTCAAGCTCAATGAAATTATTTAAAAGGACTATTAGCTTCGGTAAGAAACTCCGGCGGAATATCCTACCTTAGACGTAGTTCACCTTATGTGTATGACTCTTTCGCGGCTCTTCTCCCTCTTCTCCGAGTGGGAACAGAGACCAAACAAAGTAGAGGTCAAACAATAAACAAAAAGCCGATTCTGTGGAAATTTTGATGCTTCTCTTACATTTTAGACGGATGGCGGATGATCGGTGGAAGGAATCTTTATGGTAATTTGGTTTCTCGGAGAGGGTGAGGATTTATGTCTAACTCCTTTTTTCTCTTCTTTGTTGCTTCCTTTCTTTGATTGAGAATTTTTTGTGATTTGATTGTGAACAATCTATGAGAAAAGTTTCGATTTACTTAGAACTTGTTTGAAAATTTTGTACGTTTTTTTGGTTGAGGGTTTTCCTTTCGGTGAGTAGTTTGCATTTGTGTGATGAGTGCTTGGATATTTTGTTCCATTTCTGGGTTAGGGTTTTGCGTAATTGAGATGTGTGAGATGTATTATGCGTTTCAGTTTTCTTAATTTTTTTTGTTATTTGTTCTATTGCATCTGAGGATCTCCTATTTTACTGTTCTTCCAGGCTTTGTGTTGGAATTGCAACAATCTGTTAGCTTCCAAGAATAATCCCCAAGGAAATGGGGGCATTGGGGTAGTAGATCTTGTGTCTGTGGGATGGATAAAGATTAGATTTTGGGATATTAGCGTATCTGAAATGAGTTTAGTTCTTTATAAAAAAAAAAAGTTGAATTTAGGACTAAAAGATTTGTTGCGTTTGGCCTTCTGAGTAAAGATTAGGAACGAACTTCAAATACTCGGTTAAAAATCATTTCTAATTAGATTAGAAATGAATTCTAAGTTCAAGGGTGTTGCTGAATATTCATCAAGTTCTCCTCAAATCATGGGAGATACTGCTAGAAAACTCAGTAGAAACCAGCCATTTCCTCTATTTAATTCTTCGTCCGTTCATTATGATCCAAGAACTACACCATCTTTCCCTGAAATGTCTCCTCTTGATTCTCGATCACAAAGTTTGTGCCTCCTTAGTCATGAAGTTAAGAAGCAGGATCAATCAGAACCAATCTCCTGGGTTAAAAGCCAAATTCTGGATTGGGATCCCAGAGCGATGCTAAACAACCTCTCCTTCCTTGAACAGAAGATTCATCAAGTTCAGGACATAGTTCATTCCATTGCTAATCAGGATTCTCAGTTTTCTAACCAAGAAAATGAGCTAGCAGCACACCAGCAGCTTGTAACAGCTGATCTCACTTGCATAATTATTCAGCTTATCTCCACAGCAGGCACTCTTCTTCCTTCCATGAAGAACTCGCTCACAACGGCTAACACCTTACTTGAGCCATTGGGTAACATTACAACTTCTTCCAGTATTTGCTTTAATGATAATATGCAGCAGAAGGAGACTGTTCCATTAGAGATGGCGAAAGCTTCAGAGTTCGATGAACTTATCAGAGGATTGAGTGATTGTGGAACTGAAGGAGATGAACTGATCAAATGTTTGAAGAATAGCAGCAGTGAAGTGGCAGAGTCTGCTCTCATAGAAGATCATGATTTCAAAGATGCCGACGAAGGGGTGGATGGAGAAAACCTTCCTCCAGGTTCATATGAAGTCCTTCAGCTAGAAAAGGAGGAGATTCTAGCGCCTCATACTCACTTTTGTATGATATGTGGTAAGGGATTTAAAAGAGATGCAAACCTCAGGATGCACATGAGAGGTCATGGAGATGAATACAAGAGCGCTGCAGCTCTTGCAAAACCAACCAAGGACTTGAACTCCGAACTGACGCCTATTAGGCGATACTCGTGTCCCTTCATTGGATGCAAGAGGAATAAGGATCATAAGAAATTTCTACCATTGAAAACTATTCTTTGTGTGAAGAACCATTATAAAAGAAGCCATTGTGACAAGAAGTATACATGCAGTAGATGTCATGCTAAGAAGTTTTCAGTTCTTGCTGATCTGAAGACCCATGAGAAGCACTGCGGCCGCGACAAATGGCTTTGCTCATGTGGAACAACATTCTCAAGGAAAGATAAGTTGTTTGGGCATGTAGCTCTTTTTCAAGGCCACACTCCAGCACTCCCCACAGATGAGGGCAAAGCTCTAGGAGCATTAGACCATGGAAATGAAAATGAAGAAAAAGCTGTTGTTGTTAAAAGTAGCTTGGATGGTGCTAATGTTTTAGATGTTAGAGGGGATGATGATGAACGCGGCTTGTTTTCTCTTATGAACTTTGATTCTTTTAACTATGGAGGTTTTGACGAATTTTCGCAGCCAGGCTTTTGATGCCTCAAAGGGTTCATTCTGCTATGACGAGTCTGGATGATAGAGCTTTATCACAACAAATAGTAAGAATTTGAGCTCCCATCGTTTGGGATACCAACAATGGCAGAAGAAGGCAAAAGCTTTGGCTGGTAAACTGAAAGTTCCTCGTGATTTTGTTGTTAATGATTTCATGTCTTGTTAGTTTATGTTTAGTTATTGAATGGATGGAATTAAACTCAATAAAATTAGAGTGGTTTTGAACAGAATTGTTGGATTTTATTCTAACCATTCAATTTGTCTTGTATGGGCCACCAGCTGTAGAGAATCTGAACAGACCGGACCCATGATAATAATGTCAAATTATTTATACAGATATTTCACATCAAGGAGATGCGTGTCGTCTTCTTCTCCTCCCTTATTTATTTTGATAACTTAGTGGTTTTAAAAGGTTGGAGAATCTAAATAGCAGAGGACTTTCAAACCACATAAATTTATGTGGCTTAGTTTCGTCCGTCTGTTCGGATTATTGAGTAATGATTATCCACATTTTACCTTTACTTAAACATAGTAGAATATTTAGCGAAAATTATAAGATATTTATTATATATTTATATATATATATATATATACATTTTTGATATCATAAGATCATATTTAAAACTTATTGTTCCATTATCATTTAGCATATTTATAGATTAAGGCTCCGTTTGGATAGCTTTTTTGCTGCTTTTTAAATTAATTTTTTAATAAAAAATAAAAAAAATTTCGAAAGCAATAAAAAGCCGTCCTGAATGAAGCCTAAGCCTCAATTATTAAGATCAAATTGGTTTACCATAATAATAATAATAATAATAATAATAATAATAATAATAATAAATGAAAATTTAAAAAAAAAAAGATTGAAGGTTGAGTCTAGCCGGCAAAGCTTGGCTCGATAAATAGATCGTAAGTTGAGCTTGATGAGCTTACGCAATAAGTTTGATCAAGCTTCGATTTGACTCATTAACTTGTAAGCTTGCTCATTTAAAAATATTAATAGAATATACATTTAAAACATATTTGAATTTAAGGCTTCAAATATAAGGTTATTAGATTTTTTTAAAATAGAAATATCATTTTCTAATAAGAAGTTATTCTTTATTATTTATCAATTATTTTCTCTTTTTTTCTTATTTATTATAATTATTGTTGGAGTCATAATCATTTTCTCATTATCTTTATAAATGAAGCAGCTTGTGAGCCAGCTCAAATTTGAGCTCAAGCTCGATTCATTAATCAAGTTCAAGCTCAAGTTGGTGGTAACTCGAATTTGACCTGGCTCTTTTACATTCCTAATTGATGGTTTAGTTTAAGAAATTTGTCTTCTTTTATAAAATAATGAGGAAAAAGTTAGGTTAGGATATGCTGATAAAAGCTTCGTTTGGGATAATTTTCTTACTCTTTTTTAAAACAACTTTTTAGTTCAAAATTTTTAATTTTTGTCCTAAAAAGTTGCTTTAAGAAGCAATAAAAAAGCCATCCCAAACGAAATCTAAGACTTCGTTTTGAGCGGCTTTCTTATTGCTTTCTAAAATAACTTTCTAGTATAAAATTTTTTTGAACTAATAATTTTTATACTAAAAAGTTGCTTTAAAAAGTATTTAGAAAGCCGCCCCAAACGAAACAAAAATCTTAATATAAATTAATTTGAAAGTTTTTATTTATTTTAAAATGAGTACAATATAAAATTAATTGATTCTTAAAATTAAAAAAACAAACAAACAAACAAACAAACCTGCTCAAGTTTAATAAATTGATAGGCGCACCAAATTGGATGTCATCAATTTTCTCTTTCTTCATCTTTTAGCAGTAGACTTCGAACTCCTCATTAGATTGTCACGCGAGAGCCGTATGAAGATAAAAATTAATAATTATGTGATTACGTATATCCGCCTATGTTGTCAATATGTTAGATTAGTTTATGAGAATAACATCACGTAAGCGGTTTTCTTGTATTTGTTCATTTAAAGTCTATTTGAGATAGCTTTTGCAATGTTTTAAAATTCATATAATAGTCATAAATTTATTTAAAAGTTATTCTTAAAAAGTAGTTTTTTAATTTATAAATTTATTAAAAGTAATGAAAAAATAGTGGTCAAATAAAAATTGTGATTGCAGTATGAAAAGCGATGCAGTAAAAAAGCTATCACAAATGAAGCAGAAGGGTCCATTTGGGACAGAAGGGTCTATTTGGGACGGCTACAGCTTTTTATAAAAATGATTATAAAGCTGCTGTAGAGTAATTTTTTTTAAAGCTGCTATAGAAAGCAGCTTCCTAGCATAAAAATTCCTGAAAGCTGTGAAAAAGCATTAGTCAAGCAGAAACTGTGATTGCAGTCTAAAAAGCAAATAAATGAAACCTAAGTTACATTTCAATAGTAACTTTACAATCAACTTTATAAAAAATTGCAGTTGTCCCTAACAAATCCTTAATCATTAGTTTTAGTTTTGATACGTCACAAAAAATCATTTTGATCGTGCACGAATCTTGAGGCAAAATCAAGTTGGAAACTTCCGAAATTAAAATTGGGATCATCCAAACTCTGATTTCAGCAAACTTATGTTTTTGATTGGAGTGAATTATTTTGTTCATGAGAATTCTAATTCCAGTTTATGTTTTTGATGATTACAAAAGTTTATTGTTTGTCTGTGTGTACTAAAGTATTTTTCAGGAAATTCACACTCAAGACTGTTGAAGACTTCAAGTTCACTTGTTCACTGTAAATGAAGTCTGTAATTTTCTTTTCTTTTTTTTTTCTTTTTTTTTTTCTTTTTTTTAGTCTGAGAGAGTGTGATTGTAAGTTGGATAACTGTGCACACACACACAATGGGGGAGTAAAATTTTTAAATGTTTTTCAACTGATCGTACAGTACGAATTGATTTCGTACAGTACGATATGAACAATATGTCCTCCAGTTAGAACCCATAAGACTAGAAAATTTTTCTAAGGCATGTTCGTACATGAGTTTTGCTGTACGAACAGCTCAAAATTGGGTTCGTCCAGAGGTTCGTACGGGACGAAGTGTTCGGACGAAGCTCACTGTTCGATTCGTCCAAGCGTTCGTACGGGACGAAGTGTTCGGACGAAGCTCACTGTTCGATTCGTCCAAGCATTCGTACGGGACGAAGCGTTGGGACGATGCTCACGGATCAATTCGTCCAAGCGTTCGTACGGGACGAAGCGTTGGGACGATGCTCACTGTTCGATTCGTCCAAGCGTTCGTACGGGACGAACTATGTGTACGAACGGCTCTGTTGTGTTCGTCTGATGAGTCGTACAGGACGGATTGTTCAATCTTTTGAACTATTCGTACAGTACGATGGACGTTCGTACGAGACGATCGGCACGGACTTAACTTGAAAATTCGATTTTTGGACGGTTTTTTCCTGTCCTTAGTATAAAAATGACTCAAAACTGTTTTGAAAAGAGATCCTTCTGCGAAAATTCTTTTGAGAAGTGAGAGGAGAGTGATTGGGAGAGTGTTTAAGAGTGAGTTTTGAGAGATCTTTCAAAAGAAAATTGTGAGGAGATTCACAAGGTTATCCAATTGAGAGGATTTCTGTTACTTGTTCTTCAAGCATCTTCCTAGTTCCTTGGAGACTTTTGCAAGAGTATTGTTCGAAAGGATTCCGGTTCTCTGCCGCACTTGGAGGATGAAAAGGACGACGGTTCTCTGCCGCACTTGGAGGGTGAAAAGGACGACGGTTCTCTGCCGCACTTGGAGGGTGAAAAGGACGACGGTACTCTGCCGCACCGGGGTTGGTGGAAGAGAGTTTGTAAAGGCTTCTCCGCCTTGCTGTGGGGCCAAAAGGAGAGACACTTGGTTTTAGTGCAATACCTAGAGAAGGGATCTCTAGGGAGTGGATGTAGGTCGAGTTTGACCGAACCACTATAAATTCTGGTGTTTTCTGTTCTCTATTTATTTTTCTGCATTTATATTTTCTTCAGTTTATTCTTATTGTGGTTGAATTTCTATTTTAAAAGAAAGAGCAAAAATTATCTTTGTTCGTACTGTACGAAGGTATATCGTACTGTACAATTAGCTTTAAAAATTTCAAATTATCAAGAGTAATTTTAAAAGGAACCAATTCACCCACCCCCCTCTTGGTTAGCCTAAGGGTCATTGAGCAATAGGTCTAACAACCTGTTTGCACTATCAACTTATAGTTAAATTGATCTTCTCAAAAATATGAACCCAACGACACCAGATTCGACTCAATCCAAGCTCAAATGGGTCCAAATCAAAAACTCGAAGCGCTTTTGGAAGGTTCAAACTACAATTTGGATTACCAAACGGTTTCCAAACGTGACATGCTTATAGTCGAATCGAGCAGTTTGACGAGACGAATCCAACGAGCTTAAGATCATCAAATTCTGATATCATTAAGACATTCAAATGTCCGATAAACACTCTATGATCGGGGGAATCAATAAGGGCCATCCGATGGAGCACTCCGAACCTACCCCGAATCTTCTCTATATTTACAGGTGTGTCATTCATAAAAATCTATAAATAGACCCCACTCTCTACATTAGGGCTACCTTTTTGCTAGAGATTGGAGAGAGCTCTGAGGCTTCAAGAGCTCTAGCACCACTGCCCGGCCCCTGATAGCCTCTGGACTTCAGCCCGACCACCGTCGGACCACCGCATGGCAGCCAACCGCCGCCGAACTTCAGCCAGACCATCATCAGACCACCGCCCGGCCGCCGACAGTCGCCGGACTTCCACCTGGCTGCCGACCTCCTCCGGACTTCAACCCGACCTTCGTCGGATCATCGCCGACCACCTCCGAACTTCCACCTAGCAGCCGAGTGTCGTTGAACTTCCGCCCGATCTTTGTAAGATCATTCCCCATCAATTGAACTTTTTCCTGGACGCTGTCGGACTCCCGCCCGATTGTCGCCCGACCTTTGTTTAACTCTCCAAACTACTGTAATTTGACCGCCCTAAAGTCAAGGGATGGGTTAACATTTGTAATTCACTCAAACTTAGTGGAATCTTTTCACCTAGACAAGGCCCCATGGTCTTTCTCTTTTTGGGCTTTCCACATAAAAAAGATCGGGTGTTTTACTTCTCTCTTTCTGTTTGTGTGCCGGATATCTATGCATTGCTAAGACGAAAAATTTACTCACTCAACTGCCACAAATATCTTAGCCCGCAACAAGTTTCTTGTTTAAGTGAGAAGGGCCTTTTTAAAGTAACTATAATATTTTGTAAAATTGATTATGAAATTGTGGTTGAAAAAAATCTTTTTTTTTAAGTTATTGTGAATATTATAAATTTATTCTTTTGAAAAAAAAAGTTATTTTCTTACACAATTTTAATTGTAAAAAATAAATTTTGAAATTTTAGAAAAGTAACAAGAGTTACCATCTAAAAAGTAAGTGGTGAGAAATCGGTTCAAAAGATTAACAAGTGTGCACAATAATAAGAAATTATTCATAAATGATGTTTTATGTGTATATTGAGATGACTTTTTTGCTGTTTTTTAAAACAATTTTTTAGTACAAAAATTTTTAATTTAGAAAATTTTATACTAAAAAACAATTTGAGAAAGCGAGAAAAAAGCTGCCTTAATCAACTGTGGTCAGGAGCATGCGAGCTAATCAACTACAAGAAATGTGCTAATTTGGGATTAAAATTAAATTTAAAATTAAGATTACATTTATTATAAAAATGTATTTTTTTTAATGACAAGTTAAAAAATAGTGGACACAAAAACTGAAGGACAAATCTCACATTTGTCAGAAATTAATTGGTGAGAGAAAAACATTTAATATATATATGTAGAGAGAGAGAGCGCGCTAAAGATAAAATTTTTAATAGTTTTAGTAATAAAAGTAAGAAGATAACCGGTGGAGATAACTGTAATCTTTGTCTTAAGCTCATCCAATTGATCAAAGGAATGTTTTTATATAAAAATGCGTCACGTCACACCAAAAATATAATGCGCTCGGTACCGAGCTCGGTACCGCTCGATACTTGGTACCTAAGCGTAACCGGATAGGACAACCGTCCGATGTCCGCACAGAATAAAAGCTCATCACTGTGGGGCTTCTTCTAAGGAAAAAAAGGAAATAAAGAGCAAAGCCTTCATTCTTGCTCATAAATTTGTAATTCCAATAAAAAAAAATACTAACAGCTCCACATATTGCATAAAATTTATTTTTTCATCCCCAAAACCCAAAGAGCATCCACAGTCAAAAAGAAAGAAAAATAAGGCAGCATTCCACAATCAAATAAAAGAAATCGTAGATCTTACACATAGTCATCATATGGATATTAATCCTGCTTGCCACGAGCAAGCCTAGCACGGTGCCTCAGCTCAGCTCTCTTCCACTTCACAATAAGTTTGCATAGAGTTATCAGTGTGTTAATCTACCAAACAAAAGCAATAATGATAAGTTAACATTGTAAGGTAATTATGCCAGTTTGCATAGAGTTATCAGTGTGTTAATCTACCAAACAAAAGCAATAATGATAAGTTAACATTGTAAGGTAATTATGCCAAAAATGAATTAAACATTCTGAAGAAAAATTTATGTATAGTTACCACAAGTATTATTGATATGAGTAGAAGAGGACCAGACCAGAGGACAGAAATGAATAGACCATTGGGATCAAAATAATTCTGGCCAGCAAAGCTCTTCCAGTTCTTAGACAGAAACCTGTTAATCCTCTCAGCTAGATACACTCCAGAAACTGCAGGGGCAAATTCATTAGAAATGTCAGGGTTTAATGTCAAATTGTTTCTTAACCAAGCTGTTGGTAATAGGTGCCCTCACAGTTTAAAAGGAAATGTTGGGAAAGGGCAAATGGTAAGAATCCAGCAAACAGAGCTTAATTTAAAGTTTCTGATAAAAAATAAGATAACTAAGGAGCTATTTGGGATCATTTTTGTTCTTTGTTTTTTTTTTAATTTTTATCTTATTAATGTTTTGATACAAAATAAAATATATTTGATGTTTTAAAAAAGTATTATTTTTTATTGAATATTAAATAAGTTGATTTATATAATGATGGCAATAGTCATTGACAGAGCAACGACTGGCAAGATAATGATGACGGCCGTCGTGGTCAAATGGCGTGAAGGCAGACGATTGTGATAAGCACCTTAAAGTTATTTTGAGTGGTTCGAAATTAACTTGATTTATCATCCTTGGGAAATAAACGACGGTGAAGGTTGTCTAATGCCTTTCTAAAGACCCGCGTAGATTCTATGGAAAAATGGTTATGGGGTGATTACTCAACCCAAGAAAGACAAGATTTGGAGGAAAGTCCAGAAGAATCTAGCGCGATAGCCCAATTCAAAAGATATTGAACATACAAGATAATAATCGAATTAGGAAGAATGTGGGAACCCAATCCAAGAGAGATTGTACTTAATGGTTGATGAACCAGCCAAGAAGAGCATACGATGAGACCTTGACCCAAGAGATATTGGACTTGTCGGAAAGATCTCAGACTTACGTAGTGGTAACCCAACTAAGAGGAACCAAGGGTGATAACAGAGTCCGAGAAATTAAACTTGGGGTGGGGGGGATAACCAAGCTAGGAGGAACTTGGGTTAATGGCATAATTGGAGAGATTTTGGACTTGCGAGGTGATAACCCAACTAACAGGAACCTAGGGTGACAAACCAGTCGAGAAATATTGGGCTTATGGGTAAATAACCTACAATAGAAGAACTTGGGTTGATAGCCCAGTCTAAGAGATGTTAGACTAGCGTGATAATAGTCCAACCAGAAAGTACCTTGGGTGATAACCTAGCTTGAGAGATATTGAACTTGTGGGGTGATAAATAACAAGGAAGAACCTAGGGTGATAACCCAATTCAAGAGATATTGAACATATAAAGCGAAAACCCAATGTGAGAGATGGTGGAATTATGGGGTGATAACTTAGCAAGGATGAACCTGGGGTGATAACCCAGTTTGATATACGCTGGACTTATAGGGTGATAATTCAACAGAGAAAAAAAAAACTGGAGTGATAATTGAGTCTAAAATATATTAGACTTAGGATTGTAACCCAAACAGGAGAAACATGGGTTGATAACTCAATTTGAGAGATATTGGATTCACAGGGTGTTAACCAAGCCAAGAAGAATAGGGACAGACAACCCAGTTTAAGAAAAATATTCGATATATGGGTGATGAGGCTCTTTTTAAAATATTGGCCCTTTTAAACTATCCTGATGATCCAAACGTAATGTCATACATTTCGTGAAATAAGGCTTTAAATCGGGTGTTGTTTAAACTAACAATTCATTGAGCAAAAAAATCAAAATTTTCACAAATTAGCTTGCTTGAATTGCCTTAATGATACTCGCTTAATATGAATAATTGTCTCACAACACCAGTCCACAAAATGAAAATTTTCGATTTGTTGGGCATACAAATTGAGATTTCAAAAATAAGGGCATTTGAATTGCCTCGATGATGTGGAATCAACAATGAAAGATTTCATTTGAAAAAAATAGTATATAGATTGAATAACCAATATTGTAATCGTAAAGAAAATGAATGATCAAATTCATGTTAGTATCGACTCTTGGGATCTCAAAAAAGCAGGTCCAAAAGATGACTTTTTGCCTCCCATATCAAAATCGCCAGCATTCATTTATGGGGATTATTGGGATATAATCAAATCAAGATGTAAGCTAATCAAGAGGAAAGCTTATTAAAAAAGCATCTAAAACAACACATTAAGATAAGCGCAAGCCACCGTGCCAAGATACTAAGTGTCGCATTATCGAGCGTGCCAAATGATACTCTGAGAAGCAAGCAGTCTATAAAATCAAGAGGACGAGAAATGCTCTAAAATATTTTTCTAAGAAAATGAAAAAAAAAAAACAAATAAGGAAAAAAAAGAAAAGAAATTTTGAAATTTTCTAATTAAAAAATATTAGGAAATTTTGAGAAGATCCTTGAAAATGTTTTGAGCATGCTAAAAACTTCTCGCACTCATTTGGAGACGGGAAACTCATTTTCTCACTCAAAAATTACAAATCATCCTCCAAACATCTTGAAAACAATATAAGAGAGGATAAGAATACCAAACATATGAGATTTGCTCTTTGAGCCCGATCCCTATAAATAAATAAGAAGAGTTGGCAAGGATCTCAAGTAAGACAATGTTCTAATATAAAAAACTAAGATAAATTTGAAAATTAACCACCTACCTATCGGCAATTATCTATGTGGTGAAATAATGAATTTAAAAGCAAACTTCACCAAAATGTTTGCATAACGCCTTTAAGGCCATATATAATAGAAGTTTGATTTAAAGAGAAAGCTCTCGGACTACCCACCTAAAGGGTATTGTCATAAGTCCTAACCTATGACTCTTCCTCAAATATTCAGGATTTGAGCCCCAACCCCAAATAAAATGCATGTATACCATAATATTAGAGAAATAAAATATAAACTCCATATTTATATATAATTTATGGACCTAATCCTCTACAAGCAAGCAAAAAGTGTTGCCAAAGTCGATAAGCCAACTCCAATTCAAGCTCCACCAACACTCTAACCAACTTATAACTATTCAGATGAGAGCAACCTTAGCTCAGGTGATTGATGCAGAATAATCATGGTCTTCTATTCTACTCAATGAAGATCAGTGCTATGTGCTACACATTTTAATTATGTTTAATGCTTAAAATATGCAATAAGCATAACATTATATATTGCCATATTAATTTGAGGTCATTTTAATATCCATTAATAACCCTATTCTATATAAAATGTATCTTAGGGTTGTATGAAGATAATTACCAATGATTGAATGAAATTTTATTTCCTCCTTATCTTCTCTCCCTCTCTATATCCTTCTCTTCCACTCTTTCACAATGGATTTTGATTTCTATATTCTCCTACCTCCCCTTCAAGTCTATCATGTAATGTTTGTACCTTCGCATCCATCAATTTTGCATAAAAAACCAAGCCACAAGCTAATTTTCACACACTACTAATTTGGACCACGTCAACTTGAAATCAAAACAGTTCGAGCTATGAACTAATTTTCAGACAACCAATATATGTTCTAGCCAATTTTGAATCGTGAATATATCAACTACTTCTCACCACTTCTTGAGATTAGATCTAAATTTACATGCACATATATATATGATTGCATGTATTTATATTTGTATTTAAAAACATCTATGCATTTATATAGGTTTTTATTTATGTACTTATTAATGCATGCATTTTGGACTAATAATGACTTAAAAATTTGGAAATTGGTTGATAATTGAATCAACTTTAGCTCCAATCAAAGTTATTGAGACAAACCCAACTCCAATCTAAGAATGGGATAGGACCAAGGGTTTTGATCCAATCTTGAACCAAAGTCAAATCATCTCTAAATTGGAGCATTCACAGCCATATGTGATAAATATAAACTAGATGCAACTTGCTATTCTAACTCAATTATATACTAACAACAACAACATCAAACCTTTATCCTGTTACGTGTGGTCGACTACATGAATCCTTTTCTCCATGGCATCCTGTTAAGAGCCAAATTTTCATTTAAATCTAATAAAGAAATGACATTTCTAATACTTTCCAATAAAATCTTTTTAGGTTCACCGCTATTTTTCTTAACATAAATCAAATCTAATACATCTACTCTGCTAACTGAGCCCGCAAAAGCCCGACGTTTTATGTGACAAAACCATCTGGACAACTCTCTCTAATCTTATCTACCACTAGAGCTATCTTTTCACGTATATACTCATTTTGCATTTTGTCTCTAATAGTGAAGCCGCACATCCACCTGAGCATCCTCCTCTCTACAACACTTAATTTTATGCTTCTCTCTTAATGGCCAACATTCTGCGCTATAAAGCATTGTAGGTCTCACCACCATCTTATAAAATTTTTCCTTAAGTTTGAGGAAGACTTTTCTGTCACACAACACTACCATTGCATTAGGTAGTTGACAGTCAACATAAAATATATCGAATAATCATGACATGAATCCTTTAAAACGTTGTTAACTCAGTTATATACCAACAAACCTAATTTTATATTTTCTCTTACTGCTCCCCATTAGTCTTTCTTTCTCTTAACATAATAATCTCTTGATGTATTTTTAGTTTGGACTCGACAATAATGATGAGAATTAGTCTTTCTTGATGTATGCTGTTAACTTTAGGTATTTGAACATAACCAAAATAGTAATAGTAATAATGATAATAATAGAAAAATAACAATAAATAATACTAATAATAGCAGTTTCATGACTTTGGCATGGATTAACAAGATTTTTTTTCAATATATTTTTGTGCCTGTCTACATGATGCCTACCCAGCATAGATCCCCATGCTTCTTAGGTGAGTTAGAACTTCTATTTGAGACTTGTGGTAAGGTTCAGTACCAACATGGCTCAAGGCCCTAACCTATTGGCATCAATTAAACGCCCTCAACAAAATGAAATGTTCTTGCTGAGCTGGAACTTCTGAAGCCTAGACATAACAACCTTTTGTGGGATCCGAAAATTCGGCCCCGACCTCCGCCCGCTTTGCTTTTTTGGGGAGTTTTAACGGATTAAGTTCAGGGGTTAATTTTGGAAGGCAGATGAGTTTGTAGATAAGACATTACCCAGAGATTTTGCCCTCATTTTGTGAGGACTTTATGATCTGAGTTCTGGTTTCCTATAGGCGCAAGCCCCTATAGTTAATTACCCCTCCTGATCACGAGAGAGAAATTTCGATTAAGGCTAGTCGTCAATCAGATATGTAAAGATACATAATATCTGGCATATAGTAGCGGCATAGGTTGGAGGTATTTGAATGTTGATATTTAAATTTGAAAATTTCACCATCTTGCACTTAAAGCGGATGGTGGGGGAATGGATGATGGACCCAATCAAGATCTCATGATTCCGTCGTCCCGGGTCATCGTGGTCCCTGGTCTACTTAGTCAGAGGAGGTAGTCGACCCAACCTGACAGAAGGATCCTTGTCAGCAACCATAGGTTGCATCGTCCAAGGGTACCTTGTAAACCTGTGGTGGATGTTTGTCTAAGGGGACAAATTTGAATCCACCTTAGCTAATAGAGGACTTTGTGCCCTATTGATCATATCCTATTGATTTGTATCTCAAGGATTTGATGCCACTAAGGAACGTATTGGCTTTGGTCATAACCGTCATCTCGTGGTGCCATTTGGTAATAAAACCACTCAGTTAAGAGGGCCCCGGGTCATAACCATTTACCTGCAATACCATTTGGCGGCAAAACTGTCGGTTAGAGAACACATACCACGTCCTTACTGGCAGGAGATTGTTTGAGAATGGATCCTAGTGATATGTTCGACTAAGTATTAGCTCTATGTGAGCTGAAATAAATTTTAATTTGTCCACCTCGGCAAACTGTTGCGGAAAGTGGATGGATTTTGCTTTAAGCATTTAATGGTTACGTTTCAATTTTAAATATTTTTTTATTTTGGGATTATTTGAAGTTTTGTAGAGTATTGAATTTTGGGTATTCGAGTGACATATTGAATTGTTTGCAATGGATCCCTCCGGTTGAGATTTGCATTCAACACGGCCATCATCGAGGTGTTTAGGGTCATTTTCATTTGTGGATTGAACCTTGTCGACTCTATCGAGCTGTCGATAAAGGATCAGATTTCATAGGCTTTATGCCTTTGTAAGTGAATTCTCTTGATTATATGCCTTGAAGGCTTACTATGAATGTATAAAATAAATATCCCGGTCGACCTCGCAACCGCATATTTATTTAATGGTTCGAGCCGTGACTCCTACCTACCCGCATAATAGAAGGATCGGGCTCGAACTTGCATTCACTTATTAATCCGCGCAGCATCCCTGGATGTCACGTATGTTCTTATAACACGCTCGTCGGGGCCTATGCGGGTTTTATGATTGCATCCCCTTTTGTGTACCTATATTTATACAAATTATAGTGCATGTGCGGGAGAATTTTGGGATGTTTGCATGCAATTTTCTTGTATTTTGCTACGGTATTTGGCCCTTGCAGTACATCCACTACTGTTTTAGGTAGGCAGGTAGATGTATTCATTCACAGGTTGAAATTAACTACAAGATACTGCCTTTACTGAAGTCTTTCTGTATCTACCCATAGATGGCATGTGATGCGTACATCTATATTCGTAGGAAACTCGTATGTATTGCAGATCTTTTATATTTTCCCACAGACAACATGTTGAATATGCAACATGCCTCCTTTAGCAGCTCGTAGGCATTTACATTCGATGTAGTCATTCGGTGCTCGCTTGTAGATGGCATATGGTGTGTATGACGGATCTCCTACAAGGGCTCGTAAGAGCTTGCATTTGTTGTAGTCCTTTGGCATTTTACTTGTGGATAACATATCGGACATACAACGGGTCTTCTATGATAACTCGTAGGAGCCTACATCCGTTGCATGCCTTCCATTTTTGCTTGCAGCAAATCAATGTATTTCCCAATCATTGATTGATTATTGACTGCAACTGTGTTGTAGCATTTGTTATCTGCTGTTGATTATCATCGTTGCACATGTGTATGTTTGTTGCACATCGATCCTCCCATTTTCATAAGAGACCAATACATTTGCTTGCATACTACTATTGGTCCTTGGTATAGTTGCATTCGCCACTACTTCATCCTTGCATGTTGGTTGTGAGAACATTTATGCAACCACTGCATGCTAACCACCATGACTTGCGGGGGTTTGGTGTATTTGCCTGTGTCTCTGTCAACTCTTCTAGCAACTGCTGCCTGCATCTTTAAGACACTAAGAGCTTCTGCCAGTGCTTGCAAGTGGATGTATTGGGGACTACCGTGTCTTTTTGCATGATTGCTATGAAGACTACTGTCAATTCCAGTTTCTTTTCTCTAAGGTTGAATGTATCTGCTTGTGCCTTGATGTTGACCACAGAATATTGTTATATGCATTGCACACCAGTCTTACGCCCATGGGGAGACTAGTATGTTCATTTGTATGTCACTCAGTATTGACTATAAAGATGTAGTGGCATTCACTACTTGTTTCTGATTATCATCCGCGGGTATGTCATTGTGCGTACAATACATCTTCTGTTGTTATCAACAGGTGTTAGCACTCAATCACATATTGCACTATATGTTTGCAAGAGGCTATATTGCATACAGGTGAATTGATGCATTCATTGCACATTGATCCTTTAGCACTTGTAAGGGACTACGACTCTCATTTGCTAATTAGCTGAAGTTGGCCAAATGAATGTTATGGTGTTTGCTGCATGTTAACTTTCCTCATTCGTAGGGAACTTATATATGCCTTCACTACATATTATTGGCTGCGAGCATAATGCCTGTCGTGATCTTCTTATTCATGTTTGCAAGATATATGTCGCATCGATTGTATGCCACTTGCCATCATCCATGGACGAATCATGAGTTGACAAGTATCGACCACGAACAGGTTGTAGTGTACATGAGAGTTCATTTACTTTTGTTTGTGAATGAAGTATTGTGCGCATCATGAATTTTCTTGCACCAGTGTGCTTATATTCATTACAACTCTTCCACCATCACTTGCAAGTATACTGCATTCCTCGTATATAGCCACTGATAAGTTATCATGTTCATTGAGAGCATCATGATATCCTTTACAATTTCATCATTATTTATAAATGAGTGATGTTTGTAGTCCCTTGGTTCACAAGTCTCATATATGTTCCTTATTCATTTATTGATGTTCATTTGGAAGGTTGAAGTTGTAACATATTCTCTTGTAATTTTTATTTAGGTTCAAATTGAGTCAAAGTTCTTTGTTGCCCATTTGAGTCCGAGTTTCATGTAATGATGTTCATGATCATTCACTTAAATTCATTTGATTTCAATTTAACTTCTGTGATTAATTTGGATTTAAGTTCCCCGTGGTCCATGCAAGTCTGAGTATTCTTGCATCCTGTTCAAATCAAGTCCCTTGTGGTCTAACTAAAGTCTTTGCTTGAGTTCAAATGTTCAAGTCATATTCATTTGACGTTCAAATTAAGTTCAAGTTCAAGCTTATTTTGTTATCATTTGCTTCAAGCCCAAATCCCTTTTTAAGTTTGAGTTCACTTAAATTATTTTGGTCCAATAAAGTTCAAGTTAGGTCTGTTCAAGTTCGAGTTCTAGTCCAGGTCCTGTTGTCCTTTGAGTTCAATCAAGTCCAAGTACGATCTTATGTTCACCCAAAATTTCGGTAGCCTCCCGACGTCTCCTCTGCTTAGAAGAAACTACAGGAAACTGGGTCTTCCCACCACGCTAAGAAAAGCGTGTATGGTAGGTGTCCTCGGACACCGCAGCCGTATTTTCTTCGCCCCCACCATGCTACGAAAAGCGTGTATGGGTCTTCATATGTACCTATTTCAAAAGAAGAGCAGTTGTTTCCCCGCAGGTATAGAGCCGCGTACGGGTACTTAAGATTGTCCCAACCACGCTAAGAAAAGCGTGTATAGGGCCTACCCGCCTCGCCGTAGGTGTCGCACCGGGTTTCCTTCATACCACACTAAGAAAAGTGTGTATGGGCGGTTTGCCGACTCGACACGAACGCCAAGAACGAGATTTTGGGTCCGAGAGCCGCCTACCTACCTCGTTGTATGTGTCGCACCGGGTTTCCTCCTACAACGCTAAGAAAAACATGTATAGGTAGTTAACCGGTGTGTCACGCATGCCGAGGTAAGAGAGGAGTTTCTTTAAAAAAAATTATAATTAGTTAATAATAATAATTAATTAGAATTAATTATAATTAGGTTTAATTAATTATAATTAATACTTGAGTAATTAATAATTAATTATAATTAAAGATAACTAATCATAATTAAACTAAGTTAATTATAATTAGATTATAATTAATAATAATTAATTATAATTAAAAAAATAATTATAATTAACTGCTGATTAATTAAAATTTAATTATATTAAAAATAATTAAACTTAATTAATTATGATTAATTAGTAGTTAATAATAAATAATTCTAATTAAAAATAATTATAATTAAGTTTAATTAATTATAATTAATATATGATTAATTAATAATAAATTATATTAAAATAATTAAACATAATTAAATTTAATTAATTAAAATTAATCTATAATTAATTAATTAATAATTATAATTAGCACTAATTAAACATAATTAATCTTAATTAATTATGATTAATTAAATATTAAATATAATTAATTATAATTAACTTTGATTAATTATCATTAATTTATAATTAGAATTAATTAATTATAATTATAATAAATAATTATAATTAATTAAAAAAAAGAATGCATTAATGGGTTGTTCGGCAATGGGACTTGGCCGAAGAAGCATGCGAAAGGGAGGAATCACCTTCACAGCAAGTGAGCTCCCGTCTTGCTTACGATCAAAATGTTGTAACTTTCGTTCCGACAAGGAAGGGAACGTCGTTGACGGGCGGAGTTGGACGACAACGAAGAAGCTGAAGAAGCAATCGAAGGGAGGAAGTTACCTCCACAGCGACGAGCTCCCTTGCTTCCGATCAAGAGGTCGTAGCTTCCGATCCGACTTAAAGGGAATGTCATCGAAGGAGCGGAGTTGAACGGTACGAAGGAGCCAAAGAAGCGCGTGTGAGGAAGGAAGTTACCGTCGCAACGAGCGAGCTCCTCGCCGTTGCCTCCGATCAAATATCGTAACTTCTGATCTCTCAGGAAGGGAAAGTCGTCGAACAAGCGAAATCGAACAACGACGAGAGAGGGAGAAAGAAAAGAGCGAAGCCCAGCCCGAGCTTCATCCCTTCGGTATTTAATGACGAGAAGGCAGGGCGGGGGGTTGTGGGGGATGTGACACCAGACATGCGGAGATCGTGAGAGCGTTGTCGACGACGTGCGAAGTTCGGCGCAGGATGGGTACGAGCGATCTTTTTATTTTGTATGTCGTATACGGGTCAACACCTTTAGGGCTTTGATCTGAAATATACGAAAAATTATGAAGATTTCATCCCGTTTGAGCGCACATTGTATTAAAAATCCCCTGGGACCACACAATGAATGCTCTCGTCACAACCAAACTTCATAAAGCACAAAGATGATACTTTGCAGTATATTGACAATAAAACCTTGGAATTAATAATACCAGTAGATGAGCAAAATATTTGAAAACCTAGCTCATGCCATCTATCCTAGTTCCAACATTTAATCTTGGAAATATAACCTCTAAAGCACCAAAAATATGCTGAAGGAAATTGATAATCATCAAAATGGAAATCTAGCATTATTCAAGCACTAAAATTGTGAATAATGGTACTATTTTTAATAACTTATTCAAAAAATCTCAAAATAGTTCCCAGACTATTCGTGTGTGGCTAATTAATACCAAAGTATTACTTTGTTCTAATTTAATCTCTCTGACTATACAAAATTGATAAAAAATGATCCCTTATACTATAATTGTGATATAAAATTAATCCCAATTTAGCACCTTGACTATACAAAATTTGAAATAACGTGTACTTTGGGGCTAAATTAGTCATAGACAAATAGTTAGGGGAAAATTTTAAAGCTTACATCATAACATATGTATCATATGAGTTAAACATCATAAGTATGAAAAGGGTAGCAAAAAAATTTTGCATGAAATATAATAATAGGTAATCATCAGAGATAATGAACTAGAGAAACCTCACATGCAAAAATGGATAGGCCTAGTTGGAAATTGATTCTCTTCCTTGATATGAAGGCTATCACCAGTAAAGTGACGTGGAACAATAATAAGCATATCAACCATGGTTCCTGTCGATTCAAAAAGCTGGATAAGCTATTATAGCTCTGTAATATAGAAGTATATGACCATAAAAATTTAAAGCAAGGCCAACATACAGGAAATTAAAGGAAAATGGTAATTTGACAAAAATATGTACCAAAAATCAGAGCTACAAAGAACACACCCCCCCTAAAAAACAAATGTGGCAAAGTTACTAGTGTTTGCTTTGAAATAATTTTGATAGCTGAACAAGGCATAAGTTAGTGCCTATGACAAGTAAATGCTGTTAAGTTTGATGGTGAAATTCCCTCATTACCCCTGAAAATTTCTGATGAATTTTCTTCAAATATGGCTGCTAACTAATTTGGTTTCAAAATTTAGCCACCAAATCTATCTGCTTTCCCTTATTTTGCTCTGGACTCTACCTACTTCCCATCTCCATAAATCATCACCAACTGGATGGATCAAGTCATGCAGATCATGCATCTTCGTCATCTTCTTATTGACCTTTTTGAAAGAGGATGAATGGTGGGTTCTTAAGGGAATTGGATGGGTGATGTATTTGGGAGCCAAAGGAAGTGGTGTAATGGTTAAGCGTAGAAAACTAGCTTTTGCCAAGAACAACAAGATGAGCGGGGCAGGAATTAATAAAAGAACACGGGAATTCGAAGCCCTTATCAAAGAAACTTTGAAAGATCACAAAGATATGTCAAGGTAGCCATCAAGCTATCGTCAAATACTTGCAAACAAGCAAAAAATTTTATTTTTCTTCAATGATTCTTCATGGTTAAATAGATTTGCTTATATGAAACAGGACATGAAAAATAAACTAGCTAGCAAAGGGCTGGCTGGCCTTTTACATTAAAGGAAGGTTTTACAGCTCTCCTCAATTATAATATTTGAAATAACTCCTTGATTGGCTGGCAATTATGATTATTGAAAGAGAGTGACTCAAAAAATTCAAGCACATAATACATTCCAATCTCTAGGGTTCAGCCATGGTTTTTAAGCCATGGGCGTGACACCAAAATTTAAACACATGTCGATTTCCCCTGATGCTTGGTTGGCCATACATGATTGATACTTGTTTGAATCTTGCTTTGATTGATCCAATCATCAAACGCTTTCCATTTGAGGGAGGCTGACTATGCAAGCAGGGAGTTAAAATCCAACCCTCCATTATACAAAATTCTTTGATCTTCATATAATTAACCATCATCACTAAGCTTGAAAATGAATTTTATGCTGCATCACTTGTGCTTCCAAGCGATGATGTCCGATAAAGATGAAATAGGTTCCTAAGGGTTGTCTATGTGGAGTTGCAAGCCTCTGTTCAAAGATTGGCATTGGCAACTCTCTGTAATAAAAGACCCATCCGGTAAGGTGCGATGGACTGGAAAAGCAAAGAATTAGTCAATCACATATTTTTCTATTGAATGCCAGTTCCCTCGAGGAGGTTGCTACCTTCTCTGTGAGGTGTGCTAGGGCCAACAAATGAAGTCTGATTCTTCTGTTGAGAAGAGCTGCAACTGGCTAAGTCTTACCGAGAATAAACTTCATTTTATTCATTATAACTTCATTTTGTTCATGTAGAGCTTTAGCTCTAAACAAAGACCTGCAAAAGTTATGGCTAGTTGGAATGCTCAGTGAGAAAGAATAGCACAAGATTTGACTTATATATATATATATATATAATGCTCAGTGAGAAAGAATAGCACAAGATTTGACTTATATATATATATATATGCCTTAAGAAAAAAATTAACTTTGATCATTACAAATCTTGATATAATGTTTGGAAACTTTTAGAATTAAATTCAGAATAATTTGTAGACTGATTTCAATAAACTTATAGTTGAATTGAGCGTCTTGATGAAACAAATCCAACAACACTATAGGTGATCCAATCTGGGTCCAAGAAAGCCAAATCAAGCACTTAAAAGATAGTTAAAAACTTTGGAACATATCTGATGGATCAAATGGTCTCCGATTCTTACACGCTTATAGTCAAAACGAGTGGCTCAACGAGACGAATCTAACTAGCCCAAGATCACTTGACTCTGAGGTCATTAAACTATTTAAATGTTTAATAAATAGTTTATGATCAAATGATTTGATATGAGTCAACCAATGGAGTGTTATGAAATATTGGTTAAATTTACCTAAATGCCTACTCTAAAAAGATTATAAATAGACCCTCATTCTCCACATAAAAGAGATCTAGACTTATGTTGGGAGAGAACTTGGAGATCTAACAAACTCTAGAGCTCTACTTGACGTTCGACGCCAATGACCACTACCAGCCACCTTCGTCACCTCACTAATATTATTCGACCATCATCTCATGTTCATAGTCCCACAACTACAATTGTCCGACCGACATCTCCCAACCTTTGTCACCTAACTACCATTGTCTGACCGTCATCTCCTGATCATGATCATTCGACTTCTGATCATTGTCATCTAAGTATCATTATCGAACTATCATCGCCCAAGCATTCTCCTTTACATCTAATGAAATACAAACTTGTAATCATGTTTTCTCCAATTGAGGGGGGGGGGGGGGGGGGGGGGGGTAATATATCTATATAGTAGATCATTTCATCTAGGCCAAATCTCATAATTTTTTCCCTTTTTAAGTTTTCCACATAAAAATCTTAGTGTCAAATGTATTATTGTTTCGTTATCCGTGTATATTGAATCTTCATGAAAAACTAAGACATAAAAATTCAATTTATATCATTCTGAAGTTTCTAGCACATAACATTATATATATATATATATATATATATATATATATATATAATTCTTTCTCTTGGTGTTTGGGTGTTAGATTCGAGAAACCCAAAGAGAGAGAAACAAGAAAAATTATTGAGAACAATATTGCACTTGATTTTTGAGCTAGTGAAATCATCACCACTATGTGGCACTAGACATAAGTTTATTTGAGATGAATCATATAAATTTTAGTGTTTTTTTTTTAATGTTTGACCTCTTGTATAGTTACTTTATAATTCAGCATAATTGCCCTTAAGTTGATGCTCTTACAACATAAAGTTATGCCCACTCCTTTCACAACAAATGCAATGAAATTGCAGAAAAACATATATATATATATATATATATATATATTAAAAGTAAATTTACCTACAGTTAATTAATTTTGCAACCATTTTGCAACAAATTAAACGACCCCTTCTAATAAAAGGAATAACCAATTCACCAAACTTCGAATTTAGCAGAGTGCCCTGCACCATTCGAAGATTTTTAAAGATTATACGAAGAAACACAATCAATCTAAATAGCAAAGCTAGATGGAGCACAAATACTCCCGTTAGATATTTTACCATAAACTTTTCTTAATGATTATGTACAGGTTTCCTATATAACTGTTCCAAAGCACAAATCTAGGCATGGTAATGAGTTTAGGCAATAAAAATTGTTTTTCATTAAAAGAATAGAAATTATACGTGCGCATTATCATCTAAAACTAATAACAAGAATACTAGGACATGTAGTGCAGACCTAAAAGAACATATAACCACAAATCTGCTTAATCTACTCATATGATCTACAATCACAAAGTTTGCTCATTTGCAAGAAACTATCCTAACAGCATGCATGTGAATGTTGTGGGCTTCAAAAATTCGAACTTGGCTTTGCTAAGACAGTTTTGTTCCAATTCAAGTTTTCATAAATTAGATTGCAAATAACATATTATTAGAGACTTCGCCCACATTTAGCCAAGACTTTATAATATAGTTCTAGATTTCTCATAAGTGCAAGCTTCTATTATTAATTACCACTCCCAATGAAAACCTTTCAATTAAAACTAGTTAATAAATGCTAAATCCTTAATGAATAGTAGCAACTAGTTTGGTCCTAGGATTGAAAAAAATTTACCAACGTTTGCTTAAAGCAGATTGTAGGGGAATGATGAAGAACCCGGTCAAGGTCTCAAGATTCCATCGCCCCGGGCTGTTCTAACCCCTAGTCTATTTAGTTAGAGGAAGTAGTCGACCAATCCTAAACGAAGGATCTTAGTTGGAAA
Source organism: Dendrobium chrysotoxum (assembly GCA_019925795.1). Lineage (NCBI taxonomy): Eukaryota > Viridiplantae > Streptophyta > Magnoliopsida > Asparagales > Orchidaceae > Dendrobium > Dendrobium chrysotoxum. The sequence goes on along the minus strand of CM034297.1, from coordinate 45,553,591 downwards.
TTATAGGTTGCACAGTTCAAGCGGCAAATTATGTTGAGCTTAGCAAATAAGACTTTGTGTCATATCAAGTACACCTTATGATTCATCATTTAATAGTTTTTAAGCAATTGGAGAACTTATAGGCTCTAACTATGACCATAATTTAATAGTGTCATTTGGTGGTGAAACCACCCAATTATAAGGCCCTGGTTATAACTGTTTATCCAATTATAGTATTATTTGGCAGCAGAACTATCAGTTAAAGGAGACGTGTCATGACTTTATTGGCAAGAGATTGTTTTGTTGATCTCCATATATCTTCTATAATCAATACAACCGTGGGCAACGAGAAAGATGTTCGAGCAATACAACAATACATGAGGCGAGTTCAAAATGCCCCAACCATGACCAAAACTCAAGCATTATTTGTAGGCAAAATGGATTGCATTGATGCATTCAAGACACTTAATTTACCAAAGAAGAATCACTAGGGCACAACTCAATCGAACAATAAAAAAATGACAGACTACAGATATGATGTTGCGTAAAGCTGCTCGAACATTGCTCGTCCGCAAATACTTCACCATTTCATCCATAATGTCGAAATTACCTTAAAATAACAATATTGCCCATGTCACCATATGAGTGAAGTGCAAAAATTTGCATGTAAAGCGATAATACGCAAATCGAGATGTGTGGGAAATAAGAAAATTATGTGAATGATAAATTCATTTTTTTCATGTTATGATATTTAAATCTATCACGCCTTTGCTTACAAGCTTGCTACATTTATCACAATTCTCCCTCTCGTATCCGTTTGTCTCGCACAATAGCTAGTCGCAACACCTCCCAACCTCTTTGTCGCGCAAGCCACCTGATATCGCTCAACCTAACCACTCTATCCCTCAAACTGCCATCATAGCCAACTCGGTCCTACCTAATCAAGCTTGCCACCCCACCTTCTCGAACCCCTAAATCCATCTTCCCTCCATTCATTTATATTTCTCTCTTTAGTTGAGAGAGATATCCCTCTTTCCCAATCTCTCTCACCTTATCTCTATCTTTCTCCCTCCTCCCTCCTCCCATTCTCTGTCTTTTTTCACCATCCTCTTTCAAAACAAAGAGAGAGCCCTCATTCTCAATCTCTTTATTCTTTCTCTCACTAGAGAATGAAACAAAGAAAATAAAAAATAATAAAAAAAGAAAGAGCAAAACAAAAAAAAGAAGGGAAAAGAAAATAAACAAAGAGTTAATTTAAAAAAGGTGTGTTTCACCCTCGTCATTCTCTTCATTTGCGATATCGTTGTTATCATGTGAAGGTATAAAATTTACAAAATTCAAAAATCTCCAAAAAATCCTGATTATGACGCATTCAACGTGACTAGTAGAACCTGTGTGCACTTTTCTTAGTGCGGCGAGGGTAATTAAAGTACATGTGCGCAATTTTCTTAGCAAGTGGTAAATTGAAGCACTTGTAGGCAAAGCCTACAATGCATCAAGTAAGCCTTGTGTGCAATTTTTTTAGCACGACGAAGTAAATTAAAGTACATGTTGACATGGCAGGAAAACACTGCATTTTAAACAGGTATATGAAAACCCATGCATGTTTTTTGGCGTGCTGGGATAGAAGACCATAGTCGCAGCATCTTACGACACTGGCCATGCACGTCTTTTTTAGCCTAAAAAAGCATGTCACCACCTTGACAAGCATGCACTAGCCTCATAATGTATCATTACCTCAAAAAGCGCACAACAATCTATAAAAGCTTGTTACAGCCTCATAAAGGTGATACCACCTTGAGCAGTCATTGCCTTGAAAAGAGTGTGACAACAAAAAATGCACAGTTGTTTTGAAAAGTACGTAGCTACCCCGAAACATAATCATTTTAAAAATGTGAATACGCTATACAAATGTATCGAAATACATGCAAGTACATCTCATGAAAGCACCAAAAATGCACGGGTACATTGAAATTGTGTAAGTATGCTATACAAATGCATTGAAATACATGCAAGGGCATCACGTGAGTGCATGAAAAGGTGTGCCAATATATTGAAAGTATGCAAATGCATTATGTAAATGCATCAAAAAGCGTGCAAGTCATCATGCAAATACATTGAAAGGCGAGCACATCATTTAAAAAGAAATCTTATTTCCCCATATGGCTCTGACAAACGTGTTTAACACTTGAACACAAAAGTCTGAGAATACTTCAAGGGGCTAAAAGCAAGCTAAGCTAAAATTATCATTTCAAATTAAATCCCAATATATGATCCGATAAACGTGCTAATCATACAAATATAAAGATCTAAGAATGCTACGTGGGGTTAAAAGCAAGTTAAATTAAAATTCACCTTTTAAATTAATTCCTAGTATATGCACCGACAAACGTACAAATCACACAAATATTAAAGTCTAATAATGTTGCGCAAGGGAAAAAGTGTGTTAAATTTAAATCTTTTTTTTAAATTATTTCCTCGTATTTGCTCGGACAAATATACTACACACTCAAATATAAAATATGTGAATATTGTGCGGGTTAAATTAAAATTATTTTTTAAATTAATTTCCTGCATGTGCTCTAACAAACATACTAAATGCGCAAATATAGAAATTTAAGAATATTGTGCGGGTTAAAAGAGAGTTAAATTAAAACTATCTTTTCAAATTAAATCACCCTCATATGTTTTGACCATCTCATCGAATTTCTAAATACAAGGCCAGAAAATGGTGCGCAGGTTATATGTGAATTTAAATTTTAAGTCTAATCCTCATCCTTCAAAGGGTCAAACTCGACAATACTTGAAATAATAAGGGAATATACGACTATGAAATCTACGAAAAATTTTATTTTATCTTTCTTTCATTTACATTAGACATTCAAAGCCCTCTTTGAGGAAAACTCATTACAAAAATACAAACCCTCGGATTTAACGTACGCTCGTGTAATGATTAACAAAGCTGATATCAAATTTGATTCTTTGTTTGCGGGCATACAAAGTTGACAAAATTCAAATAATAGAAAAATTATTCAAATCCCTAATGATGACTGTGTTGAAAATAAATCCCAATCGATGGGGATTCTATCATTTTTAAATACCTCCAAGCCCAAAAAATAAATATATTTAAAGTGATTTCAATGTCATCCTAATGATGGTTGCGTTGACTAAACATCTCAACCAAAGCAAACTACATAATTTTTAAAAAAGCCTAACAAGGATCCTTCAATCAAGTTAGGTCAACTACTTCCTCTAAAGTAGACAAGGGACCATGAAAATCCGAGATAACAAAACTATTGGATCTTGATCGGGTTCATCATCATTTCCCTCCACTATCCTCTTTAAGTGCAATGTGATAAAGTTCAAATCATAAACATCAAATCCATTGTTAATATAAGCTGGGTACTTAGTGCCTATCTAACAACTATCCTTAATCAAAAGTGTGCTCCAATCACCAAGAGGAGTAATTAACCATAGAGACTTATGCTTATGAGAAACTTGAACTCATATCTTAAAATCTTTGACTAGGCAGTTTTGCCGTAGATAGGCACTATTATATTACGACTATAACCAGACTCTGTATGTTCCCCAATAGCTAAAATTCTTGAGAAATAAAATATAGCATATATTTGATAGGACAAAAAACTCTCTATTTGCTAAGATCGATTTGAATTTGTTCCTTTAGACAAATATTCACCATATATTCACAAGATACTCTTGGTTGCTGATAAGGATCCTTCAATCAAGTTTGGTCAACTACCTCCTCTAAAGTAGACAAGGGACCATGACAATCCAAGATAACAAAACTACGGGATCTTGATCGGGTTCAACATCATTTCCTCCACCATGCTCTTTAAATGCAATGTGGTAAAGTTCAAATCCTAAACATTCCCGATACACGAAGACATCGAGGGGCAAAATTTTCAGAGCCCACAAGTTTGAGAGTGAAAAAAAAAGTAATGTGTTTGACAATACATTGGATCGTTATGCATTGAGGTTCATCTTAAATTTATGATCTCCATTAAACTACAGCGTAGGGTGATCAAATATATCTTTCAGCTTCGGGGCAATAAATTTCACTATTCTTTTCTGATTTTTTTATATTTTTATAGGAATTTGGGCCTATAATAGTTCTTTTTTAGTTTGGGGTGTTTTAAAAAAAGAGCCCCCTTTGATTAATATTTGCTCCACGAGTAATCAATCCCCCTCCTATAAATATGAGAGGAGTTATAATTCATTTTTTTTTCAGCATTCAAATTTAATTTAAGTTCTGCAAGTTCAAGTGTGAAGTGGAGGTTTTATTGAGACGCAGGCGAGCTATTGTGTTCATTATAAGTCCCCTATAAGTCCAGTTTTAGTACAATTTGTCTTTATTCATTGCATCATACATCATAATTCAATCATTCATGTCATTTATGCTGCAAGTTTGTAATTATCTTTTTTATTTTTAGTTACATTCTTATTTATAAGTCACTTTCATTTCATTCTATTTAAGTAATCTATTCACTAAAAATTTAACAGCCTCTTCATGTCTCTCCTGCATAAGAGGCTTTTTGGGGATGTTAGATCTACCGACCATGCTTAAAACAATTAATAGGTGCTGAGAGATGTCACAATCGGGGGTTCTCATGCCCATTATGCTTAAAAAAATATACATAGACCTTTGATACCTACATGAGAGAAGCATAAGGTTTCACTTTGCATGAGAGAATAAACAACATGCATGAATTTTCCTGCAATATTGAAATAATGCGCACCAATACATAATTTTCAAAATTTTCTACTACATTGGAACAACGAGGGCAGATACTTTTGAAGCTTCTCGTTATGCCTTGCACACAAAGCAACAGAAAGAATGAAACATAATTTTTTTCTTAAATTTCTTTCACTTTTTTCTTTTTTTTTTCCATTTTTGTTTCTCTATTTTCCTCTTTATTTTGAAAAAAGAGATAATGAGAGGGAGAGAGAGAGTGAGAAAGAAATGGAGTTATAGAGAGAAATAGAGAGGTAAAGAAAGAGAGTAGAGAGAGTGAATTTTTCTTCTCTCTCTCTAAAAATAGAGGCAAAGAGATTGAGGGAAAGAGAGGAGTAGAATGAGGGATATAGAGAATGTGTAAAGCGAAAGAGGGGGAGAGAGAGATCAGGTAAGGAATAGGCAAGGTGGATGAAGATAGTGTGAAGGCTATTGAAGAGAGATAGTCTCGATTAGGTGGAGGCTTACAGTTGAGTCGTTGAATCTTGAATTGATTGGTGGCTTGGGATTACTAGCTAGTTCTGTTGAGATGAGGAAGGCAGGGCTGGGCTATCGACGATGAGCAGTTGTCAATAAGAGAGGAAAGTTGCCTGAGACAACTATTGGTATGAAAGACTGACGAATGGGCAGGGATGTGTATGAGGTAGAATGCGAGACAAAGGAGAGAGTGCAAGTTCTATCTAATGGGACGAGCGAGCGAGAGAACAACTTAGTTTAGGATTTTGATTTTTCATTTTTTATTCATAAGATGAGAAGCGACAGTATGGGACCCCTTGCGTGACCAAAGCATATGAAATCCAAACTTTCTAAAATTTTGACGTGATTTCAAAGATATGAAAAAGATTTGAATAGGATTTGATATGATTCTAATATTTATACATTTATTTCTTTATTAGAATTTGATTTTTATAATAATAATAACAATAATAATAATAATAATAGTAAATTTAATTTATGAACCAATTTATAACAAACTTTTCATCATCACACATCCCGAATTATGGGTTGTCGCCTCATGTGTGAGCAAATATTATGATTAGCCTTTGTGCGGTGAACAAGGCAACAAGGGTGTCTACCCTAGGCATTTTTAATGTTTTGAATGCATAGGCACAACCCATTTTATGAAAAAAATAATGGTTGAGTAGTTTTGATTACGATTGAGGTGCTTTAAATCAAAATTTTGCAATGTCATGTTTATTTCCTGTTGTTTTTTCTTCATGATTGATCAAATTACACACGTCCTTGATGAAGTCAATGTTGTGAATGCACTTGTGCAAATCATTTCACAAAATGGATGATAATTGGATAATTTTGTGACATGTTGCATCTGTTGTTTTCATTGGGCGGCTATTTGATGATGCGAGAGTTCTTTTATAGGTATTTTCAGTGCTCCAAATGCATTGACGAAGTCTATTTCGTGAAGCAGGTATTCGTCCAATGATTTCAGTTATGATCAAAGAATTTAATTGACTTCGTGCGATTTTATATTCAACGATCATTACAAACATTGATTTTGACCAAATTTAATTCATGTTGCATTCTAAAGCATACATGCAGATCAATAAATGTGACCTTATTCTTTTTTTCTTTTTACGATAAAGATAGGAGAAATTGAAAGAAATAAAAAATAAAGAATGCTATAGCCTTTACATGTGAAATTGACTAATTAAAATTCACCAAGATTGGATGATGCAATCAAAATTTGCAAGCAAGAAATAAACAAGGACAAGAAAATCAAACTCTCAATAAATTGGACTAAAAACATAGTTATAAAAAAGTAAGCTATCATAAAAGAAAGGTTGTTCAACACTACGTTAATTGCATCCCTACCTCAACAACAATTAGATAGAATTTGCGAACTATACAGCTCCTTAGCATGTACACAATGTCCTGCATTCAGGATCACAAATCGCACATTTACTAAAGGGAAACCTAATCTACCCAGAAAAATGTTACACTTCTAAATGATTCTATCTACATGATAGCTAATAGAAGAACATAATGTCCCTCACGGTTATAAGATCTACAACAAACCTCATTTTCGTTGAAATAACTCCTTATTTTCTTTGAACGCCAACAAAAACAAACCCTAATCAACGTTTACCAAGGAAAATCCACTTAAACTTTATGGATTAGATATGACAAAAATTCTTTGGAGTACCATCTATAAGAAGGAAATGTGTTAGGAAATAAATGTAATGCATAAATTATTGGGTGGCAGGTAGTTAGGCTTATAGGTTTTTATTAGAAGTTTTAATGAATCCTATGAGTTCTTAGAAGTCCATAAATACTCTTCATGAGGAGTATTGGAGTGATCAAAGATGTAGATGACAATGAGCTTTGGCTCATTCCCCTCCACCCCCACCCCAACCCCAACCTGAAAAAAAATTACTTGGAGTTGTGGGCATCCTCCTAAGCGTATTTCCTTTCTGCCTCATCAATACCTGAAGTTTTAGGCAAGTTTTAAATTGATAAGTTAACTTATATTTGTCATTATTTTCCATATTTTCTAGATTCACTAATTTTGGATTTGTATCAAATGATAATCTTCTTGAGCCACCCGTTAGGTGCAACATCTCCCTCCATCATTCAGATTTGCCACCTTTCAATCATTGCAACAGAAGCCCACCTCTTATGCACTAAATAAATCCTTGATTGCATCTCCTACTCCAAATTTGACTCATTCCCCTCCACTTAGCCTCGACAAACTTTTGTCTTATGAATCCCCATCTACTTCCCCAGCTCCGACTCCGTCTCTGGGAATCCCAAGCTTATTGTAGCCATTTTCCTCATCTTGAAGCATGAAATTAATGTTTCATCAGATCCTCGCTGAGATGTCTCTATCCCATTTGAGTCACATAGGCCCTAGATCCTCCCAATCCTACCACTTCCAAGCCACAATGACTAAACACCATCGCCTCAATCACAAATACCCAGCTAGCAAGACTTTCCCAATGTCATTGAGATTTCAGACCTCCTAAGCCCGCGTTCATTCCCAATGTTATGATTATTGTCGAATCTAACCTTATCTCCAACATCATCTACAGATCCAACCCCACCAGACCCAGCATTGATGCTGACAAAGCTCGCGAGGGCTGACAATCACCACCTTCACCCGATCTCGTTACAATCTACTCAAGCTTTAGGGCAAAGGTGTTGTCAAGGGGTTGGCAATGTTATAGAATAAATGTAATAGGTAAGTTAGTGACCATTAGGTAGTTAAACTTATCGGTTGTTATTACAGGTTTTAATGAATCATAGTCTGTATAGACTCTTCATGTGCAGTATTAGGGCAAGCCACGAGGTAGAAGAAAATGAGCTCTAGATCACTCTATCTTTCTCCCGAAAGCTACATGGAGTTGCGGGCATCCTCAAAATTGCCTGTCCATTCTCCTCCATAAATTCAGGGAAGTTATAAGTTGCCTAATTATCTTGTATTTGTTGTTATTTTCCTGTATTTCCAGCATTTACTGGTTTCGTGTTCGTTTCACAATTAAACTCTACAGAAGTTAACAAAAAATGCAAATATGGGAGAGCAATATGAAGAAAAAAAAAAAGGCACGAACGTTCCAATCGATGGCGTGGAAGAACCCAACGAAGTTGTCCACGGCGGGTCGGAATCCGCCACGCATCTCGGCGGAGACCCTCTCGAGAAATTCCCCAACAAGATCTGCGTGTCCCTTTAGCGCAAGCTTCAGATCCTCCATCGGCAACCGCTAACAGGAGGAACAACGCCGACGTTTAGGGAACTAGGAAACGTACGCCCGTCTCCGAATGCAGGCGGAATGGCCGATCTTTTTTCCCGTCTCGTAAGAAGAAGAGAATTGGAGCTCTACGTGGGCGAGAAATTATACTGTGCTGAGTCCGGTCCGACCAACCTATAGTCTTTGAATAGGGGAGACATTTCAATTTTCACAACATTCCTTTTTTTTTTTTCTTTGGCATTTCTTTTTCTCCTTGCATCTTAAGCACTCATTGTTCTCTTAGATCTCCAACATTCGATCACTTTCAATCTGCACTAATGACTTCATCTTCCAAAAATATTAGTCCATTATTTACTTGTCGTTTTATAAGGTAGTTCTCGTCAAATCGAAAGTAACTGTCATTTTCATAAATGTGTATAAACTTTGTCTGAACTGTGTGATAATTACGTATTAACTGTATATTTATTATGTATAAACTGCATTTTTAGTTGCAGCGTATTTACTGTATAGTTAACACAATTCTGTGTTTAGCTCATTCTTTTTCTACTTTTTTTAGGGTTTAGGGTTTACTTCGTTATAACTGCATGTTAGTTGCTGCATGATTATTGCGTATTTACTACATTTTTTTTTTTGCATACTTACTGCATGTTTGTTGCTTGTTTAGGATTTGGAGCTTTTGATGCATATTTACAACTTATTTGTTGCATATTTGCTACGTAGTTGCTGCATATTTGCTGCGCATCTGATGCGTAATTGCTAAATATTTGTTGCGTATCTGATGCATATTTATTACGTATTTGTTGCGTATATAATGCTTATATGCTGCGTATTTTTTGCATATTTACTGCATATTTTATACTTATTTTTTGTGTTATTTCAAGTCTATGTTCGCCCTCTTACTTTTAGATGTTATGTATCAACTTTCCAAATAATCTACGACACCTTTATGGAGATGATAAACCCTGATGTGGAGGACACCTTGAGGAGATTAAACATCTACCAATTTTTAAAATTCTTTTCTCTTAAGAAAAATGTTTCACTGATCTACAAACTCCTCAGACTGTGAGATATTCCACGATAATATTTTATAATAAAGAGTCATGTCATACAGTTCACAATAGATGAAGTGACATAGCTCTCATGGCATAGCTCTCAAATAGAGGTCAACAGATCTCATGGCATAGCTCTCCACTTAAAGGAGTCTCATCAAAGAAATTAAAGATTGAGATGTTGGAGTTGAACAAATCAACCCCCCCAATCCATTATGTTAAAAATATTTATTATGTATTTATGTTCAAATTATTTTTTCAACTTAATAACTTCCAAACCCCCATGAGGCTCGATTCAATATCAAATAATGTAGATGATTTTTTATATATTAACTAGGCGGGGTCAATTAGGAAATTTTTAGTTGAAGAGTTTAATAAAATTTTCATGAAGATTTCAATGCAGAAGCTAGCTGGTTATATAAATGGTTCTGTGCCTCTACTATTTATGAGTGCTAAGAGCATCATTATAATTTTTATTTCATTTTACAAATTCATTTGCTAAAATTATATTTGATTTTATGTAGATTTGGTTCCTTGAGCATATTTCAATATATGCCCCTAGGTACTCTGACCAAAGGCTCAATTTCCTTCGATGGGGCGATGATATTGTATATACTTCTGTGAAGGCCTCCAATTTATTTGTTACTTTAAAGGAAAGACAAATACGTATGCAGATTTATCCTACAGCAAATTTTAATTAATACTTCTAAGAAGAATGGAGATTTACTAACAAATAAATTATTTGCATATTTTTTATTCCCTTCAAGGAGTTACCTTGGAGGAAGCAGATAATCTACTAGGCATTTAGAACTTCTGAACACACAATCTTCCTTCTTCCCCTCAGCAAATACCCTCTCCATCAGCTATAAAATAATTCCCCACCCTCATACCTCATTCTCCCTTTCAAACCCCTCTCCTTCTCCCCAAGAAGTCCCCTCCCCCCCCCCCCCCCCCCCCCCCCCCTCCCCCTCCCCAACCTCCTTAGCAAGCCCCCTCTCTAACTATAGCTCAAGCGGCTTTGGATGGTCTCTACCATAATATCCATCTACCTCAAAACTCTCATGCAGTACGAACACAACAAACCCATCATCTTAAACTTCCTATAAGTCTATTGAATGCTTTCCTCTTGTGCATCAAAATTAATAACCCAAGGATTAGATTGATCCTTATTCTCTGTGCAACAGATAAAAAACTTTGAAGAAACACATGACATGGATTCTATACTTATTTCACTCACACCCTGTAAAAATTTATCTTCAAAAAATGAATATAATTTTCTCAAGCAAAATCAAGCAGCTTGTTTTAATATTAAGCTACTTTTTTATTACAGGTGTTCTTTTGGACTGGTTATATTTATAATCCTCATCCTATTCACTCTAGCACTAAGTCATCATCACCTTCTCTAAATAAAAAAATAATGAGTTATAGAGATTATAGGCTTTAAAATGCTATGACACACATTATTAGTAGACTTGTTGCACTGTGTGGATATAATGCCCATGCTAAAAGAGTTCTTATTGAATGATGTTGACCATTTATTTCTCATCTTACAAAGAACCTCCAACCAACCATGATTGTGGAGGTTCCTTTCTATGATCATTTTATACCATATTTTCTCAAACTCCTCCTCAGAGTTATACTTACTCAAAAACTTATGGAAGAGGCCTCTGACTTTGTTATTTCTATCGAAGCACCACACTTTTGATGGAACCTTTTTACAAATATGCCATTGGTATAGTCTATAGCAATTGTGATGTAATGCAACTTCTATGGCCCTACCCATTACCAGTCTTGATCAGTAAATATTATTTTTGGATGTTTATCACTCATTATTTATACAAAAGTTACAAATAACCACATACATGATTCAATTATCTCCTCTAATAAGAAGGCCACCCCAAGTAGAATATTTTGCCAATGATTATTAACCCTAACAAATGGTGCACAAACTAAATTATACTTATTAAACCTATAACTAGTATAAAAAATCACCATATCTCCAAAGCAGTCATAATCTATTCTATCCATCCCATCAACCAAAAAAAAAGTAATCTATCAAATTTATCAATTTGGACATCCCATATAAACATCCTGTTATTAACTTGATAATCTTTAAATAATTAAATCAAAATATTAGTATCCCCAAATTCAATCTTTGCTCTTTTTTTCTTTTTAAATAAAGTTATATGCATCTCTCTTAGAGAATCCAATATTTTGGACACCTCCAACTTCATCTATAAGGTAAAAAAATGCATCAATAATTCTTATCCGGACTTTTGTCATTAATTTAAGATCTGAAGCCTTCTCATCACACAAACTCCTACATGATCTCAGAAGATGCCAGTCTTTTGGCCTAAATAAATCATGATTGTGTCATTTAATAAATTTTTTTACCTTTTAATTTCTAGCTTTTTCTATTATAAACCTAATCATATCTGGATAACCGATTATGTTGTCTAATTTTTGATATTTTATTTCGGAATTCAGATCAGGTATCTTCTTGAAACCAAATTTTAAACAAATAAAGTCCTTGCATTTTATCTTTTGAAATTTGACCAGTAACTATGATGATCCTTATGAACACTAAAACCAGCATTATGAGCATAACTACAGTAAACCTCATATGCCTCTTTCTCATTCTCATACACATCCTACAAAATACATCATAAATATATAAAAAATATGTAGTAGGTACATAATAATTACGTAATAAATAAATTATAAATAAGTAGTAAATATGCAACAGATAAGCAGTAAATATGCAGCAGATACGTAGCAAGTACATAGCAAGTATGTAGAATATTAGCTGTAGTATGCAGCAAATACATAGATTATAAGCAATAATATATAGTGAATACGTAGAAATCATGCATTACTACTATTTGTACAAAGAATATAAACATTAATATGCATCAAATACATAGAATATGTGTAGTAATATGCAGTAAATACATAGTAATTTTAAAACTATGCATAATGGCTACATACTTACATACAATAAGTCAAACTTGGAAGGAGTTTGAACTTTATCGATAAGTTGAAACCTACATCTCCTAAACCTACTATTCTACAGGTATAATGGCTATGTGCCTCTAGTTGTAGTTCTTTTTAACTTCAACTGTTCTGCTTCTTAGATGTCTATATACCAGTTTTTGGCCTCTACGTCATATGGGAATATCATCTGCTCGTAAAAAAGCAACGTCCTCCTCCAAATGAGTCTTCATCTTCATCGGTATTTTCTCTATTTTTTCTTTCTCATCATGTAGCAAAAGCTTTTTAAACTAAAAGCTTTAAATATTGGAGAGCTTTCACGGCTGATTTCCGAAAAAAGAAGCACCAACCCTAAATTGAAATGTATGATGAAGGTCTTTTACCTTAAATATTAAAAAGCCTATGGGCAGGTCGGTCGGGCTGACAAGATAAAAATAAGTAAAAATAAAAAAATGGAATACAAATGAATATCTATGTGTGCGGTCCACATGTCACAATTTTATTGGAGTCCAGATGCAGAGCTATATCCGAACTTCGCATGAAATAATTCTTATTAGGTGGGGGGGGAGAGAGAAAATATGAAAACTAAAGATATTTTTTTCTTAAAATATAATATGATGTTAAAATGAGAAATATAAATCTACTTGTCAAATGATAGGGTTGAAATAGAATTTTCTTAGGTAATTATATCTAAAAATTTTCCAAAATAAGATGTCACTTTTTTCTAACTAATTTAAAAAACGTGTTTGAAATAATAGAGACTTAAACCATATTTTAAAATATTCAGATTTTATTTGAATTATGCCCAAATCTTATTTACAAATGATTGAAATCTTATTTGAGCAATATCCGAGCTACGTTCAAATCATGTTTGAGTAGGGCTTAAACAGTAACAAAGTTCAAATATAGTTCAAGTATGGATCTAAATTGATTTTAAAAATGTTTAAGTAAATTCAAATATAATTTGAATAATATTTATTATAGTTCAACTATAGTTTACATATTATATATCCAATAAAGTGCAATCCAACAGATAAGAAAGTTAATATAATAGATTAAGTGCCAGGGGTAGAACTAGCATTATTTTTTAGGGTGGATAAACTCATTATAAAAAAAACTAGATATTAAAAATAAAAAATATATATATAAGCAAAAATTCTAAGTAAAGTCTTATATTTCATTATAATTTATGAAATTTTAAAAAAAAATTATAAACTTTGTATTTTTTGATAATGTTGCATAATGACTTCATTGAGTATAGAGTCAAATACTTCCTTCTCAATGTATTACACTAGATAATTATTGAGTCAGGCTCAACCATTTTGCTATGTAATTGATGCTTAATAATCTTCATTGTAGAAAATATTCTCTCCACTATAGCAATAGCAACTTAAAAAGTTACTACTAGAATAATAAGTCAATAAACCAAGGGATATACAATATTCTTTTTGGCCTTATTTATTGCAAGAGAAGTAATGCTAGTCAAAGATATAAACTCGTCGCTTGTACGCTTATTAATAATATAAGGAGATAGCTGATGTTCAAGAGACACAAGTTCAATCAAAGAAAATTTTATTGGATATAACTTTACAAGACGAATTAACTTTTTCCTATCATAAGTAGAGAATATATTACTTGGATTTAGACATGTCACATAAAGAAGTAACTCAATACTAATTTCTAAGAAGTAGTTATTTAGTTCCTAAAGTTGCATATCATTAACAGTATAAAATAAATAAACCTGATAATGATGAAGTTGGTTATTTCTTCATATTTTCATACGAATTGTCGATGAGCTTTGAATATAGAGTTCATATCTGGAACTTCAATGTCAAATATAGTATAAAAATGTGACACTTCTTCTAGTAGAGGCTCTTATCCATTTTCCCTCATTATCTACAATCATTATTTGCACATTTGTACCAATTTCATATCATTTATGATAGCTTGATCCTTTCTTTGTAAGGCTTGTGATAATTTATTTATAATCCCCAAAATATTAATCATTAAATACAGTGACAAGATAGTCAAAAGAACTGATTGTTGATCATGTAGCCCATCTTCCTTAATAATTTCAAGTACTTCAAGTACAGAAGTATATATTTTCATTAAACTAATTAAGATTTAAAAATGATAACTCCAATGGGGGTAACTAACATGTTATAAATTAGTTTCTTGGTTCAAACCTCACCCATTAATTAACTCTTTAGTGCTTGGATGAAAAATTATTTTATCACACTGAATTACTTTCAAAGTATCATTCTTTTTGCATGAAGCTCCAACAGTATTTAGAATTCTTAAACTAATCTCAAATAAATGCATACCAATGATTCTTTGTTACATCCACCAAAGATTGTTGTAGTTAATGAATAAAATAATGAATGTAGCATGAGGATTATCTTTTAGTATAAGTGCTTTCAAACCATTAAACTCTCCTTGCATATTAGATGCTCCATCATAATCTTAGCCACATATTTTATGTATGCTTTATAAATGTTTTGTGAGAAGAGCTTCAACAAATGCCTTCAGTGATACTGTATTTTTGAATAAACAGGACTAATACTTATGAATCTCTCAATTACTTGGCCCAACTTGTCTACATAACTCACTACAACAACTAATTATTCTTTTGTGGACAAATCATGAGACTCATCAACTAGAATGGTGAAGTAGGAATCATCAATATCACTGATAATTGAAGATAAGATCTCAGCAGTCATAGAACTGCAGATATCCTTTTGTAATTATGGTGAAGTCAATTTTAACTTAGCACTTGCATTTTCAAATATTACTTTTTCTGACTTATTCATTATGATTTGTAAGAAATTGAAATAGTTCTATATAATTTCCTTGATCATCTGAACTAGATGATTTATCATACACATAGAATGATAGCCCTTGGTGGATAAGAAATCAAATACAGTCAACAGCTACAGTCAACATAATACAATATTCTTTTTTACTCTTCATATCCTTGCTCAACCATAAAATATGAATACTCTATTCTTGATGCTTCATTAAAGCCTCACTTTTTGTCTTGACTTATTGTGTGCATTGTTATATTCTCCTACATGGCCCAAAAGTTTTCTTTTTCTCTTTCAATTCTTAAATCCCTCCATCACCTTGGCATGTCCTAATTTGCTATTGAGGCTTAAATAAGTAGCAAAAAGATAAAATATTACATCTTTTTGCTCACTGTACTCTACCCAATTAGAAATTTTTTTGAATAATTTTGAGTTAAATCTACGTGTAATATTTCCAATCATTGTTTAAGGAAAATGATGATTTTTTAGTTGATGGGGTCCCTTTAACAAATAAGCTCTGCGAACTTTATCCTTCTCATTCACATTGTAACTCTAGAATAATGGTCAAAGATCAATGTCAGCAGGGAGATTATTAATATAAATCTTGACATGTTCTTTCCTCTTCAAAAGTTGTTCCATTTGTAAAAAAACCTAATGAAAACAATAAAAATACATAAAAATAATAATATGTACATACAAGAAAAGACACCACATTCAATATTACAATTTTTCTCTTGTCAAATTTTTATGTTTATCCTTCTATTTAATTAATAAAGATGACACAAATGATGCACATGCTCAAGACACCTATAACTAGACATGCCAATTTTAAAATTAAATTAATATAAGGCATCTGATGATATCTAATACTATCCTTCAATAAAAATCGAAACCAGTGTTTCAATTAATGTTATACATTAACCCAAATTAATCTTATCTTTTACTATATATTCACTTTTATTTTGAAATAATCCAATCAAAACTCTTAGCAGTCTTTTTAATTAAAGATAAAACCAAAGACCTCTGATTTATATCAACCTAAATTGTAACATATTTATGCCATTTCCTTAACTAGCTGCCTAAATATATTTAGAAATTGAAGCAAAATTTCCTCCAAATTGATTCATAAAGTGCATCCAACAATCACATAATGATATTTCTTCCCTTCCTACATCACACAAAGAAGCTGATCATTCTGGAGAAGATCCACTAATATTCCAAAAACCAAAAAGTGAAGTAATGGAAAGAAATTGGGAAAATTAATAGTTGAACTATTGAAGTCTTTGATTAACATATAAAGCTTTTCATTTCTCACTAAAATAGAACAAAACTATAACTAAAGGTTATCAATCATTTATGCAATCATATTATATGCAGTGCAGCCAATCAATACCAAAGGTAGAAGAATCAATCAATTCAAAGAAGCCCAAATATAAAAGGAAAAAAAATGAAGGATGAATAATGAGTGGTAGCCTGATGCTTATAGGAAGACTGAAGTGTGAGCAAGCTGCATGAACATAGGATGAGATCACGAATTGATAGTACCTTTAACTTCGAGCCCTCATTCCTGGCAGCCTCACCTACCTCTATCATGTGCATAAAGAGATGGGGAATAAGAGAGACAGTGGGAGTTATTGAGTTGGGCAATGCCTTAGATTAAGGGAATAAATATTTGGGGGGGGGGGGGGGGGCAAAAAGTCTGAAATGCCCTTACCCACCCTAGACACTATATGGTTCTGATAGTGTTAAGTGAAATCATAATATCTCTAATGCAATAAATTATAAGATATATAACACAACAACCTCAAATCAACATAGTGTAATTGAAGTGATATAACATAACAAACATAACATAAATAGTGAGAGGTATCCCCAATGAAGAAATTATTATGCAGGAAAAAATGATCAACAATGTCTACATGCTAGATCTAAATTACTTTAAAGCTGATATTGCTATTTGCTTAAAATCAATTATTGATGAATCATGGCTGTGGCATAAGAGATTGTGTCATACAAGCATGAAAAGCCTTAGGAAGATCACCCAAAAAGATTTAGTGAGAGGTGTCCCCAAACTAGAGTTTACTAAGGATCACCTATGTGATGTATGTTAGTTAGGAAAGCAAGTTAATTCCTCCTTCCACTCAATTAAAGACATTAACACTAGCAAACCCTTAAAAGTCCTTCACATGGATCTCTTTGGACCTGTCAACACTTCAAACTTAGGAGAGAAAGTTTTTGGATATGTGATTATTAATGATTATTCGAGGTTCATCTGGGTTAGATTCCTATCTCATAAAAGTAAATCATTTAAGAAATTTAGATCTTTCTCCACTTAGATTTGAAGGAAATTAGGTTGTGAAATTCTGACTATTCATAGTGATTATGGTGGAGAGTTTGAAAATGAGAAATTTGAAACCTATTATAAGGAGGAAGGGATTGATCACAATTTTTTAGCTCCTAGGACCCCTCAGCAGAACGAGGTAGCTGAAATGAAGAATAGAACCTTGGTAAAAGCCACTAGAGCCATATTAGTTGAATACTCACTTTCTAAATACTTTTGGGCATAAACGGTGAATGTAGCCTATTATATTCTAAATAGGTTAAATCTTAAATCTAAGCTGAATAAAACATCCTATGAAATTCTTAAGGGTATAACACCCAACCTCTCTCACCTTCATGTCTTTGGATATAAAGTGTTCATTCTAAATAATGGGAAGTCTCAATTAGGAAAGTTTGACCCAAAATCTGATGGAGTGTTCCTATGTTACTCAAGTGTTGGGAAATCCTATAGAGTCTTCAATAAAAGAACCCTGATTATTAAGGAGACCACTCATATTATATTTGATGAATCTGATAATTCTAGAGGGTCTATGGTAGAAGAAGAGGAGGTTGTAGAAGTCACCCAAGGAGTACAATCTGCTAATTCAGAGGAAAGAGTAGAACCTAAAGTTACACTGCCTAGAGAATGGAGATATTCTTCAAGTCATCCTAAATAACTGATCTTAGGAGGCCCTTCTAAAGGTGTTAGAATTAGGCATAGACTTAGAAAAGAAGTAAATCACTCTACCTTCATTTCAATGACTGAGCTCACTAACATCAATTAAGCCCTTTCTGATGAATTCTAGATCCTAGCCATTCAAGAGAAATTAAACCAATTTGTTAGGAATGATGCCTAGGAGCTAGTAGAAAAACCTAAGAACCATATTATAGTAGGAATCAAATGAGTTTTAAAGAATAAAATGAATGATTCTGATGTGGTGGTTAGGAATAAGGCAAGAGTAGTGGCTAAGGGGTACAACCAAATAGAAGGGATTGATTTTGAGAAAACTTTTGCCCCTATAACCTGATTAGAAGTCATTAGAGAGATACTAGACTTTACTTGTTATAAGGAATTTAAGCTTTTCCAAATGGATGTCAAGAGTGTCTTTTTAAATGGGATAATAAAGAAGACGTGTTTGTAGAGCAACCCCTAGGCTTTAAAAATTTTTAATTTCTAAATCATATTTTCAAATTAAAAAAGGCTTTATATGGATTAAAATAGGCACCCAGGGCATGATATGAGAGGCTTAGCACATTTCTACTGGAAAGATAGTTTGTTAAGGGGAGCATAGACACCACCCTTTTTCTGAGGAGTGTAGAAGATGAATTACTCATTGTCTAGATCTATGTTCATGATATACTTTTTAGATCTTCTAATAAAAATTTATGTGATAATTTTTTTAAAATAATGAGTAAGAAATTTGAGATGAGTATGATGGAAGAATTAAACTACTTTTTATGGTTTAGCATAAGAAAAATGGATGATAAAATTTTTCTTAATAATTTAAAATACATTAAGGACATCTTGAAGAAATATAAATTAGATAAAACCAAGCCAATCAACACTCCCATGAGCTTCAATATTTAATTAGATAAAGACTCAAATGGAAAATCAGTTGATCAAAAGAAATACATAGGAATAATTAGATCACTGCTTTACTTAACAACTAGCTGACCTGATATAATATATTAATATAGTATTGGTCTCTGTGCTAGATTTCAAGTTGATCCTAAAGAATCTCACCTAACTGCAATTAAGAGAATTCTTAGACATCTCTTAGGAACCCAAAACTTAGGAATCTGGTATCCTAGACATATCACTTCCTTTGAGATTATAGGATGTTCTAATTCAAACTTTACAGAATGTAGGGTGGATAAAAAGAGCACCTCTAGAACATATCAATTCATAGGACAATCCTTAGTCTCCTGGTCCAGTAGAAAATAGAACTCAGTTGTCCAGTCCACTGCTGAAGTTGAGTATATAGCCTTAGGAAGTTATGTGGCTCAGGTCCTTTGGCTAAAGCAATAAATTCTGGATTTAGGACTTCCAGTAGGCACAATTCCAGTCCTATATAATAACACTAGTGCTATCTACATTTCTAAAAACTTAATTCAACACTCCAGGACCAAATGCATAGACATCAGGCACCACTTTATTAGGAACTATATTACCAAAGGAGACATAGAGCTACATCATGTAGCCACTGAAAACCAACTTGTAGATATCTTCTCAAAACCACTGGCCTTTGAAACCTTTAGCACCTTAAGAACCATATTAGGTGTGATAGATATTCATGCTTTAAAATGATGCTTTCTATTTATGTTTATGTTCCTAGTGTTTTTGTTTGATTTGCCTATTTTTGTGATTTTCTTTATATTTTGATTTCCCGTTACTTTTTACTTCAGTATTTTAAGAATCAGATCACTGCTCACTTCTACTGATGAACTTTTCTTTAAATAAGATTTTTACCTTATTTTGTTTAGAAGCTTGTAAGCAGTGATTAACTCCTCTAAAATAGTTAAAGGAAGAAATATTGATGATTGTTTCTCTTCCTCTAACTCCTTTAATGATGTATTTTTCTTTTTAAATCAATTTTTTTTTCAAAATTAAAAAGTTGGACTTTGAAATAGAGATCTATTTTATCTTCTTACAGTAATCTATCTCATATGAGTTATGTTCCAAATCATTGAATGACTTTCATATTTTCTTAATCAGGTGGTTGTATTTATCATATGAGAATAATTTTATTTTGTGGTTTACTTTTTCTTATCTAAGAGAGTGAGTTTTTCTTCTCTTATATCTGAAAGATAATCTCATGACTGAGAGTTTTTTAGAGGTTTTGAAAGAAAGGAAACTCGCAAAAGATGCGTAAAGTGCACCAATCAACTGAAAAAGAGGCACAAAATGAACCCAATACTAAAAAGCTACGCAATGTTCACCAATAAATTACAAGATATACAAAGTGTATCCAAAATCAAAAGATGCACAAAGTGCGCCAAATAACTAAAAAAAGAAGCACAAAATAAGCCCACAAAGAAATAATCTTCCTTCTCTTTCATATCTTTAAAAATCTTAGAAGAATTCATGTGCCACGTAATATATTCAAACACTTGAGATTGAAAATCATGATTTTTGATTCTTTACTTTATAATGCTGCTTTATTAAATATTTTTCTGAAACAAAGTTTGAAAAGATCACTTTTCTTATCTAATTTCTTTTCTTTTGAATTAAGTTTTTGTTTAAAAGGAATTTGAACCTGTGAGGTGTTCGAGGTAGGGTTTACAAAAATTAATTTTCCAACTTTTATGGATTTCAGTTTTATCGATTCATTTCTTTTGAGTTTTTTAAATTTAAACTTAAGGTAATTTTGTCATTTATTGAATGATGATTGATTAAAAAAAACTTTTATTTTTCTCTTTTTCTTGTTCTTTTTTATTTTTCATTTGTTCTTATCATTCTTTTTACTTATTTTTTATTTTTGGGACCTCTTCTGATCAACTCTATCCATCCTCAAAATTTTCAATTTTTTTGTTCACGTCATCCTAGATGGTGTTTGATCGTCCTAGATGATACCATCTCATTGCTCACCTTCCATCCAACAACTAATCTACACCTATTATTGGTGATCGTACTGGATGATTCCTCGATCATCCTGTACGATCAACATGGCATAAATGGCTGGCCAATTTTAATGTAGTTGGTATAATCCTTAATGACTCATCATCCTAGACGATACACATGTTCGTCCTGGACGATCCAACTAGTCAAAGATCATTCCAGTTGACTCCTCAAGACGATTGCCTATTTTTAATCATCCTGGATGATGTTTGATTATTCTGGATGATAGGACCACCTTTTTGACCAATCGACCTGGATGCCATTATTTCTTCAAATCATCATGAGATCATCCTGGACGATCTGGATAACTCTTTATAAAAAGGCTAATTTCAAGCTATTTTTCTCACCTCAAAACTCCTTTTCTCAATCCCTAATCTTCTTTATGGTTGGTGGCAAATATTCTAAGATGCTGACTGGAAGTTCCTCCAGGAATACTGTAGACCCTTGCTTCACTGAGGCAGCTGATGAGGCTACTTACCTTCAGAACAAATCTGTAAGGATTACTTCCTCAAAGATAGTTAATCCCCGCACACTAACTTATCCGGTATTAGATCTGTTCGCCCATACAACCCTTACCTTCATTTTGACCCTCGCAGTCCCTTTCAATTCTGAGCTTCTGTATGAGTTCTTTGCTAGCCTTAGACTTTACTATGCATACACTGTACTTATTACATATGCCAACAAACAGCCTGTAAAAATAACTTATTAGGACTGCCATAAAATTCTTAAACTTTCCACCACTGGCGACAAGCTTCATATCTTGGTTTCAGATCCTGATTTCAATTGGAGCCCTGTTAATCAGTATCTAAGAAACACCAATGTCACTTACCTTGATGGTGCCTCTAGTTCATTAGTCAAAGATGCTAGGACCATCCAACATGTCCTTAGAAGTTCTGTAATTCTAAAAGCTGGTGATTGTGTTCACATTACTCCTTTACTCTCTATCACCACTTATTATATAATGGCTCATAGGGATTTCAATGCTACTGATCTTCTATTCAGATACATTGAACACTTGACTAGTATTAGGGATCCCGAACATAAGAGGAAACCAAATATGGCCTTAGGACACATTATTGCCTATATTCATAAAAATAAGTAGAACCTTTAGTATCCTACCCCCCAAATTATCAACCTTTCTTCTATACCAATAGCTCCTTTCACGTCCTTCATAGCACCCGTCTCCATTCGGGGCACGAGGAGGCTGTGGGAGTAGAGAAAGAAGCTATTTCTCAATCTGTTCCTCTCCGCCAGCAGTCACCAATCGATCAGCTGGTACAACATTTTGATCAGTGGGAAGCCATATTTGAGTCTTATGTAACGGTGTAGTAGCAGAAGCACACCTAGAATGTCGCTCATTTTGAGGAGTTCGCAACACAACAACAACAACACGTCTCTCATTTTGATGATTACCTGATATAGTAGCAGCAACACAGCTAGGACATGGACTGGCTCTGCTAGCAGTTCTCCTCTCTCTACTCTTTCTATCCACCACCACGACCACCTTTTTCTGATTAGAGTCCCTTCAACTTTTAGTTATTTTTCTATTGTTGTTCAATTTTTTTGATGTACTCTGCTTTTTCTTTCTAGTGTTTTCTAGTTCCTCCTTTTTATGATGACAAAAGGGGGAGTAGGTATGTCTGTAAAAGCTTATGTGCCTGTAAAAGTTATTTTACTTAGTGCTTATTGTTGTGTTCCTACTTAGTTATTTTGGTTTTGTTATTCTATTTTTTTGTATTTTTCTTTCGTCACCTCCCCTATTTTTCAAAGAATTAACTTAGTAAGGGGGAGTTTAGGGAATAACAAAACATCTTAAAAGCTTTTAATAATAATATTTGTCATCATTAAAAAAAGGGAGATTGTTGCAGATCTAGGCCCAAGTCTTATGATTTTAATAATAATAAACATTATTTACTATGCTATCTCCTAATAATTAAAGCTCATTGCATATCTATTTTCTCTGTTGAATACTAACATTTCAGGTCCACAAGGTTAGTCTCAAGCTAGCTCAAGATCAGGTAGATTAGGACTGAGTCAAGTTTATAATTTTAATTTAAATGAATTTTCTACCTTTTCTTAAGTCAATTATAATGTGGTGGATTCTGAAGCTAAGTAACCTTACACATACACACTCAAGGGAATGAGTAAAGGGAGATAGAGAAAATAAAATTTTCTGACCAAATTATACAAAATAATTTTTTAATCGTCCTAAATGATCTGTTCAGCTCACAACCCAAATTAGGGTAACTAGGTTAAGTAATCCTGATTAAAAAAATCATCCTGGATGATATTCCCATCATCCTAGACGATATGCTTAAATCAAAATACCCAGCTGCCAAACTCATTTTGGCAAGATTTTATAACTCACAAAATTGCACTAATTATACAGGATGATCCTGGACGATTTGTTACAATCATGCCTAAATTGATCAGGTGGTTAGGAGAGTAATTGAGGTTAGATTGATCAGTCATATCATCCGGGATAATCTCAGAATCATACTAGATGATTTCTCCTAATTCTCCTGGACATCCCGAACTATCTGTTGGATGATAATATCTGATTTGAAACTAATTGTACAGGATAATTGTGACATCATTCAGGATGATCAGTTTTATTTCTACATATCATCCCGATTTATCTCCTGGATGTCCTGAACTATCTGCTAGATGATAATGCCTGATTTTGAACTAATCGTATAGGACAATGAACACATCAGCCTGGACAATCAGAACAAACTTTGTGTTCTAATTATACAGGAGACCCAAATCATCCCAGTTGAAAGGGCTGATTTAAACTAATCATACAAAATGATACAGATCGTCCTAGACGATATTGTCGGTAAGTTGAAATTAGGGCACTTTTTAAAGCCTCTCTATTTAAGCTCTCTAATTGTCTCTTTAGATAATCTTTTGCTATTTTTTCTAACCTAAGAGAGCTAAGAGGATAGGGAGAGTTTGGGAGAGAGAGAGGATCTTGTGAGGGGGAGTTTGTCAGGGGATTCACAAAGGTTACTCCAAGCAAGGATTCAATTATCTTCTTTCTTCTTCATCCTTGGTTCCTTAGTGGTTCTAGGGAGATGATCATCAGCATCAGATCTAGGTTCTCTACTTACTCCAGGAGGGAGTAAAAGGATTGTCAGGTTCTCTACCTACTCCAGGAGGGAGTAAAAGGATTCTGGGTTCTCTACCTTCACCAAGTGGGTGAAAAAGGATTCAAGATTCTATACCTCACTGGGTCAGTGGAATGATTTTTATAAGGGCTTCTCTGCCTTGCTATGGGGGCAAAAGGAGAGGCACTAACTGATTAGTGCAATACCTGGAATGGGAGGTTCTGGGCAGTGGACGTAGGTCAGATTTGATCGAACCACTATAAATTTGCTGTGTTCTTTCTACTGATTTTTTTGCATTTATTTTCACTTATTTTGTGACCTAATTTGTGTTGATATCACTGTATTTGGTTATCTGCTTCTGCTAAAATTGTTTGTGTTTAAAATATTCAAAAAGATTTCAAAAAGATTTTTTTTTTGCTTAAAGAATTTTTAAAATACCAATTCACCCTCCCTCTTGGTTAGCCTTGGGCTAGTTCTATAGGGTTTAACCACCCTCACGAACTTTCAACCTAGAATTCCTTTTTTAGAAAAAGTATAAAGAATTCAAGGATATTTTCTAAAATTTAAATATATTTTCAAATGAGTGATTGATATTTTCAAAGTATGTAAGGTAACTATCACATATTTTAAATCCAAAATGAGAATATACACTTTAATTAAAAGTTTTCTCTTCAGAGATGTAATTGACTATAGGGGCTTGTCTCTATAGGAACTCAAGATCCCAGTATAAAATAGACCCTATCTTAGTTCATTAAGATAGGAAAAAAATCTTTTGGATATTGACTAAAGCTAAACTTGGGTCAGTTTTATATTTTAAAAGATAGGTGTATGTGAATACTTTTCTCTAGAATGAATTTCATATCCTCTATGTTGTTTTAAATATGAAAATAAATTATTTCTTTTCTCTAGTCGATAATATGAGTATTAATTTACCTTTTGGGGGTAACTAACACTAATTATGTAGATTTGATTATAGAAGCACAAAATCCCAAATCAGTAATATCCATCATTTAATTTGTCCATAGGCCTATCCAAGTTAAAAAGACTACACTATTCACTATAAAAAATAATGACTATTAGGGCATCTTAAAGTGTTCTAATATGTATCTATTAGGGCACATGATGTATTGGGACACCAAACAATGGTGTCACTTAGGTGGCCGTTGACATAGGGGTAAGGTCATCTTTATTATGTGCCATAAAAATTAAACTTTCATTGCATATGACTTTGATGAAATAGTCTGTAAATGACCCCTATAATGTGTCCTAATTGACAAGCTTTTCTAACACATTAATTTGATGGAAATTCTGAATAAATATGATAAAAATTAGGTGTCATAATAGGTTAACTTTTCTAATGCATTTATTTAATGGACATGTTTAATAATAAGCCACATTGAAATGATACTATTATGTGCCTCAATATATGCTTTATCCATTGCAGATTACATTCAATTATAAATTAATTATGGTGACTCATAATATTTCAATTGCAAATAATTAATCTCCAATCAAATATCTAAAAATCACACATATGAGAGCCTACATAAGCTATTTTTCTTAAAATAAAAAATTTATTTCACAAATCTTAAATTACATGATTTTCCACCTTCCAAAAAAAAAGGCTACTTCAAGCTTCATATGTGTTTATAATCAATCTATTACAATAAATGTCTTCACAAAATATTACATAAAAATCCAAAAAAATGGCCCATATCATGAGGGCGATTCGTTTACACAATAGTAACTAAGTCTTGGGATCTCTATTTCCACACTTCATTGGCATCCACTCTAGCCTGTAGCCAAAAAGATAATTTGGAATTTGAAATAATGAAATCATTAATATGAATAGATCTATTTGTTATATCTTATTCATGAAACTTTAAATAAATAAAAAATATGATGAACAAAATAACACACTAGTCCTTAGTTGAGAAAGATAGGTATTGATCGGTATCAAGCATCAAAGGAGATATAGGAGCAAACTGAATTAAGAATGCAATTGATAAACAAACCTGAAAGGTTTTGTCCCTCCATTGAAATATGCATCCACATTCCTCCAAGTGTGTGATTAATTGATGGGAAATCAAAGATTTAAATGACATGTGGAGTTTCACTTTCTTTGAACCACCAAATCCAAGAAGTGCAGTCACCAAGCTATCTCGTATTAGTCTGCTAAAAGTTGTAAAATTGTCATGATTGTTTGAGCCAGCCAAAAAAAACTATTTGTAGTCTCTTCTTGTAGAGATATTTACTTACATCCAACAATACTCATTCCATAAGTAATTCTAACATGGCAAGATAGTCACTACACCTTCAGAAATTGATTCACCAGAATCCACTAGTTCAAATGATTAATTAACAAGGTATAAGGAAAATAATAGAATAATTTTACATTAAAAAATATGCAAGTGTGATACCTGTGACTACACCAGTAGCCTTCATCTTATGAGTGGAATAAGTAAGTACTCAGTGTAAAATAGCTGCCATATAGTACCAAAGAAAGAAGAACACATATAAGAAGTGAGTATAATAGCATTACAAATATTAGACTAGAAAACTTTTTAATACTTTCTTTGGATAAGTTAAAGAAAAAGAATATAGTTGAAACAACAAAATAATATAGTAGAGAACTCCAGTCATGTAATGTCAAGGATCAATTATTAGCGTAGATATTAATTACCTTTCAAATAAACATATAAAAGGATGTTATAGCAAATTTACTTATCAAACTTACAGACCTAACATTGTTCTAGATAATTAGAGCAAGTACACATGGTGCAACACCTGAAGAAAAATTATAACATTATGTTTATAATATTATCAAAAGATAATTCAAGCATGCAATTTCATAGAAAAAATTTCTTATTTTGATCATCACCTATTTTTGATTAGTTTGTTTAGATGTAAAACATTATTCTTTTGCTTATTTAAGATGATCTTTAAACTAATTTCACTTTCTTCTTCATCCACATTGATCTCTTCTTTAATTGCCAAAGAGCAATTAACACTTGTTTGCATGTAAGTATCAGGGAAGCAAATCTTTGCTAATAAGTAACACCTGCCTATATCATTAAATAATCTATATGTACAGATGAGCATATAAATATTGATGTCCATTGCATGCTCAAAGATTAGATCAGATCAAACCAACGAAAGTTTTAAATGATCTCAACTAGTAAAAGTATCAAGCCAAAGAAATTAAAAAAAAAAGGTAAATCACCTGAACACTGAATATGGGAGTATCAACAAGATCATGAAATCCCTCTATTGGAAGTATGAGAAGCTGAAACAACGGATTTGAAAATGAGAGGTTACTAAGTTCCTTCAATTTAAGGCTTATCATTGCTCCAACAAATAAAACACCTTTATTTTGGCAAGCCAGTTCCAACCTTTCTTCATCAAAGTTGAAACCGAGTCTCCCAGCCATAAAGTAGTAAGGGATCAAAAGCACGTTAGATATTGCTTGCTTTGCCAGCTTTATTATAGAAGATGCATCTGCTTGAGCACCTTCAGGAACCTCATTGAAGTAGACAGTTTTGACATTAAATGTTACTGTGTGGTCTCTATTTGGGAAAGCAGTTTCATGGAAGAAGAGAAGCTCAGAATAGTTTTGTTTGGTGTTAGAAGTTTTGAATTGGAAAACTATTTATAAGAGATCAATAAAAAATGCTAACTCCTTTTGGAAGTAAATAAATAATGAGCCATTTGTAGTTTAACTGCATTTCTTCTAAAATAAAGAAGGTTCATGGATGAAAAAGCAAGAGCATGGTAGGTAGAGGAAAAGAGAGAGGATAAAGGGAGTGAACTTAAAGTGAACTGTTAAAACAATTGTAGCCCAAGAAGAAGTAGATTTTACTCTATAACATAATAAAATATTTTCTATCAACTAGTAACAATATACATCATAACAAAACCCTCATCGTTCAACTTTTTTGGCATCATCATTGAAAAAGCGTTCTTGTTTTATATCGTTATATTGTAAAAGAAAAAACAAATGGATCAAAGATTATGAAGAAAGAGTAACTGCATGACCAAATTCTATCAATATAATAAAAAAAATTGTCGTATATGTAAGAATGTTAAAATCCAAGTAGACTCTTCAAAAATTTGCAATTATTATTGTATATCAAGCTTCTTCATGAAGAACTAGAATTAAATTAATTATAAAAATATACGTAATTTGATTATTTAATAAAAAATTTAATCCACATAACATAAAAGTTATAATAAAAAAATACTTACTAAAGCTTGAGGCCATGCAACATAAGTTTCAATTGACTTTCCAATTTTTGTTAAAGTACTATAGGGTCTAATCAATGGTTCTTCCCAGTCCACAATAATGATTATATGCATTGAAGACTTGTTTAGACCTATTGGATAGTTACCAACCCTATGTGCAGGATCCATACTTTGAATATTTCCATTTGTCACAATTTTAGTAGAATCAAAAATACTTTTCACTGCAACTTTAGTTCCAACACACACACACACACACACACACACACACACACACACACATATATATATATATATATATATATATATATATATATATATATATATATATATTTATAAACTTTATAAGATCCAACATTCTCTACTACCTTGGCAAATTCAACTCTTATTATGCCTAATCATGTTCAAAATATGGTTAAATTAAGCCATCCAGTAGCAAACTAGACATGACTAAGCATGATGAAAGGTGGTGATGCCACACCCTAGAGTCTAATTGAAGAATTAAAGCCTTAAACCTTATTTTCTCAACCCCACTATAAAGTATACTAGAGTAATCTACGTAATCCAAATTAATTAAAAAAAGATGATGTCAAAAATTCATTTCACTAAAGAAGTACATACAATCAATCCAAAAATTTCATTGTACACCTTCAAATAAGAGCTTCACCACAAAATAATGCCTCAAGAACTTCTAATAATTCTACTTTGTATGACCTCATTCTGTTTTGCCCTTTCCTTTCTCTAAAATGTTATAAATTAATAGAATGAGTACTCATATACTCAGTGGGCATACTCAAATCCTATTATAGAAGTCCACCCATATTTATAATTTATAAATAAAAACTTAAGAATTAAAGCTTAATGAACACAAATAATTATTATTTTTAAGAAATATATCAAAAATTCACTTTTCCAGATATCCCTTTTTCCTGTACTTTTGTGTGAATGTCAAAATGTGCTAGCTACTAGAATAACGGAATATGTATTTCCATTTATGGTTTTATAAAAGTATCATAATGTGCATGTATATGGATAGCAGAGTGTGTTTATCAATAGAATATTTCTTTATATTTAAACTCATTTTATTATCAAAACATTCTTCATATTTGACTTATTTTACTCAACAAAATAAACAATTATATAAAGAGAGATGTGCATGTCTCGATGCTTACTTAAAAATCCACTTCTACTTATGCCTCCCATAATTAACCTTTACTAGGTGAAGGAGATTATTCTTATTTCTCTTATAACTTCAGTTCTACTTACGCCTCTCTTGAACCTCCCACACCTGCATAAGCATATGGGACCGGAAATATCCTCCCACATCCGTGTATGATAGACGGGGAAAAATCAAAAGTGAAACTAAACAGAAAGCCGAGTCTATATAACAGAATTTATGGCACACTTTATCAGTCTCCCACATTAGAACATCTGTCTGATGATCATGAATGCATATGCAGAACTTTATAAATTTTTGAGGTATATAAGATGTTAAACATGATCATTAACACATATACAACATTACAGAGGACGATGCATGTACAAATTTTTTGTATTTCTCAACTTTTAATATTTAGAAAAATATTTGTAAATAATATTTTAATAAATTATTTTAAGACTTTTAAGGATTTATAACCAATACAAGAAATATCAACTTTTAATAAAAAAATACATAGAATTTCATATAGAGAAAATGTCCATAGTGAAATGTTCATTTCTTATAGTCAAATTATCTGGAATAAAGCATTCTATATAATATCAAAAGTTATATAGTAGAAAGATTGTTATACTTATTAAAATACATTTTTTTCTCCATATCTTTTCACATAAATATTAGAATTAAAATTAAAAACTGGGAGTTGGGAGCCTACCTTGAGTAAAATAACTCCTAAAGCGGCATAATGAATGAATGTCACTCTTTGACCTTTGAATTTCTCTCCTATTTTTCTCTCTCCTCTTTTTATTCTCTTCTTACTTTTGTAGTAAACAGCTAGGGGATGATGGGTAGTGAAATGGATTTATATATTTTATATATATAAGAAGTTTTAGTGCTCAATGCCTGTTTGTTGAGTTTGAAAAGGGGGATTTGCCTTACATTGGAAAGATACAAAGCAAATCAAAATTAAATTTCTTGAGAAATTTAAAATTGAATTTTGAATTTTAATTCTAAAATCTAACATCCATTGGGAATGAGATATCACCTCGAGAGGTGTAAATAAGATTCCATGATGGGTTCATATTTAAAATTGCAAATTCTATTTTAATATAAAAGCCAAATCCAGGAAAGAACTACTCATGACCCCGAAGGGTCAAAATGATGTTCAATCAAATACTTAACTATGATGATCTGGATATGCTATCGCTAATCTCATATTCGAAGTTACAATAAAGACTGATATATCTTCCCAAGGGAAGAAGGTATCATCCCTTATCAATTATTCGAATATGATAATAATAATCATCGTTGATGTTGATTTTCCTAAAGAATATTAAATAATTTTTAAAAAATTGATCTGGGGTCTTTAAATCTCCTACGAACACAAGCCCTCATATTAATTACATCATAGGAAACCTGAGTTTCTTATGAAAACTATCGATTAAAGTAACAGTAGAAATTTTATTTTAAGATTTTCAAAGAGTGATATCAAAGAAGTGATGTTTGAATTTCAACTGGAATTGGATCAAATTTGAGCACTTATTTTGGAATCCAAAGGAGAAGAAGTAGGAGGCACTTTGGGATTCTAAAATAATTCAGAAAAGCCTCAGTCTACCCTATGTTTTGGGCTTTAAATTTTAGATCACGAAGTATTTTAATTTGAATTATTAATTTATTAGAAGGTTTAGATTATGTTCCTGAAAGTTGGGGTCTTATGATTTTGAGTCTACCCTAGATTTGATGTCTATTTTGGGCTTTAAATGATAGTAGCCTGAACTTAGTTAATACAGTGCAAATTTAGACTTATCCCGGCCTGGATTGGGGAGCCAGCTAACCACTTAAACACTTTAAAACCATAAATCTAGTCTTTCTATGAAAGATTCATAAGCTGTTAATTAGGTTTTAAGGAATTGAGGTTGATGTCTAGAGCAGATCCCAATTGGCCCCTTGACTTATATTGGGTGATTGATGCTTCAAAAAATGCAATTAAAATTTTTGACTCCTTTTAATTTATTTCTAATACAATGCATGATGGTTGACTTTTGAATGCATAAATGAGAATGAAATAGTTTTAAGATCAATCTTAGAAAATATATTTTTCCCTAGAGATTACATAACATCCCTTTGACAAAACTGTACCCTAATAGGTCAGGAGGTCTGCTAGAACCTACAAGCGGGGAGGTGCCTAACAAGGAGGATAAGAATTTAATATGTATGCATGTGAACTCTTAGCGATCCCAAGCTTATTTCTTAAATTGTTAGAGTTACTATGTGAGCCTAAAAAATTATTTAATTTGAGTAAAAAAAAGTTTTTAATCGTACCCTCACGGGCCTCCAAATATTTTCAGGCTAAAATAAATTAACATGCAAGAAAGAGACCTAGAAAAGTATGTAATTTCTATTGCGTAATCTATATAAACAAATCAAAACAATCAATTAAATAAATAAGTTAAATGTCCATGTGGAATGTGCCACTTAATTATAACTCAGGGTTTGCAAAAATTAAAAGTGGCTAGGTACCACTGACAATAACTTGGATTCTAATCTTAAAAATGATGCAAGTGACTTTGAGACTGGGATGTTTTCTATCCTCACTTCTTAGTCCTTCTACAAACTCTTTGGATTTGTCGGGTCTAAGTATCCAAATGGAAGAACACCTTCCCAAAGGGGTGTTTCTTTCCTCTTTGGATTCATAATCATTCTAACTTGAATCTCCAAATGGAAGGGAACTCTACCCTAAGGGAGAGTTTCATTTTCTTTGGATTCTAAGTTGGATGTATGACATCCCATTTCAAAGTCAACTTTCCCAACTCGATTATATTAAATTATACATATAGAAAATTAAAAGACTAGACTCTAATACAACTTATAAGGTTATCTTAAGAAAATAAAATCAATCATCCCATGTAGTTATATATATGTGCTCAAATTAAAATTTATAATCACACTTGGCCATACTCTTTTGATTTCAAGGGGGCTTAGCATTTTAGCACATATAGAAAATATGTTAGTTTAAATCTTTAATTTTTCCCACTTAATTTAGCCCTGTATGAATATGGCCACCTACAAAAAATCCTGTGAGCATCTAGATCATTCTTAACCTAGGGCTAATCTAACGCCCATCACATCAATTCATAAATTATATAAAATCAGCACATAAATAAATAATCACATCAATCAATTATGGCAACAAGCATGTAATAAAAATTACGAAAAACTCAACACACAAGTAATAGAATAGTAAACACTAGCCTAGCCTAAAATTAGAGTCAGTTGTCCTAACAAACCATCTAAAGTGTATGGAGAAGGCTGTGTTGCTTGGAGATGTCCTATACTAAATAATATGTTAAAGTTATCCAGTGTTTTGATGTTTGTTGTAGGCCTAAGGGATTTTGATTTAAGTTTAAATATTAATGTCTTGATGTTGATTTTAAAGTGTATTTTTAATGTTGAGTGATTACTACCTTTATTTACACCTGGGCCATAAAGTTTCACCATCCTTAGGGCTAAGTTAATAGCCTCATAGGCTCAGGTTACCCAGTAGTAACCAGTATCGATTAATTAAAATATTAATAATTTTAATTAAATTGGTTGGTTGCCGATTTTAAGAATTAAGATAATCAAATTTGCCTTCATTCGATTTATGGCCTTATCATAGTGGGCTTGAAGATGAAACCTCCTTAGGATAAGTAGCCCCGCAGCTCAAGATAGTCCATCCTAAAACCTAATTGATGTAGTTGAACTAAAGATTTTATTTAGTTAAGTAATTAATGATTAATTTGTTTTAAGATTTTATACTCCATTGAATCAGTTCGAGGCGTTGTCACAGTGGGCTCGAGGATGAAACCTCCTTAGGATACTTAACCCTGCAGTTCAATGAAGTTCATCCTAAAAACTTCATCTTTGGAGTACTTGTTGTATATTGAGGAGTTGGTTGATCGATGTTATTAATCAAATGGAATCCTTTTAACTTTGACTTATTTTTGGTAGTATAACATTTTTAATAAATACTAGACCCTAAATGGAGTTTAATGGCTTTGAGTTTGATCAATTTGGAATTTTTTAGAATTAAATATGAATTTTTGAAATTTGAGTAATTAATTGAAATATTAAATTGATTAATTAAAAGGACTTTAATGATTTTGATCCAAACTGATTCCAAATTTCATAAAATCACTCCCAAATGTCAGGAATGACTTATGGGAGTATTCTCAAGTGTTTGAGAGTTATTTAGAATTTTCAATTATTTTTAATTAATTAAACTAATTAAATATTATTTTTTAATAAAAATTAAATTAAGGGTCCAATCAAGGGGCTTTTAATTTTCCTAAATTGGGGGTTTACTTCAGGTAAAATTTATATTATATATATATTTATATATATATATATATATATATATATATATATATATTGGATTTAATTTGAATTAATTATAATTTTTGAAGTTTTTAGACTTAATTAAGGGGTTGATTTTGACTGAATTAAATTTTAAACCTAATGACCTTTAAAATCAATAATTTCCTAACCTAAAGTAGGTAATGTCACTAGATTTAAAGTTTCGAAAATTTTTCTCAGTTGGATGCATAGTTAATTTTCTATAATTTTTTCTAAATTGCTAAAATTTATTCTTAATTATTGTCCTTAGATGTCACTAGGTTATGTGGGATCAAAATCAGAGTTTATTAACCCTTAACATGTACACAATTAGCCACACTATGCAAATTAATAACAAGATGTGACCTAAATCTAAGTGCATTGGAAAGGGTGAACTCTCAAGCATTTGGGTTAACATATAACCTAAGCACTTGAGAGTTCCACCCAAAACAAACTTCCCCCATATTGACAAAATTGCAGTGTTATGATAAGAATGACACTTATCATAGCACCTCCTAATCAAGCTCAAATGCAAGTTAATGTGCCTAAATAATGAGTATGCAAGACAAAATAAATGGGATCACATGTAGATGTCCTAAAACTTGAATTTGGCTTAATTAAATTAACTAACATATAATTAGGCTTTGGTTTAAAACTTTAACAAAGAAATGATTGAATGATAAGATAAAAAACCAAAAACACAATGAATTTTTTTTTTAATGCAAAGTTAACCATAGTTATTTTTTACTTAAGCTAATATAAAATCAACTAGTTTTAGAATAATGGATAAAAGTTTCTAGAAATTTTATTGTATATAAGATATAACATGAGGACTGATATAGTCAAATTTCAACTCAATTTGACAAATATTAAGGTAATAATTAGAGAAATATGGAAAATTAAATTACTGGAATTATTCTCAAAATACTCATCATTAAAAGTTAATTTTATTTTTAAATGATAGGCAAATAAATTTTGAGCAAAATGAGGGGTTGCATTTAAAAATGGTTGAGTAATTAATTTTTTAAGGTTTTCTAAAAATTATGGCAATTAAAGTCATTTAAAATTAATTAAACTAATTAAGATGATCAAAATGGTGGCGGTTGGCCACGTGGCATCCCTTTACTTTCCAATACAAACTACGTGGTGGTAGGCTATCATTTGCAATGATTTCACGGTGGTACAATCATTACTAATGATTGAATGATAGAGCAACGGCTCACTTATATGAGTTAGCAATGCGTCGTGTCGTTTGATTTCCTATGATTTAGATCAACGGCTCAGATCGAGCCGAACAGAAGGCAGAACCACAGGATGAACTATGCAGTCAAAATGGATCGCCGAATGATGAGATTAACTATGTGATCAAATTTCATGCACATGCATACATAAGTGATTTGACCTAAGAATGAAATAAACAGTTCATTCTCTCAAAAAACCATTTCAAACAAAATTTGAACCAGAGATTTAAAACATGAAGAGCATTCGTGGAGAATTATTTGTTTGCCTTAAAATGCATTTTCTAAAAAGCTATTTTAAACCAAGAGAGTGTATAGCTAGGGTTGAGCTTTTATCAAGATTTAACTGATGGATTCAGATATTTTTGAGCTTGTAGACTGTCCATGAATATTTCCCTAGAAGACATTGATAGTTGAAAATGCCTAGATCATGAGCAACGAGCCTTAGATGGACTAGGCAATTGGTTGGCCGAAGAACTTGCCATCGGTGATGTGCAACTACTATACTTTCAAAGTGGAAGTGTGTGGGAAGAAGTGGAGTGCTTAAACAAAAACAGAAATCTCTTTGGGGAGGGTTGGAGGTGGAGGATTAAATTAATATTCCAAATGAGGCCCTTAGGCTCATTTCATCTCTAGGGTTTAGGTTGGATGGCCTTGATGAGGGACAAGTGTCCCAAGTCATTGGAAAGCTGAGCCAAAGGCTGGGTCGAGCTGATTTCCTATTGGAGGCTTGGGCATGAAGGGGAAGGGGGGGGGGGGGGGGGGGGCACTTGCTTCTTTATATTAAACTAAGGGTTTAGCTTGGTTAATGAAGCTTTAGGAGAGCTTTAAACTTCCTTTGGAAGGGTCAAACTAGAAAGCTTAGGGTAGGGATGGATTCCAAGTAGGCTTTGACCATTTGAAAAGAGTTTTATAACTAGTTGACTGGTCTGACAAGTCAACAAGTCAAGGGATGATGAAGTGGCAGGTAGGGGATGACCACTTACTGGTTGAATTGATTCCAAGGCCTTGGAATAATGTATTTAAAGTTCAAAGGAAGTGTTGACCAATTAGAAAGGGTTTAAATGATTTGTTGACTAGTTTGACCAGCCAACAAGGTCAGGGATACTAATGTGGCACCTAGGGAGTGTAGAGAGCTATTTGAGTAAACTCCCAAGGACTTGATCAACTTTATCATGGTTTGATTCATGATAGATTTGAAGTGTTTAGTGCATGAGATTGATGATCTTGAAGGCTTGGGGAGTTTGATTAGATTGAATTTGATTGAAGGATCAAACACAAATTTCACCCAAGCAGATAATCACAGAAAATTAAAGTGTAGAAAGTAATCAGAAAGAACACACCAGATTTTTATAGTGGTTTGGTCAACTTGACCTACGTGCAATACCCGGAGGGGTCCCCAGAGCCTCCCCTCCGGGTATTGCACTAAACCAAAGTGACTCTCCTTCTGCTCCCACAGCAAGGCGGAGAAGCCTATACAAAAACTCCTTTCCACCGACACGGTGAGGCAGAAAACCTAACCTCCTTTCGCTTCCTCCTGAAGCAGGCAGAGAACCTCGGACTCCTTTTGCTTCCTCCTGAAGAACGCAGAGAACCTAACCTCCTTTTGCTTCCTCCTGAAGTGGGCAGGGAACCCGGATCTTCTTGCGAACGATCCTCTCACAAAGAACACCAACTAGATGAGAGACGAGGAACAGAGAAGATGACTCTGATCCTTGCTTGGAGCAACCTTCGTGAATCCCTCACAAACTCCCCCTCATAAGATCCTCTCTCTCTCTCCCAAACTCTCTCTAGGGTTTCTCTATAAAGGAAAGTGGCAAAAGATTTTTCTTATTGAAAGAAAAAGATCTTTTATATGAGGGCTCAAAATTTGCCCTAAATCTCAACTGGTCGGCCAAGATCGTCCTATACAATCAGTTCAAAATTAGCTGTTTCAGCCTGGACGATCTAGCTCTTCTGGACGATCAGTAGAAAAAGTTGTTCATATCGTCCCGTACGATTCGGCGATCGTCCGGGACGATTAGTGTAAATTGAGAAATTTTGTCCAGAGATCGCTCTGGTCGTCCAGAGAAACTTGTGCTAGATGACCTAAAAATGACTTGATCATGCAGGACGATATAAATATCATCTTGTATAATTAGTTCAAATAGTGGCAAAATCATCCTGAGCACCGCTCTAGACATACAGCTGAAACACACTAGACGATCCTGATCGTCCAGGACGACTCTGCGATCGTCCAGGACGATATGATCGTATCAATCAAATATTAATTACTTTTCTTAATTACCAGACTAATTTAGGCATGATTGTACTGGATCATCCAGGATGATACACGTATCATCCGGGACGATCAGTCCAAATATCTAAAAATAAAACTTTCCTAACTTGATCTGGCGGCTGAGAATTTCTAATTTGAGCCTATTTTCCCGTACGATGTAATGATCGTCCAGGATGATCGGCTTAATCAGATAGACTTAACTTGGTCTCCCTAATTAGGGTTTCTATTTTTACTTGATCGTCCAGGATGATGTGAATATCGTTCAGGATGATCTGAATAAAAATTGAACAGAAACTCTAATTCACTCAAGCTCTCCCCCTGAGTGTGTGTGTGCAAGGTTACTTAGCTAGGGGATCAGTTACATTACAATTGACTCAAGAAAAGGAAAATAGTACATTTAGACACACTTGGACCCGATCTTGAGTTGGCTTGAGTTGCTCTTGATCTTTTGTACCTGAAATGGGTTAGCCAAGCAAAATACAATAGAAATATGTTTGTCATCATCAAAACTAGATTTGCAATAATCTCCCTCTTTTTGATGATGGCAAATATATGTGCAGTAGTTTAAAAAATAAAAAAACTAGGAGATCAAAAAACAAATTTTTTAAAATTTCATTGAATAATCAGAATAGTACAGGAAACACAACTACACATGAAGTAACCAACACAAGACAAGAACAAAAACTACTACAACTGAAATCAAGAATAAAAACTACTACAACTGACTCCCCCTTTTGATATCACAAAAAAGAGGAAGAACAAAAATAATAGTATAAATAGAAAAATAACACAAAACACAAACAGTAAAATGAAAAATAAATCCAAAGGAAATAAAACTCGAAACAAGAACACAAAAAATAACCCTTTTTTTGGATCAATCTACTCCAGTAAATCAGAATTTTTCCTTGATTTTAAATCTAAAAACTAATAAGAAGACGATTGACAGCACTGAAATCCAGAAAAAGTTAGAAAAATTAACTTTCGTAACTCCCACCTCGGGCACATTATAGATGCAAATCTCTTTCAAAACAAAAATTCAATTCAGAAGAAAAGAAATTAGATTCGAATAGAGATCCTTTTAAGCCTCGTTCCAGAAAAATATCTGATATAATAGTGTCACAAAGTAATAAATTAGAAATCAGGATTCTCAAACTCAAGCTTTTAAAAATATTAAGTGGCGCATGGATTTTTCTAAGACATTTAACGATCTGAAAAGGGAAGAAAGCTTGGTTTGGGCTTATTTTGTGCCTCTTTTTTAATTTGTTTGGCGCTTTGCGCATTTTTTAATTTTTGATACAATTTGTGTATCTTTTAGTTTGGCAACATTTCGCATCTTTTCAGCTTTGGGCTCATTTTGTGCTTCTTTTTCAATTTGTTTGGTGCACTGCGCATCTTTTGTAAGCTTTCTCCCTCTCAAACTCGTTAAAGGTTCTTAGCTATAAAATTGCCTTCCAGACATAGGAGATGCTCTCCACAATAAGGAAGAGTAATTCATAAAATAAAAGCCATATATCGTATGATAAGTGCAATCACTTGGTTTAGAAAATCATAATAATGACTCAAGACTTTGAAAATACTATTCATATGAGGTAGATTACTGTAGGAAGATAAAATAAATCTCTATTTTAAAAACTAATATTTTAATTTTGAAGAGGATATTTCTCCAGAAGAAATAATACACCAGTAAAAGAGTTAGAGGAAGAGAAATAATCATCAATGTTTCTTCCCTTGTACAGATCCTGTGGAATCAATTACTGCTTACCAGCTTTCAAATAAAAATAAGGTAAAACTCTCAGTTAGAAATTCAGTTTATCAGAAGTAGCGAGCAGTGATCGAATTTTAAAAAGAATAAAATATTAAATAAAAGAGATGAACCAGTAAATAAAAATAGGTAGAAAATTACATCAACATAAATACTCAAATCAACCTAACACCAAGGCTAACACAGAAATCAGCAGAAGAAAAAATAAAAACAACTGAAAGCAAATAATCAAATCAAATAGCTAACTAATAGAAACAGAATAAAAATCAGAAAAATTAAAAATCAGTAATCATCAGAATCAGGCATTTATATCAATCACTCCTAATCTGCTCCTCAAAATACTGAATGAGTCAAAGGCTAGTGATTTAGTAAATATGTTAGTCAGCTGATTTTCAGTTGCTACATGATGTAGCTCAATGTCCCCTTTCATAACATGGTCCCTAATGAAGTGATGCCTTATATCAATATGTTTGGTTCTAGAATGTTGGATTGGATTCTTAGAGATACAGATCACACTAGTATTATCACACAGAACAGAAATTATGCCCACAGGTAATCCTAAATCCAAGACTTGTTGCTTCAACCAAAGAACTTGGGCCATACAACTTCCTAAGGCAATGTACTCAGCTTCAGCAGTGGACAGTGCAACTGAGTTCTATTTTCTACTGGACCAGGAGACTAAAAACTATCCTATGAATTGATAAGTTTCAAAAGTGCTCTTTCTATCCACCCTACACCCTGTAAAGTCAGAATCAGAATATCTAATAATCTCAAATGAGGTGATGTGCCTAGGGTACCAGATTCCTAGGTTTGGGGTCCCTAAAAGATATCTAAAAATTCTCTTAATAGCAGTCAGGTGGGACTCTTTAGGATCAGCCTGAAACCTAGCACAAAGATAAACACTAAACATGATATCAGGTCGGCTAGCAGTCAAGTAAAGCAGTGATACAATTATTCCTCTATACTTCTTCTGATCAATAGATTTTCCACTTGAATCCTTATCTAACTGAATAGAGGAGCTCATGGGAGTGTTGATTGGCTTGGCTTTGTCCATTTCATATTTCTTCAAAATGTCTTCAGTGTATTTAGATTGATTGAGAAAGGTTCCATCATCCATTTGCCTTATGCTAAACCCCAAAAAGTAGGATAATTCTCCCTTCATACTCATCTCAAACTCCTTACTTATTGCTTTAGAAAACTCATCACATAGATATTTATCAGAAGATCTAAAAATTATATCATCAACATAGGTCTCGACAATGAGTAAGTCATCCCCTATTCTCCTCAGAAAAAGGGTGGTGTCTACGCTCCCCTTAACAAACTCTCTTTCTAACAGAAATATGCTAAGCCTCTCATACCAAGCTCTGGGTGCCTGTTTCAATCCATATAAGGCCTTTTTTAATTTATAAATATGATTTGGATATTGGGAACTCTCAAAACCTGGGGTTGTTCTACAAAAACATCCTCTTTTATTACCCCATTTAAAAAGGCACTCTTGACATCCATTTGAAATAGCTTAAATCCCTTATAACAGGCAAAGGCTAGTAGCACTCTAATGGCTTCCAATCTAGCAACAGGGGCAAAAATCTCCTCAAAATTAATCCCTTCAATCTGATTATACCCCTTAGCCACCAATCTTGGCTTATTCCTAACCACCACACCAGAATCGTTCATCTTATTCTTAAAGACCCACTTGGTTCCCACTATACTTTGATTTCTAGGTCTTTATACTAACTCCCAAACATCATTCTTTATAAATTGATTCAATTCTTCTTACATAGCTAAGATCCAAAACTCATCAGAAAGGGCTTGATTGATGTTGGTGGGTTCAGTCATTGAGATAAAAGCAGAGTGGTTTACTTTCTTCCTAAGTCCATGCCTAGT
The DNA here is from genome assembly GCA_019925795.1 of Dendrobium chrysotoxum. Classification (NCBI taxonomy): domain Eukaryota; kingdom Viridiplantae; phylum Streptophyta; class Magnoliopsida; order Asparagales; family Orchidaceae; genus Dendrobium; species Dendrobium chrysotoxum. The sequence continues at coordinate 45,512,332 of CM034297.1, read as the reverse complement.
CCTAACACCTTCAGAAGGGTCTCATAAGATCAATTTTTTAGGATGACTCGAAGAATATATCCAATCTCTAGGCAATATTGTTTGAGGTTCTACCCTTTCCTCCAGATTTACATTTTCAACCCCTTGGGTAATCTCCTCTACCTCTTCTTCTTCCTCAACTCTAGTCACCTTACAATCAGATTCATCAAACACCACATGAGTTGTCTCTTCCACCACCAAAGTCCTCTTATTGAACACCCTAAAGGATTTCCCCACACTAGAATAGCATAAGAACACTCCTTCATCAGATTTAGGGTCTAACTTTCCTAAGGATGATTTCTCGTTGTTCATAATGAAAACCTTACAGCCAAAGATATGGAGGTGGGACAGGTTTGGAGTTCTACCTTTAATGATCTCATAAGGTGTTTTATTCAGATTTGATCTCACATTCACCTTATTCAGCACATAACAGGTAGTGTTCATCACTTCAGCCCAAAAGTATTTTCGAAGTGAATACTCAGCAAGCATGGCTCTAGCGGCTTTCACTAAGGTCCTGTTCTTCCTTTCAGCTACCCCGTTCTGCTGAGGGGTCCTAGGAGCTAAAAAATTATGACTAATCCCTTGCTCCTCACAGAAACGTCCAAACTTGACATTTTCAAACTCTCCACCATGATCACTATGAATAGTCAAGATCTCATAACCTAACTTTCTCTGAATCAAAGTGGAGAAGGACTTAAATTTATCAAATGACTCAGATTTATTTGACAGAAATTTAATCCAAGTGAACCTCGAGTAGTCATCAACAATCACAAAATCATAGATTTTCCCTCCTAAGCTGGCAGTGCTAATGGGTCCAAAGAGATCCATGTGAAGGACTTCTAAAGGTCTAGAGGTGCTAATGTCCTTAACAGAGTGAAAGGAGGATTGGACTTGCTTCCCTAACTGACAGGCATCACATAGGTGGTCCTTAGTGAACTTAAGTTTGGGCACACCTCTAACTAAGTCCTTTTGGGTGACTCTCCTAAGGGTTTTTATACTGGCATGACACAATCTCATATGCCACAACCAAGACTCATCAGCAGCAGTTTTTAAGCAAATTGAATTTTTAGCTTTAATACAACTTACATCCAGCTTGTAGACATTATTGATCCTTTATCCCTGCAAAATAACTTTATCATTTAAGCTTAAAATGCAACAAGTGGACAGGAATTTGATGCTGTATCCTTTGTCACAGAGTTGACTGATGCTCAGCAGGTTGTGTTTTAGTACATTTATATGCAAAACATTATCAATCATAAAATTCTTTGAATCACCAATTATACCTGAACCTACCACCTTCCTGGTGGTGTTATCTCCAAGTGAAACCTTGCCTCTAGCCCTGGCCTCCAGCGAAATGAACTAATTTATATCTCCAGTCATGTGTCTTGAACATCCACTGTCCAGGTACCACATGCTCTCACGAGGTCTTGTATGAGAGCACACCTATAAAATTATCAAACATCAGATTTAGGAACCCAAATAGGTTTAGGTTCCTTCTTATGAAAAGAAGAATACAATGCATGTGTGCTATGCTGTGAAACAAGCATTTTGGGCTTCCACACACAATGTGTACTATGGTGAATAGTGCAGGTGTGGGAAATATGTCCTAACATACCACAGAAAAAAATATCTGACACCAGGAAAAGGGTTAACTAATCTATGTGGGTGATAGTGCCTCTTCCTAGGTTTGTATGAAACATGTTTTGATGATTTTGAACCTGATTCTATAAAAGGTGGAGGTGTATAAAACTGTGCAAACGTAGGAGGTGTTTCATGTTTCTCAAAAGCATTGATCTTAACTTTCAAAAATTCATTTTCTTTCTTTAAACTTGCAATTTCAAATTTTAAAGAACCATTGCTACTCTCCACTTCACATGCCAGATTGTCTAATTCTTTAAAAGCTTTCTCTAAATCAACATGCGAGGATTTCAATGAATCATGCTCAGTAACTAAATCAGAATATTTTTTGTTCAATTCATTAAACTCTTCGAGTAAAGACATGTGATTGCAATCAACAGTAGAGTGATCTTTAATTAAAATTTCATGCTCTTTTTGTAAATTCAGAAATTCTAGTTTCAGGCTAGCATGAGTTTTCTTAAACTTCATATACGATGCATGAATTCTTTCAGATATTTCAAGTAATTGATCATAAGTAAGCTCACATACCTCTTTCTGGTCATACTGACCAGGATGATCATCAGCCATCAGACACAAATTTATTTCCTCCTCTTCAGCTTCAGTCTCAGAGGAGTCGCATGCAGAATCTGCCCAGAATGCCTTCTGAATCCGCTTCTTATCTTTTCTGAACTTGTGTTTCTCCTTACCCTTCTCCTTGCTTGGGTAAGCTTTAAGTGTAGGATAATCAGCCTTAATGTGTCTAGGCTTCCTGCATTCAAAATAGACAGTTTCAGATGAATCTTTAAAATTTTTGCTGGACTTACCCTTGTTCCACTTCTGAAAGTTCTTAAGTTTCTTCCTTAGAAAGCTTTTGAATTGCCTAGTGATTAAGGCAACATCATCGCTATCAGACCCAGAAGAACTAGTATCACTCTCGTTGGCCTTCAGTGCCACTGTTTTCTCCTTCTTCTTTTCACATGCATCAAGCTGTCTTTGGTTCACCCCTTGCTCATAAGCAATGAGTGATCCAAGTAAGCTATCAATTGAGTAAGTATTCAAATCTTTAGATTTAGTGATTTTAGTTATTTTAGCATCATACGAAGAAGGTAAACATCTAAGAATTTTATTCACTCTTTCATAGTTTGTAAGTTCTCTACCTAAGGCATACAAAGAGGTGACAATTTGAGTGAACCTTATATACATTTCAGAAATGAATTCAGTAGGTTTCATGTGAAACAGTTCGTAGTCATGAAGTAATATGTTTAACCTAGACTATTTGACTTCAATTGTACCCTCATAAGTGATGCACAACCTATCCCAAATCTCTTTTCCAGTTGTACAAGTTGAAACACGCGTGTAATCCTCAGATTTTAAAGCATAGAAAAAATAGTTCAAGCATTTGGCATTCAATTGTGCTAAATCACGATCATCAAAAGTCCAGTAAGTAAAGGACAGTTCAGTTTTCACATTGTTAATCATTCTAAAAGGTGGTTCTTATCCATCCTTAATAAGCATCCACATACGATAATCAATTGATTGAAGAAAAGTGGACATGCGAGTTTTCCAAAAATCAAAAGGTATGTTATCAAACAATGGCGATCGTGTAATTGAATAGCCTTCAGCAGTATTACGATTACCAAAGTTAGCCATGGATCAAATTCAAAAGTTTTTTCAAAACTAGATTTTATGAATCCCGCTCTGATACCACTTGAAAGTTCGATAGGGATGTTAAGCCCTGATGAACTAGTCCCGAGGCTAACCAAGAGGGGGGGTGAATTGGTTATTTAAAAATTTTAGAGCGATAGTAAAAAAATTTTCGATGATTTACAGCGGAAGCAAGCAAAACACACAAATGAAAAGATCAAACACAAATTTCACCCAAGCAGATAATCACAGAAAACTAAAGTGTAGAAAGTAATCAGAAAAAACACACCAGATTTTTATAGTAGTTCAGTCAACTTGACCTACGTCCACTACCCGGAGCCTCCCCTCCGGGTATTGCACTAAACCAAAGTGACTCTCCTTCTGCTCCTACAGCAAGGCGGAGAAGCCTGTACAAAAACTCCTTTCCACCGACATGGTGAGGCAGAGAACCTAACCTCCTTGCGCTTCCTCCTGAAGCAGGCAGAGAACCTCGGACTCCTTTTACTTCCTCTTGAAGCAGGCAGAGAACCTAACCTCCTTTCACTTCCTCCTGAAGCGGGCAGAGAACCCGGATCTTCTTGCGAATGATCCTCTCATAAAGAACACCAACTAGACGAGAGATGATGAACAGAGAAGATGACTCTGGTCCTTTCTTGGAGCAACCTTTGTGAATCCCTCACAAACTCCCCCTCACAAGATCCTCTCTCTCTCTCGTAAACTCTCTCTAGGGTTTCTCTGTAAAGGAAAGTGGCAAAAGATTTTTCTTATTGAAAGAAAAAGATCTTTTATAGGAGGGCTCAAAATTTGCCCTAAATCTCAACTGGTCAGCCAAGATCGTTCAGGATGATCTATAGATCATCTCGTACGATCAGTTCAAAATCAATTATTTTAGCCTGGACGATCTAGCTCTTCTGGACGATCAATAAAAAAAGTTGTTCATATCATCCCGTACGATTTGGCGATCGTCTGGGACGATTAGTGTAAATTGAGAAATTTCGTCCAGAAGACCGCTCTAGTCATCTAAAGAAACTTATGCTGGACGATCTAAAAATGACTTGATGGTCGAGGACGATACGATTATCATCCTGTATGATTAGTTCAAATAGTGACAAAATCATCCTGAGCACCGCTCTAGACGTACAGCTGAAACACACTAGACGATCCTTATCGTCCAGGATGATCCTGCGATCATCCAGGATGATATGATCGTATCAATCAAATATTAATTGCTTTCTTTAATTACTAGAATAATTTAGGCATGATTGTACTGGATCGTCCAAGATGATACACGTATCGTCCGGGATGATCAGTCCAAATATCTAAAAATAAAACTTGCCTAACTTTATCTGGCGACTGATAATTTTTGACTTGAGCCTATCGTCCCGTACGATGTAATGATCGTCCAGGATGATCAGCTTAATAAGACAGACTTAACTTGGTCACCCTAATTAGGGTTTCTATTTTTACTTGATCATCCAGGACGATGTGAATATCATCCAGGACGATCTGAACAAAAATTGAACAGAAACTCTAATTCACTCAAGCTCTCCCCTTGAGTGTGTGTGTGCAAGGTTACTTAGCTAGGGGATCAGTTACATTACAATTGACTCAAGAAAAGGAAAACAGTACATTTAGACACACTTGGACCCAATCTTGAGTTGGCTTGAGTTGCTCTTGATCTTTTGTACCTGGAATGGGTTAGCCAAGCAAAACATAATAGAAATATGTTTATCATCATCAAAACCAGATTTGTAATAGGGTGGTGCGAGCAAAGAGAGAGAGAGAGTACCTAGAAGTTTAAAACTTCTTAATTTTTTATACTGATTGTAAGCCTCTTCATCAGTGGCTTCAGCAAACCAAGGATCCACGAGGCATCGAGAAGAACTTTTGATTAGAGCTCATGAAAGCTTTCCTCCTGTCATTTTAAAGATTGAGATCTTAAAGAGAAGGGAAGAGTAGTTGAATAAGAATTGAGTGAAGAAAAGCTTTGAATTTCCTCTCTTTAAATAAACTGGCCATATTATATAGTACAATAGAGACATCACACAGTATGATCGAGTGCATTCAATTTCATCCAATCTGATCAGTCAAAAAGGTGGTCTTATCATATAGTATGGTCAAAATCATACTGGATGATTAAAAAGAAGACGTTCATCCCGAGGTGTCAACCTAGGCTATCATTGACTAGTCAGATCATCTTGTATAAATAGGTGTTCGTACAATACAATATAGTATTACATATTATACCAGCCAAATTCAGTTCATCCAATATTTATTGCCACATGTATTATACAGTAAGAAGAAGTGTTCATACAGTACGATCACCAATGATTGATCAATATTAGCTGTTGGATGTGCTGTGATCAATGATTTGGTATTTTTGTAAAGATCATATAGTACGATGTGAAATCCTATAGTACTATGTGGGCAAAATTTAGAAAGTGGTGTGTGATGATTAGGAAAGCACCATAAAAAGAACAGAAAATAAATCTAAAAAATAAAAGAAAAAATACTGTTGTGAATCTGATTTTAAGGACTATGATTTTGATGATAACAAATATTTTTTGTTTCTGTTTGAGTGACTATCTTTCAGGTTCACAGGATCAATTGCAATTTAAGCCAGCCCAAGATCTAGTCAGTCTGTTCGTGGTTCAGGGTCAATGTACTTTTTTAATTTTTTGAGTCAAGTGTAATATAACATATCCCCTAGCTAAGTAACCTTACACACACACACACTCAGGGGGAGAGTTTTAGTGAGTTAGAGTTTCTGTTTCAAATTTTGTTCATATCATCCTATACAATATTCATATCATCCTGGACGATCCAATGAAAATAAAAACCCTAATTAGGGCGACCATGTTAAGTTGATTTGATTAAGTAGATCATCTTAGATGATAGACCCATCGTACAGGACGATAGACTTAAATTAGAAATTCTCAGCCACCAGATTAAGTTAGGCAAGTTTTTATTTTTAGAGATTTAGTTTGATCGTCCCGAACGATATATGTATCATCCTGGACGATCCTTTATAATTATGCCTAAATTAGTTTAGTGATTAAGGAAAGTAATTAATATTTGATTGATACGATCATATCGTCCTAGACGATCGTAATATTATACTGGAAAATACATACAAAATTTGGACCGTCCAGAGCACTTCACCTGGATGTCCCGAGGAATGTGCTGGATGATATTCCTGATTTTGAGCTAATCGTCCGGGACGATCGAGATATCGACCGGGACGATCAATTCATTTTGAGATTATATAACATGTTTTGGCTGTACGACCTGAGCTATGTGCAGGATGATTTTGTCATTTTTGAACTAATCATATAGGATGATAGAAGTATCATCCTAGACAATCAAGTCATTTTGAGATCATCCAGCATAAATTTTCCTGGATGACCCGAGCTATCTTTTGGACGAAATTCCTGATTTACACTAATCGTCCCGGATGATCGCAGAATCATACGGGATGATCTGAATAAATTTTATCTTCTAATTATTCAAAGAAACCAGATCATCCAGACTGATACATGTGATTTTGTACTGATCATATAGGACGATCGACTGATCGTCCTGGACAATCTTTGACAACCAGTTGAGATTTAAGGAAATTTTTGAGCCCTCCTATATAAGATCTTTTTCTTTCAACAAGAAAAATCTTTTGCCACCTTCCTTTCTAGAGAGAACCTTGAGAGAGAGAGAGCTTGGGAGAGAGAGAGAGGATCTTGTAAGGGGGAGTTTGTGAGGGATTCACAAGGGTTGCTCCAAGCAAGGATCTGAGTCATCTTCTCTGGTCATCGTCTCTTATCTTGTTGGTGTCTCTGTGGGAGGATCATCTGTAAGAAGATCCAAGTTCTCTGCCTGCTTCAAGAGGAAGCGAAAGGAGTCCAGGTTCTCTGCCTGCTTCAGAAGGAAGTGAAAGGAGTCCAGGTTTTCTGCCTACTTCAGGAGGAAGTGAAAGAGTCCAGGTTCTCTGCCTCACCGGGTTGGTGGAAAGGGGTTTTATACAAGCTTCTCCGCTTTGCTATGGGAGTAGAAGGAGAGTCACTTAGTGTTAGTGCAATACCTGGGGGGAGGCTCCGGGGACTAGACGTTGGTCAAGTTGACCGAACCACTATAAAATTTGGTGTGTTCTTTCTGATTATCTTTTGCATTTATTTTTTAATGATGATTGTGTGATTGTGATTATTATTCTATTATTATTGAACATCTACACATCATCATGAAACTGTAATTATTTAAAAACCTTCAAAAAGATTTTTCTAAATCAATTTTGCTTATGAATTTTTAAAATAACCAATTCACCCCCTCTTGGTTAGCCTCGGGACTAATTCACAAGGGCTTAACATTCCTAACAAACTTTCAAGTGGTATCAGAGCATACCCACTTGACTTTTAAGTGGTATCTGAGCATACCCACTTGACTTTCAAGTGGTATCAGAGCGGGATTCATAAAATCTAATTTTAAAAAACTTTTGAATTTGATTCATGGCTAACTTCGGTAATAAAAATACTGGTGAAGGTTATTCCATCACTCATCCACCTTTGTTTGATAACATACCTTTTAATTTTTAGAAAACTCGCATGTCTACCTTTTTACAATCAATTGATTATCGCATGTGGATGCTTGTTAAAGATGGTTATGAAGCACCGTTTAGACTTATTAATGGCATTAAAACTGAACTTCCTTTTATTGAATGGACATTTGATGATCGTGATTTAGCACAACTAAATACAAAATGCCTGAACTATTTTTTTATGCACTGAAATCTGAGGATTACTTATGTGTCTCTACTTGCACTATTGGTAAAAAAATTTGGGATAGATTATTCATTACTTATGAAGGTACATCTGAGGCTAAGCAATCTAGATTGAACATCCTGCTTCACAACTATGAGCTTTTTCGCACGAAATCTAATAAATCAATTTTTGAAATGTATACTAGGTTTACTCAAATTATCACCTCCCTGTATGCCTTAGGAAGAGAGCTTACTAATTATGAGAAGGTTAACAAAATTCTTAGATGTTTGTATTCTTCTTATAATGCCAAGATAACTGTAATTACTAAATCCAAAGATTTGAATACTTATTTTATTGATAACTTACTTGGGTCACTCATTGCTTATGAGCAAGGAGTGAACCAACGATAAATTGATGCAGGTGAAAAGAAGAAGGAAAAAACTATGGCGCTGAACGCCAATGATATTGACACTGATTCTTCCGGGTCTGATTGTGATGATGTTGCCTTAATCACTAGGCAATTCAAAAGTTTTCTAAGGAAGAAATACAAGAACTTTCAGAAGTGGAATAAAGGTAAGAGTAGCAAAAATTTTATAAGTTCATCTGATATTGTTTGTTTTGAATGCAGGAAGCCTGGACATATAAAGGCTGATTGTCCTACACTTAAGGCTCACCCATGCAAGGAGAAGGGTGAGGAAAAATACAAGTTTAGAAAGGATAAGAAGAAGATTCAAAAGGCTTTCTAGGTGGATTCAGCATCTTTGAGACTGAAGCTGAAGAGGAGACTATGAACTTGTGTTTGATGACAGATAATCATCTTGGTCAGTCTGACCAAGAAGAGGTATGTGAGCTAACCTATGATCAATTACTTGAACTTTCTGAAAAAATCCATTCATAATATAGGAAACTTAAGAAAATACATGCTAGCTTGAAATTAAAATTCTTAAACTTGGAAAAAGAGTATGACATTTTGATTAAGGATTATTCTACGCTTGATAGCAATCACATGTCATTATTTGATGAGTTTGATGTGTTGAGTAAAAAGCATTCTGATTTGATTATTAAGCATGATTCATTAAAAGCATCATATATTGAATTAGAAACTACATTTAAGAAATTAGAAACTCATGCATCTGATATATATAGTAGTGAGCATCATCTAAAATTTCAAATTGCAAGTCTCAAGAAAGAAAATAAATTTTTAAGTGTGAAAATTAGTGCATATGAGAATAATGAAATACTTCTTACTTTTGCACAATTTTATACACCTCCACCTTTTAAAGAATCTCATTCGAAATCATTAAAGCATGTTTCATTCAAATCTAGGAAGAGGCACTATCACCCATGTAGATTAGTTAACCCTTTTCCTGGCGTTAGATATTTTTCTTGTGGCATGTTAGGACATATCTCTCACACCTACACTGTTCACCATAGTACACATTGGGTGTGAAGGCCCAAATTATATACTTCATAGCATAGCACACATATATTACATTCTTCTTTTCATAAGAAGGAACCCAAATTTGTTTGGATTCCTAAATCTGATATTTGATAATTTTATAGGGGTGCTCTCACACAAGACCTCGTGAGAGCATGTGGTACCTGAATAGCGGATGTTCAAGGCACATGACTGGAGATGCAAATAAGTTCATTTTGCTGGAGACCAGAGCAGGAGACAAGGTTACACTTAGAGATAACACCACCAGGAGGGTGGTAGGAGCAGGTATAATTGGTGATTTAAAAAATTTTATTATTGATAATATTTTACTTGTAGATGGACTGAAACACAACTTGCTCAGCATCAGTCAACTCTGTAACAAAGGATACAATATAAAGTTCCTACCAACTTGCTGTATTATAAGCTTAAATGACAAAATTATTTTGTAGGGAAAAAGGATCAACAATATCTACAAGCTAGATGTAAGCTGCTTTAAAGCTGATGTTTCAATTTGCTAAAAAACTGCTACTGATGAGACTTGGCTGTGACATAGGAGGTTATGTCATGCTAGTATGAAACCCTTAGAAGAGACACCCAAAAAGACTTAGTTAGAGGTGTCCCCAAGCTTAAGTTCACTAAGGACCACCTGTGTGATGCCTGTCAATTAGGAAAGTAAGTCCAATCCTCTTTCCACTCCATTAAGGACATCAGCACCTCTAGACCTTTAGAAGTCCTTCACATGGATCTCTTTGGACCCTTAGCACTGCCAGCTTAGGGGGAAAATTCTATGGATTTGTGATTATTGATGATTACTCGAGGTTCACTTGGATTAGATTTCTGTTACATAAATTTGAGTCATTTGAAAATTTTAAATCTTTCTCCACTTGGATTCAGAAGAAGTTAGGTTATAAGATCTTGACTATTCATAGTGATCATGGTGGAGAGTTTAAAAATATAAGATTTGGAACCTTCTGTGAGGAGCAAGGGATTAGCTATAACTTTTCAGCTCCTAGGACCCCTCAGTAGAACGGGGTAGCTAAAAGGAAGAACAGAACCTTAGTGGAAGCCGTTAGAGCCATGCTTGCTGAGTATTCACTTCCAAAATACTTTTAGGCTGAAGTGGTGAACACTGCCTGTTATGTGCTAAATAGGGTGAATGTTAGATCCAATTTAAATAAGACATTTTATGAGATCATTAAGGGTAGAAATCCAAACCTATCCTACCTCCATGTCTTTGGCTGTAAGGTTTTCATTCTGAATAATGAAAAATCATCCTCAGGAAAATTTGACCCTAAATCTGATGAAGGAGTGTTCTTAGGCTATTCTAATGTGGGGAAATCCTTTAGGGTGTTTAATAAGAGGACTTTGGTGGTGGAGGAGATAACTCATGTAGATTTTGATGAATCTGGTCCTAAGGAGACTAGAGTTGAGGAAGAAGAAGATGTAGGAGAGATTACCCAAGGAGTTGAAAATGCAAATCTAGAGGAAAGGGTAAAACCTCAAAACACTTTGCTTAGAGATTAGAGATATGCTTCAAGTCATCCTAAAGAACTGATCTTAGGAGACCCTTCTTAAGGAGTTAGAACTAGGCATGAAGTTAGGAAGGAAGTAAATCATTCTGCCTTTATCTCAATGACTGAACCCACTAACATCAATCAAGCCCTTTCTGATGAATTTTAGATCTTAGCTATGTAAGAGAAATTGAATCAATTTGTAAGGAATGATGTTTGGGAGTTAGTAGAAAGACCTAAGAATCTAAGTGTAGTGGGAACCAAATGGGTCTTTAAGAATAAGATGAATGATTCTGTGATGTGAATTTTTAAGGTAATGGGTCCATTTTGGACCCAAAACTTTGAAAATTCATAACTTAATTTTTCTGTAGAATTAGGCTGCATAATTTGTGTGGTATGATTGCATATGTATCAGGGTTAGACACACCAAATTTCAAGCCCATTTGAATAGTAGAGACACCTAGGAAAAATAATTTAAGGAAAAGTCTAAAAACCTTAGAAAATTCCTAGAGGATTGTACACATACCCTATAGGGATGAAACTTGAACATAGAAAACTTAGTGACATCAAGTACCTTGGGTTTAAATTTCATTGAATTTGGAGATCATTAGGTCAGAAAATTAATTATCCAAAGTTTCAACCTTTTTAATGACCCAGAAAATTCAAAAAAATGTAGTAAATCCAAATTAAGTCCAAAAATTATAAATAATACCTCAAATTGACCAGAACTTAATCCTCTACCTAGAAAAAATAAAAGCCCCTTGACTGGACTCCTAATTTAACTTTAATTTGACTTTTAATGAAAATCAAAAATTAATTAAATTAATTATCTAAAAATTATTAAAAATCTAAAATAATTTCCAAACACTTGGAAATGCTCCCATGGGTCATTCCTGACCTTTGGGATTGATTCCATGCAGTTTACGATGAGTTTGGATCAAAATGATCAAAACCTTCCTAATTAAGCAATTTTAAAAATTCAATAATTAAGGAAACTTTGGAAATGCATAACTAATTACAGAAAAATCCAAATTGAGCAAACTTAGTGTCAATCAACTCCAATTAAGGTCTAGTATTTTCTAAAAATGTCAAACTTTCAAAATCTGGTCAAAGTCAAAAAGTCAACCTTTTGGTCAACCGTAGTTCAAAACTAGGCCCGAACTTTGAAAAAACATAACTTTTCATAAAAAACTCCAAATTGAGCATACTAACAGTCTAACAACTCATCACAAAGTCTAATATTTATTAAAAATCTAAAACTTGCAAAATTATCCTTAATTTGAAAAGTCAACTTTTGACCCCTTAATTAACTAATTAAAATAATCCATAAAATTCTAAAATTCAATAAATCATTCAAAATTCTAAAAAACATCAATTTTACTTTAAAATCAGCAACCAATCAATTTAATTAAAAGTTAATGAATCTTTAAACCTTAATCAAACTCAAATCACTTAATTATATCAGGTACCACTGGGTAACCCAGGCCTACGAGGCTATTAAATTAGCCCCAAGGAAGGTGAAATAAACTTCACGGCCTCGGTGAGCAACAAAGGTGGTATCCACCAAATAATTAAAATCAATTTTAAAATCAAATTTAAACCATTAAGACTCAAACTTTAATTAAAATCTCCCTTAAGCCTTTCAACTAATCAGAACATCAAACAACTTCAATCAAATACCCTATTCAGGATCTACCCTAGCCACACGACCTACTACACACACTTTAGATGGTTTGCTAGGACAACCAACCCTAGATCTAGGCTAGGCCGGTGTTTCCTTTTCTGCTGTGTGCTGAGTTTTTTGACTTTTTATTGCATGTTGTGATTGAAATTGATTGATGTGTTTATTTACTTTTACTGCACTCTGTGGATTTATGTGATGGGCGATTAGATTACCCTTAGGTTAGGAACGATCTGGATGCTCACTGAATTTTTTTGCAGGTGGCCACGCTCTTGCAGGGCAATAAAGGGGGCTGAATAAATCATAAATATAAATGTTACAGGTGCTTCAGCTGCTTAGCCCCCAAATAAAAAGAGCGTGGCCAAGTGTATTTACTTTCTGCACATATATACATATAACTGCTTGGAATGTATTTTAATATTTAAATGTTTAGGATAACCTTGCAGGATCGAGTCTAGAATTTTTATTTTTATATTTATGTAATTCATTTGAGTATTGAGTTGTGAAAGTGGCATTTTGAGTTTGGGATACATAGATCCAAAGGTTGAATTCCAAAGAGGAAAGGATACCCCTCTGGGGGATAGTCCTTATCCATTTGGAACTCCAAATTTAGATCACTTTACTACCCAAAGTGGAAAGAGTAACCTCCCCCTCAAGGGAAGAGTTCTCTTTTCCATTTGGGTATCCGATCACGAAGAACCCAAGGAGTTCGAGGAGGAGAAGACCGAGGAGTTGAAGATAGAGAGTATCCCACTCAAGGTCACGCGTCTGTATTAGGATTAGAATCCGGGTTATTGTTAGTGGTGCTCGGCCACTTTTAATTTATGTAAATCTGGGTTGTAATAAGCAAGACAATTTGCCTATAGACATTTACTTAACTAATTTGATTATTTAATATGTTGTGATTTAATTTGATTGCGTATAGGATTGCCTGTTTTTCCTAGTTCTTTGGTGCTTGCATGTCATTTTTGTTTTAGCCTGGACTTCGTTAGGCTCTTTAAGGATCAAAAATATTTTTACTCATAACCGATATTTAAAGTTTTAAGATTTAAATAACATAGAAATTTAACGACCTAGGGAATAGCCGGAATCGTCCGGGGTCGCATGCATATTACTGCATCTCTCTCCCTCCTTGCTATAAGACACTTCCCCGTCTGTGGGTAGAGTCCAAATAATCTGACCTATGAGGATGAGGTGCTGGATCTGGGGAAGTCTAGTCTTTTCAAAAAAAAATTATTTTATAAGCCTTTTTTAAAATTTCATGCATACCAGATTTGAATACTTTAACCAGCATGCATCGCATTAAAAACTTATTAAATTAAAATTTTAATTACATTTTAGTCTAAGCATTCCACCCGATATAAGTCAAGGGGTCAATTAGGAATCTGCTCTAGATGTCGACCCCAACTTCTTAAACCAATCTTAAATAACATCCCTGATCACTGTGCATCAAAAGATCGGACTCATGGTTTTGAAGCGCTTAGGTGGTTTAGCTGGCTCCCCAATCCAGGCCGGGGTAAGTCCAAATTTTGCACTGCATTAGCTAGGTTCGGACTACTGTGTTCCATTGTCCAAATTTAGAGTTAGGATCCGGGGCTGATTTCGTTTTGAGTCATAAGACCCCAACCTCCGGGAATACCATCCCAAATTTTTAATAAAATATTCAACTCAAATTAAAGCATCTCTCAATCTAAAATTTAAAGCCCAACACTTAGATTTGGTAGGGACACTTCTGAATTGTTTCAAAATCTCAAAGTGTCTCCTACCCCTCTTTCCTTGACTCAAAAATAATTGTTCAAAATTTGATCCAATCCCTTTTCAAAATCCAAATTCACCTTTTTGGTATCACTCCTAAAAATCTCTAAACGGAATTTCTGCCATTATTTTAATCGAAAGTTTTTGTAGGGAACTCCGGTCTCCCACGATGTAATTAACTACGAGGGCTTGCGCTCGTAGGAGATTTAGAACCCACATCTAATTTTTCAAAACTAATTTTTAAAACTCGATTAGTTATCTTTGGGAAAATTAAATCACTAATGATCGTTATCGTTATGTTCGAACGATTATTAACAAATGATATCTTCTCCCTTCAAGGAGATATATCTTTTGTTAAAATGAATTCGAATATAAAATTAACGATCGCTCCTCTTGATTATTGTAGCTCGATATTTGATTGAACCTTATTTTGACCCTTTAGGGGCCATATGAAGTTCTCTCTTAAATTTGGCTACGATATTCAAGATAGAATTCTTAATTCTAAATCTGAACCCCATCCTGAAATTTTATTTCCACCTCCCGAGGTGGTGTAATATTTTTGATGGGATGTTTGATTTTAGAATTAAATTTTAATGTCAATTTTGAATTTCCCAAAGAAAACTAAACTTTTCAAAACCCGCTTTCAAACACCAACAGTATTTTAATCAAGGTTTTGAAAATCGGATTAGACTGGTTGGTTCGACTGGTTCAACCATAAACCAATCCTATGGCCAGTTCAGTCCTCCTGAAAATTGTTCTAGCATCAAATCGGTGAAAACTGATTTGAACTGCTGGTTCAACCTGCTGATCGATAAACTAGCCCGGTTCTTAAAAACCAGCCGGTTTAATTAATAATATATTTAAATAATTTAATTTAATATAAATATTTTAGTAAATATTAAATTAATTTAAATATGATATAATATTATATATTAAATACTAGTTAATCCTACCCACATGATTCCTTCATCCCATGTGGGCTCTTAAGCCATATATATAAGAAAAGGCATATAAATAATACAACATAAAGCTCCTAAGTGATGTGGGACTAAATAACTAGTAGTTTCTAGTTTCAACAATGTGTGCATGATGGATGCTTCTATAAGAATTTATTAAAATTTTCTATATAGAATATTTAAATAAAAAATAATCATAATAATTTTAAAGTTCTGAAATATAGAATTATTTATGTATTTATAATTATTCAAATAAAAAATAATTATTTATAATTTTTAAAGTTTTAAAACTTCTCTCTAAATGTGAAATTAAATGATATTAAGAAGAATAAAAAATCTAAAAAAAATAATATTGAATGACTTTATAAATATAGTTTTATAATGTAAAATTTATATATAACTTATAGATGTAAAATTATACCAAAATATATAATATAAATTAGTAATTATTTATATTAAATATATATTTATATTTAAACTAAATTTTTATTAAATATAAATTAAAATCGAAGATTGGAGATATTTATATTTAAATTAAAATTTAGTAGTTATTTATATTTAATTATATAATATAAATATAATAATTATTTATATTTAATTTTAAAATTAAGTAATATATTATATATGTATGAATTTTATTTATTTTTTAATCTCAAAATTCTTAAAATTATGAAATTTTAAGATTAAATTAACATCATTATTATGTTAATTTTATTAATTTTTTATAATATTATTATTTATTACATCATCTAGTTCGACCCCGATTTGATCGGTCAAACCTGTCAAACTGTGAACCTCTCGTTCTTCTGGTTTATTGTCTAGTCTGATTTTCACAACCTTGATTTTAATTGACTAAGGAACGTTCCATCATCCTTCTGCTTCACACTAAATCTAAGAAAGTAGTTTAGCTCTCCCATCTTGCTCATCTCAATCTCCTCACTCATAGTTTTTGAGAATTTATCATAAAATTTTTTATTTGTAGATCCAAACAGTATATCATCAACATAAATTTAAACTATGAGTTGACCTTCTCCTTCTTACTTTAGGAATAGGGTGGTGTCTACACTACCCTTAATAAAAGCTCTATCTAGAAGAAATGTGCTCAGCCTTTCATACCAGACTCTAGGTGCTTGCCTCTACCCATATAGAGTCTTCTTTAGTTTGAATACATGATTAGAGAATTTGGAGTTCTCAAAACCTAGGGGTTGCTCAACATATACATCCTCCTTAATTACTCTATTTAAGAAATCACTTTTAACATCCATTTGATATAGCTTAAATCCTTTAAAGTAAGCAAAGGCCAAGAGCACTCTAATGGCTTCTAGTCTAGCTAATAAGGCAAAAATCTCTTCAAAGTTAATCCCTTCAATCTGATTGTACCACTTAGCTACTAATCTAGCCTTATTTCTCACTACTATGCTAGAGTCATTCATTTTATTCTTAAAAACTTATTTGATTCTAATAACACTCTAGTCTTTGGTCTACTCACTGTTTTGATTGAAAAATATATAAATAGTATAGTTTTAAAAATATTTAATTTTCTTTGCGAAATGCTTAATTTCTGGAATTTTAAAATGATTTAGAATAATTTTCTTTAATTTATTTTTTTATTATTTAAATTTAATCATAATTAATTATTAATTAAATATTTAAACATTTAAATAAAAAATGTTAAATATTTAATTATTTAATTATTAGTTAATTTTTTAATTATTCAAATTATATTAAATATTAAATTTGAATTAAATTTGAATTTCAAAATGCTTAAAATATGTTTTATAATTTAATTAAGATATTTTAAATAATATTTTAAAGTTTTAAAATAATTAAATTAATATTAAGTATTAATATTAATTAAATATTAATATAAATTAAAATTATTTAAAGTATTAAAAAAAATATTTTAAATTAGAAGATTTAAAATTTTGAGAATTTAAAATATATTTTAAAATAAAATTTACTATTATATAAAATATTTTGATTATTATTAAATAAATAAATAAATATTTAATAGTCAAAATATTTAATAATATAATTAATATTTTAAATTAATATTAATTTTAAATTTAAAATATTCAAAATTTTGAGATATTAATATAATATATACATATCTATTTTTTTATTTGATTTTTAATTAAATTTTTAAATTTTCTGTATTCTAAAATCAATTAAAAATAATTTTTAATTAATTTTAATAAAAAAAGGAGGGAGGCAGCGCCGCCGGCCACATGGCGCTCGCTGATTTGCTAGGGGAAATCATGGCGATGGACAATCATTGGCAATGACTGCGCTGCCGTGCAATCATTGCCCATTGATTGAGAAGGTAGCGGCCCCCACGCGCTTTCAACTAAAGTGACTCAGCAATCCGCGGCAGCCATTAGATCCTCCGCCGTTTGAAATGGACGGTCATGATCACGTTGAACCGATCAAATGACCGCCCGATCGCTTCTGTAGCTGAATGAAACCGCAGAACGACTTGATCTGGGCTGTTGATCATGCGATCAACGGCCCAGAAGGCGTGTATCAAGCATGAGTTGCGAATAAGCCCTAGAATGGGTTTTTCGCCTCGTTTGCTCGATCAGATTGATCAAAATCCATGAAGTTTTAAATCTAGGTTAATCTTATGAACAGAAAACTTGTGGATGTGTTTGTTAAGCTTTATAATCACTTAAGAAAAAGCTATTTTAACTCAAATGCTGTGACCTAGGGCTAAGGATTTCGAGAGATCTAACCATTAGTTTGGAATGATTTTTGTTTCTCTGAATTTGTTGACTGTCCACGCTAAAGTTTGTAGAAGACTCCATGAGCTGGAAGTGCTTGGATCTAGCTCAATAGCCCCTTGAACGAAAAATGCCTAGACTCGCCGGGAAACTCATCGCCGGCAGTTCTGACCGGTGGTTTTTGCTTAGGGATGGTTGGGGAAAGTGTGGAGAGCTCGAATGGCTCAAGATTTGGATCTGGGAAGCTTGAGAGGAGAGAGGAGGGCTAGGTTAGAATGAGGATTCATTAGGGTGTTTTCCCCCATTGAGATGTCGTGTGATCACATGGATGGTTGAGATTGACTGAGAGGGTGTCTAGGATGTAGCCACATGTCCAGGGGGTAGGTAGGATCAGAGAATCAAAGGACATAAAGGACATGCCAAGTGTAAAGGTCCCCTTGTCCTTTAAAACCACCTAGTTTAATTTAAACCTCTTGATTTTGATCTAAGGGTTAGGGTCTGCTGTGGGAAGGTTCTATAGCATGTGGGGACTGCTAGGGATGAGTTGGCATGGGCATGGAGGTAATTCAAGCTTCTTTGACCAAGTTTGACTCCCCTAATGCCTTCATTTCACCATTTGACCAGTCCAAAGCCACTTAGACTGTTGAGGTGGCAATAAGGGAGTAGCTTGGATGCTGCTTGAATGAGTTTTGAGGACTTGATTGAATATATATGAATTTTTTATTAAAAATTTAGGGATTTGACTAAAACTAAAATGTTTACTTGGTCAAAATTCCTAGAATTTGATTAGCCAAGCCATAGAGCATATCAAGGCCATGATTTGGAGCTGATTTGAAGTTTGAGTGAGGTTCAAAATACTAAATGGGTTAAAATAATCCATTAAAACATTAAGGGGTATTTGGGTCAAACTGTGTTAATTTGGTCAACTAGGTTGACCCAAGACCTGAGTTTGGGTTCAATGGATTTAATTTGATGTTTGAAGTCTGGTAGATGTATTTCTAGAGTTTAAATAGGCTATTTGGATCAAATGACCTATTTAGGTCCTTAATGAGTCTAATGGGTCAACTGGGTTGACTTGGTCAACCAAGTTGACCCAGGGTTAGGGATTGAGTCTAACCACTTCAGAATGATATTCTGAGTCTACTGGTGGTAGTTTCAAAGTCTGGGGAGATCATTTAGTCAAAATAACCTGTTTAGGCCCTTAGTGAGCCTTTAGGTCAACCCTGGATGACTTGGTCAACCAGGTGAGTCCAGGGTCTGGGAATGGGATCAACAGATTTAAAATGATATTTGGAGACCAATGGAGGTGGTCCCAAGATTTGAGGAGGTCATTTGGTCAAAATAACCTATTTGAACCCTAAAGGGCCTATTTGGTCAACCTGGGTTGACTTGGTCAACCAAGTTGACCCAGGGTCTAGTTTTGGGTCCAACAAGTTTGGTTTGACATTTAAAATTTGTTGGAGGTTTTTGCAATTGATTTGGATCTCATTTGGTCTAAAGGGACTATTCACACCCATAGGGGTATTTTGGTCATTTTAAATTCTAGTCAACTGGAGGTCAAAATGAGTCCAACAAAATACAGTTTATTACTCAATGAACCATAATCAAAGGTCTGGAAGTGATTGGAGACTTTGGATAAAGCTCCAAGGTCAAAATCACTAGGTGGCAGATCCAGTGGCATAGGCTGTAAATATTTGAAGGTTTTACAACCTTTGGGTTTCAATTCAGTTTCTGGGGTTAGAGACCTCAGAATGAGCTCAAATTTGGAGGATTGCCTCTAGAGACATGTCACATCAATATGCAACTGATAGATCCTGAATCAAAGGTCATTTGATAGGGTTTTTAAGTGTTCAAAGATTCACTAGAAAAGGCTTTCAGGACTTAGACCTTTAGCCTTAAGATTTGAATTAAAAGTTTGGATTTAAAGTAGATTTTTAATTTGAATGATTGGATTTGAGTTATCCATATCATTTATAATTGTTTATAATAATCATGAATGATAGGATATGATTGAAATTTGATATGAGGTTGAATAGATTAGAGCCTGGACTAGAGTCTAGTTAGATTTAAGGCTTGAATTGATTTATGGTGTAGACTGATTTGAGGTTTGAATTGATTTAAAATTTGAATTGATTTAGAGTTTAGATAGATCAGGGGTCTAGTTAGATCTAAGGTCTAGGAGGATCCTCAGACCTAGATTGATCTAAAGTTTGGGTAGGACATGGGTAGATCCTAGGATTTGAAATCTAGAGAAATTCTGGTGTCTAGATTTCCTAGAATTTTGGATTTTAGAATGATCCTAGGATCTAGGTGAGTCTAAGATCTAGAGTCTATGAAGAATCCTAGGGTCTAGAGTAAATCCTAAGATCTGGAGTCTAGGGAGAATCCTAAGGTCTAGGATCTAGGAGGTCTCTGGAGTTTAAGAAATCCTAGGCTCTAGGGTCTAAAAGAGTCTTAAGATCTAGAGTAGATCTAAGGATCTGGAGTCTAGGAAGGAATCCTAGGGTATGGATTGATCTTAAGACCTAAAATATAGGGGCATCCTAGAATCTAGATAGATCTAAGATTTGAATTTAATCTGGGATCTATATTGATCATAGAGCTTAGCTTGATCTAAGATCAGATTGATCCTAGGGCCTAGATTTATCTGGAGTCTGGGATAGGTCCTAATGACCTCATACAAAAATGAGGTCAACACTCACTAACTCCCAAATATTATTCCTAACAAATTAATTCAATCCTTCTTTCATTGCTAGGATCTAAAATTCATCAGCTAGGGCTTGATCAATATTGGTGAGTTCTGTCATAGAGGTAAATGCAGAATAACTAACCTCCTTCCAAAGATCATGCTTAGTTCTAACACCTTCAGATAGGTCTCCTAAGATCAGTTTTTTTAGGATGACTAGATGAGTATCTCCATTCTCTAAGCAAGGGTACCTGAGATTCTACTCTATCTCCTAGGTTAACGACTTCTACCCCTTAAATTACCTCTACTTCTTCTTCTTATTTAGATTCAAAGGTCCTATCTGATTCATCAAACACAACATGGGTAGACTTTTTTACTATTAAGGTCCTCTTGTTGAAGATTCTATAGGCCTTACTTATAGATAAATAACCTAAGAAGACTCCTTCATCAGACTTGGGATCAAATTTTCCTAAGTTGATTTACCATTAATCAGACAAAACATCTACACCCAAAAACATGCAAGTGAGAAAAACTGGGTGTCCTACCCTTAAGAAGTTCATAGGTTGTCTTATTTATCTTGAATCTAATATTCACCCTATTTAAAACACAAGTAGTATTTACTACTTCTGCCCAAAAGTATCTAGGTAGAGAATATTTAACTAGCATGGACCTAGCAGCTTCTACCAAAGTTCTATTTTTTCTCTCAGCTATTCCATTCTGTGGAGGGGTCCTAAGGGCAGAGAAGTTATGTTCTATCCCTATCTCTTGACAGAAAGATTCAAACCTACCATTCTCAAACTCTCCATTATGATCACTATGAATGGTTAAAATTTTACACCCTAATTTTCTTTGTATCCAGGTGGAGAAGGTTCTAAATTTCTCAAATGATTCACTTTTCTTTGCTAGGAATCTAAACCAAGTGAATCTAGAATAATTATCTACTATTATAAATCCATATAGTTTCCCTCCTAGTTTGGCTATACTAATGGGTCCAAATAGGTCCATATGGAGAATTTTTAATGGCCTACATGTGTTGATGTCCTTAATTAAATGAAATGAAGATTTAACTTATTTTCCTAGTTGGCAGGCATCACATAGGTGGTCCTTAGTGAAATCTAACTTAGGTTTGCCTCTAACTAGATCTTTTTGGATAATCTTCCTAAGAGTTTTCATGCTTGCATGATATAGTCTCCTATGCCATAACTAGGAATCATCAATAATAGTTTTCAAACATAAGCAATCAGAATATTCAATGCAGTTCAAATCAAGCATATAAATATTATTTACCCTTTTTTCTTTTAAAATAAATTTGCCATTTAAGCTAATCATGTATTTGCAGATAAAAATTGTATATCAAAACCCTTGTTGCACAATTGACTAATGCTTAGTAGGCTATGCTTTAGACTATCAACTAATAAAACATTTTAATGATAAAATTTTTGGACTTTCCAATTATGCATGATCCAACCACTCTCCTAGTGGTGTTATCTCCTAGAATGACCTTACCTCATAACCTGGCCTACAATATGATGAACTGCTTCAAATCACCAGTTATATGCCTTGTGCATCCATTATCCAGGTACCATATGCTCTCAGTAGGTCTTTTATAAGAGCTTCTCTACAAAGTCTTTAAATATTAGATTTGGGAACTCAAGTGAGTTTGGGTTCTACCTTATGCATTGATGAACGAGATGTTTACATGCTATGCTGTGATACAAGTAGTTTTGGCCTCTACAATAGATGTGTTCTATGATGGATAGTGCAAGTGTGGGCTATGTGTCTTTGAATGCCACAAGAGTAATATCTAACACCAGGAAAAGGATTTACTAATCTATGTGGGTTATAGTGCCTCTTCCTAGGGGTATATGATACATGCTATGATGAGTTATGCCACTATGCCAATGTAAGTGATAATTTATTATCTTGAAGTATATTTACTTTTTCTTGTAGGAATTTATTTGCACTTTCTAGAATGGATACTTCCATTTTTAATGCATGCTCACTATCATCTATCTCTGTTATATATGCCTCTAAGTTTTTGAATGAGTTTTCATATTCAACATGCTTTATTTTTGAGGAATCATATGCAATAGATAATTCAATATGCTTCTTACTTAATGCATCAAACTCATCAATAAGAACCATATGATTGCTATCCAAGATAGAATGATTATTTATCAAACAAGTATGCTCTTTTTGCAAAGTAGTAAAATCATTGTTCATATTAGTATACATCATTTAAAGTTTCCTACATGAATCATGAATTTTCTCAAAAATAATAAATAATTCATCATATGAGAGCTGACATACCTCTTCTTGATCTGATTGATCAAGATTATCGTTAGCCATAAGATACATATTTGTTATCTCCTCCTCTGCTTCTGGTTCCAATGATTGTGAGGTGGAGTCAGCCCAAAATGCCTTATGTGTCCTGTTATTCCCCTTCCTAAATTTAGCTTTTTCTTCACTCTTCTCCTTGACTGGGTGAGTTTTCAGGTTGGGGCAATCCATCCTCAAGTGCCCTAACTTCCTGCATTTAAAATAAATAATATCAAAAGCAGCCTTAGAATTTTTATTTGATTTACCTTTATTCCACTGCAGATGACACTTTTGTTTTCTTCTTAGGAAGCTTTTAAATTGCCGTGTTATTAGTGATATGTCATCATCCTCCTCCGTTGCAGAACTTTCATTGTTTAAATTGTTCGCTTTCAAAGCCACAATCTTCTATTTCTTTTTATCACCTGCATCATTTAGTCTTTGACTCATGCCTTATTCGTAGGCAATAAGTGACCCAAGTAAATTATCAATAGAAAAGACATTCAAATCTTTTGATTCAGTAATTATAAAAATTTTAACATCATACGCACTAGGCAGGCAACATAGGATTTTATTAACTTTTCTCAAAATTTGATAGTTCTCTACCTAATGCATGTAGGGTTGTCACTATCTGTGTGAACCTAGTATACATTTCTGATTTTGATTGTTGGGTTTCATGCAAAAGAGTTTGTATTCATGTATCAAGATGTTTAATCTAAACTATTTTACTTCACTAGTTCCTTCACATATAAGGCACAGTCTATCCCAAATTTCCTTTCCAGTAGTACATGTTAATACATACATATAGTCCTCAGATTTTAAAGCACAAAAAGTAGTTAAGATATTTAGCATTTAACTGAGCAAATTCTCTATCCTCTTGACTCCATTCAGTATAAGGAGTATCAGTTTTCACACCATTAACAATACGTGACTGTAAAGAATATCCAGATTGAATCATATGTTTTATCTTGAAAGTAATAGATTATAAAAATATTGACATGCAAATTTTTTAAAAATCAAAGGGAGTATTCTTAAATAATGGTGGATGAGTAATTGAGTAACCTTCTGCGGTGTTCCTATTTTTGAAGTGTGCCATTAATCATTTTCCTCAAAGTTTTCTAAAACCCTATTTTGAGTACCGCTCTGATACTAATTGAAAGTTTAATAAGGATGTTAAGCTTAAGTGAACTTATCCCTAGGCACACCAAGAGAGGGGTGAATTAATGAATTTAAAAACTAATTGCTTAATTTAAAAAATAAAGACAATATTTTTAGATTTTTCAATATTTGAAAAGTAAGTAGTAATTTTCACTTAGTGCGAAAGCGAACAAATTTACCAAAATATCTAAGCAATGATGATGAAATTCTAATTAGTAGAATAAAGCATTAAGTATGATTTTCACCAAGCAGTTATAACAGAATTAAAATGTAAAAAGTAAAATACAAAAATAAAAATTAGAACAAACACACTAGAGATTTATAGTTGTTTGGTCAAACAATGACCCACGTCTACTCCCTGGAGTCCTCCTCTCTGAGTAATGCACTATCAATATAGTGTCTCTCCTTTTTCCCCCATAGCAAGATGGAGAAGCCCTTACATAAACCACTTCCACCAAATCCAGTGTGGCAGATAGCCGAAAGCTTTGTCACCGTCTAGGTGATGGCTTCGAACCTTCAATGTTTTTATCTGTCCTAGAGAAGGTAGAGTACCTTGAACTCCTTTCTCACCCTCCTGGTGATGGAAGAGAACCACGGCCTTGAGCTGAATAATTGTTCCCTGAAGCCACCTATGAAACTTAGACAACACTTGGAGGAACAAGGCAAGACACTTGCTTGGAGCAACCGTGTGAACCCCTCACACTACTTCTCCCTCACACACAAGCTCTCCCTCTTCTTCCCAAAGCACTCCTAGAACTTCTTCTCAAAGATCCCTCTCAACACCACTCAGTAGCCAAAGACTTTGAAATAAGTCAATGAGAGAGATTAAATACAAGGCCACATAAAAATCCCTAAATTCAATTCTGATGACATTGATCATCTAGTATGATTAGTTAAAAGTACTCATGTTAGTAATGTACGAAGAGCTAGGTGCTATATGATCAATTCAAGGAATTGAGCTGATCGTCTAGCATGATCTAGATCATCGTTATTTGTAGTTAAAAAGTGGGTTTTGAAAAATTTAGTTTTCTGTGGGAAATTTAGATTTGACATTAAAATTTAATTCTAAAATCAAACATTCCATCAAAAATATTACACCACCTTGGGAGGTAGAAATTAAATTTCAGGATGGGGTTCAGATTTAGAATTAAGAATCCCGTCTTGAATATCATAACCAGATTCAAGAGAGGACCTCACATGGCCTCGAAGGGTCAAAGTAAAGTTCAATCAAATATCAGTCTGCGATAATCAAGAGGAGCGATCGTTAATTTTATATTCGAATTCATTTTAAAAAAAGATAGGTCTCTTTGAAGGGAGAAGATATAATTTGTTAATAATCGTTCGAATATAATGATACCGATCGTTAGTAATTTAACTTTCCCAAAGAGGACTAATTGAGTTTTGAAAATTAGTTTTGAAAAATCAGATGTGGGTTCTAAATTTCCTACGAGCGCAAGCCCTTGTAGTTAATTACATCGTGGGAGACCGGAGTCCCCTACAAAAACTTTCGATTAAAATAATGGCAAAATTTTTGTTTAGATATTTTCAAGGAATGATATCAAAGAGATGAAATTGGAATTTCAAATGAGATTGGAGCAAGATTGAACTCTTATTTTGGAATCAAAATAAGAAGAATAGGAGACACTTTAGGATTCTGAAATAATTCAGAAGTGCCCCGACCTAAGCTAAGTGTTGGGCTTTAAATTTTGGATTGAAAGAATGTTTAATTCGAGTTGAGCATTTTATTAGAAATTTGGGATTATATTCCCGGAGGTTGGGGTCATATGATTCAAAACGAGACCTGCCCCAAATCCTAAATCTAAATTTGGACACTAGAACACAGTGGTCCGAACCTAACTAATGCAGTGCAAAATCTGGGCTTATCCCGGCCTGGATTGGGGAGCCAGCTAAACCACCTAAACGCTTCAAAACCATGAGTCCGATCTTTTGATGTAGTGTGATCAGGGATATTATTTAAGATTGGTTTAAGAAGTTGGGGTCGACATCTAGAGCAGATTCCTAATTGACCCCTTGACTTATGTTGGGTGGAATGCTTAGACTAAAATGCAATTAAAATTTTAATTTAATTAGTTTCTAATGCGATGCATGCTGGTTAAAATCTCCAAATCAAGTATGCATGAGATTTTAAAAAGGCTTATAAAATAATTTTTTTTTAAAGACTAGACTTCCCCAGATCCAGCACCTTAACCTCATAGGTCGGATTATCTGGACTCTACCCACAGGCGGGAAAGTGTCTTATAGCAAGTAGGGAGAGATATGCAGTAATATGCATGCGACCCCAAACAATTTTGGCTATTCCCTTGGTCGTTAAGTTTCTATGTTATTTAAATATTAAAATTTTAAATATTAGTTATGAGTAAAAAAAAATTTTAGTTCTTAGAGAGCCTAGCGAATTCCAGGCTAAAATAAAAATGACATGCAAGCGTCAAAAAACTAAGAAAAGCAGGCAGCCCTATACACTATCAAATCAAATTAAAACACATTAAATAATCAAACTAATTAAATAAATGTCCATAGGCAGATTACCTTACTTATTACAACTCAGATTTACATAAATTAAAAGTGGCCGGGCACCACCAACAACAACCTGGATTCTAATCCTAATACAGGCGCAAGTGACCTTGAGTGGGATACTCTCTATCTTCAACTCCTCGGTCTTCTCCTCCTTGAGCTCCTTGGGTTCTTCATGATCGGATACCCAAATGGAAAAGAGAACTCTTCCCTTGAAGGGAAGGTTACTCTTTCCACTTTGGGTAGTAAAATGATCTAAATTTGGAGTTCCAAATGGATAAGGACTATCCCCGAAAGGGGTATCCTTTTCTCTTTGGAATCCAACTTTTGGATCTATGTATCCCAAACTCAAAGTGTCACTTTCATAACTCAATACTCAAATGAATTACATAAATATGAAAATGAAAATTCTAGACTCTCCTGTAAGGTTATCCTAAGCATTTAAATATTAAAACACATCCCAAGCATTTATATGTATATATATGCAGAAAAATAAACACACTTGGTCACGCTCTTTTTTATTTGGGGGCCAAGCAGCTGAAGCACCTGTAGTATTTATATTTATAATTTATTTAGCCCCCTTTATTGCCCAGCACGAGCGTGGCCACCTGCAGAAAATTTAATGAGCATCCAGATTGTTCCTAACCTAAGGGTAATCTAGTCGCCCATCACATCAATCCACAGAGTGCAGTAAAAATAAACAAACACATCAATCAATTTCAATCACAACATGCAATGAAAACTCAGAAAAACTGGCATACAGCAGAAAGTAAACACCGGCCTAGCCTAGATCTAGAGTCGGTTGTCCTAGCAAACCATTTAAAGTGTGTGTAGAAGGTCGTGTGGCTGCTGTAGATCCTAGGATGGGTAATTTGTTCAAATTATCTAATATTTGAATTTACGGAAGGTTCAAAGAGAGGTTTAATTAAAGTTTAAATATTAGTATATTAGAATTTAAATTAAACTCATTTTAATAGTTAAATTATTTTTACCTTTGTTGCTCACCGAGGCCATGAAGTTTGTTTCACCTTCCTAGGGGCTAAGTTAATAGCCTCGTAGGCCTTGGTTACCCAGTAGTAATCGGGGTTGATTAAGTTGATTTAGTTTATTGAAAATTAAGGATAAATTAATATTAATTAATTTAATTAATTACTGATTTTTAAAAGTTAAATTATTTTATGTTTTCCATCAACAGGTTCGTGGCGTTGTGCCATCAGGCTCGAGGAACCAGGCCTCCTTAGGACACTTAGCCCCACAGCCCGGAGTAGTCCATCCTAAAAACCTTGCTGATGTAGTTGGATTAAGGGTTTTAACCTGGTTAAGTAATTAAAAGTAACTTAATTTTGATGTTTAACACTCCATTAAATTCATTCATGGCGTTGTGCCACCAGGCTCGAGGAACTAGGCCTCCTTAGGACACTTAGCCCCGCAGCCCGGAGTAGTCTATCCAATAAACTTCATCTTTGAAGTGTTTGTTATGAATTTGAGTGTTGGTTGAGTGTTTTATTAATCAAATCAAAGATTTCTAAAATTTTGATGAATTATTAGATTTTCAGGATTTATTAGAATTATTTAATTATATTAATTAAGGGGGCCAAAAGTTAACTTTTTAAATTAAAATTAATTTTATAAGTTTCATATTTTTAATAAATATTAGACCTTATGATTAGTTGTTAGACTATTAGCACACTCAATTTGGAGTTTTCTATGAAAAGTTATGATTTTTTGAAGTTTGGACCTAGATTTGAACTATGGTTGACCGAAAAGTTGACTTTTTGACTTTGACCAGATTTTGGAGGTTTAACATTTTTAGAAAATACTAGACCTTAATTGGAGTTGATTGACACTAAGTTTGCTCAATTTTGATTTTTCTGTAATTAGTTATGAATTTTCAAAGTTTCCTTAATTATTTGAATTTTTAAAATTGCTTAATTAGGAAGGTTTTGATCATTTTGATCCAAACTCATCCCAAACTGCATGGAATCAATCCCAAAGGACAAGAATGAACCATGGGAGTGTTTTCAAGTGTTTGGAAATTATTTGGGATTTTTAATAATTTTTAATTAATTAATTTAATTAATTATTGATTTTTATTAAAAGTCAAATTAAAGTTAAATTAGGAGTCCAGTCAAGGGACTTTTATTTTTCCTAGGTAGAGGACTATGTTTTGGTCAATTTAAGATATTATTTATACTTTTTGGAGTTAATTTTGATTTATTATATTTTTAGAATTTTCTGGGTCCTTAAAAGGGCTGAAAATTTGGGTAATTAATTTTTTAACCTAATGACCTCCAAATTCAATGAAATTAGAACCTAAGGTACTTGATGTCACTAAGTTTTTAATGTTCAAGTTTCACCCTTATTGGGTGCGTGTACAATGCCCTAGAAATTTTCTAAATTTTCTAGACTTTTCCTTAACTATTTTTCCTAGGTGTCTCTACTGTTCAAATAGGCTTGAAATTTGGTTTGTCTAACCCTTACACATATGCAATCACACCACAAAAGTTATGCAGCCTAATTCTATAGAAAAATGGAATTATGAATTTTCAAAGTTTTTGGTCCAAAATGGATCCATTACCTTAGAAATTCACATCACAGCAATTCAATTGGTATCTGAACCTAAAAAAATTATAGTGCATGCCTAAGATATCCAACTACCTTCAACCAAAATTTGGGGCTCAATTGACCACTGGATTGTGAGAAAATCACAAAATACTGATTTTAAAGAAATAGAAATATCTCAAAATCCAGTAATCAAATTAACTCAAAATTAATTTTAATAAATATTAGGGTAAATTATCTTTCCAACGAGCCCAAAAAAACTTAATTTGGTGGAGAAATGAATTTACTATGAATTTTGAAAGTTATGACTATGTTTTTAAATTTTTAAGTCCATTAATAACCGCGCCAATCATTGGCAATGATCGGCGCCAAAATGACGGCGGCGTGTGGCATTTTGACTTGCAAAATACTGTTTATCAACCACCTATCCACGCCATCACTAACCCCGACCCGTCCGATCGAGAAAGATAGAAAATCGGATGGCCGAGATCGATCAAGGCCGATTTAGTTCAAAATGAACTAGAAAATTGAAATACTCATAACTTTCAAAATACTCGTCAAAATTTAACAAAACTTGAAACATAGGCTCATGGGAACATGAGCTTTCATTGCTTAGAGTTTGGAGACCTCAAGTAATGAAATTTTTGAGCAGCTTCAAATTAAAAATTAAACTTAAAATGAGCATAACTTACAATACAACCATCAGATTTTTAAGATCTTAGGATCATTAGAAAGCTGAAGTGATCCTCTACAACTTTGATAAAGACACCAAGAGCTAGATCTTTCTGGATCAAAAGTTCTGTTAGAAAATCCTCTTTCTCTCTCTAGAATGCTCTCTCCTCACTAAAATATTGATTTGAGGCTTGGAAATGATGGGAAGAAGCTTGGGAAAGCTTTGGGGATGGATGGAGAGGATGGGGAAAGCTCTAGGAAAGTTGGAGGCTGCTGGAGAGTTGAGGGGAGAGTGAATAATGAAGATTCTCTCTCTTAGGTTAGGTTTCTCCCACCTTAACCCTTGGCTTTTGGATTGGATGATCTTGATTTATTTGGAGGGAGTTTGGATGCATGACAAGTGTCTCCTAAGCTACCCAAAGCTAGGTAATAGGGTTGGTGGTGAGTGTGACCTCTCTTGGTCCATGGGAAAGGGGACCACAAGCCTTTTCTCCCATTTGGATGAACCAATGCTTGGCTTGATTTATGGTGTTGGATTAGGGCTTCTTAAGAGAGGAAATGGGTTAATTTCTATCAGGTTTGAGCAGGTTTTGGATTAAGTCATGGATTGCCAAGGTGGTTTGGTGATGTGGCCACGATTTGGCCTCTTTCCATAGGCTTAAAGGGGTTTGGAGAAGGTTTTGACTCCTCCAAATGGGTTGACCAAGTCAACCCAAGG
Source organism: Dendrobium chrysotoxum (assembly GCA_019925795.1). NCBI lineage: Eukaryota > Viridiplantae > Streptophyta > Magnoliopsida > Asparagales > Orchidaceae > Dendrobium > Dendrobium chrysotoxum. Next base: position 45,481,603 of record CM034297.1, on the reverse strand, counting down.
GGTAGCTTGACTTGTAAAGCTTTGGACATGTTAAGGGTGTCCAATTGAATGATTTTGATGGATTGATTTGATTTAAAAAGGGTTCAAGCATTGAAATTAACCTTAATGTGGGTTAATGGTTAATTTGGTCAACCATGGTTGACTTGGTCAACCTTGTTAAACTATGGGTTGACTTTGGGTAAAAAGGTTCAAATGAGTATTTTGAGATCAATGGAGGTGGTTTCATACATTAGTAAGGTCATTTGGATTGAAATTGACATTTGAAACCTTAAGGGGCATTTTTGGTCAACCTTGGTTGACTTGGTCAACTAGGTCAAACCAAGACTTGAGTTTGGGTCCAATATATTCCTAATGATATTTAGGATCCATTGGAATAGGTTTTGAATATTGATATGGGAAGGTCATGTTGAACTTTGGGGAAAAGACCAAAAATCCCTATAAAGGGCATTTTGGTCATTTTGACCCCAGGTCAACACTGTGTCAAATTGGGTCTGGAAAAGTGTAATTTACTGGTCAACCAATCATAAAAAAATTCATGACTGTGATTGGAGGGTTTGGAGAGGGTCCAAAGGTCAAATTGCTCTGGATGGCAAGTCCAGTGGCATAGGCTGTAAATAATTGAAGGTTTTGCACCCTTTGGGAAAAGATTCAGTTTGAAAGGCTAAGAGTGTTGGATTGAGCTCAAATTTGGAGGATTGATCTAAGAGACATGTTTGGACAATATGCAATTGATGGATCATGATTTAGAGGTCACTTGATTGGGTTTCTAGGTGACAGAAAGTTCACCCAGAAAGAGTTTCAGGGCCTAGGTCCTTGACCTTGAAGATTTGATTTGGAATGTTGGATTTGGATTGGATTTAAGAGTTAAATGATTGACCTTGAACCATTCATATCCATGGAAATCAAATGAATGATTGAAATTAATTAGATATGATTTATAATTTGATTGAATGTTGATTGAAGGCTGGATTAAAGATTGAGCTTAAAGGTAGAACAGGTTTTAATTGGGATTGAATTGGGTCTTTATTAGGACCTTTATGACTAAGGGGTGGACATCTCTCCATTATTAGGTCCCTAAAAAGAAACCCAAGTGGGTCCTAATGACCTCATACAAAAATAAGGTCAACAAATAGACGCCCAATATGTGTAGTAGAACGAAGTTCTAGTACACATATTGGCATTGACCGAATAAAAAGGTCAAGTCTGGAATTTTGATCTTAAGGAAAGGCATCACCTAACCTAAAGGAAGGGAAAAGCAGGTAGAACTAGGATGGTGCCACAAAGGGCGTTATCCACCACTAGTGATTCTAATCCTAAGGAAAGACAGCACCTAACCCAAGGGAAAGAAAAGGTAGAAGGTAGAGCTAGGATGGTGCCACGGAGGGCATTATCCACCACTAGTGATTCTAATCCTAAGGAAAGGTAGCACCTATCCTAAAGGAAGAGAAGAGAAGGTAGAACTAGGATGGTACCACAAAGGGCGTTATCCACCACTAATGGATGATCAAGTGGGGAGGAAGCTTGCTCCACATAGAGGATCTAAACTGGATTGAAATGAGGATGGTGCCACAAAGGACGTTATCCACCACTAGCATATGATCATGTGGGGTGGAAGCTTGCTCCACACAGAGGATCTAAACTAGATTGAAACTAGGATGATGCCACAAAGGGCGTTATCCACCACTAATGGGTGATTATGTGGTGGGGTAGAAACATGCCCAACACAAAGGATCGAGTGATCACATGATGGGGTCGAAAATGCCCATCATAGAGGATCAGATTGAATGGTCTTGTGGTGGGGTTGAAACATGCCCAACATAGAGGACCGGGTTGAATGACCATATAGTGAGGTCAAAATATGCCCACTATAGAGGGTCAAAGATCATGTGATGGGGTCAAGGCGTGCCCACCATAAATATCGAGACTGGATGGTCGTATGATGGGGTTAAGAATGCCCACCATAGAGGACCGACTGGATGACCATATAGTGGGGTCAAAATATGCCCACTAAAGAGGGTCGAAGATCATGTGATGGGGTCAAGGCATGCCCACCATAATGATTGAGACTGGATGGTCGTATGATGGGGTCAAGAATGCCCACCACAGAGGATCGGCTGGATGACCATATAGTGGGGTCAAAATGTGCCCACTATAGAGGGTCGAAGATTATGTGATGGGGTCAAGGCATGCCCACCACAATGATTGAGATTGGATGGTCGTATGATGGGGTCAAGAATGCCCACCACAGAGGACCGGCTGGATGACCATATAGTGGGGTCAAAATATGCCCACTATAAAGGGTCGAAGATCATGTGATGGGGTCAAGACATGCCCACCACAATGATCGAGACTGGATGGTCATATGATGGGGTCAAGAATGCCCACCACATAGGACCAGCTGGATGACCATATAGTGGGGTCAAAATATGCCCACTATAGAGGGTCGAAGATCATATGATGGGGTCAAGGCATGCCCACCACAATGATCGAGACTGGATAGTCGTATGATGGGGTCAAGAATGCCCACCACAGAGGACCGGCTAGATGACCATATAGTGGGGTCAAAATATGCCCACTATAGAGGGTCGAAGATCATGTGATGGGGTTAAGGCATGCCCACCACAATGATCGAGACTAGATGGTTGTATGATAGGGTCAAGAATGCCCACCATAGAGGACCGACTAGATGACCATATAGTGGGGTCAAAATATGCCCACTATAGAGGGTCGAAGATCATGTGATGGGGTCAAGGCATGCCCACCACAATGATCTAGACTGGATGATCGTATGTGAAGGAAACTTGCTCCACATAGAGGATCAGATCTAGATTCTGGAATTTGAGATTTGAAAGATTTTTGAATTTGAATTGATTGAGTTTTGAATTTAAAGACATTTGAATTTGAAATTTGGTTTAACGAATTTGAATTTGAAGGGTTTTGACTCTGGTTTGATTTGACTTTGAATTTGAAATGTTTTGAATTTGATTTATTTAACTCTCAAAATTTTTTGAAATTTGATCTTGAATTTGATTTTGAATTGGAAGGGTTTTGAATTTAATTTAAAAATTTGACACTCATATGGCATGGTACTTCCTGAAGAGCCTCCCCAATATTTGAAAATATTGGGTGGCATTCTTCAGGATTGATCAGTTGACTAGAAATTTCCTCAAAGATCATCATTAGAATGAACGATCCAGTCAACGTTGATTCTATCTTTCAATTAAAAGTGGTCTCCAAAAGACTACGACCAAGTCTCCTATTTGAGGAGTTCTAAAGTGACACAACTTATCAATATCTCGAATCAAACGTGACTTAAAGACTTTCAAACTTTATTGAGCACGTATTTGATTTTTATTTGAGGCCCTTGAGCTCTTCGAATTGGAGTCGGGTACTCTGCTTAATTGGAGTTTGATTTTAAACAGTAAGTCCCAACAAAGGAAACTATGTTCTTAGATCAGAATGATTTAGGACCCAACACAAGATGTAGTTTAATTTTGAACAATAATTTCCAGCATTATAAAATACTCCTCTAGTGGGTCTGATCTTGGACCCAGCATAGAGTGTAATTTTATAGAGAAGGTCTTAAAGGAAAGATGCCTATGAGGAAGAACTCACTCACATTCCTCAAGGACTAGATTTAAATTTTTATCAGGAGTAGAAGATTCATTCTTCTTATCAGAAAACTTCCTCTAGTTATTTTGACCCTATCGGAATGACAAACGGGAACAAATTCAGAAGTACAGTGAAAAATTGAGTGACTCCAATGAACTTGAAAAGGTTTAAGGATTTGGGTTTTGTTAACCTAGACCAAGTTTCATAGAAACTAAACTGGGTCTCCCTTAAATATTTTGAATTAAAATCAATTTCAAAGCGGTTTAAGTTGAATAAAGAAATTTGATCTTTTCAATTCTTTTGCACGAAAAATTTTGTATCTTGATAGATTATCAATGCACAACAAAAATTCTGGATTTAAGATTTGTCAAAGTCAAGCAATTTAAAATTGACTGGGTTTTTTTAGATTTAAGAATTTAGAAGAAGGGAGCCTCTTTCTTTCTTTTCTGGTGGCGCACATTGCGCATCTTTTGATTTATAGTATATTTTACACTATTTCCTTTTTAAAAAAAATTTGGTGCATTCATGCATCTTTTTGAATTTATTTTGATTTTGAGAAGAGGCTGCACCTTCCTTGAATTCAATGCCGGAATTATATCTCAAGTACAAGAGAAGAAAACTCACTCTCTTATACAAGGAAGAATAATCCTTAAGGCTGACCAAATCTTTTTTTGTAAAAAGAATATTGGCTTAACTTTTGAAAATCTTTGAACAAATTTTAAGCATGCAAGAGACATCTATCTAAGATAGAAAACTGCGAGAAAATTAAAAAGATTTTGATTTCAAAGGCTAACTTATGTTTGATGTAGATTTTAATTCAACAGTTAAATTGATCCTACAAAAGAGGTGGGAGGGAGGGGTATTCAAACATTTGATGGAGTCAACAATAATTTTCTCCTGCTTAAGACTTCATGTAGAGGTCAATTTTCATTAAAAAGATAACTCAACTATCTTAAAATTTTGAAATCAGTACACTTGAGAAGTTGATAAGTTTTTCCTTAAAAAGAACTTGTAAATCTAGGTGGCAAGACCCCAACAGTATGAAATTGAATTCTTATGCTCTCCTTGGAGGGAGATACTGTTGTGGAGTCTGCACTATCCTAGTGGCATCATTTTAATCAAAATATTTATCACGATAGGACCCCGTTGAAAGTTAAATTTCAACGATATCACATTCTGATAAAATTTTAGATTATTTCCCCTCTCTCTACTAGTGGCCTAATAGTTAAGAGAGTGGCACTCTAAATGGTTTCTATACCTCCTCCTCTCTAGCTGATGCAGTGGGACACGTATAGAAATGTGACCTAATGTCTTCTAGTAGAGTGGACGGGTCATAACCTTTAACTGGGGGCCTAGGGCCTTGTGTTGGTGTTTGTTCAGTACTGGCTTGATTGATTCTCACCATGTAGTAGTCAAGAAGGGGTATTGGAGATCGTGCTCTTATTTCTACAACCTCCCTCCTTCGAGTAACAAGAGAAGGGTGGAAATGATTTCCACCAGGGAGGGGGTACATAGAAGGAGCAAAGAACTTTTTATTAGCCTTAGACTTGACGTGCTTTAAGGCTTTCACCTCAGCAGTCTTTCTGGCCTTAACAATCTTCTTTCTGACTCTATGAAGGTAGTTCTTCCTTTTGTTCTGCCTGGCGTCAAGGATACTAGAACTTGACCTGATCTCAAGCTGAGATGATAGCTCTTCTATTGTTATTGACTTCTGGTTGTTATCCTCCTCAATAGAGGATACAGTGGGTAAAGGGGCGACAGCGGCCTCCATCTTGGGGATGGGGGAGTCAACTCCTGACCCTAAAGTAATCTCAACCAAGGGGGACATCCTTTTGTATTCCGGTAGACAGATCAATCATTTCTTCTCCGTCGACTGATAACTTGAAGTCTTAGAATTGTATTTCAAACTGGATGAAATTTTCAGAAGTGATTTCTTCTACTATCAAGTTTCTATCCATGGAGAAGATGATGAGTTTCCCAGCTATTTCAGTGCTTAAATCCTGAGATTAAAAGAAAGGTGATTTGAATTAGTTAATTTTGAAATTAAATTTGAGTTTTAATTTGATTTATGCTATTCAAAATTTGATAATTCAATCGTGTTGAGTTTAGATTCAAAACAGTGGTTCGTAGAATTGACAAGGAGGACTTAAGGGTTGAACCCGACTCTTTCGCTACACCAATTAACTTAGGGCAAAATGTCAAAGTTCGACTTAGACAGAGGTTTCCTCGCTCACCTCTCTTTTTGACATGTATTTTTCTCTTTTATGTTGGCCACACTCACCCAAGAGAGAAATGGGTAGAGGGACCAACAGAATGAAATGTAATCAAAATTACCGATGCAATAAAATTTTGCCATTATTAAAGATGGAAAGAGAGATTTAGTCCCACCGTGGTCGTCATTTTTCTGTTTGTAGTTGAAAAGCAGGTTTTGAAAAATTTAGTTTTCTTTAGGAAATTCAGATTTGACATTAAAATTTAATTCTAAAATCAAACATTCCATCAAAAATATTATACCACCTTGGGAGGTGGAAATAAAATTTCAGGATGGGGTTCAGATTTAGAATTAAGAATCTCGTCTTAAATATCGTAACTGGATTCAAAAGAGGACCTCACATGGCCTCGAAGGGTCAAAGTAAAGTTCAATCAAATATCGGTCTACGATAATCAAGAGGAGCGATCGTTAATTTTATATTCGAATTCATTTTAATAAAAGATAGGTCTCCTTGAAGGGAGAAGATATAATTTGTTAATAATCGTTCGAACATAATGATAACGATCGTTAGTAATTTAACTTTCCCAAAGAGGACTAATTGAGTTTTGAAAATTAGTTTTGAAAAATTAGATGCGGGTTTTAAATTTCCTACGAGCGTAAGCCCTCGTAGTTAATTACATTGTTGGAGACCGGAGTCCCCTATGAAAACTTTCGATTAAAATAATGACAAAAATTTTGTTTAGAGATTTTCTAGGAATGATATCAAAGAGATGAAATTGGAATTTCAAATGGGATTGGAGCAAGATTGAACACTTATTTTGGAATCAAAATAAGAAGAATAGGAGACACTTTAGGATCCTGAAATAATTCAGAAGTGCCCCGACCTAAGCTAAGTGTTGGGCTTTAAATTTTGGATTGAAAGAATGTTTAATTCAAGTTGAGCATTTTATTAGAAATTTGGGATTATATTCCCGGAGGTTGGGGTCATATGATTCAAAAAGAGACCTGCCCCAGATCCTAAATCTAAAATTGGACACTAGAACACAGTGGTCCGAACCTAACTAATATAGTGCAAAATCTGGGCTTATCCCGGCCTGGATTAGGGAGCCAGCTAAACCACATAAACGCTTCAAAACCATGAGTCCGGTCTTTTGAAGTAGTGTGATCAGGGATATTATTTAAGATTGGTTTAAGAAGTTGGGGTCGACATCTAGAGCAGATTCCTAATTGACCCCTTGACTTATGTTGGGTGGAATGCTTAAATTAAACCATCTAAAGTGTGTGTAGAAGGTCATGCAGCTGGGGTAGATCCTAGGATGGTTTATTCAAATTATCTAATATTTGAATTTATAGAAGGCTCAAGGAGAGGTTTAATTAAAGTTTAAATATAGGGAAAGCTCTAGGAAGGTTGGAGGCTGCTGGAGAGTTGAGGGAGAGTGAATAATGATGATTCTCTCTCTTAGGTTAGGTTTCTCCCACCTTAACCCTTGGCTTTTGGATTGGATGGTCTTGATTTATTTGGAGGGAGTTTGGATGCATGACAAGTGTCCCCTAAGCTACCCAAAGCTATGTAATAGGGTTGGTGGTGAGTGTGACCTCTCCTGGTCCATGGGAAAGGGGACCACAAGCCTTTTCCCCCATTTGGATGAACCAAAGCTTGGCTTAGTTTATGGTGTTGGATTAGGGCTTCTTAAGAGAGGAAATGGGTCAATTTCTATCAGGTTTGAGCAAGTTTTGGATTAATCCATGGATTTCCAAGGTGGCTTGGTGATGTGGCCATGATTTGGCCTCTTTCCATAGGCTTAAAGGGATTTGGAGAAGGTTTTGACTCCTCCAAATGGGTTGACCAAGTCAACCCAAGGGGGAGCTTGACTTGTAAATCTTTGGACATGTCAAGGGTGTCCAATTGAATAATTTTGATGGATTGATTTAATTTAAAATGGGTTCAAGTATTAAAATTGACCTTAATGTGGGTTAAGGGTTGATTTGGTCAACCATGGTTGACTTGGTCAACTTGGTCAAACCATGGGTTGACTTTGGGTCAAAAGATTCAAATGAGTATTTTGAGATCAATGGAGGTAGTTTCATATATTGGTGAGGTCATTTGGATTGAAATTGACATTTGAAACCTTAAGGGGCATTTTTGGTCAACTAGGTTAAACCAAGACTTGAGTTTGGGTCCAATGTATTCCTAATGATATTTAGGATTCATTGGAATAGGTTTTGAATATTGATATGGGAAGGTCATGTTGAACTTTGGGAAAAAAGACCAAAAATCCCTATAAAGGGCATTTTGGTCATTTTGACCCCTGGTCAACACTGGGTCAAATTGGGTCTAGAAAAGTGTAATTTACTGGTCAACCAATCATAGCAAAAGTCATGACTGTGATTGGAGGGTTTGGAGAGGGTCCCAAGGTCAAATTGCTCTGGATGGCAAGTCTAGTGGCATATGCTGTAAATAATTGATGGTTTTGCAGCCTTTGGGAAAGATTCAGTTTGAGGGGCTAGGAGTGTTGGATTGAGCTCAAATTTGGAGGGTTGATCTTAGAGACATGTTTGGACAATATGCAATTGACAGATCATGATTTGAAGGTCACTTGACTGGGTTTCTAAGTGACAGAAAGTTCACCCAGAAAGGGTTTCAGGACCTAGGTCCTTGACCTTGAAGGTTTGATTTGGAATGGTGGATTTGGGTTGGATTTAAGAGTTAAATGATTGACCTTGAACCATTCATATTAATAGAAATCAAATGAATGATTGATATTAATTGGATATGATTTGAAATTTGATTGAATGTTGATTGAAGGCTGGATTAAAGATTGAGCTGAAAGGTAGAACTGGTTTTAATTGGGATTGAATTGGGTCTTTATTAGGACCTTTATGACTAAGGGGTGGATATCTCCCCATTATTAGGTCACTAAAAAGAAACCCAAGTGGGTCCTAGTGACCTCATAGAAAAATGAGGTCAACAATTATCCGGTATGATTATTACAAATGACTTGGATCCTATACGATTGGCGATGATTAAATTATCATCCCATATAGAAATTGGGTCGTACAGGATGATAGTACGATTGGTCAAATCATCCTATACGATCTCACTAGATCAATTAATCTAAATTCGTTCCCTAATCATAGATTTTATTTAGGCTAAATTTAATTACATCATACAGTCCGATACCTATCTACAGTACGATGAGTACAAATTTTGAATTTCAAAATATTACCTAATTATGATTGGTGGCTGGGATTCTGATTTCAACTTATCATCCTGTATGATATATATCGGATAGTACGATTAGTTCATCTTGCATTAATTATCATAATAAGCTATTTTAATTATTTTTTAATTAGCTGATCATAAAGTATGATATGGATCGTACAGTATGATTAGTTTAGAAAAATCCAACTTCTGATATTGCCACTAACTCACACCCTTGAGTATTTGTGCATGGTTACCAAGCTTAGTATCCACCAAATACATGATTTAACTTAAGAAAGTTAAAAATATATAAGAATTGAAATAACAGATATTTCATGACAAACATAAACCTAGTTTACTCAAACTTAAGCCGATCAAACTTGTAAGTGCATAGTGGACCTAAAATATTAGTGCATATGAAATAGCAGAAATGTAATAATAACAGTTAATAAGAGATATCATAGTAAGAAATCCAATAATGGTTATTATCATTAAAATCACAGGACTTGGGTTCAGATTTGTAACAAGGTCCAAGTCATTAGGGAAGATGATCAAAGGGATTTAAAGGGGTTTAAAGTGGATTTAGAGCTTAGTTGAGTGTGAATTTAGGCTTATGGTTGATCTGGTCAACCATGATTGATTTGGTCAACCAGGTAAAACCAGGGACTGTGTTTTGATCCAACAAGTTTGATTTGATGATTAGAGACTAATGGAGGTGGTCTCATGCACTAGGATGGTCATTTGAGTTGAAATGACTATTTAGATGCTTAAGGGGTAATTTGGTTAATCATGGTTGACTTGGTCAACCAGGTCAAACCAAAGTTTAGGTTTGGGTCCAATGCCTTCCTAATAATGTTTAGGATGCATTGGAGGAGATTTTAAGGCTTGATATGATTAAGCTATATTGAGTTTTGGGGAAAAGTACAAATTTTTTCTTAAAGGGTATTTTAGTTATTTTGACCCCTGGTCAACTATGGGTCAAATTAGGTCCATTAACATGCAATTTACTGCTCAACATGTCATACAAAGGCTCTGGATATGGTCAAAGGTCTTGGGAAACGCCCCAAGGTTAAATTCCACAAGATGGAGGGTCTAGTGGCATAGGCTATAAATATTTGAAGGTTTTGTAGCCTTTGGATTTCAATTAAGTTTTTAGGGTTAGAAGTGTCATATTAGGTTTAAATTTGGAGGGTTGACCTTAGGGACATACCTAATCAATATGCAATTCATAGATCATGAATCGAGAGTCATTTAACTAGGTTTTGAGGTGATTAAAAAATCACCCTAAAAGGGTTTCAGGACATGGGCCCTTTACCTTGGATTTTGATCTAAAATTCTAGATTTGATTGATTGATTTTGAATTATCCATATCAATCATAATCAAATGAAATATTGTTGATGATTGGATATGATTAAAGCTTGATTGAAGGCCAGATTGAAGGTTGATTGAAAGCTGGATTGAGGTCTAGAGTGAAAATTGAATTGGGGATTAATTGAATGTTTGATTGAGGGTTGATTGATGGTTGAATAGATCCTGATAACCTCATACAAAAATGAAGTCAACCAATGGACCCCCAATATGTGTAGTGGAATGAAGTTCTATATTAAATCCTTTAATACATCTTATACAGCTATTTCACCAAATGACATAAATGAAAACCCATACTACTTATACTTGTGCTAAAGGTTGTCTTCACTATATCCTTAACTTTCACCCTAAGTTAATGAAAACTCAATCTCAAATTAATCATAGAGAACATAGTTGTACCTTATAATAAGTCAAAAAAATCATCAATAATGGGTAGTGGATACTTATTTTTCATAGTCACCTTCTTCATTTCTTGATAATTAATACACATTCTCTGTAACCCATCTTTCTCCTTCATAAATAATGCAGGAGCTCCCCATAGAGATATGCTTATTCTAATCAAACTTATATCTAACAACTCCTATAAGGGGTCTTTGACATTAGAGATGTACCTGGCTTTACATCAATACATAATTCTACCTCTTTCTCTAGAGGCAACCATGCTAACTCTTTAGGGAAGACATCAAGGAATTCTTTTACTACTGGAATATCCTCAATCCCCTTTAAAAATTATTCAAATATCTCACATAAGCCAGAAAAATAGAGTTTCCTTTTCTCCATGCCTTATCAACTTGTAATATAAAAATCAGGTAGGAAAGAACACTCTTCCCACCTTGAAAATAAAATACTTCTCCTTCCACACACAGACTTACCCGCTTCTTACTATAATCGATCTAGGCCCTGTATTTGCTTAACCAATCCATGGCCATAATCACATCAAATTTCTTTAGGGGCAAGATGATTAATTATGACTCCAATATTCTATTTAAAATTTTAATTTCACACTTACACAACTTACTAGTAATCATGTAATCATCAATGGGAAATAAAATAAATAAACTAGATGGTGGTAAGAAGATAGGAACTACAACTAGACTATCTAAAACATGCTAAAAAAGGATTGAGTGACTTGCTCCAAATTCAAATGAATATGACAGGATAACACAAAAATAAAAGCTATACCTATCACCACATTCGATCCCTCCTTTTCCTCCTACAAGATCAGACTATACTCAAGCTACAATGACCATTGAAATAGACTCTTTTAGAACTCCTATCAATCAACTAGATTTCTTGCTTCCAAATATATACTGCCACTATGGGTTATGGATCCTTCACTAATTATCTTGGATAGGGCTACTATTGAATTTGTCTAGTTTTGGCTTTGTCTAGCCTTACATCCACCCTTTGGTGCCCTCTATGGACATTGGGTCACCTTATGACCAAACTAGCCACACCTAAATAATTGTCCAGTGAATAAATAATATCTATCATATGCATTTTATTATAGAATTAACAAATTAGAGTGTTAATAATGGATTCCCCTCCCAGAGACGCTACCTTCCAATCTGGGCTTCTTCTCGTTAACATCACTTTTAGACAGTTTAACTCTAAACTCTTTCTATTGGCATCCCATTTCTGCTTAGTTTATGTTAGATTATTCTCCACTAGTCTCACTCTCTACAAGCTCATAAAAATCCAAAATATGAAACAAACAATGGGTGTCTATGTCTGGCAAGAGATATAAATTCAGCCTTATAATATTGTACAATGGCCTTAATCCCTTACAACAACATCTATAATAACTCATGCATCTACTTCCTAGCTGATGGAGGTACAAACCAACACATGACTATCTCTATAAACTCCTAGGAAATCTTCATATTAGATTTACCCTGTAACTTTTCCCTTTGCTGTCCTTTCCACTCGTGCTCCACCTCTCCATCTAATAAGAATATAGCTAATGAAACCTTTTTACCTTTAAAACATTACATGCTATCAAAAGATTTCTCTGGCCTTATCATCCAATTCATAGCTGCCTAGGGCTCCATTGATCCCTAAGTCTACGAAATAATCGGTGATATCTATCTATTGCCTCTTCCTCCATTCCCATAATCCTACTCCGGGCTTCCCTCATAAACTAGGGGTGTCAATTTCGGGTCACGGGTCGGGTTCGGGTCGAACCCGAAACTAACTGGCACTATTTGGGTCAACCCGAACCCGACCCATTTTTGAAAACAGATCTGTTTTTCGGACCTAAACCCGACCCGCTTTGGGTTTGGGTCAACCCGATTTGACCCGCCAAGATCCAGCCTGTGCCGTTGTGCGTGCGTTAGCGGTTCATCATCGGAGGAGGCATTGCAGCCGACAGCCACTGCTGCTGCCAACCAGACCAGAAGGAATGTCATTGAAGGAGGTGTTAGCAAGTTCAGGCGGCGACGACCTACTTCAGCCAGTGACGAGCTACCAAATGACAACGTTACAGTGAACTGAGCAGAGGCCGGACTGCCACTGTTGCACGGGAATGACGGAGTAGAGCCGCGGAGGTCATCCACTTGTCCGGTTTGAGCTACCAAATGACAATGAAGCGACGTCAACTGAGCAGGTGTCAGTGCGGGGTGACGCGACTGAGCGAGAGAGCCCCAAATGAAGCGATGGATGAAGCGACCGGTGGCTGAGCGGGAAATCAAAAATCTGGGTCAAACTGGGTTAATTTTGGGCTTTCGGGTCAACCCGAACTAGACCCATTTTTGAAAACAGGCCGAAATTCTAAACCCGAACAAGACCCGATTCGGGTTCCGGTCAACCCAAACCCAAAATTTTCGGGTCGGGTTTTCGATCATGTCAAATATTGACACCCCTACCATAAACTGGGATACTAATCCTGCAAACTATATCATGGAATCAAAGTTCATTGGCCATATACTACTCGAAACTGTACCAGTCTAACTGAAACTTTGTCCATCAATTGCTTCTTAAACTTGGGAGTTAATGATGTAGGCATACTTCTATCTAAATAAGAATAAGAGGGTTTATTTACACATTTTATATCACATTTTGGATAAAACTAATGCTAAAATAACCCCAACTCCTTCTCCCCCTATCTACAAATCATTTCTTATGGCTTTGGTTATGATTTACTTCTTTTAATTCATTACTTTTATATAAATAAATGCTTAAGTATTAAAATTTAATGAATAGGAACAACTATTATTTTTTAAGAAACATATTAGAATTAACTTTTCCAGATATCTATTTTTCTTATACTTTTAAGTTAGAATGTGTTGGTTACTAGAACAAATAATATATATACTTCCATTTATGCTTTTACAAAAGTATCATAGTGTACTTATAAAGTCTCAAGATACTAGGGAGAAGCCGATTTACTAGGGACAAGCTGATATACAAGTCTTGAAAGACATAATATTGTATGAAGTATTTGTTAAATAAGAGATTAAGGCTACGATGCTCCAATATGTAGTGGGCAAGGGGGAGGGGGACAATATCTTTCTTTGGCTAACTCAAAGTTTCAACTATAACATATTATATAGCAAGAATTGAAAATTTTAAATACATCTCAAAGACATCTAAAGGGCTTAGTTTCCTATGGGGGATAAGTTCTCACAAATTTGAATTTATCTTACATGAAGATTAAGAGTTCATTACTTGCAACATCATGATTACAAATTGTATTCATGCTTGAATATTAATATAGGAAGAAATATACATATAAGAGTTGGATAAATATAAAGCCTTATTTTTAAGCCCCATATAGAGTTATTGAACCTACATGTTGACAATACACTCTCCATGACAATCACTTGAGATTTCTTGAAGTCTTATGCAACCTTCAAATCTTCAAACTCTTGCTTCATTTTCTAAATGGCCATCACTTCTCCCTTGAAATTGTTGCAAGGATATAACTTTTTTGTCTAAGCTACAACTCTTCTCAAATAATTTCAATAGCACTAAAAGCCAACATGATGCCTAACATCATCAATGTTGGCATCTAACATCAATATGAAGCTGAGAATGAAACTTTGTCATTGATGTTAATTGAAATATAACATACATCTGTATGAGATTGGAGAAAACGATTCAAAGAAAAAAATAAGTAAAAAAAAAGATTAAAAAATTAAATAAGATAATAGATCACTAAATTATCTGTCCAACAACAATAAGTATGTTGAAACATAGGGGAGTCAATATTTGACAAGGCACGAAAATCTGATTCGAACCCGATCTGGAAATTTCGGATTTGATCCAATGGGTCGGGTTCGGGTTGACCCGACGGGTTGCCGGGTTGACCCGAAAACCCGGTTGAAATGAGCTGCCCGCGTACCTGCCTCGGCTGCCCGCTCCCTGCTCGGCTGCCCGTGCGCCCGCCGAAGCTGCCCGCGCCTTGCCCGGCCGCCCGCGCTCGCCTGCCCCCACTCGCCTGCCCGCGCAGGGGCTGCAACCCACTCGCGGACGCGCTGCCCTGCCCCCCGCTCGCCGCCTGCCGCCCGCCGTCCAGGCTCCAGCCCGTTCCGGGTTGGGTCGGATCAACCCGCCAACCCGACGGGTTCGGTCCAGGTCCGCATTTTTGACCCGTTTACATACCCGGGTCGGGTTAGGGGTGACCCGTTTGAATCCCGGGTCAGTTTGGGTTCGACCCGGACCCGACCCGAAATCCGATTTTGACACCCCTATTGAAACATTTATTCATTTGATGGTTCAAAAATATTTCCTATGATGATGCAAGAATCATCACCTAACATACACTCAAGAAATTTTATAGAAAATTTACTTTTTGAGAAAACTTAAAATTTTTATGAAGAAACTACACATCCATTTGATGATTTATAAGAAATTTGAACACATTTTGATGAGGGAATAAATCATAATGAATTTTTAAACTTTGTAACAGGCAAAATGAGATATTCAAGATTGCGGATAAAAAAATTTCTGCCCTATGAAATATATCTTTAAATGAAAAAGAAAAACCATGAAAGTTTTGAAATAACATTCACAAAAAAAAAATGAAAAGAAAAAACCCAAAATTTTTTGATGATAGGTGTGATCATAAAAATTCATTGATAAAACAAAATCATAGAACATAAAAATATAATAATTTTAATATTAGGGCAGCTAAAAATTAAAATTCTTTTGAAAAATCAAACATAAAAATTCTGTAGCAAAATTTTTTGAGAGAAATACATGTATGCACATAATAATCCAACAAAAAACAGAATAAAACGTTAAGAAAAAAATGCAAAAATAAAGAAAATGCTTAATTGAATATTTTTTTTTTCAAATTTTGGGGAACTTTCTTAATCATAATCCTCCAGTTGTAGCATCAAGGACAAGTCGTTGTATTAATCATCTTCTCTTGCACAAACCATATCAAATATTGAGACAAATAATTCTTTTGGAGGAGAAAGTTGATGTATCAAAGTAAGATGGAAAATTATATCACATAGGATCTAATATGTCTGAATGAAGATAAATTGACTCCTTAGAGAAGATAAGAGCTCCATTGCAAGGATTGAGAATCTTGGGTTCTTTGTCTTCCATCCATCTAAATGGAGACAATCACAATATTTTTCATGGGATAGCCAAATCTCCATTGTAGAATTATAAATGTTTGTGTGAGTTTTTTCCTTCCAATATAAGGGGTGATATGTCACCAAAAAATCATCTTGATTGAGCACAAATCTTGGGGCATATTTAAGTTGGAAACTTTTAAAATTAAAATTAGGTCATCAAAACTCCACTTTCAACAAACTTATAGTCAAATTGAATGTCTCAATGAAATGAATCCAACGACACCAAAATCAGTCAAATCCAAGCTCAAATGAGCTCAAATTAAGAGCTTGAAGCATATATGAAAGCTTCAAAGAATTAATTGGATGACTAAATGATATCAAAATATGACATGCATATAATTGAATTGAGCGGCTCAATGAGATAGATCTAATTAGTCAATGATTACTTAATTTTGACATCTTTAAAGCACTTAAATTCTAAACAAAAAGCTCCATGATTGAGGGGGTTAGTATGGGCCGTCTGATGGAGCATGCTGACTATGGTCCTTTTGACCTCCATTGTCGACTACGGTCCCTCTGACCACTGCTCGCAGACTAAGGTCTCGCCAACCACAGTCTCTCAACTATAGTCCTTCTGATCACCATTGTCCGACAATGGTATCTACAACCTTCTTCGCCCACCGACAATGATCCCTCTAACCTCCATCACCTGACAATAGTCCCTCTGTCCTTAATCGTTCGATTACAGACCCTCCAACCTTCGTCACTCAACTGTGGTCCTACCGACCAAATGAACATGTCAACATTCTTTTGAGAATAGCTCCCATGTTATTGGATCATTCTAGCTCCAACCATGTAATATGCTTTACATGATGTATAATTATGCATTGTGTCAGCACATTCCCTTGAGGAAATGTATCATTTGTAATCAACGACAAACACTAGTGGAATCATTTTTATTAGGTTAGGCCCTGTGGCTTTTCCTTTTTTAAGATTTTTCGCATAAACATTATGGTGTCTCTTATGATTGTTGCACCCCTCTCTCTAATTTTTGTGTGTGCTGAATTTTCGTACAAAGCTAGGATGCTAAACTCTATATATCTTTACCGCCATGAATGTTCTGGCATGCAACAAGGGGTATTTATTATTGAAGGGAAGAAAGAATATGAGTAAGTTATAATAGTTTTAAAACATTTAAGTAATTTTTTTTTTTTTCCAAATTTAAGTTATTTTTTATAACTTTTATGGCCATTAGTTCATTTAATATTTTTAAATATTTCATTGCAAAAATTAAATGAAAGGATTCAATTTCATTAAAAAAACAAAATATCATACCTTCACATGACCAGTGGGCGCATCATGCACACCCAATGTGGTGCTACCCAGTGTCATGAGCTCAATTTAGGCCTTCACTGACCTATTCTGATATTTTTGGGATTCTAAAAATCATTTTTCAATGTTATAATTCAATTTTGGCACTTTTAAGGTCCAAATGAGCCTCAAAAGCTAATTTTAGGAGCTAATTTTTTAATAATTTTTACCTCAATTGACACATCAACATCAAAGAAGGTTGACATTATGATTAAGAAAATCTTACTTGGCTCACAAGCATAAAAGGAGGTTCATGTTGACATCCAAAAAATAGTCACATCTTTTTTTTGAAATTATAATTTTGAGCATCAAAAATTTTTAAAGACTTAATATATATATATTTTCAGACTAGTGCAAATATACAACGACAATAATACATCATCAAAAAACACACTAGATTTAGAATGAATGTCGATGCATTATATAAACTAGAAATTTATGGAATTAAATTCAGGACCATCCAAACATTGATACAATAAGATATAAATAACAAAACTAAAAGTTATCCGATTTGAGTCCAAATAAGCCCAAATCAAACATATGAAGTACAATTCAAATCTTTGTGATATTAATTGAAGGATCAAACAACCAGTGAATCTTGTATGCTTATAATTAAATTGAGCATATTGATGAGAGGAATGCAACGAGCCTATGATCACTCGATTTTGAGATCATTAAAGCACTAAATATTAAAAGAATGATATATAATTTAAAAAATTAAATATTATTCCAAAAAAATATAAATAGATCATCATCCTTTATATGAAGGGCGGTGTCTTGACCTTAACTTAAAATTGGAGAGAGCTTGAAAACTTCAAGATCTTTAGAGCTTTACATAATGGCCAAAACCGATGAACACCACTAGCATACGATATCACAAATACAGTTGACCGACAATTGTTGCTTGTCCAGATCACCGTCACCCAACCTCTATCATTCAACTACCATTATTTAATCACAATCATCTAATTGTCATCGCTCGATTGTCATTGCCTAATCACCATCGTCTGATTTTGCATTGCTTGACCATTGTCTCTTAATCACTAGGACAACTTTTTGTTTCTATTTTTAATAATCTCTATTACATATACAAGAGACAAAGCTATTATTCTCAACTTTGTAATGGCCTCTTCTAGAATATCATATTTTTTATAAATCTTATTTATATAGTAGATCATGATAAAGAAAATTAAACAAAGTAATAAAAATGAATCTGAGTTGAGTTTGTATATGTAGATAACTTGTTATCTAAAAATAATTATATGAGTATCTATAAATTCATGAAATTTTTTAGATATAATACAATTCTAAATTAGACATGATAAAATTATCAAAGAGTCATTATTCAAAATCAAAACTAACTTTTTTTTTTTTTTTTTTTTGGACATTTTATACATTTCATATATATGAATGTAACTTTATTCTTTGAATATTAACTCTTAGAATTCTAACATATGAATAGTTAAGTTTTGTTTTAAAATAAAATATTATAATTTTGTAATAGGACTTTTTAAATTATAATCCAAATGCAATCAAAATCAATTTAAATTATTTCAAAAAAATAAATAAAAAAAATCAAAATACAACATTTATTTAAGTTTAATTTTATTTAATATTTAGTATCACTTAAATAAATTTTATTATATTTTGATATATGTATTTATGAAAAGTTTATTTTTACAAGTAGATGAAATACTAAATAATAATAATAATAATAACTAATTAATCAATTAAATTCAAGGCCAAAATCTAGGGCGACCATCATGAGAAGTCAACAACCGTTCGATTAAAATCAAAGCGCTACGAACGCACAAAATGCAACCGAGCAGAAAAACCCACCCTTATAAGCCCTAACCCGCTCGGTTCTTCGCCCTCATTCCCCGTAGAGCTTTTGGGTTTATAGCGTCGCTGAACCGCTGAAGGTGAGATCTCTCGTGCGTTGCCCTCACCTCCTTCTCTCTCGAGGATCATGGAGACGATGCCTGATTGATCTTATTCGAAACTCTAGGTTTTTGTGGAATGTTTTTTTTTTTTTTTAAACCTTCATTTTAAATTACAGTGATACTCTGACCACTTATTTTCATTAAGATTTGTGTTTGTGATTGTTTTGTGTTAGATCTGGAGTGTTCGGTTGATGCCTGGTGGCTAGGTTTGTGAATTTTAATGTGTAGGCATTTTATTAAAATTTGACTTCGAGATTGCTACTATTGTTTTGTGTTTCAACCCTGCTAAATTCTGATTAGTACTCGCGTCTTCCTTAATGCTGTTGAAGTTCCATTGTAGTAATATATGATATTGTTGTTTAAAGGAAATGTTTTTGACTAATAGCTTAGTTAGTGAGTTTTCAAGTTCGCTTTGGATGTATGGAAAATTTTTATCCATGATCGCTTATTTGATGTTGTTTGATGATTTGGAGTTGATATCAGGTACAACTTTTATGTTATTAGTATTGCAACATTGCTGTCAGGTCAGGATGCCATTGTCCATTATTTTGGTTTAAGTTATTGCTAGATATATTCGTATTAAAATTAGGGTTGAGATTTTTGTTCAAAGATTGAATTGATTTTTGGGTCAGTTTGAGACCAACTCAAGCCATGAGCCAAATACTTTTCCCTGACCAATTTTTAGCCTATTTTGAGTTGGATCTTGAATTGGATTGAGTCAGCTCGAAATTGACTTAAAATATTATATATATATAAAATATTTAAAAAATTAAAAAGGGTAAATAAATGATTTTGAGTTGGCTTGATTCCAATTTGAGTCGGCTTGAATTTGAGCTAATTCGAGCCAAGTTAGCTGGAAATCAAATCAATTTGACTATGAACCAATTTGGAGCTTGCATATATGGTTCAAATTGATTGCAAGCTAGCACTAGATCTACTCGAAATTAAATCATTCACACCCTTAATCAGAACCAAGGTAAAATTACATCGTTTGATTTATTTAGCAATCTATATTTTGTTTTGATTTTGTTGAAGGTCTTGTAGTTAGATCGTTGTTAAATGAGCAATTTGATCTTAATTTGATTTAAAAGGTGGCAACAAGCCTTATAAAATGTGTTATTTTTTTGGAAATATTTTTCCTTACATTTAGTACCCTTTTCATGAATATTGTTGAAGCTTTAAAGATGTAGTGTAAGAGACAATTTCAAATGCTAACCCACAAGGTCTCGTCTTTTTCTAGTTGTATAATTTTGGTTTTTATCTTATTGATTAATTATGCTTTAGAGTATCATTTTCTGATGGAATATTTGTGCTGTTAGGAGAAGAGTTCATCATCTTCACATTTATCGAAAATTTCATCTACACATAAGTTGGGAGCAGCAAGCTTGTAATAGTTACAAAATTTTTTAGATGGAAAAAGCCGTGAAGGAAAAAATCATAGGGTCTAGTTCAATTGATCACTAGTATAAGTTAAATATCATAAATATTATCATTTCCCGTAATTGGAGAAGATGATAAATAATGCAATGAAGTTAATACAAATTGTGAAAACATCTTTTTTCGGTGGTAGGAGTTTTGAAGTTTATGAATTATCATCAAGCCATGACTTGTGGTTAGCTTGGCCATTCTTTTGATAGTAGAATAATTTGGGTGATCAAGAAGATGTGAACTAGATACTAGTTGTTAGTTGACTGGTGTCATTGACAGTCGATGTGGAATGTCACAAGTTAGCAATGTTAAGTGGTTGGCTTGGTTCAATATTCTTATAAGAGGGGATCAAGTGGTCGAGAAGATGAGCATCAAATGTTAGTGGGCGACAAACATCAAACGTTTTTCTTTGGTATGCATTTGGCAATGAGGAATGTTGGAGTTCAGATGTCTTGTTGTTTGTCTAGTTTGTTATCTTTATAAGGCGTGAGATAAGTTAACTAAGAAAAGAAACTTGGAATGTCGGTGGCTTACATATTTTTGATGTCGTACTATGGTAGGCATTTGGAAACATTTGAGAATGAACGTAGGAGGTCGTGTTGCATCAGTAGTTTGGCTCTATTGTTCTCCTTATAAGGAGGTTGGACATTTGAGAAGACTTGTGTTGGATGTTGGATTTTGTTATTTGGTATTTCTAGGAAGATGATCTATGAGGAACATTAGAGGTTTGGCGGTGTCAGGCTTGACTTGGTCATTCCTCTTATTAGATTGGAGATTGACTAGTAAGGCTTGTGTTGGATGTAGGTAGTTGATGGGCATTTGATATTGCTCTTTGTTATGCATTGAATGTTTGTTGGCAAGGATTGTTAGAGGGTGAACAATGATAAGCAAGTTGTCTTAGTCATCCTGCTTATAGGAGGGAATATCAGCTGATCAAAAAGGCTAGGCTTTCATCATTCATCGATGGGTAATGGGCATCACTCTTTGATACACATTAGATGATATTCTTTGCAGGATGTTGGTGGTTGGATGGTTTGACTCACTCATTCTCGTTATAGGAAGGGAGGCAGGATGATTGAAGATTTGTGTTGGACATCAATAGTCAATAGATCTTAGATGGGCGGTGGGCATCAACATTTGCCAATAGTTGGCTTTTGCCATTGTGATGGTGCATGGCGCATGTCAACATTGATGAGTGAATATCTAGTGGGAGTGATTGTAGGTGTTCAGGTTGGTTGACGATTGATATCGAGTGGTGGCAACTAAAGATTTTGAATTATATGATCAAGTTTTCTTGTCTAGACATCCATTTTGGCTATAAGCATACAAAATTATAGGAGATTTTGTATAGCAAAAGGCCTTTTGAAATTTCAATTGCGATTTTTAGTGTTTGATTTAGACCCCATTTGAGCATAGATCCAAGGATTTTTTATATCATTAGATTCATCTCATAGAACTGCACTCTGTAGACTATAAGTTGTTGAAAATTGAGTTTAATGATATCATAATTAGTATTTGGTTATTTTGACCCAAATATTTAGGTGTTTTGGGATTTTAAAATTGTGTCAAACTATGTGTTTGATGAGATAAATTTTTTGATGATGTATCAAGTATTTTAGGCAAAACAAGTTTGAATGTAAGCATTCAAAGTGGATTTCCATCCGGGAAGACAAAGTAATGTTTTTCAACAATCATTCATGTTATTTTTCTCAAACTTAAGAGAAAATTTTATAAGATGGTTGTGAGACCTGCAATGCTTTATGGCATAGAATGTTGACTATTAAAAGCGAAGAGTAAAATTAAGTTAAGTGTTGCAGAGATGAGGATGCTCAGGTGGATGAATGGCTTTATACTTAGAGACAGAATGCAATACGAGTATATGCATGAAAAGGTTCGAGTAGCTCCAGTGGCAAATAAGATTAGAGAGAGTCTTCCTAGATTTTTTTGTCACATAAATGTCGGCCTTCCGATAACCTGGTTAGTAGAGTATATGTATTAGATCCAGCATATGTTAAAAAAGACTTGGTTAGAAATTATTAGAAATGACTTTTTTAATTGGATTTAAATAAGAATTTGACTCTTAATAAGACGTAATGGAGAAAAAAATTTATGTAGCCACCCCATGTAGTGGGATAAAGGCTTGATGCTATTGTTGTTTCTAGCTTTCCACTGAAAAGGAAAAAAATTCAAATTTTTTTATGTGCTTGAGTATAGAGAATTAAGTAAATGTGCTTGCGTGATATAATAGCATTTATGAAAGCACCGTCTTGTCTGGATATGGTTATTCAATGCTAAAGATAAGTTTATAATGAAGGAAAATTCTAGCCTCAAATGGGTTCAAATTTAAATTGGCGTTGTTTACGTTGCAATTACATGACATTTTTTTAAATCAACAAATTAAATGCACAACTCTTATTTTGTGTTAGACTCGTCATCTTTTGCATATTTGGAAATACGAGAATTTATTTATATATGAGGTATTTTAGAAAAGAATAAGTTATTTCCCTAAAAGGAGTAGGTATTTCACTCAGTCATGAATCTCTGGTGAATTGTTTTTTTATTTTTTTTCCTAACTGAAATTTCTTGTAGCAGTGTGAAATGTCTTGATACTGCGCTAAACACTTTTTTTGGGTGTGTGAAAGTCTTGGAGTCTAATGGGGCAGACTAGGACTTCAGAATTAATTTGCCATATTATGCCATATCAGTGGCCTGTAAGAAGTTGATGCCGTCTTCCATGTTTGCAGTTGATGTTGTAAGAAGTTGGCGTCATCTTTCATGTTTACAATTGATGTTGGATCAATTTAAATGAGATATACTTGGTGAACATAGCTACTCTATAAGGTGTTACAGTTATTTGAAGATTTAATTTAGAGCTTGCAAGATGTGACTTGCAGATTTAGTTAAAAAAATTTTAGTGCTTTGATATTAGCTTCTTTTTGCTACATTGTATTTATCTCACTGAAACCTCTCCACTCTAATGCATCATCATCATTAACATTACTATTACCCCAATTATTTGGGGTTGACTTAATGAATCATCATTTTCCATTCATTTTTATAAGTGCTAAGGAGTTAAATCTGCTCTTTGTAAATCATTTTGCACTTCTATTCATGTAATCTTAACTCTATCCCTACTCCTTAATCATCTGACACAAATTATATTTGTTTGTCTAATGAGTGTATTTTTTTTCCCTTTATTGTATATGTTCATAATATTTAAATCTATATATTTTTTTAGAAAGTTTGAGTGAAAATCTAAATTTGATGTTAGAGGGATTTGATCTCAAGGCATTGGCAATAACTTCTAAGGTTTTTACTAGCTAAGCTAGCTTGCACCCATTATTTTTTCTAATGTAATCATTTCTAAATTTAGCATTTGTAATATTGTCATCCATATTGATATTCTCTGATTGTTCTTCCAATTTAGGTTTTGTGCTATTTATTGTTTTCCTTATTAATTGTTTCATGTGCAATGAACTATTTAGAGTGGGATGACGTATTCTGTTTCCTGTTCAAATTTTACACCAAACAGCTTTGATGCCTTGTTTTGCAAAGTGATCTCTATCTTTGCCAATTACGTGTAGAAAAACTTTTCCAGTGAAGTTGAAGCTAATGGAAGCTAATTTCATGATCCAAGCTTAGAATTGCTTCGAGAAACTATCTAGTACAACCTGATGTCCTTTGGAATAATTAACCAATGCTCGATCTTCCCCAAGTTGGCAGAGTCAGTTACTTCAAACTGGTATATATATATATATATATATATATAATTGAAGTTTCTGTTACCCTCTGATTTGCCTCTTATTAATTTAAGGGTCATGCGATGTTTTGGAAGTAGTTTCTTTCTTCTAGCAATAGGTCTATATCTCAGAGGGCCTCTTGACAAGTATGCTAGAAATCTTTTTGATAGGTTTAAAAAAAAGAAACTTCTTATTCGATTATATTTGGCTTGATAATAGTTTAATTATATTACTTATATTCATATATACACACACAATGACGAGTGTTCTATAATTTATATATGTTTTAAGTAGATTTTATGTTCCTTGAATAGGTTGTGTTCAGTTTGATAAGTTAACCAAACGAACAAAAAATAGGAAATTTTGACCCATATTAATAATGTTAACTTCATGGAACCATTGGACTGACTAGCTTTTGTTTATATACTTGAGGTCTCGAAAGATTAATTGTTTGTGAGATATAGTACCGCCATACAGGAACCCTTGATTCTCTATTACTTCAACATCTTATTTTTCCTTTTTGCTCCTTTTTAGTCTCCGCGAAGATGGTGAGAGTCAGTGTTTTGAATGATGCTCTCAAGAGCATGTACAATGCTGAGAAGCGTGGGAAAAGGCAAGTCAAAATCAGACCATCTTCAAAAGTGATCATCAAGTTCCTTCTGGTCATGCAGAAGCATGGCTATATCGGCGAGTTCGAGTATGTCGATGATCATAGAGCAGGTAAGATTGTGGTGGAACTGAATGGGCGTTTGAACAAATGTGGTGTCATTAGCCCAAGGTTTGATGTTGGTGTGAAGGATATTGAGCCATGGACTGCAAGATTGCTTCCTTCACGTCAGGTATGTTTCTCCATTTCAGTAGTCTTTCTTGTATGTTATAATTATAATAATTTGTATTTGTTCTTCGTTGTACAGTTTGGGTATATTGTGCTGACAACATCAGCAGGCATCATGGATCATGAGGAAGCTAGGAGGAAGAATGTAGGAGGCAATGTTCTTGGATTCTTTTACTAGTCAAAAGTTTTGGAATTGGTGTTTTCTGTCTTGGTATCTTGCAATGATTTTCGGAGACATTCTTAAGTGCATTTACCTATGTTTGCCTGGATTTGTTTTGTAGTTTTGAATGCTGCAGTTGTCTGCTATCTTGGACCTTCAGCTTATTTATCTTTACTGTTTGCTAATTTTTTTCCTAGGAATATTCTCAAATATTATTGTTTTTTATATTTAAAAAATGTCTTGTTTAGTGTATTTTTTTAATTTTTTTCTTTTTAAAAATTAAAGTTATTGTTAAAAATAAGCTGAAAGAAATATTAGATAAAAATTGACTTTAAGTATCTAAACAAAAGAGTCTTTTGATAAAGCCCCTCCTCACAAGCACATTTGGATTTAACATTTTATGATGCATTCGATAGCCCAACAAAACAACCTTCCAGCAAGCCTCCTCACAAGCACAATTGAATTAATCATTTTTTATGCCTATATAAGACCCTCAAAGAAGCAGAAAAGTAAACAAATAAAGTTAGATAACCGACAAATTATAATAGAATTAATGCTAAAGAATGATCTTACATTCCAGCAACCAAGGAAATCCAACTAGCCACAAAAACACAACCAAAATCACCAAAATAATCATAATCCGAGCCACACTAACCCAGCCACTCACAGAAATGATTGAAGAGAAAAAATTCAACTACCAGAAATCCAAAAGATGATTAATCCACTACCTGAATTAGAAAAATGGCTAAGATCATCAATGAAAATATCTGCTCATAGTAAATAATAAAAACCAAATAGGACTGGAAACACGGCACACCAGGAGAGGCAAATAATAGTGACAAACCCAGCCACCACACAAACCCAGCCCACCACATAAACCCAGCTTAAAATCAACATTAGAAACACATTTTCAATCACCAAACAAATGTAGCCACAGACAGAAAACATTAATAGGCCAAAGAAAGACCATAATCACTCATTATATTTCTGCTAATGATTAACCCGAACATAATTCCACGAAAAGCCACAACAGAAAAAGAGCAGAGAAAATAAGACACATAAAAGGATAAAGAAAAATGAGGAAAGACTCGAAAGCCAAAACTAAAATGATAAACATACAAATATAAGGAAATGAAAACAGATTTTTAAAATTAAGCAGCAGTAAGAACCTAAATCACATCAAACTACTTTTTTCTGGTATAAGGTAAACACAAAGCATCAATTCTCATTATACCCTTCATCGCTCTGAGATTTGAGTTATTATTAAAAAATTCAGTAGTAGATAGAGTATTGCCTTTTTTAGTCTCCAGATATGAGAAATTTTATAATCTGATTGCTCAAGAGTAGCCATAATCTTACTAAACATGTAAAATAAGATGGCATTATGACAAGTTTTGGAAGAAATTAAAGAAACAAGCAATTTAGAAACAGTTTCGATCCATATATTGAGATATTTTTAGAAATACACAATTTGAGCCCATATCCATATATATTGCATTCATTTCTACCAAAATAACATTACATTTAGGTATGTTTGAAGCAAAATCATATAAAAAAGCAACTTGATGATCTCTAATTAAACCACCACAATTAGCTCTATTATGAGTAACATAACCATCAATTTTAAGCTTTAATTGATCCATAGAAGGTTTGATCCAATGAAAAATTTTGGTAGTATATCCCATATTATCATTATACAAAATAGCATTAAAAAAAAACCATGAAGCATTAGCCCTAAAATATTTTTGATGTAGCAATTTAGCAATGACAAGTTAGTGAATTTTATTCTTAAGATAAATAATAACTCTATTAGCATTCATTTTAATACATTTATGTTTATTGTTATTTCTCTCCTTTCATAAAAGAAAAAAGCAGCTATAGGAATGACAATAAAAAAGATGACATTTTGGTCTATTAGCAAACCAAATAGCTAAAATGGATAAACAATTATTATTATTATTATTACTAAATCTCAAATCAAGAGCATTCTCCAAAACTTATCAAACTCTGGAGGCAATAAGACCCTTAAAAAAACATGTTTTATAGTCATAAGATGAAAATAACATTGATATTTAGAAGTAATATAAAAACACTTATCTTTTAATTTGTTATCAACGGGAATAAAACCTTTGACAATTCTCCACATGAGTAAAAGAATATTAATATGAGTTGAAAATTTTCAAAATTTATAAAAAATCTTATTACAATCAAGTTTAGTTTTAAAGCAATGCCAAGCTCCTTTTAAATAGAAATCTCCACCCATAAAGTATTTGAAAATGGTAAGTTGGAAATTTATAAGAATATCACATATAATGTCAACACTCTTTTTAGGAACTTGGTTTGAAAGAAGAATTTCACACCACCTCCCCTCCTTAATGAAATTAGAAACTTTCATGGTGGAGATAGATTAAGTATTAAAAAAGGAGTCAAGAGATCCTATACCAATCCAATCTTCCTGCTAAAAAAAAAGATGACACATTCCCAATCACTCACTGAAGAGTTATTTTACTTTGCCATTTAATCATACATAAACTATTCCATCCAAATGATTGCCCCTTCTTGAAGCTGCAATGTATAGGGTGATTATGTTTGCATTATTTTCGATTCATAAAGTTAGCCTATAATGAATTGTTAGACCTAAATTTTCACTAAAGTTTATAGAAAAAAATCTTTAATCATATCAGAAATCAATTTGCAACCCAAACCACCCTCATTAAAAGGACCATTAGAAGACTTCCAAGAACACCAATGAATCTTATTGTTGTTTAGAGTAGAGCTCCAAAAGAATTTATTGATGAGTTTTTCAAGTCTAGAACAAACTTCTAAAGTGGGCTTCATAGTTTCTAAAATAGGAATATAACACAACACTTTTAATCAGAACCAACCTAGCTCCCATAGATAAGAATTTAAATTCACAAGAAGATAAATTTTTTTAAATACTTGCATATATTTTTATAAAAAATGAAAGTCCTTTTATGGCCTTTATGAAGAGGGATCCCAAGATAATAAAGAGGAAGTAGTTGATTTTTAAAACTAGTTATGATTTGATATTATTAATTTTCTCCATTGACATACTCTTCCTACAATGAAGGTGCTCTAACAATTTTTAAAATTAAGACCACTTTCATTTTTCAAAAATATTAAGAAGTTTTTTAATTCTCTTGATATTGTTATAGAACCATTACAAAATAAAATGATATCATCGGCAAAATAAAGTTGAAAAATATTTAAGCGACCAGAATTCCTAAAGGCCAAGCTTTTAAAAGTAGAGAAATAATGTTGTAAATCTCTAGATAAATATTCAGTAGTAATAATATAGAGAACAATAGATAAAGGGTCCCCCTATCTAACACCCTGGCAAGATTTGAAAAAATCTTGAGATTTTCCATTAAAAAGAATAGAGAACCAAATATTTTTAACAATCCTTTTGATCAAAGTTGTACTATTATCATCAAAGCCAAAGATTTGCATTATGTTAAAAATGAATGACAAGTTAATATTATCATAAGCTTTAGTAATTGTTGGCCTCATTCTTGTATGAGGTTAATCAATCTAAACCAAACCAAAAACCAAGATCAAATCCAAAATCTCAAATCGAGATCAAATCCAAAATCTCAAACCAAAATCAAGGCCAAAAGCCTATGTCCCATAACCCTTTTTGAGTGATTTTTCAATCACCTCAATACCAAACTGAATAACCTTCGATTCATGATTTATCAATTGCATACTGATTACAAAATATCTCTAGGGTCAACCCTTCGAATTTGAGGCCAAACTGAGCCCTCTAATCCCTAAAATTGAATTGATTTTCAAAGGCTACAAAACTTTCAATTATTTATAACCCATACCACTGAACTTTGCACCTTGTGAAATTTGACTTTGGGACTTTCCCTAAAACCTTTGAACATGTTCATAATCATCCTTATGACATATTAAACACAAAACTAAATCCTTGGTGGACCTTGGTTGACCATAGTTGACCATAGGTCCACCAAACCCTAAAACCCTTAAGGGGAAAAAAATTATGGCTCATGCAAACCAATCATTGAAATCTCTTCCAATGCATTCCAAATATCATTTAGGATGTGTTGAACTTAAACCCAAGTCTTGGTCATACTTGGTTGACCAAGTCAACCTAAGTTGATCACGTGACCTTTTTAGGGTTCAAATATGTATTTCAAACCAAATGATCTCACCATGTCATGATACCACCTTTATTAGTCTCAAAACATCAATCTAAACTTTTTAAACCCAACTCAAACCCATGGTCAAGCTTGGTTAACCAAGTCAATCATGGTTGACCAATCAACCATATACCTAAACATAATTCAAACCCATTGACCAAGACTTTGCCAAGCTAATTTGGACCTTTAGGATGACCCACTAGGTCCCTAGGAACCCCTTCTAGGAAATCCAACCCTTGGGTCCACTTGGGTTAGCCATATAACTTCACCTAAGTGCCTAAAGATGGTTCTCCTTGAGTCAAAATCTAACATAAGCCAAATCAAATCAAACCAATGCTTGTATTGGGTCCCACATGACCCATTGCACCTACCCTAGGTGGCCCAGCCCATGGGTCAGCTCAGGATAGGAATTAGGCTAGCCCAAGGTGCCCAAAACCACCTTGGGCTAAGCCATCTTCCAACCTAGGCTCCACCAAGCCAAATTGGCACCTACATTAGATGGTCTTAGCCCCCATACACCTTCCATGGTCAACCTAGCCCCTAGCTTGACCTAGGTTGGGACCCAAGCTAGCATAAAACTTCCAAAAATGGCTTACCCGAGCCATGCTGCATAATTGGGCTCAACTAGACCCAATTGAGCTCACCATTAAGTTTAAGCACTCCTCAGGCACCTTTCCACATCAACTCAACCTAGCTGGTGGCCGGCGGTGGTCGGAGCAGGTGAAATCGGCGCCCTGTGGTCCCCCCTCACATAAGCCAAATCTAGGGGCTTTTCAGCCCCAATCTCAGCTAATGAGCTCAAGGGGCGTTCCTTGAGCTATTCCCTTCAATTGGCAGCCATCCAATGCCTGTCTTGGAATCCCAGCCATCCAAAACTCCATGGATGAGATCTTATTAGGGTTTCCAAACCAGAATGGCCTCATTTCACATTGGCATTTTAAAATCATTCCCCAAAGCCGTACAAACTTTCCCTTAGCCTCCCAAGCTCTCAAGTGATCCCTAGAGGTGTTTTTGAGTAAGCTCTGGCAAAATTCCTCCACCTCTGCTTGAAGTCCCACCATAAGTACTCCTCGGGTCGTGGTCCCTAAAGATGAATCCCTCCTCAATGTCGGATGAAGCTGCTTGAACTCAGGCATTTAAAGCTTTCTGTGAAGTAAAATCCCTAACACGAGCTCCTAGATAGGTATTATGGTCAAGTGTGAAGCAAACCGTCAACTTGTTGGAATTTGACCATTGGATTGGTAGGCAATGTTCCCCTAATGCTCTCTATGAAGTTTGGAGAAAGTTCGCAGGTGGGATCTCTCAGATCATATTGGAGAAGCTTGACGACACAGGAAGCCTGTAAGACGTGGAAGGCAAAATCAGAGCCGTTAATCTCAATCAACGGCTTCGATTATATCCAACGGTTCTGGAGTCCATTTAACCGTAATTGTTGGATCTCAAATCTAAGGACTATGGTTAAATCCACATTAATACCATTGTCACCATTGATTGGCTGTCCAATTAGATGGCATCGGGTGTAAAAGCATGGCTAACTAGGTAAATCCCGAATTAAAATTCACAAAAAATTTGAGAAACTTCAAAAAGTCATAACTCCTCTTACACTTATCCAATTAGGATGTTGTTAGAATCATTAGAAAGGTCTTGAGGAGACCTACCAATGCCCTATAGTTTCAAGTCATGGCTATGCATGGAACAAAAGTTATTTTACTACTCTGCCACTGAATTTTTATTATTAGATACTAATACTATTTAATACTACTGATTCACTGCACTGATATTAAGCATGTGATATACTGAGTACGTGATATAGAATGCCTGGATAGTATGTGTTGAAAGTTTATGAGGGTGGTTAAACCTTAAAGAACTAGTCCCGAGGCTAACTAGGGGGGTGAATTGGTTATTTAAGAAACTTCTTTAAATATAAAGAAAAATCTCCCTTTTTAAAGCTTTTTAAACATCTGAAAAATAGATAAATTTATCTCTCGATGTGGAAGCAAAGTAATTTCACAATAACAAAAAATTAGAGATTTTCAACCATGCAGTTATTACAAAAGTAAATGTGAAAAATAAAGTGCGAAAAAATAGAATCAAGAACAAACAGACCAGATTTATAGTGGTTCAGTCGAACTTGACCTATGTCCACTCCCCAGAACCTCTCGTTCCAGGTATTGCACTAAACCTTTATTGACTATCCTTTAGCCCCCATAGCTAGGCAAAGAAGCCCTTACAAAATCTTTCCATCGACCTAGTGAGGCAGAGAACCTTGAATCCTTTTACTTCCTCCTGGAGTAGGCAAAGAATCTTGAAATCCCTTTTCACCCACCTGGTGAAGGTAGAGAATCGAGGAAGCCTTTTGTTGAAATCCAGGATCTCGAGCACTTAATTTTAATGGTGATAACTAATACTTACTAAATCTATATGGACTTCCATAAGATTACAAATGTTTATCCTTGTATATGAACACTAATATTTCAGGTCAGATACACACTGCTCAAGGTTGCTGGTGACTCAAATTGGGTAGAATAGGATGTTGAAAATCTTGTAATTTTTAATTTCTTTATTTTTTATTTATTTGAGTCTGCCACAAAAGCATGTATGTGAAAGGAGCAACCATGCACACACACAGGGGGAGATTTATTTTCATGTTTAATTTTTTTTTTAAATTATCGTACTGTACGATGGATCATTAATACTCAAGCTAACGGTTATTTCCAGACGATTAGATTTGTAACCTAATCGTACTGTACAATTGTAATCGTTCTGTACGATGAGGTTCAGTTGAAAAACCCTAGCCGCCAAAATAAGTTTGGTAAGTTTATAATTTTGATTTTTTGAACTATTCGTACTGTACGATCCATATCGTAATGTATGATTAATTGAATACTTATCAAAATTATCTCTCGTAATCAGAAAATAAACTTTGGTTTCTTAATTAAAGTAGATCGTACTGTACGATACTATATCGTACCGTACGATGGTCAGAGATGATTTCATTCATCCCTTTGATCGTACCAGACGAAACCAAGGTTTTTTTTTCTATTCGTCCTGGACGATATTCATATCATACTGGATGATATCCTGAAAACAAACTAATCGTACTGTACGAATAGTGCAGTGCTGGATGATGGCCAGAGACGAAGTTGCTCGTCTTAGAGATCATCCCATATATCATCCTGTACGAACAGTTGAAAACAACATGATCGTCCTGTACGATATGCCTATTATACAGTACGATATGTGTAGAATTCAAGAACTGTTCGTCTGTGCTTGTACTGGACGATGTAGTATTTAAACTGGTTGTACTGTACGAATAGAGATGAAAAAGTTGAAATTTTTAGGGTTTCTGAAGCCTGATTTAAAAAGAACTTTTAATTTTTTAATAGAGGGTTATTGGTCTGTCTTCTTGCTGTGAGAGGCATTGAGAGAGGAAGGAACTCTTAAGAAAGAAGTTTTCTTTCGAGAGATCCAGGGCTTGTGAGAGGAAGGTAAAGGTGAGCTTGAGCGTGAGGGAGAAGGAGTGTGAGGGGATCACACAGTGGCTCCAAGCTAGCTGCTTGCTTTGCTCCACTTGTGGCTTTGGGGAGTCTTCGAAAAGTTCTCTAGGGAAGAGAGGCTTCAAGATCAATATCGTCGAGGTACTCTGCCATCTCCAGGAGGGAGAAAAAGGAGAAGGTCTATTGCCGTCACCAGGAGGGTGACATAGCATTTGGTATTCTGCCACACCGGGGAAGGTGAAAGTGAGTCTTGTAAAGGCTTCTTCGCCTTGCTGTGAGAGCAAAAGGAGAGTTAACTTTTAGTAGTGTAAATCCCGGAGTGGAGGACTCCGGGGAGTGGACGTAGGTCAAGTGACCGACCACTATAAAAATCTCTGGTGTGCTTTTTCCATTTTTTACCGCGCTTTACTTTTCACACATTTTATTTACTGCTTTTAATTATTTGGTGAAAAGTTTGATTTAGATCGTATATTGTGAAATTTGCAATTGTGTCACCAATATCGTTATTATGAATGAACTACTAGCTTCCGCATTCTACTTATTAAATTATTATTTTAAGAAATAAAAAAATAGAACTTCTGTTTAGGTTTAAAATTTTAAAATACCAAATCACCCCCCCTCTTGGCGAATCTCTAACTTTCAAGTGGTATCAGAGCGGGATTTTAAAATAGTATTTTAGAAAACCTAGAAACGTAAGATCCATGGCTCAATTTGGTAACCGTAACACTGCGGAGGGTTATTCTATAACCCGTCCACCTTCATTTGACAATATACCATTTAATTTCTGGAAAATACGCATGTCTACATTTTTACAGTCTCTAGATTATCGCATGTGGATGTTGGTTCAAGAAGGTTATTCTGCATTGTTTCGTATGCTGAATGGAGTTAAAACTGAATTAGCTTTTAATGAATGGAGTAATGAGGATAGTGAATTTGCACAGTTAAACTTAAATGCTTAAATTATTTCTTTTGCGCATTAAAATCGGAAGATTATATGCGAGTGTCTACCTGTACTACTGGTAAGGAAATTTGGGACAAATTGTGTATCACATACGAAGGAACTAGTGAGGTCAAATAATCTAGGCTGAACATACTGCTACATGATTACAAACTATTCCGCATGAAACCTAGTGAAACTATCTATGAAATGTACACTAGATTCACCCAGATAGTGACATCTTTGCATGCTTTAGGGAGAGAGTTGTCTAACTCAGAGAAAGTGAATAAAATATTATGATGTTTGCCTAGTTCATATGATACAAAAATTACTGCAATAACTGAGTCGAAAGATCTAAATGTTTATTCAATTGACAACTTGCTTAGGTCACTCATTGCCTACGAGCAAGGAATGAGTCAACGATAAAGTGATGCAGGTGAAAAGAAGAAGGAGCGAACGGTGGCCTTAAAAGCCAACAATTCTGAAAGTGACAGCTCTACAGCGGAGGAAGATGATGACATAGCCTTGATGACTCGTCAGTTCAAGAATTTTCTGAAACAAAAGCAACGCCGTCATCAAAGCAATTGGAGTAAAGGTAAAAGCTCAAAGAATACTAAAGTTGCATCTGACACAATTTGCTTTGAGTGTAGGAAACCCGGTCATCTCCGAGCTGATTGCCCCAACATTAAGACTCAATAAACTAAAGAAAAGGGCGAGGAAAGGCCAAAGTTTAGAAAGGGCAAGTCTAAGACACAAAAAGCATTTTGGGCCGACTCTGCCTCAGAATCATAAGAAGAAGAAGCAGAGGAGGAGGTAACAAATTTATGTCTTATGGCTAATGATAATCTTGATCAATCAGATCAAGATGAGGTATATCAATTTTCTTATGATGAGCTATTGATTATTTCTAAAACAATTCATGAATCGTATAGAAAGTTAAAGAAAAAGCATGTTAGTCTTAACACTGAGTTTAGTACTTTACAAAAGGAGCATGCTTGTGTAGTTAAGGATTTTTCTGACTTGGATAAAGATCATATGTCTCTGGTTGATGAATTTAATGCATTAAACAAGAAGCATATTGAGTTAACCACTACACACGATACATTGAAATCATCACATGTTGAACTAGAGAATGTATTTAAGGAACTAGAAGAACTTGCAGAGGAACTAGATAGAAGTGATCATACATTGAGATTTGAATATGTAAGCCTTAACCAAGAGAATAAATTTTTAAATAAAAAACTTCATGCATTTGAAAATAAGAAAACACCTCCCACGTTTGCTGAGTTTTTTCAGCCTCCATTATTTGAACCATCTCATTCAAAACCAGCACAATATGCATCATCCAAACCTAGAAATAGGCACTACCACCCCCATAGATTAGTGAACCCATTTCCCGGTGTTAGGTGTTATTCTTGTGACATGCTAGGTCATATAGCCCGCACGCGCATAATTTATCATAGGACACATCTAGTGTGAAGACCTAAGCTGCATTCATCACAGCATAACATGCATACATTTCATCCATACAAGCATAAGGTGAAACCCAAACTCACTTGGGTTCCCAAAACTAACCTGTGATTGAAATTGTAGGGATGCTCTCATAAAAGGCCTAGTGAGAGCATGTGGTACCTGGACAGTGGCTGCTCGAGACACATGATTGGAGACATGAAGCAGTTCGTGACACTGGAGGCCAGGTTAGGAAGCAAGGTAACTTTGGGAGACAACACCACCAGAAAAGTGGTGGGCTCAGGTATCATTGAAAACTTAAAGAATTGGGTAATTGAAAATGTACTTTTAGTTGATGGTTTAAAGCATAACCTTTTAAGTATTAGTCAACTATGTGACAAGGGCTTTGACATTAAGTTTCTATTTAACAAATGCATGATTAGCTTAAATTATACACTTGTGTTAGTAGGAAAATGCATAAACAATGTCTACATGTTAGATTTAAACTGCATTGAAAACTCAAACTCGTTGTGTCTGAAAATAATAGCTGATGACTCTTGGCTATAGCATAGGAGACTATGCCATGCTAGTATGAAAATACTTAGGAACATCACTCAGAAAGACTTAGTTAGAGGCATACCTAAGTTAGAATTTACCAAGGACCATCTATGTGATGCCTGCCAACTAGGAAAATAAGTGAAATCATTATTTCATTCAATTAAGGATATCAACACCACTAGGCCTCTAGAAATTCTACACATGGACCTATTTGGACCTGTTAGTACCGCTAGCCTAGGAGGAAAATCTTATGGATTTGTAATAGTGGATGACTTCTCTAGGTTTACTTGGGTGAAATTTTTAGAACATAAGAGTGAGTCATTTGTAGAGTTTAGAACTTTCTCCACTTGGATTCAAAGAAAATTAGGATGTGAAATTAAGACAGTTCATAGTGATCACGGTGGAGAATTTGAGAATGATAAGTTTGAATCGTTTTGTAAAGAGATTGAAATAGAACATAATTTCTCTGCCCCTAGAACTCCTCAGCAAAATGGAATAGCAGAAAGAAAGAATAAAACTTTAGTTGAAGCTGCCAGGGTAATGTTAGCTGAATACACTCTTCCAAGATATTTTTAGGCAGAAGTAGTGAATACTACTTGCTATGTTCTAAATAGGGTAAATGTTAGATCTATACTTAATAAGACACTCTATGAGTTGCTTAAGGGTAGGACACCCAATCTTTCCCACCTATATGTCTTTGGATGTAAATGTTTCATCTTAATCAATGGCAAGTCACCCTTAGGAAAGTTCGATCCTAAATCTGATGAAGGGGTTTTCTTAGGCTACTCATCTGTAGGTAAAGCCTATATAATCTTTAATAAGAGGACCATGGTAGTAGAAGAGTCTACCCATATAGTATTTGATGAATCCAATAAGACCTCTGAATCTAATCATGAAGAAGAAGAAGTTGAGATTGTTCAGGGAGTAGAAACCATTGCCATAGAGACTAGAGCTGAACCTCAGGAACAACTGCCTAGAGATTGGAAATATTCTTCTAGTCATCCTACAGAACTGATCTTAGGAGACCCATCAGAAGGTGTAAAAACTAGGCATAGACTTAGGAAAGAGGTCAGTCATTCTGCATTTATATCTATGATTGAACCCATAAATATAGATCAAGCCTTAGGAGATGAATTCTGGATCCTAGCAATGCAAGAAGAGTTGAACCAATTCATTAGGAATGATGTGTGGGAATTAGTCAAAAGACCTAAAGAACAAAGCATGGTTGGAACTAAGTGGGTCTTTAAAAATAAGATGAATGACTCTGGCATAGTAGTGAGAAATAAGGCTAGATTAGTAGCAAAGGGTTATAACCAAATTGAGGGAATAGATTTTGAAGAAACCTTTGCACCCGTGGCCAAACTAGAAGCCATTAGAGTACTCTTAGCTTTTACTTCCTTCAATGGTTTTAAATTATATCAAATGGATGTTAAGAGTGCTTTTCTAAATGGGGTAATCAAAGAGGATGTCTATGTTAAACAACCTCCAGGATTTGAAAACTCACAATTTCCAAATCATGTGTTTAAGTTGAAAAAGGCACTATATGGACTAAAGTAAGCACCAAGAGCCTGGTATGAAAGACATAGTACATTCCTACTAGATAGAGACTTTGTTAAGGGTAGTGTGGACACCACCTTATTCTTGAAAAAGGTAGGAGATGAGATACTCATTGTTCAGATCTATGTAGATGACATCTTGTTCGGATCTTTAGAGAAAATCTTATGTGATGAATTTTCAAAAATAATGAGTGATGAGTTTGAAATAAGTATGATGGGAGAACTTAATTACTTCCTTGGATTTAGTGTAAGAGAAATGGAAGGTGGAATGTTCCTTAGCCAAACTAAGTACATCAAAAATATTCTTAAAAAGTATGAAATGGAAAATGCTAAAGCCATGAATACTCCCATGAGCTCTAAAATTCAATTAGATAAAGATTCAAATGGGAAGTCAGTAGATCATAAGAACTATAGGGGAATAATTGGATCACTTCTCTACTTAACTACAAGTAGACCAGATATAATATTTAGTGTTTATCTCTGAGCTTGATTTCAAGCAGATCCAAAAGAATCTCATATGACTGCTGTCAAAAGAATTCTTAGATATCTACTAGGTACCCCAAACTTAGGAATTTGGTATCCTAGACACAACACTACGTTTAAAATCTTAGGGTACTCAGATTCGAATTTTGCAGGATGTAGGGTAGATAGAAAAAGCACCTTTGGTACCTGTCAATTTATTGGATAATCATTAGTGTCGTGGTCCAGTAAAAAATAGAATTCAGTAGCCCTCTCGACAGCTGAAGTAGAATACATAGTGGTAGGAAGCTGTGTTGCACAAGTTCTTTGGTTAAAATAACAACTTTTAGATCTTGGACTACCTGTAGGAACCATCCCAATAATGAGTGATAATACTAGTACAATTTGTATATCTAAAAATCCAATTCAGCACTCACAAATAAAGTATATAGACATTAGACATCATTTCATAAGAGATCATGTAGCCAAAGAAGATATGAAACTGCACCACATTGCGACTGGAGATCAATTGGCTGACATTTTTATAAAATCGTTAGCTTATGACACCTTTAGTACCATGAGAATAAAATTAGGTGTCATAGACATTCAAGCTTAAAACAAAAAAAATATCAAAAATAAAAAATAAAAAAAAAATATGTGTTTGCGTGTTCGTTATGTTTAATTAAGAATTAAAAAAAAAGGGGGACTCTCCTGATCCTCTCACATTCACCTTGCTGATGCCTAAACCTTGAATTTTTCTATACTTCGTACTGTACGATCCAATATCGTACTGTACGATTATCCTAAAAATATTTAAATCTCAGCCGTCCACTCCATCCACAGTCCAGATCTATCCTGTCTTGTACATATCGTACTATACGAATCACCACTCGTACTGTATGATACACATTATTAGTAATTGTACTGTACAAACACCACATCATACGGTACGATCCACGTGTCAATATGGATTGAGACAAATTTAAACTCAGCCTGTACGAAAATAATTTCCCTTCGTACAGTACGAACACCTGTTTGTACTGTACGATTAAATTTGTCAAAAGTCATTCAGACGACTTCTTAGGACGAACGCCTCTCACTCACATTCGTTCAGTACGATTCTGATTGTAATGTACGATTTGACTCTCTTTTTCTGAACAGTCATCCAGGATGAAATAATTGCACATATCGTACTGTACGATACTTCCAAAATTCTATAAATTGGATTCATTCTTTGGTTAAGATCACTCATTCCTCTTCCAATTCCTCACTTTCTCCATCCACTTTCTCAACAATGTCTGGTGCAAGCAAGCGTAGCCGAATGATCGTGGGGAGCTCTTCCTCCTCTCGACGGTTCGACGACCACTTTCTCTCCGCTACCGACGAGAAAGAATATAATAAATTCAAAGAAGCCAAAATCACCCTATATTGCATGTTAAATCAGGCGGCTCTGAACTTCGAGGTGATGAATCTTTTCGCCTCCACCACTCTTCAATTTCTGTTGACTCTCGCATTTCCCTTCCACTCCGAACTTCTTTTCGAATTTCTTGCAAATCTAAAAATTGACCATGACACCACCACCTTTACCTCCTATATATACAAATAATATGTCGTTATCACTATAGACAATATAGCTGAACACATTGACCTATCCACTGAAGGCCCTCGTCCCCAATCTATGCTCACAAATGATTATGATTGGACCTCAGTTAACATGACACTTAGAAATATCTCATCCAATCAACACATGCCCCTTGTCCAAACCCTTAATCAAAATACACGTGTTATCCAGCATGTTCTTCACACATCTATAATACCCAAAGCTGGAGATCGCATACACATTACTCCACTGTTGTCTGCGGTTACTTATGTAATAATGTCGGGCACCAAATTCAATGAAGCTCGGATGATTTTTGATTATATCCATACCCTGTCTGCTTTTCGATATCCCAGTGCCCGAAGAAAACTAAATCTTACTTTAGGAGATGTCGTAGGCTACATCCTAGATGCTAAAATCAACTTCATTATCCTGTACCTTCAGATCATCTTCCTATCTTCTATTCAGATGCCTCTTTTTGTATCTTATTCCATCAGGGGGACGCTCACGCTAATCCCAATTTTGATGAAGAAGAGGCTGCTGCTCCTACCGATGCACCTCCACCACCACCAATACACCCGCCTGGACTTGCCTATCCTGCTTACCCTCACGATGACATCATTCAACACCTTGATCGATTGGAAACTAAGCTGGATTCCAACATTACTCAACAACATCAACAGCATGAAAGTGACATGAAATGGTTTGGGGAATGCTTCACTTCCATCGATCACCAGTTCACGTCCCTCCATTAGTACTTTCAAGTAGTTCCACGACCTCCACCACCATCTCCGGATCAGGATCCCGAATTTTGAATATTTTAGTTTACTTGTGTTGTATTTTCTTTTATTGGTTACTTATATTTGTAGTTGCTTTGTGTTCTTGTTTGTACTTATTGTTCTTCCCTTTTTGGTGCTGTTAAAAGGGGGAGACATTTCTGTGTTGTTCCGTCCTTACTATTAATGATATCAGTTGTTTATGTTTACTTTTCTGTTTATATGTTGCTCGTTCTCTTGTTATGTTTACTCTGTATGGTATAATTAAAAATAAAAAAACAAAAATTTTTTTCTCTTCCTATTTTAAAAATAAGTTATCCTTCTGAGGGGGAGCTAAGGAAGACATAACAACTGTGGCCATCAGAAAATATTTTTTGACACCATCAAAAAGGGCGAGATTGTTGAAATCTAGGATCCCGAGCACTTAATTTTGATGGTGACAACTAATACTTACTGAATATATATGAACTTCCTTAAGATTATAAATATTTATCTTTGTATATGAGCACTAATATTTCAGGTCATATACACACTACTCAAGGTTGCTGGCGACTCAAACTTGGTAGAATAGGATGTTGAAAATCTTATAATTTTTAATTTCTTTATTTTTTATTTATTTGAGTCTGCCACAAAAGCAAGTATGTGAAAGGAGCAACCATGCACACACACAGGGGGAGATTTATTTTCATGTTTAAAATTTTTTAAAAAATTATCGTACTGTATAATTTTCAATCGTACTGTACGATGGATCATTAATACTCAGGCTAACGGCTATTTCCAGACGATTAGATTTGTAACCTAATCGTACTGTACGATTATAATCGTACTGTACGATGAGGTTCAGTTGAAAAACCCTAGCCGCCAAAATAAATTTGGTAAGTTTATAATTTTGATTTTTTGAACTATTTATACTGTACGATCCATATCGTACTGTACAATTAATTGAATACTTACCAAAATTATCTCCTGTAATCAGGAAATAAACTTTGGTTTCTTAATTAAAGTAGATCATACTGTACGATACTATATCGTACCGTACGATACTATATCGTACCATACGATGGTCAGAGACGATTTCATTCGTCCCTTTGATTATACTAGACGAAACCAAGATTTTTTGTTCTATTCGTCCTGGATGATATTCATATCATACTGGACGATATCTTGAAAATGAACTAATCGTACTGTACTAATAGTGCAGTACTGTACTAATAGTGCAGTGCTGGACGATGGTCAGAGACAAAGTTGCTCGTCCTAGAGATCGTCCCACAGATCATCCTGTACGAACAGTTGAAAATAACATGATCGTCCTTTATGATATACCTATCGTACAGTACGATATGTGTAGAATTCGAGAACTATTCGTCTGTGCTCGTACTGGATGATGCAGTATTTGAACTGATCGTACTGTACTATTTTATATCGTACTGTACGAACAGAGTCAAAAAGTTGAAATTTTTAGGGTTTCTGAAGCCTGATTTAAAAAGAACTTTTAATTTTTCAATAGAGGGTTATTTGTCTGTCTTCTTGCTATGAGAGGCATTGAGAAAGGAAGGGACTCTTGAGAGAGAAGTTTTCTTTGGAGAGATCCAGGGCTTATGAGAGGAAAGTGAAGGTGAGCTTGAGCGTGAGGGAGAAGGAGTGTGAAGGGATCACACGGTGGCTCCAAGCTAGCTGTATGCTTTGCTCCTCTTGTGGCTTTGGGGAGTCTTGGAAAAATTCTCTAGGGAAGAGAGGCTTCAAGATCAACATCGTCGAGGTACTCTGCCGTCTCCAGGAGGGAGAAAAAGGAGAAGGTCCTTTGCCGTCACCAGAAGAGTGACAAAGCATTGGTATTTCGCCACACCGGGGAAGGTGAAAGTGAGTCTTATAAAGGCTTCTCCGCCTTGCTGTGGGAGCAAATAGAGAGTCAAGTTTTAGTAGTGCAAATCCCGGAGTGGAGGACTCCGGGGAGTGGATGTAGGTCAAGTGACCGAACCACTATAAAAATCTCTGGTGTGCTTTTTCCATTTTTACCACGCTTTATTTTTCACGCATTTTATTTACTGCTTTTAATTTTTTGGTGAAAAGTTAGATTTAGATCATATATTGTGAAATTTACAATTGTGTCACCAATATCGTTGTTGTGAATGAACTACTAGCTTTCGCATTCTACTTATTAAATTGTTATTTTAAGAAACAAAAAAAATTAGAACTCCTGTTTAGGTTTAAATTTTTAAAATACCAATTCACCCCCCCTTTTGGCGAATCTCTGACTTTTACCTTTTACTCCCTCCTGGAGTAGGCAGAGAACCTGGAATCCTTTTCACCTTCCCTGGTGTGACGGAGTTGCTGGGTCCTTTGACACCAAAGAGATCTTCTTCTTTCCAAAACTTTCCTTAAGAAAACCCTTGATAATGATGGTAGTAAGGTGCAAGCTTACTGGAGGAACTTTGTGAAACCCCCTCCACTCTCCCTCGAAACCCACAAGGATCTTCTCCCTCTCAAACTCTACCCTTTCCACTCTCCCTTTCAAGGCTCTTTCTTTAAGATTTCTTCAAAAGAAAAATGATTTAATGCATGCCAAAGACACTTACAATGTCTTTGGAGAAAGCTTAAATAGAGGGCTTTGCAAAACCCTAGAAACTCAATTCTCGTGGTACAGATCATCCAGGACAATCACAAGATCATTCAATATGATGTGTAGTTTTTGAAAACCCTAAAAACTTAATTCTGGTAGCAAAAATCATCCAGTACGATAGCAAGATCGTCCAGGATGCTGTGTAGAATTTGACTTGATAGTCCTGGATGATCTTTGGATAGTCCATGATGATTAGTTCAAATTTGTACTGATCATCTAGTACGCTATTGGGGATCATCCTTGATGATTATATGAATAATTATGATATTTCATCTTGTATAATTATGTGTCCTCCCATGCATCCTCTTGGTCGTCCAGTACAATCATCACTAATCATCCAGGATGATTGGATTGAACAAATTAATTATAATTAGCCCCCTAATCATATGATCAATTTAGGCATGATTGTCATAGATTGTCCAATTGGATGAATATCATCCTGGACGATTAGAATAAAATTTAAATCTTAAAATCTTGCCTAAATTTTTATTGGCGACTATTTTTCATGATCATAATTGAATGTCAAAAATAATCCAGTACGATTAGTTAGATGAGCTAATCATATAGTACGATATAAATCGTACAGTACGATATAAGTCGTATAGTATGATTATTTCAAAATTTAAACTTCTAGTTTTGACTTAATCTCATTCCTCTTGAGTGTGTGTATGTATGGTTACCAAGCTAGCATACACGCTTACAGGACATAACTCAAGAAATCAAAAATACATCTATGAATATTATAAAAATCTTTACAATATAACCTATTCTACCCAATCTTGAGTTTTAAATCTTCATTGGATGGTGCATGTTGTTCCTGAAATGTTAGTACACACACAAACAAATATACATTACAAAAATAAGTAGACATAAGGATATGATCCATAATATTTGTTATCATCAAAAATATAAACTCGTGAGCTCAAGTTACAACAATCTCCCCCTTTTTGATGATGGCAAATATTAC
The DNA here is from genome assembly GCA_019925795.1 of Dendrobium chrysotoxum. NCBI lineage: Eukaryota > Viridiplantae > Streptophyta > Magnoliopsida > Asparagales > Orchidaceae > Dendrobium > Dendrobium chrysotoxum. The sequence goes on along the minus strand of CM034297.1, from coordinate 45,437,603 downwards.
TGGTTGAATTTAAAAATTTTAAAATATTTTCTCCTAATCTCTCTCCCACTAAGATAATTATATTAAAAATAGGGGAAAGCAAAATTTTTTTAATAAAAATAAACAAATATTTAGAAAATATATAACAGATAAATTAATACAAATACAAGATGAATATATGCAACTTAAACACAAATACAACCAGCCAAATACATTCTCCCCCTTTGACATTATCAAAAAGAAGAGAAACACACAAAAAAAGATATGGAACACATATATCAAACTAAAGATCATATGGACTCTGATTAGGTGGGGGTGGTGGTGATGTTTAAGAAGAATTAATTAATTTCAGCAAATTTTCTTAAAATGAGAAAGTTATCTTTTGATTTTATTCGAAAGCTTAGTAAGAAATGAATTGACCACACTAAGATCCTGAAAAGTTAAAAATTTGAATTTTATCAACTCTAGCTTAAGATCCTTATAGGTTTAAGTCCTTTTTTTAAAAAAATTAATTCAGAAAAGAAATTAGATAGGAAAAGTGATCTTTTCAAACTTTATTTCAGAAGAATATCTGATAGAATATTATTGCAAGTAATCAATAAAAAATCATAATTTTCAAATTCAAGTGTTTGAAAATTCTAATTAAAAGTTTGTGAGGGTAGTTAAACCCTAAAGAACTAGTCCCGAGGCTAACTAAGAGGTGGGGGGGGGGGGGGGGGGGGTGAATTGACTATTTAAGGAACATCTTTAAACATAAAGAAAAATCCCCTTTTTAAAACTTGTTAACATTTGAAAAATAGATAATTTTATCCCTCGATATGGAATTAAAGTAATTTCATAATAACAAAAAATCAAAGATTTTTAATGATGCAGTTATAACAAAAATAAATGCAAAAAATAAAGTGCAGAAAAATAGAATCAAGAACAAACACACCAGATTTATAGTGGTTCATTCCACCCTAACCTACGTCCACTCCCCAGAACTTCCCATTCCAGGTATTACACCAAACCTTTAGTGACTCTCCTTTAGCCCCCATAATTAGGAGGAGAAGACGAAGAAGCTCTTACAAAATCTTTCCACCGACCAGGTGAGGCAGAGAACCTTGAATCCTTTTGCTCCCTCTTAGAGTAGGCAGAGAATCTAGAAATCCTTTTTCACCCACCTGGCGAAGTAGAGAACTGTGGAATCCTAGGCAGAGAACCTGGAATTCCTTTCACCCTTTCCAGTGTGGCAGAGTAGCCGGGTCCTTTGACACCAAAGAGATCTTCTTCTTTCCAAAATTTCCCTCAAGATAAACCTTGACAATGATGGTACTAAGGTGCAAGCTTGCCAGAGCAACCGTGTGAAAACCCCTCCACACTCCCTTAAAACCCACAAGGATCTTCTCCCTCAAACTCCACCCTTTCCTCTCTCCCTTTCAAGGCTCTCTCTTCAAGTTTTCTCGAGAAGAAAAATGACTCAATGCATGCCAAAGACACTTACAATGTCTTTAGAGAAAGCTTAAATAGAGGGCTTTCAAAAACCCTAGAAACTCAATTCTAACGACACAGATCATCTAGGATAGTCGTAGGATCATCCAATACGATATGTAGATTTTGATAACCCTAAAAACTTAATTCTAATGGCCAAGATCATCCAATACGATCGCAGGATCATCCATGATGATGTGTAAAATTTGACCTGATAGTCCTGGATGCTGGATAGTCTAGGATGATCAGTTTGAATTTATACTAATTGTCTAGTATGATATTTAGGATCATCTTGGACAATTATATAAATAATTATGGTTTTTCATCTTGTACGATTGTGGGTCATCCCTTACATCCTCTCAGTCGTCTAGTATGATCATCACTGATCATCTAGGATGATCAGATTGAACAAATTAATCATATTTATCCCCCTAATCACAGGATTAATTTAGGCATGATTGTCATATATCATCCAGTGTGATGTATATCATCTTGGATGATTAGAAAAAAATTTGAATCTTAAAATTTTGCTTAAATTGTGATTGACAGTTATTTTTTATGATCATAACTGAATGTCCCAGACGATCAAAATCATCCAGTATGATTAATTAGATGAGCTAATCATACAGTATGATGTAAATCATACAGTATGATTAGTTCAAAATTTAAACTTCTAGTTTTGAGTCAATCTCACTCCCCTTGAGTGTGCATGTGCATGGTCACTAAGCTAGCATACACGCTTATAGGTCTTGACTCAAGAAATTAAAAATACATCTATGTATATTACAAATATCTTTACAAAAAAACCTATTTTACCCAATCTTGAATCGTGAATCTTCGTTGGATGATGCATGTTATTCCTGAAATGTTAGTATACACAAATAAATATATATTGCAAATATAAATAGACATAAGGATGTGATCCATAATGTTTGTTATCATCAAAAATATAAACTCGTGAGCTCGAGTTGCAACATGTATACATTCTTATATAATTTTATTACTTTGATTTAATTTTGATAGTCTTTACCAATATTTTGATTTGATTCCTTATCTGATTTCTGTATTGATTTGTATTATGGATACGATGATTATTTTATAGATTTAACACTCATACTGGTTTACTGTTTTATTATCTTTTGTACCATAGTATTTTACGGTTCATAGATTGTACTACTACTGCATATAAATTTTACTATTTTTATACTGATTCAATGATCATATGAATGTAACTGCTATAATTTGACTGTTAACTTGCATAGTGCTCCTTTGCCATACTTTGAATTCAGTTGTAGGTTTTGGTGACCTATTGAGCTTTTTAGCTCATTATATGTGGTTAAATGATTTCAGGTTAGGGCAGGGGAGTTTGAGTGTGAGGCTGGTCAGGATTCTTCAGTTTCTATTTTTTTTATTCTAGTTATTTCTTTTATACTTAAGATATGATAGATATGTGATGATTGTGTAGATTTTGAGTATTGTATATAATTTTTAAGATTGAATACAGATGTGTATAATGATATTTTGAATTATAAAATCTATTTTTTATGTTTATTATTGATAGATGATATTAGATAGCTCTGGTTATTATTTATTAAAAGATAAAAGAATAATTCTTTCAAATTAAATTCTTGGGCATCATAATTGGTATCTGAGCAGTTATTAGAAGAATTGATTATTACCAAAGCTATAGGAATTGATTTTGAGTTGGGTAGATTGGGTAGATTAAGGTGCATTTGTTTACATGTATAATTGAATGATATGTGATAGAATGAACTACATGACTGTATGATTTTTTGATGATTTTGATATAATTTGAGTTTTGATTAGAAGGATTTGATTTATATCGATTTTGTGCCCGAATCCTTAAGGAAAATATTGGGGATGATATTTTCTTAAGGTGGGTAGATTATAATAACCCGTATCTTGACCTAGGTAAATAAATTTTTTTTGGAGTCAACATAACTCCAAATCATAAACCATCTTCGCCATAGTATTTTGATTATAGTATTTTACTAACACTGATACTAACACTAAAAAATATCATGATAGCCAATACTTCTTACTTGTTTAGTGTGACTACTGAAATACATGTTCTTAAGATATTATTTTATTATTGTATGGATTTATTATTATTGCATGGATTTACTATTATTACATTATTTTACTGCTCCGCCACTGAATTATTGTTACCAATTTAGATACTGATATTATTTAATACTATTAATTTACTGTATTAATATTAAGTATGTGATATACTGAGCACGTGATATATCATGCCTGGATAACATATGTACATTCCTATATGATTTTATTATATTGATTTAATTTTGATAATATTTATTGATATTTTGATTTGATGCTTTATCTAATTTCTTATTGATTGGTATTACAGATACGATGATTGCTTTATAAATTTGACACTCATATTAGTTTACCGCTTTACTAGCTTCCATAACGTAGTATTTTACTGTTCATAGATTCTACTACTACTACTACTACTGTATTTGAATTTTACTATTTCTGCACTAATCCAATGATCATATAAATGTAACTACTATAATTTGACTATTAATATGCATATTGCTCCTTTGTCATGCTTTGAATTCAGTTGTAGGTTTTTGTAAGCTCATTATATATGTTTAAAAAATTTTAGGTTAGGGCAGGGGAGCAGAAGTGTGAGCCTAGTTAGGATTCTTCATGTTCTATTTTTTTTTATTCTAGTTATTTTTTTTACTCAGGACATGATAGATATGTGATGATTGCGTAGATCCTGAGTATTGTATATGGTTTTTGAGATTGAATACAGTCTATTTTTGATGTTTATTACTAATAGATGACATTAGATAGTTTTGATTGTTATGTATTAAAAGATAAAAGAATAATTCTTCTAAATTAAATTTTGGGGCATCACAATAAATGGCCTAGGACCTTAATTAAATTATTATTAATTTAATTTTAATCTAATAATATGAATTAAAGTGTTAATACCTCATAATCAAACACCTAATATGAGAAAATTAAAAGCCCCTAGTCATTAATTCAAAATGTATAAATAATTGATAATTAAGGAAAATTAATAATTATTTAAAATAGATAATAAAAAAATAAAAAAAATAAAAAATAAATTTTGAACACTTAGAATCATCTCCATAAGTCATTACTGACATTTGAGGAAGCTTTCAAGTTAATTGGAATCTATTTGGTGCAAAATAAGAAAAAGCCCTCTAATTATGCAATTAACTAATTCAATTAAATGCTCAAACTTTAAAAATTCATAATTAATTATAAAAAATTTCAAATTAAGAAAACACAAAGGCATTGGACTCATCCATGGGTTTAATATTTATAAAAAATATCAAATCATCAGAGTTCATAAAAAATTAAAAAGTTAATATTTTGGTCAACCTTAGTTCAATAAAATACTCAATCTTTGAAAATTTATAACTAATTATAAAAAATTCCAAATCCACAAACACAATGGCATTTTACTCATTTTAGGGTCTAATATTTATTAAAAATATAAAAACTCCAGAACTTGATGTAAATAAAAAAGTCAAGAAATGAGCCCTTTTATTATTGCATCAAAATATTTACAAAAAATTAATAAATAATCAATTTTTTAGCAAATCATCAATCTAATTGATTAATTCAGGTTATAACATTAAAATTGAATAACCAACATTCCATCAATGAAGTTTAGGGTGAGCTACCTCGGGATGTGGGGCTAAGTGTCATTAGGAGGCCATAGGTGCTCGTGCCTATTGTGACAATGCTACAAATGTATTTGATAAAATGTAAATCATAATCTTAATAATCATTAATAAGATAATCATAAATTTAGATGAATAATTAATAAACTAGATCAATCTATACCCAAAGATAACTGTTGGGTAACATAGGCCTATGAGACTATTAAGTTAGACTCAAGGATGGTGAAATAAACCTCACAGCCTTGGTGTAAAAAAAGAAAATTATTATTCAACCTAAAAAATCAACCATAAATTACTAATTAATGGAAGCCTCCATACCTTATATAGATTCTATTTTGGAGAGCATAAGTATATTAAAATTTGAGGCTTAACGACTAAAACAACTAATTAAAATTTAGGACTTTAGAGAACTAATAATCAATCAATTTTAACACCTAAAACTCACCCAAAAATGAACACTAAAACATCAAAAACTTGAACTTGAACTAAATATCCCTTCAACCTACTACAAACCAAATAAAACATTAGAAAACTTCAAACAAAAACCCACATAGGACACATCTAAATCACACAGCCCAATGCACGCACTGTAGATGACTTGTTAGAACAACCAACTCTAGTTTTAGGCTAGGTCGTTGTTCTTTTATAGTTGCTTTTAGTGTGACATGAATTTTATGTGAATTTTATACAATTTTTCTTGCATGTTGGTTGCTATAGTTTGATGTGATTCATATTATATATGATGTGAGGTCTTTCCTTTATCATGTTATATATGATGTGACATGTGATGGGCGCTAGATTTCTTTTAGGTTAGGAGTGATTTGGATTTTAACAGAGTTTTTTATAGTTGGCTATGCTTATGTAGGGCTATATGAAGGGGGCAAATAAAATATATGTGATTAACAAAATTTTCTACAAGAGCTAAAATTGCTAAGTCCCCTTAATATTAAAAGCATGGCCAAGTGAATGTGTTAGCCCAAAAATAAGCTATGAAATTTTTTTAAATAGTTGTGATATTCTAATAACTTTATATATGAACCGCTTAGAATAACATACAGGTTGTACTAGAGTCATTTAATTTTTCATAAGTGTAAATTTTAAATGAGTTATGAAGTCACTTGAAATGAGATATTTTAGTATCCAATTTGGAATCCAAAGAGGAAGGCAGAATCCTTTCAGGGAGGAGTTCCTTTCATTTAGAAATCCAAATTAGGATGACTTGAAATCCAAAGAGAAAAAAAAAACCTCTTTGGGGAGTTCTTTTCATCTGGACCTGGCGAATCCAAGGAGCTCGAAGGAAAGAGCTGGAGGAGTGAAGATAAAAATATCCCAGTTTAACACTTGTGTCATTATGTAGGATTAGAATCCGAGATGTTGTCAGTGGTACCCAGCTACTTTTAATTTTTTGTAGATCCTAGGTTGTAATTAAGTGACATTTTCCACATGGCCTCTTTTTCATTCATTTGATATTATGTAATGATATTTGTTTAAATTATTTATGCTTCAAAAATTACCTATTTTTCTAGGTTTATTTCTTACGTGTCGGATTTGTTTTAGCCTGGAATGTGATTAGGCCCTTAAGGATAATAAAAAATTCTTCTACTTGTAATTGAATAAAAAATATTAGGCTCATATATAAAGATAAGTGCTTCTAAGAAGTAAGCCCAGGCATGCTAGGGGTCTTTTATGCATTTATATTGATCTTCTCTCCTTGTTAGGCACCTCCCTACCTGTGAGTCATAACAAGCCACCTAACTTATTAAGGTGTAACTCTATTTAGGGAAATTTATGCATCTCTAGAAAAAATATATTTTTTAAGCCTAATTTTTAAAGTTTGGCATATGATTTTTGCATACAAGGTCAATCAGTATGCATTGTATTAAAAACTAATTAAAAATTAATAAAAATTTAATTTCATCGAGCATGATCACTCTATATAAGTAAAGCGGCCAATTAAGATTTTCTCTAGATATCAGCCTCAAATTCTCCAAAACATAAACAACAAACCTTACCTATTTTTCATAATGACCTGATACATGGTTTTAAAATACTTAGACGGTTTAACTGGCTCTCCAATCCAGACTGAGGTAAGTTTAGATTTATATTTTATTAGTTAGGTTCGTGTCACTATTATTTAGTGCCCAACTTAGATCTAGGTTCCTAGGCGGACCCAAAATCACAAGTCCCAAACATCAAAAATTTAATCCCAAATTTCTAATAAAATTTCAACTTGAATTAAAATTTTCTCTCGTCCAAAATTTAAAGCCCAATATAGGATAGATTGAGACATTTTTGAATTATTTCAGAATCCTAAAATGTCTCCTACTTCTCATCCTTTGGCCTCCAAAATAAGTACTCAAAATTGATCCGATCTCCATTAAAATTCCAACATCATTCTCTTCATATCACTCTTAGAAAATTCAAAATAAAATTTTTATCATTCTTTTAATCGAGAGTATTCATAGCAGGCTTAAAACTTCCTATGATGTAATTAACTATGACGGCTTGTCTTTGTAGGAGATTTAAGACCCTAGATAAATAAACCCCATCCTACTTAGCTCCTAAATAGGATGGATAAAAATTATTATTTTGAAAAAATTAAAATTAAAAGATGATCATTATTGTCATACTCAAATAGTTAATAATGAATGATATTTTCTTTCCATGGTATGTACATCATTTATTATTATGACTTTGACTACAAAATAACAAATCTAGATTATCGTAGATAAATATTTGATCGAATAATGTTTTGACCCTTCGGGGTTATACATTGTTCCTTCTTAAATTTGGCTATGACAGTTAGGATAAAATTTATAATTTTGTAATCTGAACTAATTACAGAATGATATTTTCATCCTCAGAGGTGATATATCGTTCATAACGACGTATTCGACTTCAAAATTAAAAATTAAAAAAAATCTATATTCAAAATTTTCCAAAAAAATATAATTGTAATTGATTTGCGTACTTCCCGAGCAAATAGTAATATATAACCTAAAAATTATATTGTGACCATTAACTTTTTTGTGGATACCATGAATTATTTCTCGGGCAAGTAAAACATTACTAGAATATTTCTACCTTTCACAAAATTAATCTGATTTAAAGAGATAATTTTGGGGAGAATAAGAGCCAATCTAGAAGTCAGAAGTTTAGAAATAATTTCATTAAAAGTAGTGCAATGCTAATAGGTCTAAATCCATTCCAATTTTTAGGGTTGTGACATTTAGGTATAAGTGATATAGAAGTGCTAGCAAAAAACTTAGGAATATTAAAGCCATTAAAAAAAGGCTAAATAGCATTACATAAATCATCTTTAACAATTTTAATAGAAGGAAATAGTAAAACCATCAAGACCAGCAACCAAAATCTTAGTTATATCCATAAGAATGTTATAAACTTCAATTTCATTAGGAGCTTTAGAGAAGTTATAATTATCCTCATTAGAAATAAGAGAATGTATAAATTTTGGATTCGAAATATCCCCAACATTTTTAGAACAACCAAGTAATGATTTAAAATGAGAGAGAGCAGAATAAAAAATAACATCTTGATCTTCAGTTTAATCACTAGACTTCAATTTAATTTTATTTATAAAGGATCTCGACTTCCTTTTCTTAGCTAAAGCATGAAAATATTTCATATTTCTCTCACCCTCAAAAGGTGTTTGGAAATAGCCTTTTAGCGCTAATAAACTTCCCCTTTATATTGAAGATTAGCAGGGTTATTTTTAGCATTAATTAAAATATTTTCAAGTTGAATGACTTCTTTCTCATCTTTTAATATATTTTCAAAAATAGTACCAAACATATTTTTTATTGCACAATCTAAGGATCTATTTAAGACACTTGATTTTTAAAGCAAAAAACAAAACAATTGCATTAACACCCTCATAATAGTGTTAAGGCACCATCCAATTATTCTTAACAATAATATATAAATCATGAGATTGGAATCACATGTTTTGAAAACAAAAATGAATATAACCATTAAAATTAACTTGCTTGATACTAGAAAGCAGAGGAATATGATTAGAAGCAATCCTATTGAGAAGTTCCACAGAAGTATAAGGGAAAAGAGATAGCCATTCGTTATTGAAAAGGATCCTACCTAATCTTTTCCAAAGTCTATAATTAGACCAACTAAACCTAGGTCTAGTAAAGCCAATATCAGTTAAACCACATTCAAGAATCATATTATTAAAATCATCTATAACAGCCAATTTAGGAGGGGCATCTTTCAGAGATATTGGAAATGATGTTAAAGTCATCACCAATCAATCAAGGGCCATCTTAGTAATTAACCAAATCATGCAACTTTTGCCATAAAGGAAGTCTATCAGATTTAGAATAACTAGCATACATTATTAAACCCATAAAAGAGACATTATAAATAGATAATTTACAATGCAAAAGTTAGGCAAAATCTCCAATAATAGATAAATTAATAGATTCATTCCAAAATATTCAAATGTTGTCATTAGTGTTAACACAAGAGAAGTCAAAACCTATCTTTGACATAATAAAATCTTAGAAGCATCAACCACAGGCTCAAGGAGAGCTAAAAAAGAAATTCTATGGATCATGCAAAGATTTTGTAAACGAGAATGAATAACTATTTTTTCAACTCCCCTAATATTCCAAATGATAGAGTTAATCATAAATAACAATTTTGTTAACTGCTTTTGATCTGGTGACTATGGCATCAGAAGATAAAATGCCATAATTTTTCTTTTTATAGTTTCTCTTAGAAGAACCAACTTAAAAATTCTCAAAGCTTCATGTGAAGTATTGAATTTTAAATCTTTAAATGAGTGATTGGGATGAAAAACCACAGAGGAATTAATTTCCCCTTCTTCCCATTTTGACATCGAATGAGAGATAGGGCTTGCCCCCTCAGATTGACCCAATGGGTCATTATCTGGTAATTGAAGTTTAGAAGCAGAAATCATAGGAACAACTTCACTATCAGTAACCCTTATAGCAAGATAGTAATTAGTAATAGGTGATGGAGCATTAGTAAAGTCTTCCAATGAAGATCAATGTTGCCATAAAAAAATAGTAGGAATACCCTCCACAAACTCTTTAACACCAATATTTTGCTCAATAAGAGAGACATTATTTAAATCTTGAACCCTTGAAGAAGGTGCTAGAAAGGCATTCCCATTAGGATCAATCCCCAAAAGTTTTGAGTTAAGAATAGATTTTTTCCACAAATGAGGATAAAGTTTATAGCACCCATTCTTATTGTGACCTAGAAATTTGCAATGATCACAGAAGGATGGGAGATCTTTCATCACAACCTTCTGAATATAGCATATTTCTTATGGTCAAGCCACACAGAATTAAGATATTTTTTGATATCTAATTCCACAAGAATACAAGCAACAGACGGTCTAGTTTCATTAGCCATGTCATTATCCGTTTGAAGCGGACGACCAAATAAGGAACCCAAATCATATAAAATTTGTTGAGAAAAAAATGAGCTTGTAGATTCGGAAAAGAAATCCAAATGGGTATGACGGGAGATTCCTCAGAAATGTCAAAGAGAGGAGACCATTTAATAAGTTTCATCAAGCAGTTACAAACATAGTAAGTTTTATGAGCAAAAACACTGCTCTAATCCAATTCATTTGATAGTTTGATAGTATGTGATGAGGATTGAACAAGTTAACTGAGAACTCACCACAAACCTTAAGATTGAATATATATATATAGATGGCATCCAACTTAAGACTCAAAAGGAGCAGTGAGGGCTTTAACCTCTTCCTCGGAGATCCAAGGCACAATCATTCCATACTGATTTGTGACTTTAAGCTCGAGGAAAGAAACTGAGGAAGAGGAATCCGATAAAACTTCCTTAAAAGATTGAGACTGATTTTTACCAGTTAATAAACTTGGATCGATCATCTTAGTAGAGCTATTAGCTAAAGCTCTCGAAGAATACATTGATATATTTAAAAGCCAAGGAGAAGAAGAAAACTAGTCTGCCCAAGGCCGACTAACAAAGAAAAAGCACCAGAGGCAAAGGATTAAAACACTTCCCTAAGTAAAGTGGAGAGCAAAATGAGACTACGAACCCAGGCGAAAGCTAGAGAGCAGAGCTTCATAGCATCGAAACCCTAGCGCGATAGGATGGTGTGACATTTAGATTATATTAGAATTTAAATTATAACAAAATGTTTAAATTGATTTTAGAGTCTATCAAGAATTTCAGATCAAATCAATCAAGCAATGAAATTTAAATATTTAATTTTAATAAATTTAATGTTTGAAGTGTCAAATTTTATTAAAATTTGGAGCATTAAATAAAGTGACATCAATATTTATTTATGAAATAGAACAATGATTGAAAATGTTAAAGAATTAAAAAAAAGGCCTCATGTTTGCAAAAGATCCTCTCAAAATTAAATAGGCTACACACTTAAAAAAAATCAAATATTCAACTTTTTTAGATATTTAAATTTATGTTTATTTTAAATATTATGCAAAGTGAATAAAACATGTGTTTGGCTGTAAAATAAATCTAAAATTTTTTTTTTGATGTTTGGATCTAAGTAAAATAAATCTAAATTTTCTATTAATATTTGTTTATAATCTTTTTTTAATATAATTAGGGCATAAGTTAACCTCGTGAGATCAATTAATACATTCAATAATGCCATAAGGGATGACAATGATTCAGGGAGTTCATTAGGTAGGGAGGTCAAGTCCTAAGTCCTGAATGAGAAAAGTAAATAATTGCATTAGATAGTGACAACCAGTATAAAATATATCAGACAATTATTATATATATATATATATATATAATTCTTATAAGCTATGATGAATTAGGATAGTGGCACATATAGTTGAAGCAACTAATCAAGGGCACTTAGGGCGGCCCCGACGGTTCTTCAAGTTAGCATAGCAGGGGCATACTTCCTTATTGCCAGAAGTTCCAGGTGGCACACAATTACAATGGTGGCAACAGGCAAGGCAGGCTCTATTGCACACATTATGTCTTGCTTTGCTGCATCGCCTCGCACAGTTTGATGGGCAATCTGTATCATCAGGAAAACATTAAACAGATTAATATACAAAAAAAAAAGTATTTGTTTTGGTGTTTGCTACTCTTCCAGATATTGGTCTCATAATTTTATTGTTTTTTTATTTTATGATTATAAATAAGTTGATATGAATCTTCGCATAAATTGATATATATATTTAATAATTCATATGAATTTTTGCTATGTAATAGACTATGATTCACTAACTCATAATTTAAAAATTCTTCATTATCGTCCACATTTGCTTACCTATTGCCTCCACTCCTGTCGTCAAGGATCCTGTAAAAATTTCCATCTGCAGCCATTGCCATCAGAAAAATAATTATAATTCATCTGCTATGTATATAACACACTGAATAATCTGATGTAGAACTTCAGACAAGTCGATCAAAATAGTTTCGCAGGATCTGAGCTCAAATTTTGTGAGTTTTTTATTTTGATGAAGAGAACGATTGGTTAAATGGAGCAATTATATATCTCACCTCAAGCAGCAGAAGCAAGAAAACTACCATGATCATCAACCTGGCTCTGGCCATTGGAAGTAGTAGAGACAGAGAGAAGCTGAAGAGCGAAGGTTTGGATAGAATGCGTAATGGCCTTCTTCTTATAGAGGTGCAGTAATAGACAAAGCCAGGCGCGGGCACTTAGTGTGTGCCTAATTGCGTGCAAGTCTCTCTGGACGCTGATGCTCCCCGCATCAGGCTTTTCATGCTGCTGTATCTGTTGCTGGTTATTTAATATGTTCTTTAGTCGCATCCAACCATCAATGGATAACCAAGCCCATTAACAACCAATTTTCATGGGCTTAAAGATATGAAAGTTCAAGGGCCATTATACAGCCATAGAGGGTCTATCCTATACTAAGAGAGAGCAAAAACTATAAAAGAATGCCTTTTTCACAGCAGTTGATAGTGTCAGTTTGCAAACCGTTACTATAGTTTAATTTGATGATCTTCTCATAGTCATTAAATTAGATTGGTCCTACTTAATTACTACAAGGTCATTAAACTAATTGTTGGGAAATAACAGCAGATTAAATAAATCAAGGAGAAATCGCAGCCAAACAGTTCAGCATGTTTGCAATTTAAATCATGCCAAATCAAGATTTTGAATTTCTGCAATGATTTTGAATTTCTACAATAGTATAGATAAGCAATGGCTTTAACTGCTGCTATACTACAACAAAGCAGTGGTTAAAACTGCTACTATACTTCATAATTGTAGCGGTTTTAATCGTTGCAATTCTGCCCTATGACAATAGTTTTAATTACTACAAGTGAAAATCATTGCCGAAGTCTTTTCCAATGAATATAAATACAGTGGATTTGTAGCAGTTAGAAAATTGCTGCAAGAAATTTAGCAGCGCTCTAAATTACCGCAATAGTTGAACAAAAACGTTGGAAAGGTGATCCTCTGATTTCACCATTAGTGATGACACATGATAGTGATGGTTGTTTAAATTATGAAAGAGCTTATGTGTGGCACTTTGTTATACTTACTAAATTGTTTGAGAGGTTGGTCATAATGAGTTGCTTGAGATTTTTGATAATCTTAGTTACGGGTTAAGTTCACAATTTTTTTTTTTAACTTCAAATAAGTAGTGTTCACTTGCATGAATGCTGGGTGCATCAATTAAAGGAACAAAGTGCAAGTATAAATGATGGTAAATCATTACTGTACATGTTTAACAACTTTGAACTTGAGGGAATTAAGGGGAAATATGTGATTATTGATGATGGTTGGCCAATAAACTAAAAAAATTTGGAGGATAAGAGTATGCATGGATTCTACATTTGATGATATTCTCAAGGAGTGTTGGAAGCACCAATCCAAACTTACCACAAAGAGGGATTTTTCCTATGAACTCAGCACAAAAAATCTATGAGCGTATACTACTTGGAGAAGCAAAACCATTTTATTTCATATAGCATCATAGGAATACAAAATCAATACTATAATTCTTCACAAAGCTTCCAACTTTTAATATTTATTACAAATTTCATGGCTCTCTCGATCTATTTATGTTGCTAATTAAGTTACAGATAGGACGACACTTCTGAAGCATGAGGAAAAATCACAATGCAATTGTGTGATTTGATATCAATTTTTTAATAAGTGGCAAAGGACAGATTAGAGGAGATATGAGAAAGAAAGAGAGCTTGTTGATCTATAATTGTCAATTGGTTTAATGATTTTATATGATCTTGTATTCTAATTATTTAATATTTTGAAGTGCCATCTAGTAAAGTTTTAAAAGTTTCAACATACCATTACTTTATTGTCTAATATGAATTCCATACATTTTATATTTGCATTAATAAAATTATAATTTTTATAATTAATAGTCAATTTGTAATGAATATATTCATTTCAGTACGTTAGATTATGAAAATGGCTAATATGATATAAGTAATGAAAATATTAAAATACTAATATCTATCTTAAGGGATACTAATGAAGACTTATAACTAATTCTTAAAAGATGAGATGATACAGTAAATAAAAAATAGACAATTCACGCAAATATGATATAAGTCTATAAGAACAAATATATTTTTTAAATAAAATTAATCCAAATGGCTTAGAGATCAATTATGATGAATTATGCACGTTTAATTAACTAGATAAATGAACTTTTAAACATTAGGATTCTTTGAAGGCATTCATCGTTAATCTATTCTTTAAAAGTAAAACTTCTTTCAAGTTGATTTGTACTAGGAAACCTTCATTAGAAAATTCAAAAAAAGGTTAAACCATTATATCTCTCTTAGTTTTTACATGGTATCAAAACATTCTCTACTATAGCCCACTGCGTAGTCTCATCAAAATGGGCAACCCCTACTTCTTTTATCCATGAAGATACGACAACTCTTAACATCAGGAGCTATTTTATATCTGTCTTCTTAACATTTCAGATGGAAAATCTTGAAGAAAAAATTAACATATAGTACCATCCATGAATATCTCAAAATAAAAAACTCTGTCACAGATGATTTTAATGGTTTTCTTGATGGGTCAAACAAGTGCCCAAGGAGATTTCTCACTCATGCAGTTGGCCAATCCCTATCGAATCCTTTGTATAACACATTAAAACTTATAGATCGTAATCTCTCAACCGCCATCTACTTTATAACAAGTCTTCCAACTTTGCCCAATCCACAGACACTTGGTCTGTAATTGAAAAGAGGCTCCAACCATCTAATAGATCACATGTGATACAACTCAAGAATTAGCTTCATCACTTTGCAAAGAACAATAGGACCATGATAAAATACTTATCTGATGTCAAGGCTCTAGTTGACAACATTTTTGTACCTGAAGCATTCCTAGATGATGATGATGACATCATGTTTTATATCCTCACAGCTTACCCACCTCATATCATGCCTACAAGAATGTTGTCCACACCACTCTTCATCCCATAGGCCTAGATGACTTCTTCTGTGGACCATACAACAGACATATATTGAAGGTCTTCTTTCTCATATGGCAAGAGGGGGCGTGATGAAGCAGAGGATCTCTATATTATTCAAATGAGGAAGGAAAAGCATGCTTTAACACCATATTTTGCCAAGTCTTTGCTAAATAAGACCTTTTAACCCTTCAATGCTGAAATAAACTGAACCCAGCTTTCACTCCAGCCACTCCTATGCCATCCCAATGGGCATTGGTTACAACATTGCAACCCAATAAATCTAAATCGTACCTTGATTCAAGTTCCACTGCGCACTTAACATCTAATGTTGAGCACCTATAGCAAGCAACTCACTTCATTGGACCATGCAACATCCTTGTTGGCAACGTTACCTCTCTACCACTTCCCCATTCTGACCAAGGTTTGCTAACAACTCCTATCAATAAGCTTTATTTGTCTAAACTCTTTCACATTCAAAAAATCTCTCACAATCTTATCTCCATTCATAAATTAGCTGTGGATAACAATCACTCTATTTCTTTTGATGGCGTGAAATTTTCACATAAATAATCTAGCAAAAAATATCATCCTCCTTCAAGGTACGTATTGGAGAGGTCTCCATCCCTTTTGTAAGGCAAGAGCTTCATCATCCCTAGTTTCTTTGGCTTTTGCATACAACACTCTAATCTTTGGCATCAATAACTCGAACATCCACATCCTCCACCATTGCAACCTTCTCTACACTCAACAAAACATTATGCATTCCTTCTTCGTTTCCTTTTTGCAAAGCGTGTAATGAAGCTAAGGTTCATTGTATTTCATTTACTTTATCTACTCTTCTAAACCTCTAAACTACTTCACTTCAATGCATAGGGACATTCTCTGTATATTTTATCCACTACAGTTTCCAATTCAATCAAGCAAATCCTTCTCTCTTACTATACAAGCATAATGGTATAATTATTTTTTTTTCTAATTTATGTTGATGATATCTTCGTGATATGAAATGATCCAACTACCACACAAAAATTGTTTCAAGACCTATAACAGTGCTTCAACATGAAAAATCTTGGCTCGATCTCCTACTTTTCTGGTATTCGAGTCATCCAAAAATTCCAAGGTTAATTTCTATGTCAATCTCAATATCCAATAGATCTTCTACTGGAAGTAGACAAGACATATTGCATCTCCATTTCCATCCCCTGTTGCAAACATGATAGAAGCCTATAACACTAACTCAGCCCTTTGGACCAACAAAATTTTGGAAGCTCACTCGGGCCCTCCTATACTTGACAATTAGTTGCCCAAATATAGCCTACGTTGTCAATTAACTCTGTCAGCATACGCATGAACCCTATGAGTATCATAATCAAGAACTTAAGTGACTTCGTCTAAGTTAGGTAAATGGTACCATTGAGTTTGGCTTACCTATATAAGAAACACTCTCATTTCTTGGACTAAAAAGAAGTAACCCAGAGTGGCAAGATCCTCCAATGAGGCCTAGTATCACACTCTGGCATGGGCAACTACCAATATTATTTGGTTATGACGCCTCATTTAGTACATTAATATCACTCTCACTGAGCTGACATCCATTCACTATTGAAACATATCCATCATGTTTGTCACCAATAGTCCGATATTTCATGCTTAAAAAATACATTGAAATTAATTTTTCACTTCATTCGCCAACACATTCACTCTAAGGAGATCAAAGTTCAACACATCCACTCACATGACCAACCAGCTGACATTCTAACAAACTCTATAACCATTGAATGCTTTGCAAGATTAGAGAGAAGCTAACCATTCGTTTTGATTTTATGGGGAGGTAGTAACTACCCAAATGATGAAAAGGTGAATGGAGTTACCAACCTCACTACTGTGTAATCTCAACCATTCGAGCATAACCCAACACAATCATCGTCACTCAAGCATTATTGTGGCTATAGCATGGCATTTGTCTACTTCTACATTCTATATAATATGTATATTGCTCCATATATTGTGAGATGCAAAAAATAATTAATAGCTTTACTTATACCATTCTACTTCCTCTTCTTCTTTTTGCTATGTTTTCTTTGTAACTCTCCTCTAGCTCCATTCTATTTCTCTTGGCTCTCACAATTATTAGTAGAGTGCTCACTTGTTGGAGGAATTGAGATCAATTGACTCTTATATGCACATTGAATTTCCTTTTTTCTTTAATGATGTTGAAAGCTCTATTCTCTCTTCTATGATCTTTGATTAAATGAGAATTCTCTAAGAGAAATTTTTTGAACATTCACCATTTTTTTATTCTACCATTCATGCTACATTTAATGAAATATTATTGAATGGCCTATGTTTTATCTAAAATTCATCCAAAACTCTCGTAAACTTGATGACTTTCATAATGGAGTGGATAAACTTATATGAAATGGAAAAGATTAGTTTACCTTTAATGAAGCCAAAAAAGCTCTTTTTGATGATTTACCTAATACTCTATTCAAATCTCATTGGTTTAAGGTCATTCTATTATATTCTCACTCTAAACTTAAATGACTTGTATTGCTCGTCTCAAAACTATAGACAATTGAAAGTTCGTGAAGGTTGTTAAACCTCTAAGAACTAGCCTGAGGCTAACCAAGAGGGGGGTGAATTGGTAATTTAAAAATTCTTTAATAAAAAGAAAAATCTTTGATGCGGAAGCAAATTAATCTTATAATAACAAAATCAGAGTTTTTCCAACCACACAGTGAATCACAGAAAAATGTGGCAATTAAATGCGGAAAAGTAAAAGAATGAACACACATAATTTTATAGTGGTTCAGTCAAATCTGACATACGTCCACTCCCCGGAGGCCTTCTCCGAGTATTGTACTAAACCTTTTAGTGTCTTTCCTTTAGCCCCCACAGCTAGGTGGAGAAGCCCTTACAGAATCACCTTCACCTTCCCGGTGTGGCGGAGAAACAAACGCTTTTACACCCTCACAATGACGGCAGCGAACCGTGAATCTTTTACACCCTCCTGGTGTAGGTAGAGAACCCAAATCCTTTTACTCCCTCCCGGAGTAGCAGAGAACCTGAATACTTTTACTCCCTTCTGGAGTAGGCAGAGAACCTGAATCCTTTTACTCCCTCCTAGAGTAGGCAGAAAACCTTGATCTGATGCTGAAGAATGTCTCCCCAGAGCCACCAAGGAATCAAGACAGCAGTTTAAAGAAGACAATGGAAACCTTGCTTGGAGTAACCTTTGTAAATCCCTCACAAGAATCTCTCCCTTTCTTGTCTCCCAAAGCTCTCTCTCTCCCTTCTCTAAGCTCTCTCTTAGACCAGGTCAACAGTAAAACATCTCTCACAAGATAATGTAAGAGAATAAATAGAGAGCCTCCAAAAGAAACACTAATTTTCAATTTGCCGTCAAAGATCATCCAGTATGATCGCTAGATCGTCCTGTACGATTAGTACAAAATAGCCATTTTAGCTAGTACAATCCACATTATCCTGTACAATCAGGCCAAATATTTGTGCTGATCGTCCAGTACGATTCTGCGATCGTACTGTACGATCAGTTCAAGATACTATACTGATTGTCCAGTATGAAAGGTGACGATGGACGACGATTTAAAAATCATCCCATATATCCCTCAGGTCGTCCTGTACGATTAGAAGAGAATCATGATTTTTTTCTGGGACGATGCAGGACGACAAGTATCGTCCCATGTATCTCTCGGGTCTTCCAGTATGTTCATCACTAATCATCCTATATGATCTGATCGAGCAATTTTACCATAATTAATCCACTAATCATAGGATTAATTTAGACATGATTGTCATAAATTGTCCAGGATGATTCACATCGTCCTGTACGATTTGAATAAAATTTGAACATTAAAATATTGCCTAAATTGTGATTGGCGGCTATTTTTCATAATCTTAACTGATTGTCCTGTACGATATGGATCGTACAATACGATTAGTTTAATCACTCTTAATTAACAAGGGTGTCATAATTAGGATTTTCTATTTTAACTGATCGTCTAGTATGATATAAATTATATTGTATGATGAGTTCAAAATCTAAAAATTATACTAACTCACCAACTCACTCCCTGGAGTGTGTGTGTAAGGTTACTCATCTTAGTGTCCACCAGATACATAATTTGACTCAAGAAAGGAAAAAGTACTTGAAATTAAAATTACAGACAGACTAACCCTAGTCTACTCAATCTTGAGCTGATTTGACGTTGCTAGTGGACTTGTGGACCTGAAATGTTAGTGAGTAGGGCAACAAAATAGATATGCAAGAATAATAGTAATAAGAAGACAATAATATTTATTATCATCAAAATCATAGTACTTGGGCCCAGAATTGCAACAATCTCCCTCTTTTTTATGTTAAAAAATATTATTGTTTAAAATATTGAAAGCTTTTGGCATTTTCTGAAACTCCCCCTCAAAATGTGAAATTTTGAAAGGAAAGTTTTTAAATTTTTTTTTGTTTTTCTCTCTTTTTTTAAGGACATATAAGATATAAGTAAAGACAGAATAAGATAAGTTTCACTAAAATATAGGATACAAACAACACACTAGAACCTATAGGGATCCTGATCAGGAGGAGGTGGTGGTGGTGGCTAAAAGTAGCGGTGAATAGAGGCGAACTGATATCCAAACCAGGCCATATCCTAGTGATGCTACTGCTGCTGTGCTACGCAGGCGTCAAAGCGGGCTAAGTCTCGGTCATGCTGCTGCTGCTCGGCTGCGTAGGAGTTAAAACGAGCCTCCCACTGATCAAACCGCTGAACCAGCTAATCAATTTGAGACTGTTGGCAGATAAAGACAGGTGCAGGAATAGATTCTTCCTCCTCTTCCACATGCTCCTTGCGCACATTATGACGACGAGTACCATGAAGGGTGTGGAAGGAGCTATTGGAATAGAATATAGGGTGGTGACCAGGTGAAGCTGTAAATTGAAGATTGTATTTTGACTCTAGGACAAATGCAATGAGATGTCCTAAGGCTAGGTTAGGCTTTCTTTTGTGGCCAGGATCTCTAATGCAGGTTAGATGTTCAATATAACGAATGATAAGATCAGATGCATTAAAATCCATGTTAGCCATGATGTAGTAAGTGGTAAGTGAAAGAACAGGTGTAATATGAATCTGATCCCCAGCTTTAGAAATAAATGAGTTGCGAAGGATATGCTGGATGGTTTGAGCATCCTTTACTAAAGTGTTGACTTGGGCTACATGGTAGTTGATATTAGTTTCCCTAAGAATGTTGTTAGGAGGAGCCCAATTAAAATAAGGATCTGTAGCCAAGATATGGATCTTATCTCTAGTGGTAGAAATGTGAAGAAATTCATGAAAAGCTTTGTAGGTTAACTCTACAAGCCTTCGATTAACATATGATTGTAAGGCAGTAAACGCATTGTTAATGCGAAGGTTAGCCAAGAATTCAAACAAGAGTTCATAATTAAATGGAAAGGCTAGTGTAAGAAGGAAGCCAAGAGTTATTCTTGCAAACAAATCAAGTACCTGAAAGTTCATAATATTTTGATTGATAATCTTCGAGGGGGTTATGCCAGCAGTTTTATAGGGGTTGTAGGCTGCTTTTTCATCAGCTTCCTTAGTGAAATGAGGATCGATAGCACGCCTAAACGAGCTACCAGCAAGTGTTTGGGACCTTTTTCCACCAGCCATTACAAGAGTAAGAGTGCTCAAGTAAAAGAGGAGAGGTGGAATGTTTTGAGTGAAGAAGAAACAATGATTTTAGGCTATTTATATAGAATCAGCCATATCATACCGTACGATCGTGAGATCATATAGGATGATGTAGTGCAATCAATTCGTCCAGATGATTGGTAAAAAAAGGTAGTCTAATCGTATAGGACGATCAGACATTGTACTGGACGATTAGACACAAGACGATCATTTCGAGGAGTCAGACTGTATGATAATTGACTGGCTTGATCATACAATACGAACAGGTGGATCGTACTAGATGATTTGTCATAAGGGATCATCTAGTATGAAGTATGAATCATACGGGATGATCACCAATAATTGATTGATATCAATCGTTGGATGTACTATGATCAGAGAGGTGAATTTTTTGTTAAGATCGTATAGTACGATGTAAATCGTATTGGACGATGTAAACAAATATTGAAGAACTTAGAGAATGGAATGTGACGATCAAGAAGGGTTCAAAACAAAAATCAAGCAAAAAATAACAGAAAACAAATAGAAAAATATGATAAAAATAATGATAAGATAAAATACAAAGTTTTAGTTTTTTTTGAATCGTTGCTCCCAGTAAATGATAAATTTATTTCATATATTTAGAAAACCAAAAAGAAATTAATTGACAACGCTGAAATTCAAAAAGACTAGAAAATCAATCTTGTTAATCCTAGCTCAGACTCCTTATATATCAAATCCTTTTTTAAACAAAAATCTAAATCAGAAAAGAAATTAGATAGAAAATGTGATCTTTTCATCCTTCGTTTCAGAAAAAATATCGAATAGAATAATATTGCAAAGTATCTAATCAAAAATTATGATTTTCAAATTCAAGTGTAGGAATATCAATTGCCCAAGGGAGTCTTCTAGGATTTTAAGGATTTGAAAGAAAGGCAAGCTAACTCTTAGTGGGCTCATTTTGTGCCACTTTATCAGCTTTTGGAGCACATAGTGCATCTTTTGATTTTTGTTACACTTCGTGTATCTTATAATTATTTGGCAGTTACTATGCATCTTTTCAATTTTTGAGCTCATTTTGTACCTTTTTTTATTTTTACATGCTTGCTTTCTTTCTAAATCTTTAAAAATTTTTTAGTTGTGAGATTATCTTCCAAATATGAGAGTTGGTAAACTCACTCTCTTATATAAAGCAGGATAAACAACAAAACAGATTCCTATCCATATGATAAATGCAAACAACTTAATTAAGAAAACTTGAAAGAAATTCATTGACTTGGAACATTATTTATATAAGATAGATTTACTGTAGGAAGATAAAATAGATCTTTATTTTAAATTCTAATTTTTAATTTGAAATAGTTTTTTATTCAAAAAGAAAATACATCTAAAGGAGTTAGAGGAAGAGTAACAATTATCAATATATTTTTTAACTATTTTAGAGGAGTCAATCACTGCTTACATGCTTCTAAATAAAAACAAAGCAAAAATATCATTTAAAAAACAAATTCAACAGCAAAAATGAGCAGTGATCTGATTCTTAAAATACTGAAGAAAAATAATATAAAATCAAAAGCATAAAACAAAAATACATAAACAGAAACAAACATACAAATAAAATAAAAAAAATAAAAAAATCAAAAGCAGAAAACATCAATTTCAAGCATGAATATCTATCACACCTAATCTGGTTCTTAAGGTGCTGAAGGTTTAAAAAGCCAGTGATTTTGTAAAAATATCAGCAAGTTAATTTTCAGTACCTATATGGTGTAGCTCTATGTCTCCTTTAGTAATATGGTCCCTAATGAAATGGTGTATTATGTTTATGTGTTTAGTCCTAGAGTGTTGGATTGGATTCTTTGAAATATAGATGACACTAGTGTTATCATATAAGATTGAAATAGTGCCTACATGTAATTCTAAATACAGTATTTATTATTTTAACCAAAGGACTTGGGCCACACAACTTCCTAAGGCTATGTATTCAGCTTCAGCAGTGGACAGGACAACTGAGTTCTATTTTCTACTGGACCAGGAGACTAAGGATTGTCTTATGAATTGACATGTTCCAGAAGTGCTTTCCTATCAAATCTGCATCCTGCAAAATCTGAATCAGAATATCCTATGATTTCAAAGGAAGTGCTATGCCTAGAATACCAGATTTCTAAGTCTTGAGTTCCTAGGAGATAGTTAAGGATTCTCTTAATAGCAGTCAAGTGGGACTCTTTTGGATCAGCTTGCAATCTAACATAGAGACAAACACTAAATATAATATCAGGTCTACTAACAATCAAATAAAGAAGTGATCCAATTATTCCCCT
This sequence comes from Dendrobium chrysotoxum, assembly GCA_019925795.1. Classification (NCBI taxonomy): domain Eukaryota; kingdom Viridiplantae; phylum Streptophyta; class Magnoliopsida; order Asparagales; family Orchidaceae; genus Dendrobium; species Dendrobium chrysotoxum. The sequence continues at coordinate 45,413,973 of CM034297.1, read as the reverse complement.
GTATTTCTTTTGATCAATTGATTTTTCATTTAAATCCTTATCTAACTGAACAGTAGAACTCATGAGAGTGTTTATTAGCTTGGCTTTATCCATTTCATATTTCTTAAGTATGTCCTTAATATATTTTAATTGACTAAGAAAAATTTCATCATCCTTCTGCCTAATACTAAATTCAAGAAAGTAGGTCAGTTCTCCCATCATACTCATCTCAAACTCCTTACTTATTATTTTTGAACATTCATCATAAAGATTTTTATTAGAAGATCCAAACAGAATATCATCAACATAAATTTGGATAATGAGTAGTTCATTTCCTATCTTTTTTAGAAACAGAGTGGTGTCTACGCTCCCCTTAACAAAGGTTCTCTATAGTAGGAATGTGTTTAGCCTTTCATACTATGCTCTGAGTTCTTATTTTAATTTGAACACATAATTAAAAAATTATGAATTTTCAAAGCCTGGGGGTTGTTCAATATACACATCTTCTTTTATTAACCAATTCAGAAAAGACACTTTTGACATCCATTTAGTACAGTTTGAATCCCTTAAAATAAGTAAGGGCTAGTAGCACCCTAATGGCTTTCAATCTAGCTACAGGGGAAAAGGTCTCTTCAAAATCAATTCCTTCTATCTGGTTGTACCCCTTAGTCACTAATCTTGCTTGTTTCTAACCACTACACTAGAATCATTCATTTTGTTTTTAAAAACCCATTTAGTTCCAACAACACTCTGGTCCTTAGCTCTTTCAACTAGTTTCTAAACATCATTTCTCACAAATTGACTTAACTCTTCTTACATGGCTAGGATCCAGAATTCATCAGATAGGGCTTGATTTATGTTGGTGGATTAAGTCATTGAGATGAAGGCAGAGTAGTTTACTTCTTTTTTAAGTCCATGCATAGTTCTAACACCTTCAGATGAGTCTTATAAGATCAGTTCTTTATGATGACTTGAAGAATATCTCTATTCTCTAAGTAGTAAAATTCAGGTTCTACCCTTTGCCTCAGATTTACAGATTCTATTCCTTGGGTGATTTCTACATCTTCTTCTTCTTCTACCTTAGATCCTCTAGATTTATCAAATTCATCAAATACAGCATGAGTGGTCTCCTTTACCACCAATGTCTTTTTATTGAAAACTTTATAGAATTTTCCAACATTTGAATACCCTAGGAACACTCCTTCATCAGATTTGGGTCAAACCTTTCTAGTAGAAATTTCTCATTATTCAGAATGAACACTTTACTTCCAAAGACATGAAGGTGAGAGAGGTTAGGTGTCCTACCCTTAAAGATTTAATAGGGTGTCTTATTCAGCTTGGATCTAGCGTTAACCCTATTTAGAACATAACAGGCTGTATTCATCGTTTCTGCCCAGAAGTATTTATGAAGTGAGTATTCAACTTACATGGCTCTAGCATCTTCTACCAGGGTTTTGTTCTTTTTCAGCTACCCCATTTTACTGAGAGATTCTTGGAGCTAAAAAATTGTGATCTATCCCGTAAGATTCAAAATTTTTATTTTCAAACTCTCCACCATGATCATTATGAATTGCCAGAATTTCATAATGTAGCTTCCTCTAAATCCAAATAAAGAATGTCCTAAATTCCTCAAATGATTCACTTTTATGAGATAGGAATCTAACCTAAGTAAACCTCAAGTAATCATCAACAATCACATACCTAAAAAATTTTCCTCCTAGGCTTGTAGTGTTAACAGGTCCAAAAAGATTCATGCGAAGGACTTCTAAAGGTTTGCTAGTATTAATATCCTTAATTGAGTGGAAGGAGGATTTGACTTACTTTCCTAACTGACAGGCATCACACAGGTGGTCCTTAGTGAACTCTAGTTTGGATATGCCGCTCACTAAGTCTTTTTGGGTGATTTTTTTAAAGTTTTTCATACTTGCATGACACAATCTCCTATGTCATAATTAGGATTCATCAACAATAATTTTTAGGCAAAAAAATGCAGCAGGTTCAACACAGTTTAAATCAAACATGTAAATATTATTGATTTTTTTCCTTGCAGCACAATATTTCTATTTAAGCTTATCATGCAGCTTGTAGATAAAAATTTGATGCTGAAGCCTTTATCACAGAGCTGGCTTAAGCTGAGCAGATTATGTTTTAGGCCATCTACTAGTAAAATATTTTCAATGAGGAAATTTTTTGAGTTGTCAATTATACCTGAGCCCACTACTCTCCTGGTGGTGTTATCACCAAGTGTCACCTTGCCTCCTACCCTGGCCTCCAACGAAATGAATTGATTTGCATCTCCAGTCATGTGCCTTGAATATCTGCTGTCCAGGTACCACACACCCTTGAGGCCTTTTGTGAGAGCATCCCTACAAAATCGTCAATGGTCAGATTTAGGAACCCAAATAAGTTTGGGTTCCATCTTATGAAATGTGGGATGAAATGCTTGCATGCTATGCTGTGAATTATGCAATTTTAGTCTCCACACCAAATGTATTTTATGGTGGATAGTGCAAGTGTGAGAGATATGTCCTAGCATGTCACAAAAAAATATCTAACACCAGGTAAATGGTTTACTAATCTATGCGGGTTATGGTGTCTCTTCTTAGGTTTGAATGATGCATGCTGTGGTGATGGATTATATAACTGTATAAGTGTATGTGATGTTTTATTTTCTTTGAAAACATTTAATTTGATTTGTAAAAATTGGTTTGCACTTTCAAGAATTGAATTTTTAATTTTCAATACATACTCCCTATCATCAGCTTCATCTAAACATGTCTTTAATTTCTTAAATGAATTTTCTAAATCAATATGGGATGCTTTTAAGGAATTATGCTTATCAGTTAGATCAAGATGCTTCTTGTTTAAAGTATCAAATTCATCCAATAAAGTCATGTGATTACTATCCAAAGTGGAATGATCTTTCTTGAGGCATTCATGCTCTTTCTGTATATTTGAAAAGTCAGATTTAAGGTTTGCATGTAATTTTTTGAGCTTCCTATATGTAGTATGAATTCTTTCAGAAACTTCAAATAATTCATTATAGGAAAGCTCACTTACCTCCTCTTGATCATAATGATCAAGATGGTTATCTTCCATTAAGCACAAGTTGGTTACCTCCTCTTCTGCTTCTATTTCAGATGAGTCTGAACCAGAGTCTGCCCAGAAAGCCTTTTAAGTCCTTTGCTTGCCCTTTTTGAACTTAGATTTTTTTTTTACCCTTCTCCTTGATTAGATGAGTTTTCAGATTTGGGCAATCCGACTTTAAGTGCCATGGCTTCCTGCATTCAAAACATATAACATCAACATAAACCTTAAAATTTTTATTAGCTTTACCTTTATTCCATTGCTGATGACGCTTTTGCTTTTTCTTTAGAAAGCTTTTAAATTATCTTGTCATCAGTGCAATGTCATCATCATCATCAGGTGCAGAATTGTCACTATCAGAATCATTAGCCTTTAAGACCACAATTTTCTCCTTTCTCTTTTCACCTGCATCAAGCCGTCTTTGACTCACTCCTTGCTCATAAGTAATGAGTGATCCAAATAAGTTATCAATAGAGTAAACATTCAGATCTTTAGATTCAGTTATAGTAGTAATTTTTGCATTATAGGAAGTAGGTAAGTAACGCAAGATCTTGTTAACTTTTTCATAGTTAGTAAGTTCTCTTCCTAAGGCATGTAGGGAAGTAACAATCTGAGTGAACCTAGCATACATTTCAGAAATTGATTCACTAGGTTTCATGCGAAAGAGTTCGTAATAATAAAGCAGAATATTCAACATAGATTATTTTACTTCATTTGTTCCTTCATAAGTTATGCAGAGTTTGTCCTAAATCTCTTTGTCAGTAGTACAAGTAGAAACACGCAAGCAATCTTTAGATTTTAAAGCATAGAAAAAGTAGTTCAGACATTTTGCATTTAGTTGGGCTAAATCTCTATCTTCTATGCTCTATTCAAAAAAAGGAAGTTCAATTTTAATGTCATTAACTAAGCGTGAAGGTGCATAATATCTTTCCTGAACTAACATCCACATGTGATAATCTATAGATTGTAAAAAGATAGACATGCAAAATTGTCCAAAATCAAAAGGAATATTATCAAATAAAGGTGATCGTGTGATTGAATATCTTTTTACAGTGTTACAATTACCAAAGTTAGCCGATGACCTTTTTTCAAAAGTTTTCTAAAATTTAATTTATGAATCCCACTCTGATACCACTTAAAAGTTTGTGAAGATTGTTAAACCTCTAAGAACAAGCCCGAGGCTAACCAAAGGGGGGTGAATAGGTAATTTAAAAATTCTTTAATAAAAAAAAACCTTTGATGCAGAAGCAGATCAATTTTATAATAACAAAATCAGAGTTTTCCAACCACACAGTAAATCATAGAAAAATACGAAAATTAAATGCGAAAAAGTAAAAGAACGAACACGTAGAATTTTATAGTTGTTCAGTCAAGTCTGACCTACGTCCACTCCCCGGAGGCCTCCTCCGAGTATTGCACTAAACCTTTTAGTGTATCTCCTTTATCCCTCACAGCTAGGCGGAGAAGCCCTTACAGAATCACTTTCACCTTCCTGGTGTGGCAGAGAACCAAATGCTTTTACACCCTTTCGGTGACGGCAGCGAACCTTGAATCTTTTACACTCTTATGGTGTAGGCAGAGAACCTGAATCCTTTTACTCCCTCATGGAGTAGGCAGAGAACCTCAATCCTTTTACTCTCTCCTAGTGTAGGCAGAGAACCTGAATTCTTTTACTCCCTCCTAATGTAGGCAGAGAACCTTGATCTGATGCTGAAAAATATCTCCCTAGAGCCACCAAGGAATCAAGACAGTAGTTTAAAGAAGATAGTGAAAATCTTGCTTGGAGTAACCTTTGTGAATCCCTCACAACTCCCCCTTACAAGAATGTCTCCCTTTCTTCTCTCACCAAGCACTCTCTCTCTCTCTCTTTCTCCTCTAACCTCTCTCTCAGACCAAATCAACAGAAAAAGATCACTCATAAGACAATGTAAGAGATTAAATAGAAAGCCTCCAAAGAAGCCCTATATTTTAATTTGCTGTCAAAGATCGTCCAGTACAATCGCTAGATCGTCTTGTATGATTAGTACAAAATAGCCCTTTTAGCCAGTACGATCCATATTGTTTTGTACAATCAGGTCAAGTATTTGTGTTGATCGTCTAGTACGATTTTGCGATCGTATTGTATGATTAGTCAAGATATTGTACTGATCGTCCAGTATGAAAGGCGATGATGGGCGACAATTTAAATATCGTCCCATATATCCCTCAAGTCATCCCGTACGATGTCCTGTACGATTAGAAGAGAATCATGGTTTTTCATCTGGGATGATGCAGGACGATCAAGTATCGTCCCATGTATCTCTCGGGTCATCCAGTAAGATCGTCACTGATCGTCCTGTATGATCTGATCGAGCAATTTTATCATAATTAATTCCCTAATCACATGATCAATTTAGGCATGAATATCATAAATCGTCCTGCATGATTAGAACATACCTAAATTGTGATTGGCGGCTGTTTTTCATAATCTTAACTGATCGTCTTGTACGATATGGATCATACAGTACGATTAGTTTAGTCACTTTTAATTAACAGGGGTGCCATAATTAGGGTTTTCTGTTTTAACTGATCATCTAGGACGATATAAATCGTACTGTATGATGAGTTCAAAATCTAGAAATTACACTAACTCACTAACTCACTCCCTTGAGTGTGTGTGTGCAAGGTTACTCAGCTTAGTGTCCATTAGATATATGATTTGACTCTAAGAAAAGAATAAATACTTGAAATTGAAATTACATACATACTCAACCCTATTCTATCTAATCTTAAGCTAATTTGATGTTGCCAATGGACTTGTGGACATGAAATATTAATGAGTAGGACAACAAAATAGATATGCAAGAATAACAGTGATAATAAGATAATAATATTTGTTATCATCAAAATCACAATACTTGGGCCCAGAGTTGCAACAACAATCACATTCATTACGACATTATTATTAAGAGATTATGCTTATTTTGTTATAATAAAAAAAATTCATACACACGTATTTTTTGGGTTTCCCTTTGCTATGCAGATGATTAAAAAAGATCTATATGGTGGGCAAAAATTCTTATTTGATGTTTCTCTTACAAAATATTGGAAAGGAACTCTAACCAAGAGTATTACATGGATTAAAGATTATATATTTTCATTGTTGTTGCTCTTTATTTATAACATATGAGAAATGAACGTAAAGTTGCATAGAAAGGAGAATTTCCACTGTCTGGCCCTTCACCCAAAAATAAAGAGGAATGATGATTAGCCATTGGATGTTACCAGTTCAGTTGATTCTTGCAGGTTTTGAGTTTGCTCGGGGTTGCCTGCAGTGCATTGTGGTGATGTATTTATGAGTTGCTTCTTTCTAGCTATTATAAATTTTGGAGACTTTGAGAAGATATATGAGTTGATTGGGTTGCCTAAATCATTGATTGGTTTTGCTATATATTGCAATTTGTTTTTGAAAATTAGGGAAGAGCCCAAAATCATTGATTAAGAAAAAAAAATTACATGAAAAATACAATAAAAATTGCGACTCAACATCTAGTGATCCAAAGAAAAATTCAGCTGCAAACAAAAACGTTCAAGACTCAAAAAGAAAATGAAGAATAAAGGTAAAAACATCAAAAACAGGATTCAGAATGATCAATAATGATTGAAAAACATCACCTGATTGCCCGAAGACCTTCCAAGAGAATGAAAGGCCATATGGTTGCAATGATGTTCATCATCGCCCTACAAAAAAGAGACCCCCAAAGTGTCGAAGGCAGCATAAAGATTTCTAAAGTTAAGTGGACCCATGGCCACACATGAAACAACTGAGTATATCCCTCATCTGAACACCTCCCAAAGAGAACAACATCCAAACAAACAACAGCTCCACATAGATGAAAGAAACCACCATCAGAGAAACACCAGAAAAAAGCAAACTTCTCTGAAAGGAACAAGAGAACTTTGTCTGACAGGAACATCCAAGTCCAAGGAATTGAGCCAAGCAGCAGAAACATTTGGCCACAAACAAAATAAGCAGGAGAAAGAAGACCAGCAAAAATAACAGAATCCCAACAAAAACATTTCAAGAGATTAGGCGTCCAATCCCATAGAAACTCTTCCAATTGGATGCTTCAGAGAAGATTCTTTTTTTTTTTAAACAGAGTAGATGCGCTGTCAATAGAATCCCCAAATCTCCGGCCATTGCGTTTACGCCAAATATAATATATGGAGCAGCAAGTTGATACATAATTTCAATTCTTAGCAGCAGGAAAGATGTGAGGCATATCAGAGATATGACAACATTTGCAACAGGTTAGGTCGAAGCAAAATGAAAGCAGCCCAATGCAAAAGAGTGGAAATGATGTTGAGGATGTAATCACATTCAAAAAAAAAGAGTTGAGAGCAGTCATGATCATTGCATAAACTGCATGCCGCCTGTACATTAATATTATGCTTAATTGGGTTATCAGCAATCCTAAGTTTACCAACCACAGCAAGCCAGCAGGGAATACCAATTAGTTAAAAGCAAGATTCCATCTGTTGCGACAAGGCAGCTAATCAACAGTCCCAAGCTACAGTATCAGCAGGCATATTACGCAAATCTCCATAGTTATCAAAATCAGCAGTAAAATTGTAATAAACACAGAGAACAGCAGTAACCATGTAACTAAAGAAACTATGGTTAAGCCAGGCATTGAAAATTCAAACCAACATGAAAATCATACTTAACCAACACATATTTTAGAGAATACTACTCTTTCTCAAGAGAACCATCTTTGATATGAATTATCAAAATAAAATAAAATAAATAACACAGACAGAAGCTGTAACCATGTAACTAAGGAAACAGTGGTTAAACCGGCCATTGAAAACTCAAACCAACATGAAAATCATATAAACCAACACAGATTTTAGAGAAGACAACTCCTCAAGAGAACCATCTATTATATGAATTATCAAAATAAAATAGAAAAATAAAAGCAATAGCGAAAAATAAATTAATATTAGCACTAGTTGTATTTCTGATGAATATGGACTTCCAGATTTGCATCATATTTACTCAAAACTAACATGAATTTCCACTCCTGTAAGTTAGACTCATACAAATGAAACGATAATATAGAACCTTTCTATAATATGAACTTACATTATGAATTAAATTTGCTTTACTGACCAACAAATCTGAGACCTTTTGATGTATGAACTAATATCATCTACACAATCTGCTGATAAATTTACTAAAACCGAACCCAACATCTAGTACATTTAGCCATGCAATCACCTTTGCAGTCCACATTATATCCTAACACCTTAGGATTGCGAAGAAGAAGATTTCTAAGTGTTTTTCCTTTGATTCCCCATTCCCTTTCTAATGTCTGAACATTGGCCTTCAACTCTTCATTAAGACAACACCCCAGTACCTCAGGAAACTTCTTCAGTATCTTGTGGAGATCATCATCAGAAAGGCTTAAACTCTTTAAGTAATCCAACATCTCTTTTATTGACTCTAATTTAGGAGTTTCTTTTCTTCGTTCTTCGCCCCAATAAGGTGAATGAATCCAGCCAAAAGCTTTCTTGAGTATCCCATCGGCTTCTTCTGTGGTGAAATTGAACGCATAGAGTGATTGTTTACTTTCTTCCCACAGATTACTATCCTTATCTTCTTGTATGGTGGTCTGTGCTTGATTAGTTGCTAGTAGTTTGTATGTTCTAACTGATAACTCAGAGCAAAGAAATCTTTCCTTTGAGGGCAATTTGATCTGCGACGTAATTCTGTATGATGGATTCCATTGAACTAGAATCAAATTTGTTGAAGATGAAACCATAGTCTGAAAGGCAAAGTGCAAAAATTCAAATTAAAGAAGCAACTCAACTTTATTACTTCCACATGTAATTCACCAGGACAGAAGACTATAAATGCTAAATGTTATAATTGATTCGATCACCAAATTTTGGTTGAAATATGAAGAGAACCTGAACTTAATGTTTGAACAAGCAATTACACGAAGGAAAGAAGAGGTAAAATCTCAAGTATGAAATAAGAAATCACCTTTCCTAGCAATGTGCTCAAGTACCATTCGACAAGTGAATAATAACAATAATAATAATAATCTTTTGTAGTAAAGGAACATTGCCATTTCAGGATAGTACATACTTTTAACTGATGGAAATAACTTCTATAGAAGTGACTTACAGATGGGAAGGAGCACCATAAGGCAGTTTGACAAGTAGAAGGAAATGGCAATGAATTTACCAGCATCCCTATTCAACAAAATGCAAAACAGAACCAAATCAATGAGATTCTGAAAAAAAAAAGCATCGATTTCCTATCTTATTCTCCTTTATAATTAGATTCATGCAATAATATATTAAGGAAACCTTAAAGAAAGATATGGATGCGAAAACTTTATATTTTAGAGATGCAAAAATACATATCAAACTTAGACAGGACTACTACTGATTCAGCTACTTCATCCAAGCTACAAGTCTGAAGTGTAGGTTGCTGTTCAAGACAGACATTACCAGTCTCTGGTCCAAATTGATCAATTATATCACCCCTCATTTAGAATTGGGTAAGTATACAATAGTTGGATCAAATCGATAATACTCAAAAGATGCCCAAACAATTTTCCTATTGTTTTATCGTTCTCACTCAGTTTTTTTTACTGTGCCACCCACTAATTACTGTTTTCTAAAACGCTCATATATTATCCTCGCAACCCTCTATCTCAGTAATTGGCTTCTCCACTTCAGTTATATTTTACCATTATTAAATGTGAACTGTTACATTCAACTAATACTTACTGACTTATCATGGTTTAGAATTTTTCCTCATGGGCCCTAATCTTTCATGTAACATTTGAATCTTTCATGTAACATTTGACTAACTACAAAAGTAAATTGCTTTTAATGATTTTGATCTTAATGTATTTGTAAGGTGATTCAAGCATAAGCATTATAATTCCTGCACTTCAGTGTGTGCACTGTTGACCCCATCAGCCCTAAGTTTATGATTAGAATTTGATGATCATACATATCACTAAGAAAGCAGAACTGATGGTTTCAATCTAGTGAATGCAGGAAATAGGTATATCATCAGGATATTTCAAGTATAGGAAGACAAGTTCAAATAGACTAGAAAAAAATTTGTGTGAGAGCAAATCAAAATAAAAACGTTGAAGACATGCAAGGGAAGCAAGCTAGAACGGTTAAAAATATTCTTTAGAACTATGTTAGGTTTTCACTTAGTAACACTATTAAATAATTTAATTCTCAATCCAAATTATGTTTTAAATATTTTTTGAGATTTTATCTGAAATAAAGTAAATAGATAATTTGATGAAAAAGACCCTAAATCTATTCAAGAAAAATAATTGAGAAATAACATATAATGCAGAGTTAACGGAGTTCCATAAAAGGTTAACAGGTTGCTGTAAAGTCTTTGGGGTCATCTGTGAAGGTTTGAGAATTGCTGTAATGATATAGAACTCGGGGAACCAGAAAAAATAATTATAGAGTCTCTTTGCAAATATTTGTGGGCCTCCATAAACTGTGCTTGGCGAGCCACTGCAAAGTTTAGCAAGTCTCTGCAAAAGTCGACTTCTTAAAGGTTTTAATGGTGATTCTAGCATTTTTAAACCCAATGAATGCCAGATTTCACTCCATTTTTTAGCATTAGTGGTTCATGAAAATGTGGAATTAATGGTTCTAATTCATTCAATTAACTTTATAAGGCCCCTGGTGAAAAATATAAATAGTAATATTAAACACTAAATCACTTTTCACTCAAACCTTAGCCACTCATAAGAAATTCATCCACCAAGCCCTATTGTAATTCAATGAGAGTTTTTTTATAGATCCATTTGAGAGAGAATGAAAGCTTGTTTGTCATGATGTTGATATTTAAGGTTTAATGTTTGATGTGCTTGATTTCTTCATGCTCTTGGGAATCTTCATGTAAGAACTCATTTTTCTTTTGTATTGATTGATTTCTATTCGATTGCTCTTGTATTTCCATAGAGAATTTTGGAGGAAAATACTCATAAGAGGTTATCCGAATGAAAGGAAAGATGGTTGGGGAGAAGATTGGTGTAAAAGCTTCTCTGCCTGTTGAGGAGTAACGATTTTATTTTAGTGCAGGTTGCGCATAAAATTCTACATGTGGAGAACACCTAAATGTGGACCTAGGCTACGGCAGAAATAACATAAAAATGGTTACATGTTCGTATGAGGCTGCACTTCTTATTTATTGCTTTTGTTGATACTTATTTTCCCTTTAAGCTTCATGATATTACTATGGTAAAAATAGTTTTAAATTTGCGTAATAAAAAGCTCAATTTACTCCCTTTCCCACTTCGGCACATGTAAACCAACATTCACCCTCTCATAAATAACAATGAAGATGACTATGAGAATTACCTCATGCACCAACAACGTCAGCATAAAACCAGTTTCATTAACACAACATCTTACCCTTTAGAAGATAATTACCTTGCATTTACATATTGATAATTAACTTAATAGTTAATAGTATTGAGGCAAAAGATAAGAACAACTTTCTTATAAACAAAATAGTCTTAAAAAATTTATATTCAATTCCAAGTTAATTTGGCAATGTAGAAATATAGTAATACATCCACTAATCTCTATCTTGCTTGCGCTCATCTCAATTATCAATGCACCCTATTAAAATAAATTCATAGGAAACTACATTTTTTTCAAATAATTCATATCATAGAATTGAAATAGACGCAAGCATTGCATTTCTTACGAAAGCACATCAAACAGTGTGAGCCTGAACAATCTTAAATATCATTAAAGACAAGAATTTGTGTCAGGATATCTTGATAAAAAAATTATTAAGATGGGGCTCTAATAGGAAGTGGATGAAAAAATTGAGAAAACTAGGAAGAAGAACACACAAGAACCTTTTATTGAAAGATATATGAAAGAAAAAGAAAGATACAATTGGATCTTCAATTGGAGAGGGAGATCCGGCTCCCTCAAATCCCTAGCTGCCGGCTAGAGCCCTCTCAAAAAAGACTACAACAAACACAAATCAATGCCCCCAAAATAACAACATAGTTAACCTTAAATAGGCTCCCCTAATTCCATCCCAAATTAGCTTCCTTTCCCTAAATAATTCTCTCTTAGATTTTGAATTCAAATAAGATCTTTTGCCCTAAATAATTCTCTCTCAATTGTAATTAAAACTTTCCTAAACAATTTCTTCTTGATTCCTCCTCCCTTTTCTTAAATAATTTCCTCTTAGATTTTGAATTCAAATTAGATCTCTTGTCCTAAATAATTCTCTCCCAATTGTAATTAAAACTTTCCTAAATAATTCCCCCTTTGATTAAGAACCTTCCTAAACAGCTCCCTTTTGATTAAGAGAGTTCTTAATTCCCTTGCAGTTAAATCGGCTGGTCCATCAATACTCCCCTCCCACAGTGTCACCTTATCCTCAAGATAGAACGAAGGAAACTGCTGCTAAAGCACTGGACTGATAGCATTGAACTGAAAAATGGACTGTCACTGGGTCAAATAATCTCTGCCTCCAGCAACTCCCTAATAAATCTCTCGATCTCATCATTCTAGAGTTGGGGAGAACGATACAGACGAACACTGATATGTGAGACTCCTTCCTTCAAAATGATAGCATGCTCGTGTTCCCGCGGAGGAGGCAACACCTCTCGATACTACTGTGAGAGTGGTTGAATCATGTATGGTGCTTTTATCTTCTCTCCATCTTATTCTCCTTCCAAACTCTGAAGCTCCACCAAAAATCCCACTCCTTCACCCTTTCCCCTCCTTAGAAGTGGTTCCAAAGGTGGCATTTCCTCTTCTTCCCCCAAAATTTTCACCTCCCAATTCCCCTTTATTGTCCCTATATTAGGGTTTCCCCGATTTCATTGTTCGATCAATGAACTCTCGCCTCCGAAATTATCGGTTTGGTTTGAACCTCAAGCAGCTTCTGCATCATCTCCACTATGATGGCAAATTTCCCATCGATCTTATCGTGGACGGCTGAAATTTGAGTTTGAAAATATAAAATTTTAAATTTCAAATGTCTGATCTCCCTTTCCAACATTTCTATCTTTCTTCCTATCATAGGTACATGGATCTAGGTTCTTATACCAATTTGATAGAAAGTGGATGCAATTTCAGAAAAACCAGAGAATGACACAAGAAATTTAGGAATAAGAACACACAAGAACTCTTTTTTTTTATTGAAAGAATTAAGAAGAAAAACACAAGATACAGTTGGATCTTCAATTAGAGAGGAAGATCCGGCCCTCCCAAATCTCTAGCAATCGACTAGAGCGCACTCAACCTAAGTAAAACTAATTCCAGCAAAATCAAGCATAATCTGAAATCACCCCATAATTAGCCTTAAATAGGCTCCCCTAATTTCCTCTAAAATCAGCCCCCTTTCCCTAAATAGTTTCCTCTCAAATTTGAATTCAACTTAGATTTCTTTCCCTAATTAATTTCTTCTCAATTGTAATTAAAACTTTGCTAAAAAAATTCTCATTGATTCCCCCTTACATAATGAATATTAACTTCTCTGAGTTTTCCCTAAATAATGCCCTCTCAGATTTGAATTCAAATTAGATTTTTTTCCCTAATTACTTCCCTCTCAATTATAATTAGAATTTTCCTAAACAATTCCCCCTCTCTTTTCTTGCTCGCTGCCCACCCTAGTGGGGCCCACCAGATCAGTTGCCAGTCCATTAGGCTCAAAGCCCTTAGATCTATTTTGATATTTCTATAATACTAATTACCTATATATTGCACTAATCTTACAGCATACCCAAGGGCTCTAAAGCCCATTCAAATAAAAATTTTGGTCAGCAAATCCAAGCAGAATTTCCCCCATCATTAAATTGGTATCAAGAAAAAGTTAAATATTGGATAATAAAAAATACTTTGATTAGGGTTCTATGAAAACAAACTGGGCATCTAACTAATTACAAAAATATGATGCTTAATGCTCCACATAAAGAGTACCAACAAAGCACTTCCTCCACATAACTGAAGCTGAATTTAGTGCGCATTTTGGTTGCTTGTAAAATGTAGACAGAGAACTTGCAGAAAATGAGGATTTTCTTTGTCTCATTTGAGCACGAACTTGTAACCCTCACTTCACATGGAGTTTTGAGGATGTTTGTGGAGTTTGAATCAATGTTAGTACGTAATTACATACAACCAAATGATGCATTAAACAAACTTCTTCATTTTTCAAAATTCAAGCTACCAAATGAGCCCTTAAAATCAATAACGCCCAAGCTCCAATCAAACAAAATAATAATAATAATAATAAAGACAAAAGCTGCAGTTTTCGGCCTTCACAAAACCAAAAACCAACTAGTTCCGCTAGCTAAATTCGGATTATCTGCTAATCCTCCTGTTAAAAATAATTGCTTGGAATAAAATAAGAAATAAAAGTTACCTTGGTAAGGACTTGAAGAATCTCAGCTAACTTAAGCAAGGGTTTGAAGAATCTCAGCTAACTTAAGCAAGAGTTTGAAGAATCTAAACAAAATACTCCGAACTCGTTGATTTGATTTGGCCCTTGCCTCGTGGATGCTGAAGATATTACAGATAGCCCTAATTCCAGCCAAAGAAATTCCTATCCATTTGGAATAAACCAATAACTTATTTGCCCATAAGAAAGGCCAAAATTGCGTTTTTTTTCGCTCATGCTTGCTTTAGAAATAGGAGATTTTTTGTTTTCTTGAAAATATGCTTGTTTGGATCAAAATACTCTAAAAGTTTTTTTAATTGGTTGAAAAAAAAAATTGCAATGTAAAAGAAATATAATATAAAATATTTATTTTGAAGTTTTTCGAATGAGTGTAAAGTAAATGCATGTGAATACTTTTTTTGTTTGGTTTGAAATAAAATGAATGTAGTGTAAAATTTAAATAGAGTGACGGCTAATGGTGGCGATAATGGCCAACAACAGATGGTTATAGTGGTGGATGACGGTTAGGTGGTGGCAGCCAGTGGTGTTGGTGGTTGACGATGGATGGTGGTGGTGGCAGTGGCGACCAACAACTAGTGGAGGTAACCAACGATAGTGGAGGGCGACCGACAATGGTGGACGGGGGCGAGTGGCGGCAACAACTTATGATGGGGGCAGGCGACGAGTGGCAGTGACAGGCGGTGGATGGCGACGGTGGCTGGTGGTGGCCGGCAGGAGGCCGGCTGGTGGCGGCAGTCGAGCTAGCTTGCTTGTAGTGTAAACAATTCTTGCTCAAAACTAGTCGAGTTTATTTTACCTTAAAAATGAAATAAAATAGTTTACATCACATTTACTTCTTTACTTTGCATTCCTTTTTCATACAACCAAATATCAATATTTTCAAAACCTCTATATTTGGAACACTCTACACCCATTTTACTTCTAACTAAACAACCCCTCATTCTGAATGAAGCATGAACAAATTTCTTTGAAGTCCACCACGATCAAATAAAAATCAAATAACATTGAAAAAAATTTGGTCAAAGCTCAAATCATATGTAATCAAAATTCAATCACCGAACATTTTTTAAGTTCTAATAAAAAATTAATCATAATTATTTAAATTTGTTTTCAATTAAGATTGGAATATAGTTCAAATAAAAAATTATTAGAAAAATTTATAAATGATTGAATAATAAATTTGAATAAGATTTGTTCATTGTTTAACATAACACATTAAATTCATAGACCGATCACAATAAATATAACACAATGAATTAAGCTTTAACATGGGTCGAATAATGATTGATTAGGGTTCAAATAGGTTTAAATAGGGTACATACAACATAGAGGGATCATAGTATAACTAACAGAATAAATTGAGCTATAACATAATTAACGGATAACCATAACACATGAAAATAAAAAATAATACATCACTACACAAACCATGTAGCAACAATAATTTAAGAATTATAATTGATTCATGTAATGAAATAATTATAAAGGAAGGGGGCACTTGATCTTATAAGTAAGTCGATTATGGCCTCTAAATTAGCATGGGTTATGCCTACATTGGATTGCACCCTTCTCTCCCTTTGAAGGCCTTTTAGTTTTTTTTTTAATTTTTTTATTACTACTCTTAAGTTTTATTACTTGAGGTAATACAACATATATCTTTATCTCGTATATAACCTCCGAAGTATCCATTTTTTTCTATTGTATATATATTTCAGCTTTATGTAGTTAACCATGCTTCCTAGATATAGAACTTTAAATACAATGAGTTAGATCCAAATCTATCCATAAATGACACCTAACCTTACTAGCACCTAGAACCTATTTGAGAAAGGAGAGAAAGCAAATTACTAAAAAATTTGAATAGAAATGCTCAATGGGCTCATAATCTCACCCATTCAAAAAAAAAAGGATCAAGAACTAAAATACTCATTTGTACCATTTATTTATAAGGATACAAAGGTTACATGTGTCACGCCCCAAGATCTATATTAAAAAAATTATATTATTTTTCATTTTAGCCATTTAACTTGAGCTTACCAATTTCTTATGACAACAGAAAGAATTATGCATGTTGTCCGGAGGCTCATATCATAGAATCCTTATCTTTTCATGAAAATATGTAAAATTACATAATGAGCATATGACCTAGTAAGTAATCAAAATCTTACAACTTAAATTAATGAAAGGTAAAGGAGAACAGTATGTTATAAATCATTTAAAGAAATATATGCATCAATATATCTATATCGATTATCTATATCAATAATTAGTCTATAACATATCATATCTCAGTCAGTTCTGTTTCATTCTTCCATCATAAACTCTAATAAATCAATTAGTCAGTAAATCTTTATCACTCATTCAATTCCATCCAATCTTATCATCTATTCAGCTCACATCAATTTGTTAATTACAATCACAATATCAATAATAGTATTCAGTATGAGTAACATAGTTGTATCAGTAACAACATGAGTATCAGTAATCAATATCAATATCGAAAATTAGTAATTAGTGTCAATATCAATATTTAGATCAGTAATTAGTATCAATATTAGTAATTAATATCAATAATAATTTTAATATTGGTATCAATATCTGATATTAAGATGAGGGTATCTTGAGTTTGTGGGTATTATATGCAATTAATTATACCAGTGAATCAGTGTTCTATCAGATATTCATATGAGAGTATCTTGCTACTGCATTTATGACTCCCAATCAGTCACCCCTTATGATACCTAATGAGTATACTCCTAACAACTCCTTTTCAATCATGTGAATCAGTCACTTCGACTCATTATAACTCCTAATCAATCTCCAACTCCTTATGACACCCATCCACTAACTCCTATCAATCATAAAGATATTATATCATATATCTGATATTAAGCATTACATCATATTTAAACATCATATCAGATTTAGACTAATAGCAAACATTCTTGCACAACTTAATCATATTAATCATTTCAGTACATATTATCTTGCAGTCTTATCATGTCAAATCATAATATAACACTTTTCAACCCATTTTCAATCTATCTTTTTCCTACTCATTTTACCCAAAAATTCATATACACATATTTAATTGGTAAAAATATAATAATATTATGTTATATTATTCAAAATGATCAAATCTAGAACATATCAAAAGTTATAAGATGAAAGCTTATAAAATCATGATATAATATATTTTTGGTAGATTTAGGAGAGATAAACTCATAGAAATCAAAATCATTGAAAATAAAAGTAAGAAGATAGTTACTTACAATAAATTAAATAAAATCTATAACAGAAATAGCGGGTAAATAGAACCCAAAGACCTTTCTCTCTCATTTCTCTTCTTTTCTTCATTCAATTTCTTCCTGGCCAAGCAACCAAGTAAGGAAGGCTGTGGGATGAGACACATATATTTATAATAAATATATATAAAAATACTATTAATGGCTTAATACCATAGTGCTCTACTATAGAATTTTCATATTTAAAAAAAATTTATTTCACATTTTTAGGTTATTACAATCTCTCTACCTTTAAAAAATGTTATCCTCGATATTTCCATATCAGTTTGTGTGTGTATATGAGAGAGAGAGAGAGCATGCTCAAAATAAAATTTCAAACTTAAATCAACTAATTATAAATCAGAAATCACATCAAATCAGTATAAAAAATTGTGTCAAAAAACTTAACTTATAGAAGGATAAAAGAATACAAAATCTTACCAATGGATTCATTTTTTTATGCTTGAACAGTTAAATAAATCATTAAGATGAAATGCATAAAAAATCATGTGTGCAACTCGTATTCATGCATGTAAAATAAAATCTCATTTTTATTCCACTCATACACTCTATATTCCATTTATAAGCTCTAGTTATATTTCAATTATTTCAATAACTATTGCTTTGATACCATTTTATTACACCTGGAGATCTATATTGGAAGAATTGCATCTGTTTTTCATTTTAGCTATTTAACTAGAGCTTACCAATTTTTTTATAAATAATGAGAAGAATTATGCATGTTGTTTGGAGCCTCATATCATAGGATCCTTACTTTTCTTGAAAACATATAAAACTGTGTAATGAGCACATGGCGTAGTAAGTAATAAAAGGAATGTTGTCTGGGAGTTAGTAAAAAGACCTAAGAATTAAAGTATTGTAGGAACCAAATGGGTCTTTAAGAATAAAATGAATGATTCTGTTGTGGTGGTTAGGAATAAGGCATGATTGGTGGCTAAGGGGTACAACTAAATAGAAGGGATTGACTTTGAGGAGACCTTTGCCCCTGTAGCTATATTGGAAGACATTAGAGTACTACTAGCCTTTGCATGTTATAAGAGTTTAAACTTTTTCAAATGGATGTCAAGAGTGCCTTTTTAAATGGGGTAATAAAGGAAGATGTGTTTGTAAAGCAACCCCCAGGTTTTGAGAGTTCCCAATTTTCAAATCATGTTTACAAATTAAAAAAACCCTTGTATGGTTTAAAACAGGCACCTAGAGCTTGATATGAGAGGCTTAGCACATTCTTACTGGAAAGGAAGTTTGTTAAGGATAGCGTAGATACCACCCTTTTTCTAAGAAAAGTAGGAGATGATTTACTTATTATCCAGATCTATGTTGATGATATACTGTTTGGATCTTCCGATAAAAATTTATGTGATAATTTTTTTAAAATAATGAGTAAAGAGTTTGAGATGAGTATGATGGAAGAATTGTCCTACTTTTTGAAGGTTAACATAAGGTAAATGGATAATGTGACCTTTCTTAATCAATCAAAGTACACTAAGGACATCTTGAAAATATATGAAATGGATAAAGACAAGCTAATAAACACTCTCATGAGCTCCACTATTTAGTTAGATAAGGATTCAAATGAAAAATCTATTGATCAAAAGAAGTACAGAGGAATAATTAGATCACTACTTTACTTGACTGCTAGCTGACCTGATATAATGTTTAGTGTTTGTCTCTGTGCTAGATTTCAAGTTGATCTTAAAGAATCCCACCTGACTACAGTTAAGAGAATTCTTAGATATTTCTTAGGTACCCCAAACTTAGAAATCTGGTATCCTAGACACAACACTTCTTTTGAGATTATCAGATATTCTGATTCTGATTTTACGGGGTGTAGGGTGGATATAAAGAGCACTTCTGGAACTTGTCAATTCATAGGACAATCCTTAACTTCCTGGTCTAGTAGAAAATAAAACTCTATTGCACTTTCCACTGCTGAAGCTGAGTACATTACCTTAGGAAGTTGTGTGGCCCAAGTCCTTTAGTTAAAGCAACAAATCTTGGATTTAGGATTACCTGTTGGTACAATTTCAATTTTATGTGATAATACTAGTGCCATCTGCATCTCTAAGAATCCTATCCAACATTCAAGAACTAAACACATTGACATAAGGCATCACTTTATTAGGGACCATGTTACCAAAGGGGACATTGAGCAACGCTATGTAGCAACTAAAAACTAACTGGCTGACATCTTTACTAAACCACTGTCCTTTGACTCATTCAGCATCTTAAGGATTAGATTGGATGTGATTGACATAAATGCATGAATTTGATGGCTACTGATTTCTGAAGTTTTTGCTTTTCAATTTTCTTTTATTTTTATTTAATTTGATTATCTGTTTTCTTTTTGGTTTTTATTCTCTACAGATTTTTTTTTATCGTTGTTGTTTTCCCGATTTGGTTATTTCTTTTTATGCGCTTTCTTTCTTCTTTTATTAATTTACTGTTTATTTTCTTCAGAATCAGATCACTGCTCACTACTGCTGATAAATTAGATTTCTAACTGAGAGTTTTGCCTTATTTTTGTTTGGAGGCTTCTAAGCAGTGATTGACTCCTCTAAAATAATTAAAGGGAAGAAATATTGATGATTGTTTCTCTTTCTCTAACTCCTTTAATGGTGTATTATTCCTTTTGGATAAAAATTATTTTCAAAATTAAAAAGTTGGTTTTTAAAATAGAGATCTATTTTATCTTCATATAGTAATCTATCTCATATGGATTGTGTTTTCAAAGCATTGAATCAATGTTATATTTTTCTTAATCAGGTGATTGCACTTATCATATGAAGTATGATTTTACTATATGAATTACTCTTCCTTACTGTAGAGAGTGAGTTTTTCTTCTCTTATGTCTGGAAGGTAATCTCACAACTGAGATTCTTTAGAGATTATGAACGAAAGTAAGCTTGCAAGAGAAATAAAAAGAGTCACAAAATGGGCCCAAAAGATGAAAAGATGCTCAATGATGCCAAAAAATAAAAAAAATACACAAATTTTATCAAAAATCAAAAGATGCGTAAAGTGTGCCAAATAAATTATAAAAGAGGCACAAAATGAGCCAATAAAGAAATAGCTTTCTTCCCTTTCAGATTTTTAAATGTCTTAGAAAAATTCATGCGCCACTTAATAATTTCAAAAACTTGAGCTTGAAAATCATGATTTCTGATTCCTTCCTTTGTAATACTTTTTAATGAGATATTTTTCTGGAATGAGGCTTGAAAGGATCTTTTTCAAATCTAATTTCTTTTCTTCTGAATTAGACTTTTGTTTGAAAGGAAATTGAACCTGTAAGGTGTTTGAGGTAGGAGTTATGAAAATTGATTTTCTAACTTTTCTGGTTTTCAGACTGTCAATTTCTTCTTATTAGCTCTTGAATTGAAAATTAAGGAAAAATTCTGATTTATTGGAGCAAATCGATTAAAAAAAATCCTTTTTTAGGTTTTGTTCTTGGTTCCTCATTTTTTTATTTATGTTTTTATCTTTGCTTTAATTGTGATTTATTTTGTTTTTGTACTGTCCTTTTCATTTTCTTTGTGTTTTAGTGATGTCTTTCCCCTTTTTGAGATGTCAAAAGGGGGAGTAGTTTGGTTGTTAGTAGCATTCTGGGTCATTATACTTTTGAGTCATCAATATTCAGTATTCTTGTACTGTTTGCCTGGCTAATAGAAATTGCATTCCTTAGTCTTCATTGCTCTGTGTTTTATTTACTGAATTTGAAATTATTTAACAAATGTTTGCCATCATAAAAAAGGAGGAGATTGTTATAAATCTAGATTCAAGAATTATGATTTTGATGATAACAAATATTTCTATTTCTGTTTGATTGCCTAACCTTTCAGGTCTGCAAGATCAAGTGCAAATCAAGTCAGCTCAAGATCGGGTCTATATGTGTTCAAATGTAATTTTTTTCTTTCTTGAGTCAAATATAATGTAATGAATTTCCTAGCTAAGTAACCTTACACATATACTCAGGGGGGATTTTGTGTGAGTTAGAATTTCTGTGCTATTTTTATTCATATCATCCTGGATGATAGTAATATCATCCTAGATGATCCATTGAAAATAAAATCCCTAATTAGGGTAGTCATGTTAAGTCAGTTTGATTAAGCAGATCATCCTGTACTATCCTCCCATCGCACAGGATAATATGTTCAAATCAAAAAATCTTAGCTGCTAGACTAAGTTAGTCAAGTTTTTATTTTTAGTATTTTGGACTAATCATTCTGGATGATATATGGATCATCTAGGATGATTCATTGTAATTATGCCTAAATTTGTCAGATGATTAAGGAAAGCAATTAATGATTATTTGATTGATCACATCGTCCTGGACGATCAATTACAAATCCTTATCGTCTAATGTATTTCACCTGGATGACCCCAACTGTCTGTTGGACGATATGTTCCTTTTTATACTAATCATATGGGATGATATATTTATCATCCTGGAAAATATATTTATCATCCTGGATGATCAGTTATTTTGAAATTGTCCAGCATAGTTGTCCTGGACGACCCGAACTATTGGCCGGATGATATTGGGCATTTTCTGAACTAATTATACCGGATGATAGAGATATCATCCTGAATAATCAAGTCATTTCTCCAGATCATCCAGACTTTTCTTCTAGATATCCCGGACTGTCTACTGGATGATATTCCTGATTTAAACTAATCATTTAGGATGATCACAGGATCGTCCCGGACGATCAGAACAAACCTTATCTTCTAATCGACCAGAAGAACCAAATCATCTAGGCTGATATGTGTGTTTTTTTACTGATCGTACAGGACGATCGAACGATCATCCTAGATGATCTTTGACGGCAAGTTGAAATTTAGGGTAATTTTTGAGCCCTTGTATTTAAGATTTCTTGTATTCTCTTATTTAAATCTTTTGCCGCCATCCTCACCTGAGAGAGCTTTGAGAGGGAGAGGGAGAGCTTGAGAGAGAGAGAGAGAGAATCTTGTGAGGGGGAGTTATGAGGTGTTCATAAAGGTTACTCCAAGCAAGGATTCGAGTCGTCGTCGTCTCCAGTCATCATCCCTTGTCCCTTAGTGTCTCTTTGAGAAGGATCGTTTGCAAGAAGATTAAGGTTCTCTGCCTACTTCAGGAGGAAGTAAAAGAAGGTAAGGTTCTCTACCTACTTCAGGAGGAAGCGAAAGGAGGTAAGGTTCTTTATCTGCTTTAGGAGGAAGCAAAAGGAGTCTGGGTTTTCTACCTCACCGGGTTGGAGAAAAGGTGTTTTATAAAGGCTTCTCCACCTTGCTGAGGGAGCAGAAGGAGAGTCACTATGTTTTAGTGCAATACCTGGAGGGGAGGCTCTGGGGGAGTGGATGTAGGTCAAGTTAACCGAACTATTATAAAATCTGGTGTATTCTTTCTGATTATTTTTCGCATTATTATTTTTCTACGATTAACTGCTTAGGTGAAATCTATATTTGATTTATGCTATCGTATTTGTTTTAAAACATTCATAAAGGTTTCAAAATTATTTTTAATTAAGAATTTTTAAAACTACCAATTCACCCCCCTTTTGGTTAGCCTTGGGACTAGTTCATAAAGGCTTAACATCCCTAACGAACTTTCACCCTCAACCTAGAAAAATTAAAAGCCCCATGACTGGACCCTTAATTTAACATTAATTTAATTTTTAATGAAATTAATATTTAATTATATTAAATATTTAAAAATAATTAAAAATTTTAAATAATTCACAAACACTTGAGAACACTCCCATGGGTCATTCCTGACCTTTGGGAGTAATTTCATGATGTTTGGAATCAGTTTGGAGCAAAATTGTTAAAAGCCTCTTTAATTAACCAATTAAATACTCAAATTTTAAAAATTCATAATTAATTTCAAAAATTTTCAAATTGAGCAAACTCAAGGGCATTACACTCTATTTAAGGTCTAGTATTTTCTAAAATATGTTAAACCACTAGAAATAAGTTAAAGTCAAAAATTTAATATTTTGGTTAACCGTAGTTCAAATTTGAGTCAAAACTTTAAAAATTCATAACTTAATCTAGACAAATCCAAATCCAATAAACTTAATGTCTAATTACTCATCTTAAAGAAAATATCAAATTTTAATTTAATTTAAAAAAGTCAAATTTGACCCTTTAAGTTAATGCATTAATTCATAAAAATTCTAAATATTCAATGATTAAGTAAAACCCCTAAAAATATTAATTTGATTATTAAGATCAGTTAACCAATCCCTTAATACATAATAAGCACTCCAAAGATGAAATTTTTAAAATGGACTACCTTAAGCTGTGGGGCTACGTGCCCTAAGAAGGTTTCATCCTTGAGCCCACTATAACAGCATCACGAATGGATTTAATAGAGTATAAAACTTTTAAATTAATGGATTAAAAAATAATTAACCAGATTAAAATCTTTAATTCAATTATATCAATCTATTTTTTAGGATGGACTACCTTGAGCTGCGATGCTACATGTCCAAAGGAGATTCATCCTCGAGCCCACTATGACAACGCCACGAACCAGTGATGGCAAATTTAATTAGTTTAATCTTTAAAATGAACAACCAATTAGTTTAATTAAATGTTATCAACCCCTTCAGCTTTAATCAATTAAACTAACTTAACAAAACTAGTTACTACTAGGTAACCCGAGCCTACGAGGCTATTAACTTAGCCCCAAGGAAGGTGAAATAAACTTTATGGCCCTAGTGTAAAAAAAGGTAGTAATCACTCAACACCTAAAAATATATTTAAAAATCAACATCAAAATATTAATACTTTAACTTAGATCAAAATTTTTCTTTGACCTTCAACAAATCAAAATACCAGACAACTTTAATAATTACCTAATATAGGATATATCCAAGCCACATGGCCTACTACACACACTTTAGGTGATTTGCTAGGATAACCGACTCTAATTCTAGGCTAGGTTAGTGTTTACTTTTTTGCTACTTATGTGCCAAGTTTTTTTTATGGTTTTTACTACATACTGGTTGAAAATTGATCAATTGGTATGATTCTCTGTGATGTGTTAATTTATGCGATCTATAAATTGATGTGATGGGCGTTATATTACCCCTAGGTTTGGAATGATCTGGATTCTAACAAATTTTTTTGTAGGTGATCATGCTCATACAAGGCTATGAATCAAGGTGGTAAAAATTAAATTTAAACTGACAAATTTTTCATAGGTGCTAAAATGCTAAGTCCCTCTTGAAATTAAAAGAGTATGGCCAAGTGTGGATGTGATTTTATTTTAGGCAAAAATATATATAATTGCTTGGGATGTATTTTAATTATAACTGCCTAGGATAACCATGCAAGTTGTTTAGAAGCTTTTATATTTTTTAGATGCAATATAATTTAATTGAGTTAAGAGTTGAGAAAGTTGATCTTTGAGATGGGATCTTAAACATCCAACTTAGAATCCAAATAGGAGGGAACATTCCTTATAGGAGAGTTTCCTTTCATTTGGAGAATCAAGTTAGGATGATTTTGAATCTAAAGAGGAAAGAAACACCCCTTCGGGGGAGGAATTCTTTCCATTTGGATTCCTGGACCTGATGAATCCAAGGAGCTCGTAAAAGGATGAAGTAGTGAAGACAGAGAATATCTCATTCTCAAAGTCACTTGCATCTTTTCTAAGATTAGAATCCAGGTTGTTATCAGTGGTACCCAACCACTTTTAATTTTTACAGACTCTGGGTTGTAATTAAGTGACACTTGCCATATGGACATTAAATTTATTTTATTATTTATTAATTTATTTATATTAGCTAGGTTCAGGCCACTATTGTTTAGTGCCCAAATTAGACTTAGGATCCAGGGTGAACTTAAAATCATAAGACCCCACCTTTGAGAATATAATCCTAACTTTCTAATAAAATGACAACTCAAAATTTCTTTTCAAGTCAAAATTTTAAAGCTCAATACATAGGATAGAATGGGGAATTTTTGAATTATTTCAGAATCCTAAAATACCTCCTACTTCTCCTCCATTGGCCTCCAGAAATAAGTGTTAAAAATTTGATCTAACCCCACTTGAAATTCCAGCCTCACTCCTTTGTTATCACTTTTTAAAAATCTCAACAAAAAAATTTATCATTATTTTAATGGAGATTTTTCGTAGGATACTCAGATTTCCTATATTGTAATTAACTACAAGGGCTTGTGCTCGTAGGAGATTTAAAGTCTCCAGATTAATTTTTAAAATCTAATTAATTCTATTTAGGAAAATCAAAATCAACGATGATCATTATCCTTATATTCAGATGATCGATAATAAATAATACCTTTTCCTTGAGAAGATGTATCATTTTTTATCATGACTTTGAATATGACATTAATGATACTTCATCTAGATTATTTTAGCTAAATATTTGACTGAATGTCATTTTGACTCTTCGGGCTCATATATAGTTCTTCCTTCAATTTGAATATCATAATCAGGATGAAATTTATAGTTTATTATCTGAACCCATTAGGGAATGATATTTTTACCTCCCGAGGCGATATATCATTCATAATAATGTGTTCGACTTCAAAACTAAAATTCTAGAAATTAAAACTTTCACAAAGAAGTTTAATTTCAATTTGTTTTGCATTTTCAAAATGCAAAGCAAAAGATTTTTCAAACTCAACATAAAAAAATGGCGACTCCACTGGGGACTATCTCTCTCTCCATCTTTAATAGTGGTATAAATTTTATTGCATATGTAGTTTTGACTACCTTCCTTCTGTTGGTTTCTCTACCCATTTCTTCTTTGGGTGAGTATGGCCAACATCAAAAAGAAAAATTGAGAGATGAGTGAGGAAATCTCCTCTAAATTAAGGATTTGATATTTCACCTCAAGTCAATTGATGGAATGAAAGAGTCAAGCAAAATTCTTAGGATTCTTCATATAATTTTTGTAACCTTGCATGATTGAGTGAAACTCAATATGTTGAGTTTCAAAATTTGAAGAAGGTCCATCAATTTTAAGTTCGAGTCCAAAACTCCCTTTAAAATTATCAAAGTCAATCTTGGATGTCATTGCTATGTGTTACCCTACAATATCTCCTTGTAGCTTAATACATATAATGTTAATGCAAACTTCTCTAAGTCATAAGTGATCTTTGTAGGTTATCATCATCTGACGAATAATATCTCCTATGACTCAACAAATGCAATAAGAAGCAAAATCATTTGTGATTTTTTTTCTAGTTCATTTTAAATTTCTAATTCAAATCCTCTCTTTTCAATTCCAGATAATCAAATGGCTAGCAAATTAATCTTTTCTCTTGACCGTGACCTCTTTGTGGAAGAGTTAATCTATAACAATATAATCCAATTTGGAATGAGATTCAAGACCCTCAAGCTTTCAGTTAATGGGGGTGTAGTCATTAACCTAGCTGCTTAGGGGGAAAAGTGAAAGTTTGATAAAGGATGTTAAGCCTATGTGAACTGTCCCTAGGTGCACTAAGACGGGGGGTGAATTGGTGAATTTAAAAACTAATTGCATACTTCAATATACAATACATATAGGTTCAAAAATTTTTAGTAATTAAAAATAAGCAATAACCATCACTTGATGCTGAAGTGAATAATTTTATCAAAAGTCAAAATAAAGATGAAGATATTCTAATCAACAGAACAAAGCATTAATCATGATTTTCACTAAGAAATTATCACAAAAATAAAATACAAAAACACTAAAGTGCTAAAATTTATAGTGGTTCGATCAAATAATAACCTATATCCACTCCCCAGAGTCCTCCTCTCTGAGTATTGCACTAAATTTTAGTGTCTCTCCTTTAGCCCTCATAGCTAGATAGAGAAGCCCTTATAATCTTTCACCAACCCGGTGTGGCAGAGAACCTTGACCTCCTTTCTCACCCTCCAGGTGATGGCAGAGAACCATGACCTCCTTTCTTACTCTCTTGGTGATGGCAGAGAACCACGAACTCCTTTCTCACCCTCCTGGTGATGGCAGAGAACCACAAACTCCTTTCTCACCCTCTTGGTGATGGCAGAGAACCACAAACTCCTTTCTCACCCTCCTGGTGATGGCAGAGAACCACAAACTCCTTTCTCACCCTCTTGGTGATGGAAGAGAACCACAAACTTCTTTCTCACTCTCCTGGTGATGGTAGAGAATCACGACTTTGAGCTAAAGAACTTCTTCCTAGAGCTACCAAAGAAATCGAGATGGATACTTGGAGGAAATAAGGCAGGACACTTGCTTAGAGCAACCATGTAAACCTCTCACACTACTTCTCCCTCACACACAAGCTCTCCCTTTCTTCTTCTGAAATCTCTCCTAAATCTTGTTTTCCAAGCTCTCTCTCAAGAACACTCAGCAGCCAAAGACTTGAAATAAGTCTTTTGAGAGAGATTAAATGTAAGGCCTCACAGAAAGCCCTAGAATTCAATTTTGGAAACTCTGATCATATAGTACGATCCAAGGTCATATGATATAACTAGTTTAAATCACTCTCTTAGTACTATACGAATTATAAAGAGATGTACGAACAGTTCAACTGATTATTCTAATTGTCTAGTATGATAGGAAGAGTCATCCAGTACGATTAGTTGAAACATCTTGGTTTATCATCCCATATGATTGGTGATAATAAATTATCATCCCATGCAAGGATCTGGTCATACAATACGATTGGCTCTAGTCATCACGTATGATCTGATTGGACAATTTAACCAAAAATATTTTTCTAATTATTGGATTAATTTAGGCAAGATTTAATTACATCGTATAGTATGACACCTATCGTATAGTGCGATTAGTACAAATTTTGAATTTTAAAATATTACCTAAATTATGATTGCCATTTAGGATTTTGATTTTAATTATTCATCCTGTACGATCAGGATCATACATTACGACTAGTTTAAATTTCTTTAATTATCATATTTAGCCATTTTAATAATTTTCTAATATGCTAATCGTACAGTATGATATGTATTATACAGTACGATTAGTTTAAAAAATTATAATCTTAATTTTTTCATTATCTCACTCCCTTGAGTGTGTGTGTGCACGATCACCAAGTTTAGCATCCACCAAATATATGATTTGACTCAAGAAATGTAAAAATAAGAAAAAAAATTAGAATGACAAACTCTTCCAGACACTTTAACCCTATTCTACCCAGTCTTGAGATGAATAATTTTGCATAGTGTATGGTGGACCTAAAATGTTAGTGCACAATAAAAATGGATTTGCAATAAAAATAATAATTAATAGGAGATAACATAATAAGGAATCTAATAATATTTGTTATTATCAAAATCACAAAACTTGGGTCTAGATTTATAATAATCTCTCTCTTTTTGATGATGACAAAAATTATTGGTAGATAACTTAAAATGATTTTTGCTATTTCCTAAACTCCCCCTTACAAGTTAATTTTTTAAAAATAAGGAGAGTTTTTTTAATTCTATATATATATATTAAAATTTTTTATAAAAAATGAGATAAAATGAACACAAGAAAATTGAGAAATGAAAGTTCGAAAGGGATGTTAAGCCCTAGTGAACTAGTCCCGAGGCTAACCAAGAGGGGGGGTGAATTGGTTATTTAAAAATTTCACGATAACAACAAAAATCTTTTCGATACTTAGCAGCGGAAACAAGTAAACAAGAACGAAAAGATCAACCAAAGATATTCACCCAAGCAGTTTATATTGAAAAGTAAAGTGCAAAACTGAATCAGAAAAGCAAACCAGATTTTATAGTGGTTCGGTCAACTTGACCTACGTCCACTCCCAGGAGCCTCCCCTCCGGGTATTGCACTAAACAAAAGTGTCTCTCCTTTTGCTCCCACAGCAAGGCGGAGAAGCCTGTACAAAACACCTCCTTTTCACCACACGGTGAGGCAGAGAACCTGACCTCCTTTCGCTTCCTCCTGAAGCAGGCAGAGAACCTTCGAACTCCTTTTGCTTCCACCTGAAGCGGGCAGAGAACCCCGGATCTTCTTGCGAACGATCCTCCCACGAAGAACACCGACTAGACGACAGACGACGAGCGGAGAAGATGACTCTGATCCGTGCTTGGAGCAACCTTAGTGAATCCCTCACTAACTCTCTCTCCCAACTCTCTCTTCTCTCTCTCCCAACTCTCTCTTCTCTCTAGGGTTTCTCAGGGAAGGAAGGTAGCAAAAGATTTTTCCAAAAATTGGAAAAAGTTCTTTTAAAGGAGGGCTTAAAATTTGCCCTAAATCTCAACTGGTCGGCCAAGATCGTCCAGGACGATCGGTAGACCGTCCTGTACGATCAGTTCAAATTCAGCTGATTCAGTCTGGACGATTAGGCTCTTCTGGACGATCAGTAGAAAAAGTTGTTCATATCTTCCCGTACGATACGGCGATCGTCCGGGATGATTAGTGTAAATTGAGGAAAATCGTCCAGAAGACAGTTCGGGTCGTCCAGAGAAATCTGTGCTGGACGACCAAAAAATGACTTGATCGTCCAGGATGATTTGGACATCGTCCTGTACGATTGGTTCAAAAAGGCCCAAAATCATCCTGAACACAGTTCGGGTCGTACAGCTGAAATGCACAAGACGATTACGATCGTCCGGGACGATCCTCAGATCGTCCAGGACGATGTGATCGTATCAATTAAACATTAATTACTTTCCTTAATTACCAGACTAATTTAGGCATGATTGTAGT
This sequence comes from Dendrobium chrysotoxum, assembly GCA_019925795.1. Classification (NCBI taxonomy): domain Eukaryota; kingdom Viridiplantae; phylum Streptophyta; class Magnoliopsida; order Asparagales; family Orchidaceae; genus Dendrobium; species Dendrobium chrysotoxum. The sequence goes on along the minus strand of CM034297.1, from coordinate 45,383,473 downwards.
GAATCATCCAGGACGATACACGTATCGTTCGGGATGATCAAACCAAAATACTTAAAATAAAACTTGCCTAACCTAATCTGGCGGCTGGGAATTTCTGATTTGAGCATATCGTCCCGTACGATCCAAAGATCGTCCAGGATGATCTGCTTAATCAGACCCTCTTAACTTAGTCGCCCTAATTAGGGTTTCTGTTTTAACTGTATCGTCCAGGACGATGCGACTATCGTCCAGGACGATCTGAACAAAAAATTGAACAGAAACTCTAGCTCACTCAATCTCTCCCCCTGAGTGTGTATGTGTGAAAGGTTACTTAGCTAGGGAATCAGTTACATTACAATTGACTCAATAAAAGGAAAAATCATACATTTGACACACTTGGACCCGATCTTGAGTTGGCTTGAGTGGCTCGCGGTCTTTTGTGCCTGAAACAGATTAGCCAAGCAAAACACACTGGAAACATGTTTGTCATCATCAAAACCAGATTTGCAACAATCTCCCCCTTTTTGATGATGGCAAACATTTATAAAGTAGTCTGAAAATAAAAGTAAACTAGGAGATCAAACAAAACAAATAATTTTTTAAATTTTCATTTAACAGCTAAAACAATACAGAAAACATGACTCAGAAAACAGAAACAGACACGACTACAACTGACTCCCCCTTTTGACATCACAAAAAGGAGGAGGAAAAAACAGAACACTAAAATAAAATATAAAATAGAACAACTACAAAACAAGAAAATCAGAATTTTTCCTTAATTTTAGATTCAAAAACTAATGACAGGACGATTGATAGCGCTGAAATCCAAAAAAGGTTAGAAATAATCAACTTTCGTAACTCCGACCCCGGGCACCTTATCGATGCAAACCTCTTTCAAAACAAAAATCCGATTTAGAAGAAAAGACATTAGATTTGAAAAGAGATCCTTTCAAGCCTCGTTCCAGAAAAATATCTGATATAATAGTGTTACAAAGTAAAAAATCAGAAATCAGAATTTTCCAGACTCAAGCTTTTGAAAATATTAAGTGGCGCACAGATTTTTCTAGGACATTTAACAATCTGAAAGGGAAGAAAGCTTGGTTTGGGCTCATTTTGTGCCTCTTTTTCAAATTGGTTGGCTCTTTGTGCATCTTTTGATTTTTGATACACTTTGTGTATCCAATTTGGCAATTTCGCATCTTTTCAGTTTTGAGCTCATTTTATGCCTCTTTTTCAAATTATCTGGCACACTGCACATATTTTATAAGCTTTCTCCTTTTTATAATCTTTAAAGAGTCTCAGCTGTGACATTATCTTCCAAACATAGGAGATGACTCTCCTTGGTAAGGAAGAATGATCCACAAAATAAAAGCCATACACCATATGATAAATGCAATCACTTGGTTTTAGAAAATCAAACTAATGACTTAAGACTTTGAAAACCACTATTGATATGAGGCAGATTACTGTAGGAAGATAAAATAATCTCTATTTCAAAAACTAACATTTTAATTTTGAAAAGAATTTTTATTCGAAAGAAACCATACACAAGTAAAGGAGTTAGAAGAAGAGAAACAATCATCAATGTTTCTTCCCTTTAACAGGTTCAGTGGAATCAATCACTGCGTACCAGCTTCCAAACCAAAACAAGGTAAAAACTCATAGTTAGAAATTCAGATTTTCAAAAATAGTGAACGGTGATCAGATTTTGAAAAACATAAAAACAGTAAGTGCAAGATATGAACTAGTGAATACAAGCAGGTAGAAAATCACATCAAAGTAAATACTCAAATCAAACTAACAATAAGGCTAAAATAGAAATCAGCAGAAGAAATAAAATTAACTGAAAGTAAATAATCAAAGCAAAAACTAACTAACAGAAATCAGAAATCAAAAAACTAAACCTAACTAATAGAAATCAGAATACCAATCAGAAAGATCATAAATCAGCAGTCATCAGAATCAAGCATTTATATCAATCACTCCTAATCTGGTTCTCAAAATGCTGAATGAGTCAAAGGCCAGTGGTTTAGTGAATATGTCAGCCAGCTGATTTTCAGTTGCTACATGATGTAGCTCAATGTCCCCTTTTGTAACATGGTCCCTAATGAAGTGATGCCTAATGTCAATGTGTTTGGTCCTAGAATGTTGGATTGGATTCTTAGAGATACAGATGGCACTGGTATTATCACACAGAATAGAAATTGTGCCAACGGGTACTCCTAAATCCAAGACTTGTTGTTTCAACCAAAGAACTTGGGCCACACAACTTCCTAAGGCAATGTACTCAGCTTCAGCAGTAGAAAGTGCAACTGAGTTCTGTTTTCTACTGGACCAGGAGACTAACGACTGTCCTATGAATTGACAAGTCCCAGAGGTACTCTTCCTATCCACCCTACACCCTGCAAAGTCAGAGTCAGAATATCCAATGATCTCAAAAGAGGTGCTGTGCCTAGGGTACCAAATTCCTAGGTTTGGGGTCCCTAAAAGATATCTAAGAATTCTCTTAACAGCAGTCAGGTGGGACTCTTTAGGATCAGCCTGAAACCTAGCACAAAGACAGACACTAAACATGATATCAGGTCGGCTAGCAGTGAGGTAAAGTAGTGAACCTATTATCCCTCTATACTTCTTCTGATCAACAGATTTTCCATTTGAATCCTTATCTAACTGAACTGAGGAGGGCATGGGAGTATTGATTGGCTTGGCTTTGTCCATTTCATATTTCTTCAAAATGTCCTTAGTGTATTTTGATTGATTGAGAAAGGTTCCATCATCCGTTTGCCTTATGCTAAACCCCAAAAAGTAGGACAATTCTCCCATCATACTCATCTCAAACTCCTTACTCATTATTTTGGAAAACTCATCACATAAATATTTATCAGAAGATCCAAAAATTATATCATCAACATAAATCTGGACAATGAGTAAGTCATCTCCTATTCTCCTCAGAAAAAGGGTGGTGTCTACGCTCCCCTTAACAAACTCTCTTTCTATCAGGAATGTGCTAAGCCTCTCATACCAAGCTCTGGGTGCCTGTTTCAATCCATATAAGGCCTTTTTTAATTTATAAACATGACTTGGATATTGGGAACTCTCAAAGCCTGGGGGTTGTTCTACAAAAACATCTTCTTTAATTACCCCATTTAAAAAGGCACTCTTGACATCCATTTGAAACAGCTTAAATCCCTTGTAACAGGCAAAGGCTAGTAGCACTCTAATGGCTTCCAATCTAGCTACAGGGGCAAAAGTTTCCTCAAAATCTATCCCTTCTATCTGATTATACCCCTTAGCCACCAATCTTGCCTTATTTCTCACCACCACACCAGAATCATTCATCTTATTCTTAAAGACCCACTTGGTTCCCACAATACTTTGGTTTCTAGGTCTTTCTACTAACTCCCAAACATCATTCCTTACAAATTGATTTAATTCTTCCTGCATAGCTAAAATCCAAAACTCATCCGATAAGGCTTGATTGATGTTGGTGGGTTCAGTCATTGAGATAAAGGCAGAATGGTTTACTTCCTTCCTAAGTCCATGCCTAGTCCTAACACCTTCAGAAGGGTCTCCTAAGATCAGTTCTTTAGGATGACTCGAAGAATATCTCCAATCTCTAGGCAATTGGGTTTGAGGTTCTACCCTTTCCTCCAAATTTATATTTCCAACTCCTTGGGTAACCTCAACAATCTCTTCATCTTCTACTTCAGATCTAGACTCCTTAGGATCAGATTCATCAAACACTACATGGGTTATTTCTTCCACCACCAAAGTCCTCCTATTGACCACCCTAAAGGATTTCCCCACACTTGAATATCCTAAGAACACTCCTTCATCAGATTTGGGGTCAAATTTTCCTAAGGGTGACTTCCTGTTGTTCAGAATGAAAACCTTACAGCCAAAAACATGGAGGTGGGACAGATTTGGTGTTCTACCCTTAATGATCTCATAAGGTGTCTTGTTCAGTTTTACTCTCACATTCACCCTATTCAGCACATAACAGACAGTGTTCACCGCTTCAGCCCAAAAGTATTTTGGAAGTGAATACTCGGCAAGCATGGCTCTAGCGGCTTCCACTAAGGTCATGTTCTTCCTTTCAGCTTCCCCGTTCTGCTGAGGGGTCCTAGGAGCTAAAAAATTGTGACTAATCCCATGATTCTCACAAAAACTTCCAAATCTTTCATTTTCAAACTCCCCTCCATGATCATTATGGATGGTAATAATCTCACATCCTAACTTCTTCTGAATCCAAGTAGAGAAAGATCTAAACTCATCAAATGACTCAGATTTGTGTGACAAAAACTTAACCCAAGTGAACCTTGAATAATCATCAACAATCACAAAACCATAGACTCTCCCCCCTAAGCTGGCAGTGCTAATGGGTCCAAAGAGGTCCATGTGAAGAACTTCTAAAGGTCTAGAGGTGCTAATGTCCTTAACTGAGTGAAAAGAGGACTGGACTTGCTTCCCCAACTGACAGGCATCACAGAGGTGATCCTTAGTGAACTTAAGCTTGGGCACACCTCTAACTAAGTCCTTTTGGGTGACTCTCCTAAGGATTTTCATACTGGCATGACACAATCTCTTATGCCATAACCAAGACTCATCAGCAGCAGTTTTTAAGCAAATTAAATTATCAGATTTAATGCTACTTACATCCAGCTTGTAGACGTTGTTGATCCTTTGCCCCTGTAAAACAACTTCATCATTTAAGCTTAAAATGCAGCCAGTGGGCAGGAATTTGATGCTGTATCCCTTGTCGCAGAGTTGACTAATGCTCAGCAAGTTTTGTTTCAGTCCATCTACAAGAAAAATATTATCAATCACAAAATTCTTTGAATCACCAATTATACCTATGCCTACCACCTTCCTGGTGGTGTTATCTCCAAGTGTAACCTTGCCTCCAGCTCTGGCCTCCAGCGAAATGAACTGATTTGCATCTCCAGTCATATGTCTAGAACATCCGCTGTCCAGGTACCACATGCTCTCACGAGGTCTTGTGTGAGAGCACACCTACAAAATCATCAAATATTAGTCTTAGGAACCCAAACAGGTTTGGGTTCCTTCTTATGAAAAGAAGAATGCGATACATGTGTGCTGTGCTGTGAAACAGGCAGTTTGGGTCTCCACACCCAATGTGTACTACAGTGAACAGTACAAGTGTGTGATATGTGTCCTAACATGCCACATGAAAAATATCTAACACCAGGAAAGGGATTAACTAAACGTCGTGAGTAATAGTGCCTCTTCCTAGTAGTGTATGAAACATTCTTTGATGAACTTACAACAGAATTTTTAAAAGGTGGCGGTGCATAAAACTGTTCAAAGGTAGGCGGTGTTTTGTTCTTTTCAAAAGCACTGATTTTTACTTCTAAAAACTCATTCTCTTTCTTTAAACTTGCAATTTCAAATTTTAAAGCGCCACTGTTACTTTCTACTTCACATGCCATTGTATCTAACTCTTTAAAAGCTTTTTCTAAATCAACATGCGTGGTTTTCAAAGAATCATGCTCAGAAACTAAATCAGAATATTTTTTGTTCAATTCATCAAACTCATCAAGTAGAGACATGTGATTGAAATCAAGTGTGGAATGATCTTTAACTACAGAATCATGCTCTTTTTGTAAAGTCAAATAATCTAATTTCAAACTAGCATGGGTTTTCTTAAGCTTCCTATACGATGTATGAATCTTTTCAGAAACTTCAAATAACTGATCGTAAGTAAGCTCACATACCTCTTCCTGGTCCGACTGACCAGGGTGATCATCTGCCATCAGACACAAGTTTGTTTCCTCCTCTTCAGCTTCAGTCTCAGAAGAGTCGGATGTAGAGTCTGCCCAGAACGCCTTCTGAATCCGCTTCTTGTCCTTTCTGAACTTTGGTTTCTCCTCACTCTTCTCCTTGCTTGGGTGAGCTTTAAGTGTTGGACAATCAGCCTTAATGTGTCCAGGCTTCCTGCATTCAAAACAAACCGATTCAGATGAACCCTTAAAGTTTTTATTGAACTTACCCTTGTTCCACTTCTGATAGTTCTTATGTTTCTTCCTTAGAAAGCTTTTGAATTGCCTTGTGATTAAGGCAACATCATCGCTATCAGACCCGAAAGTGCTAGCATCTGAATCTTTGGCCTTTAGTGCCACTGTCTTCTCTTTCTTGCGTTCACCTGCATCAAGTTGCCTTTGGTTCACCCCTTGCTCGTAAGCAATGAGTGATCCAAGTAAGCTGTCAATAGAGTAAGTATTTAAATCTTTGGATTCAGTAATAGTAGTAATCTTAGCATCATAAGAAGCAGGCAAACATCTAAGAATCTTGTTCACTCTTTCGTAGTTGGTAAGTTCTCTACCTAAAGCATGCAAAGAGGTAACAATCTGAGTGAACCTTGTGTACATTTCTGAAATAGTCTCACTAGGTTTCATGCGAAAAAGTTTGTAATCATGTAACAAGATGTTTAACCTAGATTGTTTGACTTTAGTTGTACCTTCATATGTTATACATAACCTATCCCAGATTTCCTTTCCCATTGTATAAGTAGAAACACGCATATAGTCTTCAGATTTCAAAGCACAAAAGAAACAGTTCAAATATTTTGCATTCAACTGTGCTAAATCACGATCATCAAACGTCCAATCAGCAAACGGCAATTCAGTATTCACATTGTTAATCATTCGAAAAGGTGGTTCGTATCCGTCCTTAACTAACATCCACATGCGATAATCAATAGATTGCAGAAAAGTAGACATGCGTGTTTTTCAAAAATCAAAAGAAATATTGTCAAACAACGGTGGTCTGGTAATAGAATAACCTTCAGCAGTATTATGATTATTACAGTTAGCCATGGATCAAATTCAAAAGTTTTTAAACATAAATTTTGAATCACGCTCTGATACCACTTGAAAGTTCGAAAGGGATGTTAAGCCCTAGTGAACTAGTCCCGAGGCTAACCAAGAGGGGGGTGAATTGGTTATTTAAAATTTTCACGATAACAACAAAAATCTTTTCGATACTTAGCAGCGGAAACAAGTAAACAAGAACGAAAAGATCAACCAAAGATATTCACCCAAGTAGTTTATATTGAAAAGTAAAGTGCAAAACTGAATCAGAAAAGCAAACCAGATTTTATAGTGGTTCGGTCAACTTGACCTACGTCCACTCCCCGGAGCCTCCCCTCCGGGTATTGCACTAAACAAAAGTGTCTCTCCTTTTGCTCCCACAGCAAGGCGGAGAAGCCTGTATAAAACACCTCCTTTTCACCACACGATGAGGCAGAGAACCTGACCTCCTTTCGCTTCCTCCTGAAGCAGGCAGAGAACCTTCGAACTCCTTTTGCTTCCACCTGAAGCGGGCAGGGAACCCCGGATCTTCTTGCGAACGATCCTCCCACGAAGAACACTGACTAGACCACAGACGACGAGCGGAGAAGACGACTCTGATCCGTGCTTGGAGCAACCTTAGTGAATCCCTCACTAACTCCCCCTCACAAGATCTCTTCTCTCTCTCCCAACTCTCTCTTCTCTCTAGGGTTTCTCAGGGAAGGAAGGTAGCAAAAGATTTTTCCAAAAATTGGAAAAAGTTCTTTTAAAGGAGAGCTTAAAATTTGCCCTAAATCTCAACTGGTCGGCCAAGATCGTCCAGGACGATCGGTAGATCGTCCTGTATGATCAGTTCAAATTCAGCTGATTCAGTCTGGATGATTAGGCTCTTCTGGACGATCAGTAGAAAAAGTTGTTCATATCGTCCCGTACGATACGGCGATCGTCCGGGACGATTAGTACAAATTGAGGAAAATCGTCCAGAAGACAGTTCGGGTCGTCCAGAGAAATCTGTGCTGGACGACCAAAAAATGACTTGATCGTCCAGGACGATTTGGACATCGTCCTGTACGATTAGTTCAAAAAGGCCCAAAATCGTCCTGAACACAGTTCGGGTCGTATAGCTGAAATGCACAAGACGATCACGATCGCCCGGGACGATCCTGAGATCGTCCAGGACGATGTGATCGTATCAATTAAACATTAATTGCTTTTCTTAATTACCAGACTAATTTAGGCATGATTGTAGTGAATCGTCCAGGATGATACACATATCATCCGGGACGATCAGACCAAAATACTTAAAATAAAACTTGCCTAATTAATCTGGCGGTTGGGAATTTCTGATTTGAGCATATCGTCCCGTACGATCCAAAGATCGTCCAGGACGATCTGCTTAATCAGACCCTCTTAACTTAGTCGCCCTAATTAGGGTTTCTGTTTTAATTGGATCGTCCAGGACGATGCGACTATCGTCCAGGACGATCTGAATAAAAAATTGAACAGAAACTCTAGCTCACTCAATCTCTCCCCCTGAGTGTGTGTGTGCAAGGTTACTTAGCTAGGGAATTAGTTACATTACAATTGACTCAATAAAAGGAAAAATCATACATTTAACACACTTGGACCCGATCTTGAGTTGGCTTGAGTGGCTCGCGGTCTTTTGTGCCTGAAACAGATTAGCCAAGCAAAACACACTGGAAACATGTTTGTCATCATCAAAACCAGATTTGCAACAAGAAAGAATTAAAAAGCATAAGAAACTTGCAAAATAATAGACTAGTCCTAACTTAAATAAGAAGTACAAACAACCAACAAAATGCTACTCCCCCTTTTGACATCACAAATGGAGGGAACAATGAAACAAAGACACCAAAATAAAATAGACATCCCAAAGCTGAGACATAAAAATAATATAAACACAAACACTATCACAGAATAAACTAAAAATAAGAAGGGTCCTGATCAGGTGGAGGTGGTTGTGGTGGTGGTTGGAAGAATCATTGAATCAAAACGAATTACTCTCCAAGCCAAGCCATGCCATTTTTATGCTATTGGTGCTATTCTGCTACATTATTATCAAATCAAGTCTCACACTGATTAAATCTATGAAGTAGTGTATCATACTGAGAGGGCTGTTGAATAGGTGCTAGTGCTGGAGGTGGTGCTGGTGATCGTCCTTCCTCAACTTCCTCTGTCTCGGGGTTAATATAGTTAACATTTCTATGACAAGCGCTATGAAGGACATAGAAAGAGTTATTTGAGTAGAAAGTTGGAAGGTGATCTAGTGGTGAAGAGAATTAAAAATTGTACTTTAATTTAAGGATGAAGGCGATTATGTTACTTAAGGCAAGATTTGGCTTTCTTTTATGTTTAGGATCTTGAATGCAGGTAATATTCTCAAGATACTAAATAATTAAATCACTTACATTGAAATCAATCTTGTCCATTAAGAAATAAGTGGTGAGGGACAATAGAGGTGTGATATTGATTCGATCCCCAGCTTTTGGAATAATTGAGTTTTAAAGGGTATGTTGTATGATTCGAGCATCTTGTACTAAGAAATTGATGTGAGGAATGTGGTATCTGACTATCAATTCCCTAAGGGTAGTGTTAGTAAGGGTCCAGTCATAGTCTGAGTTAGAAGCTACAAGGTGAATTTTCTCGCCAGTGGAAGAAAGGTGGAGGAATTCATGAAAGTCTTGGTAGGCAATTTCAACAGGCATCCTATTGATGTAAGATTGGATGGTAATACCCTCACTGTTAATATAGAGGCTGGAAAATAATTTGAAAAGGAGTTTGAATTTGAAAGGGTACGAAAGAGTGAGAATAAAAGGAAGGGTGATATGAGTGAAAAGAGTGAGTACTTGGAAGTTCAGAATTTTTTGATTTATGATTTTTGAGGGTGTGATCCTGATAGCCTTATAACGATTGTATGCCTCTTCGTTAGCTACTTCGACAAAGCAAGGATCCATGGGCCATCAGGAAGAGCTTTCGACGAGAGCTCTTCATCGCTTTCCACCTGCCATTTCAAGGGCTAAGACCTTAGGGAGAAGGGAAGAGAATTTGAAAAGAGTTGAGTGACAAAAAAATTCTTACTTTCCCTCCCTTTAAATAGAAATTGACCATATCATATAGTATGATAGGGTATCATACAGTACGATCGACTGCATTAAATTCATCTAGTCTGATAAGTCAAAAATAGTAGTTTTATTATACAATATGATTAGAATCGTACTAGATAATTAGTGTAATGATGGTTATCCTTAGGAGTTAGTCTGGATGATCGTTGACTTATTAAATCTAAAAGTTTGTTAGGGTTGTTAAGCCCTTATGAACTAGTCTAAAGGCTAACGAAGAGGGGGGTGAATTGGTATTTTTAATATTTAACTTGAATAACGAGGAAAATCTTTTACAATTTTTAATATTTTAAAAATAAACTACTTTTATCCCAAGGCGAAAGTAGAACAATATCATAGAAATAGGAGTATGATATTTTAAACACATAAATAATCAAGAGTAAATAATGCAAATTTTAAAGTGCAAAAAAGTAAATGAAAAGAGCACACCAAATTTATAAAGGTTCGATCAACTTGACCTACGCCCACTCCCTAAAGCCTCCCCACCAGGTATTGCACTAAACTATAGTGTTTCTCCTTTGCCCCCATAGCAAGGCGGAGAAGCCCTTACAAAATCTTTCCACCAACCTGGTGAGGCAAAGAACCTTGAATCCTTTTACTCTCTTCTGGAGTAGGCAGAGAACCTGATAATCCTTTTACTCTCTCCTGGAGTAGGTAGAGAACCTGACAATCCTTTTACTCCCTCCTGGAGTAGGCAGAGAATCTAGATCTGATGATGATGATCATCTCCCTAGAGCCACCAAGGAACCAAGGATGAAGAAGGAAGAAGATGATCGAATCCTTGCTTGGAGCAACCTTTGTGAAACCCCTCACAAACTCCCCCTGATAAGATCCTCTCTCTCTCCCCTAAACTCTCCCTCTCCTCTAAGCTCTCTTTGGATAGGAAAACAACAAAAGATATTTCAATATCAGATAGAAGAGCTTAAATAGAAGGCCTCAAAAAGTGCCCTAAATTTCAACTAACCGTCAAAGATCGTCCAGGATGATCTGTCGATCATCTTGTATGATTAGTACAAAAATAAACTATAAGCCAGGATGATTTCCATTATCTGGATGATCAGAAGAAATATTTCAACATATCATCTAGGATGATTCCATAATCGTCAGGGATAATTAGTTCAATTTGAGTGGAAATCAATAAATCATCCAAACAAAAGTTCAGGATGTCCAGGATGATGTCTTGGATGATCAGAAGAAAAACATGGTTTTCGTCCGGGATGATCGGTGATCGTCCCACATAATATAAAGGATCATCCAGGACAATCAGGTCGATCATCCTGTACGATGTGATTGAATAATTTAACCATAATTAGTCTCCTAATTAAGGGATTATTTTAGGCAAGATTGTAATAAATCATCCAAGACGATCTGGATCGTCTTGTACGATTAGTTCAAAATATATAAAATAAAATATTGCCTAAAATGTGATTGTCGGCTGATTTCTAAATTTAAACATTTCGTCCAGGATGATGGGAGGATCATCCAGGATGATCTACCTAATTAAATTTACTTAACCTAGATGCCCTAATCAGGGTTTCTATTTTTAACTGATCATCCAGGATGATTTTGTATCATCATATATGATATGATCAAAAAGTAAAAAACTCTCTGACTTACCAAATTTCTCCTCCTAAGTGTGTGTGCAAGGTTACTTAGCAACAGGATCCACCTTATTACATTTAACTCAAGAAAAGGTAAAAAATAATTAGAATTAAAAAGTTACAGACTGACTTAGTTCTAATCTATCCAATCTTCAGTTGACTTGAATTATAATCGATCTTGTGGACTTAAAAAGTTAGTAGGCAGAGCAACTAAATAGATATGCTGTACTGACAGGAATATTTGTTATTATCAAAATTATAATGCTTTAATCCAGATTTGTAATAATCTCCCCCTTTTTAATGATGAAAAATATTTGTTGAACAATTTTAAATAAAGCAGGTAATAAAAATGAAATAAGAGGTAAATAGGCAAACAGTACAACACTAACAACATGAACACTACTCCCCCTTTTGACATCACAAAAAGGAGGAAATAGAAAAGCAGCCACTAAACAAAAAATAGTACAGAAATAAGTACAAACTTAGAAACAAACACAAAAGAACTAGAAAGAGAAACCAAGAGCAAAAAATAAATGAAAAAGAAAACAAAGTTTTTTTTAATCGATCAGCTCTAGTAAATCAAATTTTTTTCTTAATTTTCAATTCAAAGGCCAATAGAAAGAAATTGACGATGCTGAAATCCAAAAAAGTTGAAATATTGATCTTTGTAAATCTTACCTTGGACACCTCACAGGTTTAAATTCCTTTCAAACAAAAATCTAATTCAGAAGAAAAAAAATTAAATAAGAAAAGTGATCCTTTCAAGCTTCATTTTAGAAAAATATCTGATAAAGTAGTATTACAAAGTAAAGAACCAGAAATCATAATTTTCTATCTCAAGTGTTTGAATATATGAAGTGGAACATAGATTCTTCTAAGATTTTTAAAGATTTGAAAGAGGAGGAAGCTTATTTCTTTGTGAGCTCATTTTGTGCCTCTTTCTCAATTATTTGGCGCACTTTGTGCATCTTTTGATTTTTGCTACACTTTGTGTATTTTTTTAATTTTTTGGTGAATATTGCATATCTTTTCAATATTGGGCTCATTTTGAACCTTTTTTTTCAGTTAATTGGTGCACTTTGTGCATCTTTTACGAGCTTCCTTTCTTTTAAAACCTCTAAAAGACTCTCATTTGTGAAATTATCTTCCAGATATAAGAGAAGAAAAACTCACTATTTTAGATAAGGAAAATTAATCCACAAAATAGAATCATTCTCAAATAATAAATGCAACCACCTGATTAAGAAAATAAGAAAGTGATTCAATGATTTGGAACACTACTCATATGAGATAGATTACTGTGGGAAGATAAAATAGATCTCTATTTCAAAGTCAAACTTTTTAATTTTGAAAAAGATTTTTATTCAAAAAGAAAAATACACCATCAAAAGAGTTAGAGGAAGAGAAAATAATCCTCAGTATTTCTTCCTTTAGCTATTTTAGAGAAGTTAATCATTGTTTATAATCTTCTAATTAAAAATAAGGCAAAAATCTCATTAGAAATCAGGTTTATCAGCAGTAGTGAGCAGTGATCTGATTCTTAAAAAAATTGAGGATCAATAGGAAATAAAAAAACCAAAGAAAAATACATAAAAAGGAATAAATAAACGAATCAAACAAAAATACAAAAAATCAGCAGGAAATTAAAAGAAACATAAAAAGAAATAGACAAACAAATCAAACAAAACTAAGTGCAAAAAACATAAACAGAGATCATCAATTTCAAGCATGAATATATATCACACCTAATCTGGTTCTTAAGGTGCTAATGGCTCCAAAGGCCAGTGGTTTAGTGAAGATATCTGCTAAAAAGTAGGATAATTAAAATCCTTATCTAACTGGGCACTAGAACTCATGAGAGTATTGATTGGCTTGGCTTTATCCATTTTATATTTCTTCAGGATGTCCTTAATATATTTTAATTGATTAAGAAAAGTTTCATCATCCATTTTCCTAATGCTAAATTCTAGAAAGTAGGATAATTCTCCTATCATACTCATCTCAAATTCCTTACTCATTATTTTAAAAAAATCATCACTTAAATTTTTATCAGAAGATCTAAAAAGTATATCATCAACATAGATTTGGACAATGAGTAATTTATCTCCTACTCTCCTCAGAAAAAGGGTGGTGTCTATGCTCACAAACTCTTTTTCTAGTAGGAATGTGCTAAGCCTCTCATACTATGCTCTAGGTGCCTGTTTTAATCCATACAAAGTCTTTTTTAATTTAAAAATATGATTTGTAAATTGAGAATTCTCAAAGCTAGAGGGTTGATCTACAAACACATTTTCTTTTATTATCCCATTTAAAAAGGCACTCTTGAAATCCATTTGGTAAAGCTTAAATCCCTTATAATAGGCAAAGCTAGTAGCCCTCTAATGGCTTCCAAATGGGCTACAGGGGTAAAGATTTTCTCAAAATTAATCCCTTCTATTTGTTTGTACCCTTAGCCACTAATCTTGCCTTATTCCTAACCACCACACCATAATCATTCATTTTATTTTTAAAGAACCATTTGGTTCCTACTACACTCTAGTCCGTAGGTCTTTCTATCAGCTCCTAGACATCATTCCTAACAAATTGGTTTAGTTCCTCTTGCATGGCTAGGATCCAAAATTCATCAAAAAGGGCTTGATTGATATTGGTGGGTTCAGTCATTGAAATGAAGGCAGAGTGGTTTACTTCTTTTCTAAGTTCATGCTTAGTTCTAACACCTTTAGAAGGGTCTCTTAAGATCAGTTCTTTAGGATGACTCGAAGAATATCTCCATTCTCTAGGCAAAGTAACTTCAGATTCTACCCTTTCCTATAGATTGGCAAATTCTACTCCTTGGGTGACTTCAACAACCTCCTTTTCTTCTACGCTAAACCCTCCAAAATTATCAGATTCATCAAACACAACATTAGTGGTCTCCTCAATAATCAGGGTTCTCTTATTGAAGACTGTATAGGAGTTCCCAATACTTGAGTAACCTAGGAACACTCCTTCATCAGATTTTGGGTCAAACTTTCTTAGTTGAGACTTTCCATTATTCAGAATGAACACTTTACATCTGAAGACATGAAGGTGAGAGAGGTTGGGTGTCCTACCCTTAAAAATTTCATAGGGTATTTTGTTGAGCTTAAATTTAAGATTTATCCTATTCAAAACATAACATGCTGTTTTTTCCATTCTTTCCCAGAAGTATTTAGGAAGTGAGTATTCAGCTAATATGGCTCTAGCAGCTTCTACCAGGGTCCTATTCTTCCTTTCGGCTACCCCGTTCTATTGAGGGGTCCTAGGAGCTAAAAAGTTTTGATCTATCCCTTGCTCCTTATAGAAAGATTCAAATTTCTCATTTTCAAACTCTCCACCATGATCACTATGAATGGTCAAAATTTCACACCCTAATTTCCTTTAAATCTAAGTGGAGAAAGATCTAAATTCCTTGAATGAATCACTTTTATGAGAAAGAAATCTAACCCAGGTGAACCTCGAATAATCATCAACAATCACATACCCAAAGACTTTCCCACCTAAGCTTGAAGTGCGGATAGGTCCAAAGAGATCTATGTGATGGAATTTTTAGGGTTTGCTAGTGTTTATGTCTTTGATTGAGTGGAAGGAGGATTTGACTTACTTTCCTAACTGACATCACACAGGTGGTCCTTAGTGAACTCTAGTGTTGGGACACCTCTCAGTAAGTCTTTTTATTTGATCTTCCTAGGGCTTTTCATGCTTGCATGACACAATCTCCTATGCCACAACCATGATTCATCAGTAATTAATTTTAAGCAAATAGCAATATCAGCTTTAAATTAGTTTAGATCCAGTATGTAGGCACTGTTGATCATTTTTCCAGTAAAATAATTTTGTCATTTAAGCTTATAATGCGGCAAGTTGGCAGAAATTTTATGTTGAAACCTTTATCACAGAGCTGGCTAATGCTGAGCAGATTATGTTTCAGTCCATCTACAAGTAAAATATTATCAATGATGAAATTTTTTGAATCACCAGTTATACCTGATCCCACCACTGTCCTGGTGGTCTTGTCTCCAAGTGTTACCTTGCCTCCTGCTCTGGCCACCAGCAAAATGAATTGATTTGCATCTCCAGTCATATGCCTTGAACATCCACTGTTTAGGTACCACATGCTCTCATTAGACCTTTTATGAGATCATCCCTACAAAATCATCAAATATCAGATTTAGGAACCCAAACAAGTTTGGGTCCCTTGTGATGAAAAGAAGAATGCGATGCTATAAATTTTTTTTATTTTGGTCTCCACACCAAATGTGTTCTATGGTGAATGGTGCAAGTGTGGGAGATATGTCCTAGCATGCCACTAGAGAAACATCTAACGCCAGGAAAATGGTTTACTAATCTATTTGGGTTGTAGTACTTCTTCCTAGGTTTGAATGATGCATGCTTTGTTGATGTTTTATAATACCCTACAAGTGAAGGTGGTGTTTCATTTTGTTCTAATACAACGACCTTTTCTCTTAGAAACTCATTTGCTTTTTCATAGTTTGCCACTTGCTGTTTCAATGCATGCTCACTACTATCTAAATTGCATGCAATGGTGTCTAGTTCTTTGAAAGCCCATTCTAAATCAACCTACGATGTTCTCAAGGAATCTTGCTCAACAGTTAAAATAGAATTCTTTTTATTTAACTCATCAAATTCATCCAGTAAAGTCGTATGTTTGTTTTCTAAAGTGGAGTGGTCTTTTAATAAAATTTTAGGCTCTTTTTGCATATTAAAGAAATCATTTTTAAGGCTTGCATGCAATTTTTTTAGCTTCCTGTATGATGAATGAATTCTTTCAAAAAATTTTTAAATAATTAATAATATGTTAACTCACATACCTCCTCTTGGTAAGAGTGACCAAGATCATCAGCCATTAAGCACATATTTATAATCTCCTCTTCTACTTCAGTTTCAGAGGTCTCTGATGTTGAGTCAGCCCAGAAAGCCTTTTGGATCTTTTTTTATCCTTACTGAACTTAGGCTTTCTTCAGCTTTCTCCTTACTTGGGTAGGCTTTCAGAGTTGGGCAATCTGACTTCAAGTGCCCTGGCTTCCTGCATTCAAAGAAAATAACATCAGATGAAGCTTTAGAATGCTTATTATTCTTACCTTTATTCCACTTATGATGATGCTTTTATTTCTTCCTCAAGAAACTCTTAAATTGCCTTATGATTAAGGCCATGTCATTATCATCAGAATCAAAAGAGCTAGAGTCAGAGTCATTAGCCTTCAAGGTGATAGTTTTCTCCTTTTTCTTCTCACTTATATCAAGCTGCCTTTAGTTCACTCCTTGCTTATAAGCAATTAGTGATCCAAGTAAGTTATCAATAGAATAAACATTCAAATCTTTAGATTCAGTAATTATAATAATTTTAGCATCAAAGGAAGAAAGTAAACATCTCAAAATCTTATTCACTTTTTCATAATTCGTGAGTTCTCTTCCTAAGGCATGTAAGGAGGTAACAATCTATGTAAATCTAATGTACATCTCAGAAATTGATTCATTTAGTTTCATGCGAAAGAGTTCATAATCATGCAAAAGAATGTTCAATCTAGATTTTTTAACCTCATTCGTTCCTTCATAAGTAATGCATAATCTATCCCAAATTTCTTTACTAATTACACATGTTGAAACACACATTTTATCTTTAGATTTTAATGCACAGAAAAAGTAGTTTAAACATTTAGCATTAAATTGAGTAAGATCTTTATCATTAGTTGTCCATTTAATAAAAGGAAGTTGAGTTTTAACACCGTTTATAAGTCTATAAGGTACAAAATATCCTTCTTCAATAAGTATCCACATGGATAATCGATCGATTATAAAATGGTGGACATGCGCATTTTCCAAAAATTAAAAGAAATATTATCAAATAAAGGTGGTCGTGTGATTGAATAACCTTCCGCAGTATTACAATTTTCAAAGTTAGCCATCGATCAAAATTTAAATTTTTTTTAAAACTTTATTTATGAATCCCGTTCTTGTTGCAAATCTAGTTTTGATGATGACAAACATGTCTATATTATGTTTTGCATGGCTAACCCGTTTCAGACATAAAAGATCACAAGCAGCTCAAGCCAACTCAAGATCAGGTCCAAGTGTGTCTAATGTAATATTTTCCTTTTTCTTGAGTCAATTGTAATGTGACTGATCCCCTAGCTAAGTAACCTTACACACACACACTCAGGGGGAGAGCTTGAGTGAATTAGAGTTTTTGTTCATTTTTTGTTCATATCATCCTGGACGATATTGACATCGTCCTGGACGATCAAGTAAAAATAGAAACCCTAATTAGGGCGACCAAGTTAAGTGTGTCAGATTAAGCAGATCGTCCTGGATGATCTTTGGATCATATGGGACGATATGCTCAAATCAAAAATTCTCAGCCGCCAGATCAAGTTAGGCAAGTTATATTTTTAGATATTTTGGTCTAATCATCCCGGACGATACGTGTATCGTCCTGGACGATCAACTACAATCATGCCTAAATTAGTATGATGATTAAGGAAAGCAATTAATACCTGATTGATACGATCATATCGTCCTGGATGATCGTAGGATTGTCCTGGACGATCATGATCGTCTAGTGCATTTCAGTTGTACGACCCGAACTGTGTACAGGATGATTTTGGCACTTTTTGAACTAATCGTACAGGACGATATCCGTATCGTCCTGGACGATTAAGTCATTTTGTGGTCGTCCAACATAATTTTCTCTGGATGACCCGAACTGTCTCCTAGACGATATTCCTCGATTTACACTAATCGTCCCAAACGATCGCAGAATCGTACGGGACGATATGAACAACTTTTTATACTGATCATCCAGAAGAGCCAGATCGTCCAGGCTGAAATAGCTGATTTTGAACTGATCGTACAGGATGATCTATCGATCGTCCTGGACGATCTTGGCCGACCAGTTGAGATTTAGGGCAGTTTTGAGCCCTCATATAAAAGATCTTTTTCTTTGAATAGAAAAAATCTTTTGCCACTTTCCTGTCTAGAGAAACCCTAGAGAGAGAGAGAGGATCTTATGAGGGGGAGTTAGTGAGGGATTCACTAAGGTTGCTCCAAGCACGGATCAGAGTTATCTTCTCCGCTCGTCGTCTTTCGTCTAGTTGGTGTTCATCTTGGAAGGATCGTCGCAAGAAGATTCGGGTTCTATGCCCGCTTCAGGTGGAAGCAAAAGGAGTCCGGGTTCTCTGCCTGCTTCAGGAGGAAGCAAAAGGAGTTCAGGTTCTCTGTTTCACCGGGTGGTGGAAAGGAGGTTTTTGTACAAGCTTCTCCACCTTGCTGTGGGAGCAAAAGAACAGTTACTTTTTGTTTAGTGCAATACACAGAGGGGAGGCTCTGGGGAGTGGACGTAGGTCAAGTTGACCGAACCACTATAAAATCTGGTTTGCTTTTCTGATTCTATTTTGCACTTTACTTTTCTAATATTAACTGCTTGGATAAATATCTGTGATTGATCTTTTCGTTCTTGTTTATTTATTTCCGCTGCAAAGTATCGAAAAGATTTTTCTGTTGTTCATGAAATTTTTAAATAACCAATTCACCCCCCCTCTTAGTTAGCCTCAGGACTAGTTCACTAAGGCTTAACATCCCTATCGAACTTTCAAGTGGTATCAGAGCGGGATTCAAAATTTCAGTTTAAAATACTTTTGAATTTGATCCATGGCTAACTATAACAATCGTAATACTGGTGAAGGTTATTCTATTACTAGACCACCGTTGTTTGATAACATTCCTTTTGATTTTTGGAAAACACGCATGTCTACTTTTCTTCAATCAATCGATTATCGTATGTGGATGTTAGTTAAAGATGGTTATGAAGCACCACATAGACTTGTTAACGGTATTAAAATTGAACTCCCGTTTGTAGATTGGACTTTTGATAATCGTGATTTAGCACAGTTAAATGCAAAATGTTTGAACTATTTCTTTTGTGCTTTAAAATCTGAAGACTATATGCGTGTTTCTACTTGTACAACGGGTAAAGAAATCTGGGATAGATTGTGTATAACATATGAAGGTACAACTGAAGTCAAACAGTCTAGGTTAAACATCTTGTTACATGATTATGAACTTTTTGGCATGAAACCTAGTGAGACGATTCCAGAAATGTATGCAAGGTTCACTCAAATCGTTACCTCTTTGTATGCTCTAGGAAGAGAACTAACTAATTATGAAAGAGTGAATAAAATTCTTAGATGTTTTCCTTCTTCATACGATGCTAAGATTACTGCGATCACTGAATCTAAAGATTTAAATTCTTACTCTATTGATAGCTTACTTGGATCACTCATTGCTTACGAGCAAGAGGTGAACCAAAAATAACTTGATGTAGGTGAACGAAAGAAGGAGAAGACAGTGGCGCTAAAGGCCAATGATGTAGATGCTAGCACTTCCGGGTCTGATAGCGATGATGTTGCCTTCATCACAAGGCAATTCAAGAGCTTTCTAAGGAAGAAGAATAAGAATTTTCAAAAGTGGAACAAAGGTAAGACCAGTAGAAACTTTAAAGGTTCATCTGAATCTATTTGTTTTGAATACAGGAAGCCTAGACACATAAAGGCGGATTGTCCTACACTCAAGGCTCACCCAAGCAAGGAGAAGGGCAAAGAGAAACCAAAGTTTAGAAAGGACAAGAAGCGGATACAAAAGGCGTTCTGGGCTGATTCTGCATCCGACTCCTCAGAAACTGAAGCTGAAGAGGAGGTTATAAACCTATGTTTGATGGCCGGTGAGCACCTTGGTCAGTCCGACCAAGAAGAGGTATGTGAGCTTACATACGATCAATTATTTGAAGTTTTTGAAAAAATTCATACATCGTATAGGAAGCTTAAGAAAACTCATGCTAGTTTGAAATTAGATTATTTGACTTTGCAAAAAGAGCATGATATTTTAATTAAAGATCATTCCACTATTGATTCCAATCACATATTTTTGCTTGATGAATTTGATGAGTTGAATAGAAAATATTCTGATTTAACTATTGAGCATGATTTGTTAAAAATATCGCATGTTGAATTAGAAATTGCTTTTAAAGAATTAGATACCATGGCATGTGAAGTAGAAAGTAGCAATGGTACTTTAAAATTTGAAATTGCAAGTTTAAATAAATAAAATGAATTTTTAAAAGTAAAAATCAGTGCTTTTGAGAAAAACCAAACACCGCCTACTTTTGAACAGTTTTATGCACCGCCACCTTTTGAAAAATCTGTTGGAAATTCATCAAAGCATGTTTCATACACATCTAGGAAGAGGCACTATCACTCACGATGTTTAGTTAATCATTTTCCTGGTTTTAGATGTTTTTCATGTGACATATTAGGACACATCTCACACACTTGCACTGTTAATCGTAGTACACATTGGGTGTGGAGACCCAAATTGCCTGTTACACTATACAGCACACATGCATCGCATTCTTCTATTTTTGATAAGAAGGAACCCAAACTTGGTTAGGTTCCTAAATCTAACATTTGATTGTTTTGTCGGAGTGCTCTCACAAAAAGCCTCGTGAGAGCATGTGGTACCTAGACAGCGAATGTTCAAGACACATGATCGGAGATCCGAATCAGTTCATTTCGCTGGAGACCAGAGCTGGAGGCAAGGTTACTCTTGGAGACAACACCACCAGGAAGGTGGTAGGAAAAGGTATAATTGGTGATTCAAACAATTTTATGATTGATAATGTGTTGCTTGTAGATGAATTGAAGCACAACTTACTGAGCATCAGTCAACTCTATGACAAAGGATACAGCATCAAGTTCCTTCCCGCTTGCTGCATAATAAGTTTAAATAACAAAATTGTTTTGTAAGGACAAAGGATCAACAACGTCTATATGCTCGATGTAAGTTGCTTTAAAGTTGATGTTTCAATTTGCTTAAAAACTACTGTTGATGAGTCTTGGTTGTGGCATAGGAGATTGTGTCATGCCAGTATGAAAACCCTTAGGAGAGTCACCCAAAAGGATTTAGTTAGAGGTGTGCCCAAGCTTAAGTTCACTAAGGATCACCTGTGTGATGCCTGTCAGTTAGGGAAGCTAGTCCAGTCCTCCTTTCACTCTATTAAGGACATTAGCACCTCTAGACCTTTAGAAGTCCTTCACATGGACCTTTTTGGACCCATTAGCACTGCCAGCTTAGGGGGGAGAGTCTATGGTTTTGTGATTGTAGATGATTATTTAAGGTTCACTTGGGTTAAATTTTTGTCACATAAATCTGAGTCATTTGATGAGTTTAAAGCTTTCTCTATTTGGATTCAGAAGAAGTTAGGATGTAAGATTATTACAATCCATAGTGATCACGGAGTGGAGTTTGAAAATGAAAGACTTGGAATTTTCTGTGAGGAGAAAGGGATTAGTCACAACTTTTCAGCTCCTAGGACCCCTCAGCAGAACGGGGTAGCTGAAAGGAAGAATAGGACCTTAGTGGAAGCCACTAGAGCTATGCTTGCTGAGTATTCACTTCCTAAATATTTTTGGGCTGAAGCGGTGAACACTGCCTGTTACGTGTTGAATAGGGTGAATGTAAGAGTCAATCTGAACAAGACACCTTATGAGATCATTAAGGGTAGAACTCCAAACTTGTCCCACCTCCATGTCTTTGGTTGTAAGGTTTTCATTCACAATAATGGGAAATCACCCTTAGGAAAATTTGACCCCAAATCTGATGAAGGAGTGTTCTTAAGATATTCAAGTGTGGGGAAATCTTTTAGGGTATTCAATAAGAAGACTTTGGTGGTGGAAGAGACAACCCATGTAGTGTTTGATGAATCTGATCCTAAGGAGTCTAGATCTGAAGTAGAAGATGAAGAGATTGTTGAGGTTACCCAAGGTGTTGGAAATGTAAACTTGGAGGAAAGGGTAGAACCTCAACCCACACTGCCTATAGATTGGAAATTTTCTTCAAGTCATCCTAAAGAACTGATCTTAGGAGACCTTTCTAAAGGTGTAAGACTAGGCATGGACTTAGGAAGGAAGTAAACCATTCTGCCTTTATATCAATGACTAAACCCACCAACATCAATCAAGCCCTTTCGGATGAGTTTTGGATTATAGTAATGCAAGAAGAATTGAATCAGTTTATAAGAAACGATGTTTGGGAGTTAGTAGAAAGACCTAGAGATCAAAGTGTACTGGGAACCAAGTGGGTCTTTAAGAATAAAATGAATGATTCTGGTGTGGTGGTTAGAAATAAGGCAAGATTGGTGGCTAAGGGGTACAATCAAATTGAAGGGATTGATTTTAAGGAGACCTTTGCCCCTGTAGCTAGATTCGAAGCCATTAGGGTGCTATTAGCCTTTGCCTGTTATCAAGGATTTAAATTATTTCAAATGGACGTCAAGAGTGCCTTTTTGAATGGAGTAATAAAAGAAGATGTCTTTGTAGAGCAACCCCCAGGTTTTGAGAGTTCACAATATCCGAATCATGTTTTTAAATTAAAAAAGGCCTTGTATGGATTAAAACAGGCACCCAGAGTGTGGTACGAGAGGCTTAGCACATTCCTGTTAGAAAGAGAGTTTGTTAAGGGGAGCGTAGACACCACCCTTTTCCTTAGGAAAGTAGGAGACGATCTACTCATTATCCAAATTTATGTTGATGATATACTGTTTGGATCGACTGACACAAATTTGTGTGATGATTTCTCTAAAATAATGAGTAAGGAGTTTGAGATGAGTATGATGGGAGAGTTGTCCTATTTTTTAGGGTTTAGTATAAGGCAATTAGATGATGGAACTTTCTTGAATCAATCTAAATACACTAAGGACATTTTGAAGAATTATGAGATGGACAAAGCCAAGCCAATCAATACTCCCATGAGTTCTAGTATTCAGTTGGACAAGGACCCAAATGGCAAATCTATTGATCAAAAGAAGTTTAGGGGAATAATAGCATCACTACTTTACCTGACTGCTAGCCGACCTGATATCATGTTTAGTGTTTGTCTTTGGGCTAGGTTTCAAGTTGATCCTAAAGAGTCCCACTTGACTACTTTAAGAGAATTCTTAGATATCTTTTAGGGACCCCAAACCTAGGAATTTGGTACCCTAGGCACAGCACTTCTTTTGAGATTATTGGATATTCTGATTCTGATTTTGCCGGATGTAGAGTTGATAGAAAGAGCACTTCAGGAACTTGTCAATTTATAGGACAGTCGTTAGTCTCATGGTCCAGTAGAAAGCAGAACTTAGTTGTACTTTCCACTGCTGAAGCTGAGTACATTGCCTTAGGGAGTTGTGTAGCCCAAGTCCTTTGGTTGAAACAACAAGTTTTGGATTTAGGATTACCTGTTGGCACAATTTCTGTTCTGTGTGATAATGCTAGTGCCATCTGCATTTCTAAGAATCCTATCCAATATTCTAGAACCAAACACATTGACATAAGGCATCACTTTATTAGGGACAATGTTACAAAAGGGGACATCGAGCTACATCATGTGACAACTAAAAATTAGCTGGCTGACATATTTACTAAACCACTGGCCTTTGACTCATTCAGCATTGTGAGGACCAGACTGGGTGTGATTGACTTAAATGCTTGATTCTGATGAATACTAATTTCTGATTTGTCTAATTTTTATTCTGTTTCTTTTAGTTAGTTTTTTTTATTTATTTGATTATTTGCTTTCAGTTGTTTTTATTTTTTCTTCTTCTATTGATTTCTATGTTAGCCTTGTTGTTAGTTGGATTTTAGTATTTACTTTGATGTGATTTTCGACCTATTTTTATTCACTGGTTAATCTCTTTTATGTACTATTTTATGCTTTTCAAAATTCGATCACTGCTCACTTGCTGATAAACTGAATCTCTTACTGTAAGTTTTTACCTTATTTTTGTTTAAAAGCTTGTAAGCAGTAATCGACTCCTCTGTATCTGTTAAAGGGAAGAAATATTGATAATTGTTTCTCTTCCTCTAACTCCTTTGGTGGTGTATAATCTCTTTCGGATAAAAATATTTTTCAAAATTAAAAAAGTTGGTTTTTGAAATTGAGATTTATTTTATCCTCCTACAGTAATCTACCTCATATGAGTAGTGTTTTCAAAGTTTGAATCAGTGTTAGGTTTTCTTAATCAAGTGATTATACTTATCATATGACTTATGGTTTTTGTTTTGTGAATTATCTTCCCTACTATAGAGAATGTGTTTTTTTTGCCTTCTCTTAAGTTTGGATGATATTTTCACAGCTGAGATTCTTTAACGATTATGAAAGGAAGCAAGCTTACAAAAGATGCGCAGTGCGTCAACAAAATTAAAAAAGAGGCATAAAATGAGCCCAAAACTGAAAAGATGCAAAAATGCCAAATACACAAAGTGTATCAAAAATCAAAAGATGCGTAGTGCGCCAAACAAATTGAAAAAGAGGCACAAAATGAGCCCAACCTAAGCTTTCTTCTCTTTCAGATCTTTAAATGTCTTAGAAAAATTCGTGTGCCACTTAATATGTTCAAAAGCTTGAGATTGAAAATCATGATTTCTGATTCCTTACTTCGTAATACTATTTTATCAGTTATTTTTCTGGAACGAGGCTTGAAAGGATCTCTTTTCGAATCTAATTTCTTCTTTTCTGAACCTGATTTTTGTTTGAAAGGGATTTGAGCTTGTAGGGTGTACGAGGTCGGAGTTACGAAAGTCAATTTTTCCAAACTTTTCTGGATTTCAGCGGTGTCTATTGTCTTCTTATTGGTTTTTGAATTAAAAACTTAAGGAAAACTTCTATCTACTAGAGCAGATCGTTTACATAAAAAAAAGGATTTTATGTTTTCTGTTTACTCTCCTCCTTTTTGTGATGTCAAAAGGGGGAGTCCGTTGTAGTAGTTTCTGTTCTTGTTTTATTTTTATAGTTGTGTTTCCTGTATTGCTTTGATTGTTAAATGAAAATTAAAAAAAAATTCTACTTTTTGATCTCCTAGTTAGTTTAATTTTGAAACTACTACACATATGTTTGCCATCATCAAAAAGGGAGAGATTGTTGCAAATCTAGTTTTGATGATGACAAACATGTCTATATTATGTTTTGCTTGGCTAACCCATTTCAGGCACAAAAGATCACAAGCAACTCAAGCCAACTTAAGATCGGGTCCAAGTGTGTCCAATATAATATTTTCCTTTATCTTGAGTTAATTGTAATGTAACTGATCCCCTAGCTAAGTAACCTTGCACACACACACTCATGGGGAGAGCTTGAGTGAATTAGAGTTTCTGTTCATTTTTTGTTCATATCATCCTGGACGATCAAGTAAAAACAAAAATCCTAATTAGGGCGACCAAGTTAAGTGTATCTGATTAAGCAGATCATCCTCAAATCAAAAATTCTCAGCTGCCAGATCAAGTTAGGCAAGTTATATTTTTAGATATTTTGGTCTAATCATCCCGGACGATACGTGTATCATCCTGGACGATCAACTACAATCATGCCTAAATTAGTCTGATGATTAAGGAAAGCAATTAATACCTGATTGATACGATCATATCGTCTTGGTTGATCGCAGGATCGTCCTGGACGATCATGATCATCTAGTGCATTTCAGCTGTACGACCCGAACTGTGTACAGGATGATTTGGGCACTTTTTGAACTAATCGTACAGGACGATAACCGTATCGTCTTGGACGATCAAGTCATTTTTTGGTCATCCAACACAATTTTCTCTGGACGACCCGAACTGTCTCCTAGACGATATTCCTCGATTTACACTAATCGTCCCGGACGATCGCAAAATCGTATGGGACGATATGAATAACTTTTTGTACTGATCGTCTAGAAGAGCCAGATCGTCCAGGCTTAAACAGTTGATTTTGAACTGATCGTACAGGATGATCTATCGATCGTCCTGGATGATCTTGGCCGACCAGTTGAGATTTAGGGCTATTTTTTAGCCCTCATATAAAAGATCTTTTTCTTTGAATAGAAAAAATCTTTTGCCACTTTCCTGTCTAGAGAAACCCTAGAGAGAGAGAGAGTTTGGGAGAGAGAGAGAGGATCTTGTGAGGGGGAGTTAGTGAGGGATTCACTAAGGTTGCTCCAAGTACGGATCAGAGTCGTCTTCTCCGCTCGTCTTCTTTTGTCTAGTTGGTGTTCGTCTTGGAAGGATCGTTGCAAGAAGATCTGGGTTCTCTGCCCGCTTCAGGTGGAAGCAAAAGGAGTCCGGGTTCTCTGCCCGCTTCAAGAGGAAGCAAAAGGAGTTCAGGTTCTCTACCTCACCGGGTGGTGGAAAGGAGGTTTTTGTACAGGCTTCTCCGCCTTGCTGTGGGAGCAAAAGAAGAGTCACTTTTTGTTTAGTGCAATACCCGGAGGGGAGGCTCCGGGGAGTGGACGTAGGTCAAGTTCACCGAACCACTATAAAATCTGGTTTGCTTTTCTGATTCTGTTTTACACTTTACTTTTCTGATATTAACTGCTTGGGTGAATATCTGTGATTGATCTTTTCGTTCTTGTTTACTTATTTTCACTGCGAAGTATCGAAAAGATTTTTCTATTATTCGTGAAATTTTTAAATAACCAATTCACCCCCCCTCTTGGTTAGCCTCGGGACTAGTTCACTTGGGCTTAACATCCCTATCGAACTTTCAGTTCTGATACCACTTGAAAGTTCTTTAGGATTGTTAAGCCCTTATGAACTAGTCCCGAGGCTAACCAAGAGGGGGGGGGGGGGTGAATTAATATTTTTAAAATTTAACTTGAACAACAAGGAAAATCTTTTTGTGATTTTTGATATTTTAAAAATAAACTACTTTTATCCCAAGGCGGAAGCAGAACAATATCACAGAAATAGGATTATGATATTTCAACAACACAAATAATCAAGAGTAAATAATGCAAAAATTAAAGTACAGAAAAGTAAATGAAAAGAACACACCAGATTTATAGTAGTTCGGTACCTACGTCCACTCCCCAGAGCCTCCCCTCCAAGTGTTGCACTAAACTATAGTCTATCTCTTTTTGCCCCCACAGCAAGGTAGAGAAGTCCTTTCAAAATCTTTCCACCAACCCAGTGAGACAGAGAACCTTGAATCTTTTTACTCCCTTCTGGAGTAGGAAGACAACATGACAATCCTTTTACTCTCTCCTAGATTAGGAAGAGAACCTGACAATCCTTTTACTCCCTCTTGGAGTAGGCAGAGAACCAAGATCTGATACTGATGATCGTTTCCCTAAAGCCACCAAGGAACCAAGGATGAAGAAGGAAGAAGATGATTGAATTATTACTTGGAGCAACCTTTATGAAACCCCTCACAAACACTCCCTTATAAGATCCTCTCTGTCTCCTAAACTTTCCCTCTCCTCTAATCTCTCTTTGGACAAGAAAACAACAAAAGATATTTCAACATCATATAGATGAGCTTAAATAGAAGGCCTCAAAAAGTGTCCTAAATTTTAACTAGCCATCAAAGATCATCCAGGATGATCTGTCGATCGTCCTGTACGATTAGTACAAAAATAGACTTTAAGCCAAGACAATTTCCATTGTCTGGATGGCCAGAAGAAATAATTTCAACATATCGTCCAAGATGATTCCATGATCGTTCGGGACGATTAGTTTAATTTGAGTGGAAATTGACAAATCGTCCAGAAAAAAGTTCAGGATGTCCAGGACGATATCCTAGACGATCAAAAGAAAATTATAGTTTTTGTCTGGGATGATTGGTGATCATCCCACTCAATATAAAGGATCATCCAGGATGATTAGGTCGATCATCCTGTATGATATGATTGAACAATTTAACCATAACTAGTCTCCTAATCAAGGGATTATTTTAGATAAGATTATAATAAATCGTCCAAGATGATCTGAATTGTTTTGTACGATTAGTTTAAAATATATAAAATAAAATATTGCCTAAAATGTGATTGGTGGCTAATTTTTGAATTTAATTATATCATCCAGGATGATGGGAGGATTGTCCAGGATGATCTGCCTAATCAAATTTACTTAACATAGATACCCTAATTAGGGTTTTTGTTTTAACTGATTGTCTAGGACAATTTTGGATCATCATGTACAATATGATCAAAAACTCTATGACTTACCAAATTTCTCCCCCTGAGTGTATGTGTGCAAGGTTACTTAGCATCAGGATACACCTTATTATATTTGACTCAAGAAAAGATAAAAATAATTGGAATTAAAAAGTTATAGACTGACTTAGTCCTAATCTATTCAATCTTGAGTTGACTTGAATTACAACTGATCTTGTGGACCTGAAAACTTAGTAGGCAGGGAAACTAAACAGATGTGCAGTAGTAACAGGAATGTTTTTTATCATCAAAATTATAATGCTTGAATTCAAATTTGCAACAAAATCATCTTATATGAATAGGTGCTCGTACAACACGATACGATTTTAAATTCATACCAGCTGAATTCAATTTGTGTAACACCTAGTCCCACGTGTATCGTATAATACAAATTAGGTGTTCATACCATACGATCATCAATAATTATTAGATCAAAGCTATTGGATATGTTGTGAGTAGTGATGTGATATTTTATGCATATGTATAGTACGATGTGGCATCGTGCCATACGATGTGAGATTTCTTTTTATTTTTATGTGTGATGATCAGAAAAACTTCATGAAAAAGAAAAAAAGAAAAAATAATTCATAAAAATTAGATCAAAACATAAATAATAAAACATAAATAAGAATATTAAACAATTAACAGAAAGGCACACACACATAACATTTATGTTTTCAATTTCGAGATCATCTTGATTTAAGCATGAATATCTATGACACCTAGTTTAGTCCTTAGGGTACTAAAAGTTTCCAAGGCAAGGGGTTTTGTAAAGATATCTGCCAGTTGATTTTCAGTAGCTATATGATGTAATTTTATATCCCCCTTAGTTACATGGTCTCCAATGAAATTGTGTCTAATGTCTATTTGTTCGGTCGTGGAGTGTTGGATTGGAATTTTTAAAATATAGATAGTACTGGTGTTATCACACATGATTGTAATAGTACCGACAAGTAGTCCAAGATCTAAGATTTATTGTTTAATCCATAGGACTTTTGTAACACAGCTCCCTACAGCTATATATTCTACTTCAATGGTAGATAGGGCTACAGAGTTTTATTTTCTATTGGACCAGGAGACTAAAGATTGTCCTATAAATTGACAGGTTCTAAAAGTATTTTTCCTATTGACTCTACATCGTGCAAAGTCTGAATCAAAATATCTTATGATTTCAAAAGAAGTACTATGTCTAGGATACCAAATTCCTAGGTTTTGGATTCCTAGAAGATATCTATGAATTTTTTTAGCACACTCATATGGGATTTTTTGGGATTAGCCTGAAATCTAGCATAGAGATAAACACTAAATATGATATCTGTTCTACTGGTAGTCAAGTAAAAAGGTAATACAATTATCCCTCTATACTTCTTCTAATAAACTGATTTTTCATTTGGATCCTTATCTAATTGAATGGTGGAGCTCATCGGAGTATTGATTGCCTTAGCATTATCCATCTCATATTTTTTAAGAATATCTTTAATATACTTTGAATGGATAAGAAAAGTTTCATCATCCCCTTTCTTTACACAAAATCTAAGGAAATATGTAAGCTCTCCCATCATGCTCATTTCAAACTCCTCACTTATAGTTTTTGAGAATTTATCATAAAGATTTTTATTTATAGATCCAAATAGTATATCATCAATATAGATTTAAATAATGAGTAGTTCTTCTCCTTCTTTCTTTAGGAATAGGGTGGTGTCTACACTACCCATAACAAAATCTCTATCTAGGAGAAATGTGCTCAGCCTTTCATACCAAGCTCTAAGTGCTTACTTCAATCCATATAATGCCTTCTTTAGTTTAAACACATGATTGGGAAATTTAGAGTTTTCAAAACTTAGGGGTTCTTCTACGTAAACATCTTCTTTAATTACCCCATTTAGGAAGACGCTTTTAACATCCGTTTGATATAACTTGAATCCTCAAAAGCAACCAAAAGCTAATAGCACTATAATAGCTTCGAGTCTTGCTACAGGAGGAAATGTCTCTTCAAAGTAAATTCCTTTAACTTGTTTATACCCCTTAGCTGCTAATCAAGCCTTATTTCTAGTTACTATGTCAGAGTCATTCATCTTATTTTTGAAAACCCATTTGGTTCCTACCACACTCTGGTCTTTAGGTCTACTAACCAACTCCCAAACATCATTCCTAATAAATTGATTCAACTCTTCTTATATGGCTAGAATCTAGAATTTACCAAAGAAAGCTTGATCTATGTTTGAGGGTTCTACCATTGAGATAAAAGCATAGTGGAAAACCTCCTTTCTAAGTCTATGCCTAGTCCTTACTCCTACTGATAGATTTCTTAGGATGAGTTCCTTAGGCTGACTAGATGAGTATCTCCAATCTTTAGGCAATGGGTTCTGAAGCTCTACTATATTTTCTAGGTTAATAGATTCTACTCCTTAGGTCACCTTAACCAGTTCTTCTTCTTTTAACCTAGGTTCAACAGATTTGTCAGATTCATCAAATACTATATGTTTGGTTTCTTCTACCACTAATATTCTCTTATTAAAAACTCTATAAGAAAACACCTTCATCTGATTTAGGATCAAACTTTCCTAATAGAGATTTTCCATTTTTTAGAATGAACACCTTACATCCAAAGACATGAAGGTGAGAGAGATTGGGTGTTATTCCATTGAGTAACTCATAGAGTGTCTTATTTAGCTTGGATCTAATATTAACCCTATAAAAAACATAGCAAGTAGTGTTCACTACTTTTGCCCAAAAATGCTTAGGAAGTGAGTATTCAGCCAGCATGGCTCTAGCAGCTTCTACTAGGGTTCTATTCTTCCTTTTAGTAACCCCTTTTTGCTGAGGTATTCTAGGTAATGAAAAATTATGTTCTATGCCTAGCTCCTTATAAAATGATTCAAATTCATCATTTTTAAATTTCCCACCATGATCACTATGGATAGTTAGGATTTCACAACCTCATTTTTTCTGAATCAATGTGGAGAATGTTCTAAATTCCTCGAATGTTTCATTCTTATGTGATAAAAATCTAATCCATATAAATTTTGAGTAATCATCAACAATCACATATCCATATACTTTCCCCCCTAGGCTAGTAGTGCTAACCGGTTCACTTCTAAGGGTCTACGAGTGGTAATGTCCTTAATTGAGTAGAAGGAAATTTTGATTTATTTTCCTAGTTGACAAGCATCATAGAGGGGGTCCTTAGAAAAGTTTGGTTTGGGTATGCCTCTAACTAGGTCCTTTTAGGTTATCTTCCTAAGATTTTTCATGCTTGTATGACATAATCTCTTATACCATAGCTAGGATTCATGAATAATTATTTTTAGGCAAAGATAATTAGTAGATTCAATACAGCTTAAATCAAGCATGTTAACATTGTTGATTCTCTGTCCTTCTAAAATGGTATTCTCATTTAAACTAATCACACAAGTAGATAAATATTTAATATGAAAGCCTTTGTCACACAATTAACTTAAGATAAGCAAATTATGTTTCAAGCCATCTACTAGTAATATATTTTCAATAATGAAATTTTTTGAATTACCAATCATGCCTAAACCTACCATTTTTTTAGTGGTATTATCTCCAAGTATTACCTTGCCTCCTGCCCTTACCTACAGCGTGATGCTTTGCTTTATATCTCCAATCATGTGCCTTGAGCATCTTCTGTCTAGGTACCATATACTTTCACTAGGCCTTTTATGAGAGCACTCCTACAAAGTCAATCACATGTTAGATTTGTGAACTCAAGTGAGCTTGGGTTTCACCTTATGCTTTGATGAATAACATGCATGCATGCTATATTATGGTGTGTGTAATTTTGGCCTCCACACAAGATGAGTCCTATGGTGTATCGTGTAAGTGAGGGCTATGTGACCTAACATGCCAGAAGAATGACACCAAACACTAGGAAAAGGATTCATTAATCTACATGGGTTATGATTCCTATTCCTAGGATATGATGCATGCTGTGATGATGAGTATTGCCACCGTTCCAATGCAAGTGATGGTTTATTATTTTGAAGTGCATTAACTTTTGCTTTAAAAATTCATTTGCACTTTCAAAGTTTGTTACTTCTAATTTTAATACATGCTCACTACTATCCAATTCACTTGCAAGTGCATCTAATTTCTTAAATGATTTTTCTAACTCAAGATGCTTTGACATCAAGGATTCATGTGCATTAGTTAGATTAACATGCTTCTTATTTAGTGTGACATATTCATCAAGTAAAGACATATGATCCTTATCCTGCAGAATGATCTATTCTAAGGAAATCATGTTCTTTTTACAAATTTGAGAAATCAGACTTTTGAACAGCATATATTTTCTTGAGCTTTCTATATACATTGTGAATTTTGTATGATACTTCAAATAATTCATTATAAAAAAGCTCACATACCTCCTCTTGATTAGAATTATCAAGACTATTATCTTTCATAAGGCATAGATTGGTTACCTTCTCTTCTATTTTTGTTTCAGATGAACTTGAAGCAAAGTCTATCCAAAATGCCATTTACATCAGTTGCTTCCCCATTTTAAACTTTATCTTCCCTTCACCCTTCTCCTTGATCGGGCGATCTTTTAGGTTGGGGCAATCTATTCTCAACCGGCCCGACTTTCTACATTCAAAATATATAGTATCAGATGATGCCTTAAAATTCTTGTTTGATTTACCTTTGTTCCACTATTGATGATGCTTTTATTTTCTTCTTAAAAAGCCCTTACAATCTTTTCACCAACCCGATGTAGCAGAGAACCTTGACCTCCTTTCTCACCCTCCAAATGATGATAGAGAACCACAACCTCCTTTCTTACCCTCCTAGTGATGGAAGAGAACCATGACCTCCTTTCTTACCCTTCAGGTGACGATAGAGAACCATGAACGCTTTTCTCACCTTCCTGGTGATGGTAGAGAACTACAAACTCCTTTCTCAACCTCATGGTGATGGCAGGGAACCACTACTTTGAGCTGAAGAATTTCTTTATAGAGCCACCCAAGAAACCTAGACAGGCACTTGGAGGAAATAAGGAAAGTCACTTGCTTGGAGCAATCGTGTGAACCCCTCACACTACTTTTCCTGACACATAAGTTCTCTCTTTCTTCTTCCCGAAGCTCTCCTAGATCTTCTTCTCTAAGCTCTCTCTTAAGAACACTTAATAGCCAAAGACTTAAAATAAAACTATTGAGAGAGATTAAATATAAGGCCTCACAAAAAGCCTTAGAATTCAATTTTGGTGACTCTGATCATTCAGTACGATCCAAGATCGTATAGTACAATTAGTTTAAATCACCTTATTTGTAATATGAATTAGAAAGTGATGTATGATCAGTTCAATTTATTGTGCTAATCATCCAGTATGATATGAAGAGTAGTCTAATACAATTAGTTGGAACATCTTGGTTTTTCATCCTTTATGATTGGCGATGATAAATTATGGTCCCGTGTAGGGATCTGGTTGTATAATATGATTGACTCCAATTATCCTGTATGATCTTATTAAATAATTTAATAAAAAATGTTTTCCTAATTATAATTTTAATTAGGAAATATTTAATTACTTCGTATATAATGATACCTATCATACAATATGATTAGTACATATTTTGAATTTTAAAATATTGCCTACATTGTGATTGGTGGCTAGGATCTTGATTTCAGCTTCTTTCTGTATGATCTGGATCGTATAATATGACTAATTCAAATTACTTTAATTATCATAATGAGTCATTTTAATGATTTTCTGGTTTGTTGATCGCATAGTACGATATGTATCACACAGTATGATTAGTTCAAAAAATTATACTCCTAATTTTATCACTATTTCACTCCCTTGAGTATATATATGTACGATCACCAAGTTTAGCATCCACCAAATACATGATTTGACTCAAGAAATATAAAAATAAGAAAAAGAAAATTACAGACTCTTACAGACACTTAGCCCTATTCTACCCAGTCTTAAGATGATCAATTTTGTACAATATACAATATACAATATACAATGGGCCTGAAATGTTAGTGCACAATAAAAACATATATGCAATAATAGTAATTAATAGGAGATTGCTTAGTAAGAAATTCAATAATATTTGTTATCATCAAAATCATAAGACTTTGGTCCAAATTTATAATAAGAAAGACATCCCTCCAATAGAGATTACTGATGGGTCGTGGATTGACTCCCCTGCTCCCAAAATGGAGGTTGTTGTTGCCTCAGTACTAACTACATCCTTTACTACAAAGGATGATAAACTAAAATCTCTTATTGAGTACACTGAATTGAAGTCTATTTTTGAGAAGGGGTCAAGTTCTGTAATCTCCTTCACGATTAGGAACTAGAGGAAGAATTACCTGAGAAGGGTCAAGAAGAAAATAACAAAATTTAAAAAGATGATTAAACTGAAGGCTCTTTGGGCCAGGTAGAGCTAGAAGTTGCTGAGGAGTTACCCATTCCTGCCTCTTCTCCACTCCTTAAAGGGAGTCACTTTTGCCCCCTCACTACCACTGCAGGGAAGGAGAGGGTCACCAGGATAACAGGCTCTCCACCATGCCCGGTGGACTACTCTGTCAAGAAAACTCCTAAGGAAATATAGATTTAGAGAACTAGAATACTGAGAAACATCATCCACATTTGTGATGCCCAAATAGGTGAGATAAAAGAGTAGTACACGAGACATCTTAAGGGGGTGATTTCTCATAGGTTTGAAAAAGAGATCTTAAAAGAAGAAAAAATTGAAGACAGAAACCTAACTCTTCAACCGGTGAGGAGAAATGAGAAATTTGTTAGCAAGGATACCCCTAGATTTACCAACCGAGCCAGTTTCCTCTATGTTAGTGGACAGTTATCACTGAGTGCCTCGCCTCCTGTCTACTAAGACGGAGGAGATTATTTTGATCAGATCTGGAAATGGCCTCCCACAAAGTGGTAGGCCACCGATCCTTCCAGCTAAACTATAAAGTTGACCTCAGTAGTAGTCAAGCCTCAGAAGGAGGATAAAGATAAGAAATTAATCAAAATTAAGGGAAAGAGGCCCAAGTCTCCATAGAAGTAGTACATTCCCAAGAAAATTAGTAAGAATGAAGATGTCCAGATACGTGTTAATGTTCTTAGGCTCCCTACTCAGGGATGTAAGGGCTCCCCCTCACTCGATATAGGAGCTTCTACCCCTCAAGCTCCTTCATTGCCTCCTAAGGAGGATGTCCATCACCCTTTTGAGGATTCCACCCTTGTGACTACCGACCCTGGGATAGTTAAAGGGGAAGGGATTATTCCTAATACAGATGAGGAAATGATAAATCAGATAGTAGTAGCGTCTCTTTCTACAGAAGATCACAAGCTCCAGGATAAGAAGGGATATTGTCCATGAAATCAACGACATTCTTAAGAAGAAAGATGTTGTAGAAGCCCTTTAACACAGATTTGGATAATCTCTTAATGGATGAGAATGAAGCTAATGCTAGTAGCATTAACATGGTTGAGACTAGGGCATCTGTTAAGGGTGCTGAACCCAGCAGACATTGATCAGGTAGGGAAGAAGATTTAGCAACTATTAATTCTCATTCAGATGGGTTAGTTAGATTGAAAAGTAATGATGAATATATCAAGAACCTAAAAAGAAAGATTGAAGAAATGTTATTGAGAGTTGAGGAAATACAAAGCTAGTTGGTTAAAACACAGCAACCTCAGCCTGAGCAGCCACAGCCTGCAGTACATACAGTGAATGAACAGAAC
The DNA here is from genome assembly GCA_019925795.1 of Dendrobium chrysotoxum. Taxonomy (NCBI): domain Eukaryota; kingdom Viridiplantae; phylum Streptophyta; class Magnoliopsida; order Asparagales; family Orchidaceae; genus Dendrobium; species Dendrobium chrysotoxum. Next base: position 45,347,186 of record CM034297.1, on the reverse strand, counting down.
AAAAAATCAGATCCAAATTTAAAAATTCTAGAGTCAGCTCCTGTAGTCCTTTCAGTACCTCTAGTAGTTCTTCCAACTCAAACAGTAGTCCCTTTAGTTCCACCAGCACCAGTCGAGAAAGACATTAAGCAGATGATCAAAAATAAGGTAAGAGAGGCCATAACCCATTCTTAAGGGACCACATCTATTTTGAAGTGTAGGCCCTACCCCGAAGGTATGATTTTGTCCCTTACCCAAAGGGCTTTATTCCATGATCTTTTAAAGTCTTTAGCAGTGTCAAAAACCTGAGACAACATCTGGCCCACTTTTGAACGAGCTACTGTAATATAAGAGGGTTAGATGCTCTATAATTTTACCAATATATAAGTAGTCTCTATAGCATTACTTTTGAATGATATGTCACTATGCCCAATGGTTCAATAAGAACCTTAAATGTACTAGATAGTCTATTCTTAAAGAGATTCTCTGGAGCTCGATAGCATATAACCATGGGTGATCTGGTTGTTAAAAAGCAGAACCCGGGAGAGTCTTCAGTTGAGTATATCTTGAGATAGCGAAATCTCTTGATGAAGTGTGAACCTCAATTACAAGAGCAACACACAGTAGAGATTCTCTTGAAGAACATCCATGGGCCTATTGCTTTTCTACTGAAAGGGGTAAAAATTAAAACCTCTAAAAAACTTCTCAATAAGGCCAATAACCTATAAGAAAATGCTCCTCGAATGCCATTCTTGAAGGTGCTATTCTATGAGAAGAAAGTCAACAAACCTCTAATGCCTTGCGAGAAGTGAGCAACTACAATCGTTGTAGTAGATTAGGGGAAGCAACCAGCTACCATTCAACCCAGTGCTCCTTTATCACAACCAGTCTAAGTAACCCCTCAGTCTACTAGGGAACCTACTTGGTCTCTTTTAAAGAGAGATTGGCAAAACCTTTATCATTTAAAAGAGAATCTATAAGGAAGATCTTTAGGAGTCTTTTGAAGAAGCCATACTTCAAATTACTAGAGGCTAGGAAGCTGAAAGAAGAAACTAAGAGGGATGATCCCAAAATTTTTCTCCACCATCATATGTTGAGCCACTCAATCAAAGGCTGCATTCCTTTAAGGACTTGCTTGAGAGAAACTTCAGACAGGGAAATATTATAATTCCTAAAGAGTAGTTGGTAGATCTCAATTAGGGGTCAATCAAGATAATTTTAGGTAACAATTCTAACATTTCTCTGTCCATTAAAGATTGTTAGGATAATGTTTTATCTTGGGCATTTAACAAGTTGATTAAAAAATCTTTTCATCTTTCTTAACAGTTACCGATGAGAGCCCGGGCTTGATCTGAGAGATTGAACTAGAGGCTTCGCAGGAGGACGTTGAGATGATTTCCTCTTCAGTAGTTGAGGAACTACTGTAATCAATATAAAGGAAAAGAGTGACATTTTTGTAGAGAGGAAATATGCTGATGAGAGATGTATCCAGGAGATGGATGGTGGCATAAAACCCCTATCCCCACTTATGTTATCTGACTTTTATTTTGCCCCATCAAAGATAAAAGGTCAAAAATTAAATAAAAAGATCCTTTTGCGTCTATTTTGATGATCAATATTGAGAATGAATTGTTAAATGACACTTCCATATAAGAGAATTAAAATCCAGCTGAGATCATTCAAAAACTCGACCTTCCAGATTTGACCTTCAAAGGGGTAGATGAATATGAGATCTTATTAGATGGAGGCACCTCCGAAATCAACTTCCAAGGGAGTCCCCTCGTAATAGATTTCTCAGATTTGGACTCCCCCTCAAAAAATGATGATATATTGCCTATGAGGAGCATAAACCCGCCACAGTTTATCCTCCCAAAGAGGTCATAGAGGTACAACTTTATGGTAGTAAAGTCTTACCCCTAGCTTTCCCCTTAAGAAAAGGGAAAACAAGTTATTTCTAATGATCCAATTCAAATCCCCTCTCAACCATCAAATCTTTCTTCCAATCTACTGGTCCTGATCCTGATGTTCCTTAGATTGATTATAATGTCTTAGCTCATCTTAGGAAGTTACCTGCTATGTTGAGCTTCTATGACACCCTTATCCTTTAGAAGGAAATGTGGGAATCCTTAATCAAAGCACTTCTTGACCCAGAGGTTTTCTTAACTCAGTTTGCCTCGACTTCATAAGGTAAAGCTTTGTACTTCAAAGAAGTCCCAGTAGTAACCTTCTCTGATGAGGACTTACTTCTAGAAATTATTGATCATAGTCAACCTGCTTTACATTACTATAAATGTGGGTAACTTCTAGTTATCCAGAGTTCTTATTAATCTGGGTGCATCGGTCAACATGATGAACATAAAGACTCTAGCGTATCTTAGAGTGGACACACGTAACCATACTACTGACAAGATGGTGTTACATGAGTTCAATGAAAAAGGAAAGAAGGCTTTAGGTTCGATCACACTCATTTTGGAGATAGGAGAGTAGTAAATTAAAGTGAAGTTGTTGAAATTCAGGATCCCAAGCACTTGATTTTGATGGTGGCAACTAATACTTACTGAATTTATATGGACTTCCTTAAAGATTATAAATATTTATCTTTGTCTGTGAGCACTAACATTTCAGGTCAGATACACACCGCTCAAGATTACTGGAGACTCAAACTTGGTAGAATAGGATATTCAAAAACTTATATTTTTATTTTCTTTCTTTTTATTTTCTTGATTCTGCCATAAAAGCATATATATAAAAGGAGTAACCATGCACACACATAGAGGGAGATTTTTTTTATGTTAAATTTTTTTTAAAAAATACTGATCGTACTGTACAATTTTTAATCGTACTATACGATGAGTCATTAATACTCAGGCTAACGGCTAATCCTGGACGATTAGTTCTGTAACCTGATCGTACTGTATGATGTTAATCGTACTGTATGATGAGGTTCAATTCAAAAACCCTAGCTGCCAGAAAAAGTTTGGTAAGTTTTTAATTTTGATATTCTGAACTATTCATATTGTACGATATATATCGTACTATACGATTATTTGAAAACTTACCAAAATTATCTCTCATAATCAGAAAATAAAATTTTGGTTTCTTAATTAAATTCGATCGTACTGTACGATGTATATCGTACTGTACGATGTATATCATACTGTACGATAGTCAGAGATGATTTCATTTGTCCCATTGATCATACCAGATGAAATCAAGGTTTTTGTTCTATTCATCTTGGACAATATTCATATCGTACCAGGCGATATCCTGAAAATGAACTAATCGTACTGTACGAATAGTGCAGTGCTGGATGATAGTCAGAGATGAACTTCCTCGTCCAAGAGATCGTCCCACAGATCTTCCTGTACGAACAGTTGAAAATAACATGATCATCCTGTACGATCTCTGGATCGTACAGTATAATATTCATAAAATTCGTGAACTGTTCGTATGTGTTCGTACAGGACAAAGCTGTCTTTGAACAGATCGCACTGTACGATGTTATATCATACTATACGAATAGAGAAAAAAAAGTTAAAACTTTTAGGGTTTTTTGAAGCCTAATTTAAAAGGACTTTGATTTTTTAATTAAAGTTGTTGTTGGTCTATCTTGCTACTGTGAGAGGCATTGAGAGAGGAAGGGACTCTTGAGAGAGAAGCTTTCTTTGGAGAGATCCAGGGCTTGTGAGAGGAAGGTGAAGGTGAGCTTGAGCGTGAGGGAGAAGGAGTGTGAGGGGATCACACGGTGGCTCCAAGCTAGCTGCATGCTTTTCTCCTCTTGTGGCTTTGGGGTGTCTTGGGAAAGTTCTCTAGGGAAGAGAGGCTTCAAGATCAACATCATCTGGGTACTCTGCCTTCTCCAGGAGGGAGAAAAAGGAGAAGGTCTGCTGCCGTCACCGGGAGGGTGACATAGCTTCTGGTATTCCTCCACACTGGGGGAGGTGAAAGGGATTCTTGTAAAGGCTTCTCCGCCTTGCTGTGGGAGCAAAAGGAGAGTCAACTTTTAGTAGTGCAAATCCCGGAGTGGAGGACTCCGGGGAGTGGATGTAGGTCAAGTGACTGAACCACTATAAAAATCTCTGGTGTACTTTTTCCATTTTTACCGCTCTTTACTTTTCACGTATTTTATTTACTATTTTAATTTCTTGGTAAAAAATCTGATCTTGATCTTATATTGCTAAATTTGTAATTGTGTCACCAATATCGCTGTTGTGAACGAACTACTAGCTTCCACATTCTACTTTTTAAGTTGCTATTTTAAAAATACAAAAAAAAAAATTAAAACTCATGTCTAGGTTTAAATTTTTAAAATACCAATTCACCCCCCCTCTTGGCGCATGTCGTACTTTCAAGTGGTATCAGAGAGGGGTTTCAAAATAGTATTTTACAAAACCTAGAAAGGTAATATCCATGGCACATTTTGGTAACCGTAACACTGTGGAGGGTTATTGTATAACCCATCCACCTTTATTTGATAATATACCGTTTGATTTCTCAAAAATACACATGTCTACATTTTTACAGTCTTTAGACTATCGCATGTGGATGTTGGATCAAGAAGGTTACACTGTACCGTTTTGTATATTGAATGGATTTAAAATTGAATTAGCTTTTAATGAATGGAGCAATGAGGATAGAGAATTCACATAGTTAAATGCTAAATGCTTAAATTATTTCTTTTACGCATTAAAATCAGAAGACTATATGCGAGTGTCTACTTGTACTACTGGTAAGCAAATTTGGGATAAACTGTGTATCACATATGAAGGAACTAGTTAGATCAAACAATCTAGGCTAAACAGACTGCTACATGATTATGAACTTTTTTGCCTGAAACCTAGCTAGACTATATCTAAAATGAACACCTGGTTTACACAAATAGTGACATCTTTGTATGCTTTAGGAAGAGAATTATCAAAGTTATGCAGGTGAAAAGAAGAAGGAGCGAACGGTGGCCTAAAAGCGTAAAAGTTATGCAGGTGAAAAGTTATGCAGGTGAGTCAACGACAAAGTTATGCAGGTGAAAAGAAGAAGGAGCGAACGATGGCCTTAAAAGCGAACAATTCTAAAAGTGATAGTTCTGCAGTGGAGGAAGATGATGACATAGCCTTGATGACTCGTCAGTTCAAGAAATTTCTGAAAAGAAAGTAATGCCGTCATCAAAGCAATTGGAATAAAGGTAAAAGCTCAAAGAATACTAAAGTGGTATCTGACACAATTTACTTTGAGTGCAGGAAACTCGGTCATCTCCGAGCTGATTGCCCCAACATTAAGACTCATCAAACCAAGGAAAAGGGCAAGGAAAGGTCAAAATTCAAAAAGGCCAAAGTCAAGACACAAAAAGCGTTTTGGGCCGACTCTGCCTTAGAATATAAGAAGAAGAAGTAGAAGAGGAGGTAACAAATTTTTGTCTAATGGCTAATGATAAACTTGATCAATCAGATCAAGATGAGGTATGTCAACTGTCTTATGATGAGCTATTAATTATTTCTGAAAAAATTTATGACTCTTATAGAAAGTTAAAGAAAAAGCATGTTGGCCTTAACACTGAGTTTAGTACTTTACAAAAGGAGCATGCTAGTATAGTTAAAGATTTTTCTGACTTGGATAGAGATCACATGTCCCTACTTGATGAATATGATGCATTAAATAAGAAGTGTATTGAATTAACTACTGCACACGATACCTTGAAATCATCACATGTTGAACTAGAGAATACATTTAAGGAATTAGAAGAACTTGCATGTGAACTAGATAGAAGTGAGCATACATTAAAATTTAAAATTGTAAGTCTTAACAAAGAGAATAAATTTCTAAATGAAAAACTTCATGCATTTGAAAATAATAAAACACCTCCCATGTTTGCTGAGTTTTATAAACCTCCACCATGTGAACCATCTCATTCAAAACCATCATAGCATGCATAACCCAAACCCAGAAATAGACCTTATCACACACGTAGATTAGTGAACCCATTTCCAGGTGTTAGGTGTTATTCTTGTGGCATGCTAGGTCACATAGCCCGCACGTGCATAATTCACTATTGGACACATCTAGTGTGGAGACCTAAGCTGCATTCATCACAGTATAACATGCATACATTTCATTCATACAAGCATAAGGTGGAACCCAAACTCACTTGGGTTCCCAAAACTAATCCTTAAGTGACATTGTAGGGATGCTCTCACAAAAGACCTAGTGAGAGCATGTGGTACCTGGACAGTGGCTGCTTAAGACATATGACTGGAGACATGAAGCAGTTCGTGACACTGGAGGCCAGGTTAGGAGGCAAGGTGACTTTGGGAGACAATACCACCAGGAAAGTGGTGGGCTCAGATATCATTAAAAATTCTAAGAATTTAGTAATTAAAAATATACTTTTAGTTGATGGTTTAAAGCATAATCTTTTAAGTATTAGTCAACTATGTGATAAGGGCTTTGACATAAAGTTTCTGTCTAACAAATGCATGATTAGCCTAAATGATAAACTTGTGTTAGAAGGGAAACGTATCAACAATATTTACATGTTAGATTTAAACTGCATGAAAAACTCAAATGTTTTATGTTTAAAAATAATAGCTGATGACTCCTGGCTATGGTATAAGAGACTATGCCATACTAGTATGAAAACACTTAGGAATATCACTCAGAAAGACCTAGTTAGAGGCATACCTAAGCTAGACTTCACTAAAGACCATCTATGTGATGCCTGCCAATTATGAAAATAAGTGAAATCATCATTTCACTAGGCCACTAGAAATTCTACACATGGACCTATTTAGACCTGTTAGTACCGTTAGCCTAGGAGGAAAATCTTATTGATTTGTAATAGTGGATGACTACTCTAGGTTTACTTGGGTAAAATTCTTAGCACATAAGAGTGAGTCATTTGAATAGTTTAGAACTTTCTCTACTTGGATTCAAAGAAAATTAGGATGTGAAATTATGATAATCCATAGTGATCATGGTGGAGAATTTGAGAATGATAAGTTTGAATCATCTTGTCAAGAGATAGGAATTGAACATAATTTCTCTGCCCCTAAGACTACTCAGCAAAATGGAATAGCATAAAGAAAGAATAGAACCTTAGTTAAAGCTGCTAGGGCAATGTTAGCTGAATACACTCTTCCTAGATATTTTTGGGCAGAAGTAGTGAATACTGCTTGCTATGTTCTAAATAGGGTAAATGTTAGATCCAAACTTAATAAGACAACCTATGAATTGCTTAAGGGTAGGACACCTAATCTTTCTCACTTACATATTTTTGGATGCAAATGTTTCATCTTAATCAATGGTAAGTCACCCTTAGGAAAGTTTGATCCTAAATCTGATGAAGGGGTTTTCTTAAACTACTCATCAGTAAGTAAAGCCTATAGAATCTTTAATAAGAGGACCCTGGTAGTAGAAGAGTCTACCCATGTGATATTTGATGAATCCAATAAGATCTTTGAATCTAATCATGAAGAAGAAGAAGTTGAAATTATTTAGGGAGTAGAAACCATTACCGTAGAGACTAGAGCAGAACCTCAGGAGCAATTGCCTAGAGATTGGAAATATTCTTCTAGTCATCCTAAAGAACTGATCTTAGGAGACCCATCAGAAGGTGTAAAAATTAGGCATGGACTTAAGAAAGAGGTTAGTCATTCTGCATTTATATCTATGATTGAACCCACAAATATAGATCAAGCCTTAGGAGATGAATTCTGGATCCTAGCAATGTAAGAAGAGTTAAACCAATTTGTTAGGAATAATGTATGAGAATTAGTCAAGAGACCTAAAGAACAAAGTGTGGTTGGAACTAAGTGGGTCTTTAAAAATAAGATGAATGACTCTGGCATAGTAGTGAGAAACAAGGCTAGATTAGTAGCAAAGGGGTACAACCAAATTGAGGGAATAGATTTTGAAGAAACCTTTGCACCTGTGGCTAGACTTGAAGCCATTAGAGTACTCTTAGCTTTTGCTTGCTTCAACGGTTTCAAATTATATCAAATGGATGTTAAGAGTGCTTTCCTAAATGGGATAATCAAAGAGGATATCTATATTGAACAACCCCCAGGATTTGAAAACTCACAATTTCCAAATCATGTGTTTAAGTTGAAAAAGACACTATATAGATTAAAGTAAGCACCAAGAGCCTGGTATGAAAGACTTAGTACATTCCTTCTAGATAGAGGTTTTATTAAGGGTAGTGTAGACACCACCTTATTCTTGAAAAAGGTAGGAGAAGAGATACTCATTGTTCAGATTTATGTAGATGACATCCTGTTCAGATCTTCAGAGAAAACCTTATGTGATGAATTTTCAAAAATAATGAGTGATGAGTTTGAAATGAGTATGATGGGAAAACTTAATTACTTCCTTGGGTTTAGTGTAAGATAGATGGAAGGTGGAACATTCCTTAGCCAATCTAAGTACATCAAGGATATTCTTAAAAAGTATGAAATGGAAAATGCTAAGACCATGAATACTCCCATGAGCTCTAACATTCAATTATATAAAGATTCAAGTGAAAAGTCAGTAGATCAGAAGAAGTATAGGAGAATAATTGGATCACTTCTCTACTTAACTTCCAGTAGACCGGATATAATATTTAGTGTGTGTCTCTGTGCTCATTTTCCAGTTGACCCAAAAGAATCTAACATGACTGCTGTCAAAAGAATTCTTAGATATCTACTAGGCACCCCAAACTTAGGAATTTGGTATCCTAGACACAGCTATACGTTTGAAATCTTAGGGTACTCAGATTCAGACATTACAGGATGTAGGGTAGATAGAAAAAGCACCTCCGATACCTGTCAATTCATTGGACAATCATTAGTTTCATGGTCCAGTAGAAAATAGAATTCGGTAGCCCTCTCAACAGCTGAAGCAGAATATATAGCAGTAGAAAGCTGTGTTGCACAAGTCCTTTGGTTAAAATAATAACTTTTAGATCTTGGACTACCGGTAGGAACCATCACAATAATATGTGACAACAATAGTGTTATTTGCATATCTTAAAATCTAATTCAGCACTCACAAACAAAGCATATAGACATTAGACATCACTTCATAAGAGATCATGTAGCCAAAGGAGATATTGAACTGCACCACATTGCTACTGGAGATCAATTGACTGATATTTTCATAAAATCATTAGCTTATGACACCTTTAGTACCTTGAGAAAAAAATTAGGTGTCATAGACATTCAAGCTTAAAAAAAATTAAAAAAAATAACAAACAAAATTTTAAAAAAAAAATTTGTGTGTTTAGTATTTTTTTTTAATAAAAAAAGGGGGCTTTCCTGATCCTCTCACATTCACCTTGCTGATGCCCAAACCTTGAATTTCTCTGCACATCATACCGTACGATTCAATATTGTACTGTATGATTATCCCAAATACACAAATCGCAGCATTCCACTCCATCCATGGTCCAGATCTATCCTGTCTTATACATATCATATTGTACGAAGAACCACTTGTACTGTACGATACACATTATTGGTCATCATACTATATGAACCACCCATCGTACTGTATGATCCATGTGTCAATCTGGATTGGGACAAATATAAACTCGATCGGTATGAAAATAATTGCCGTTCAGACTGTACGAACACCTGTTCGTACTGTATGATCAATTTCGTCAAAAGTCGTTCAAACGACTCCTCAGGATGAACGACCTCTCACTCACATTCATCCAATATGATTCTGATCGTACTGTATGATTTGACTCTCTTTTTCTGAAAAGTCATCCAGATGAATTATTGTGCATATCATACTGTACGATTCAACATCGTACTGTATGATAATTCTAAAAATTCTATAAATTGAAGGGATTTTCTGATCAATCTCACTCACTCTTCTCATAACTCCTCAATCTCTTCACCCATTTCCTGATCAATGTCTGGTGGAAGCAAGCGAGGCTGAATGATCGTGGGGAGTTCTTCATCCTCTCGATGGTTCGATGATCGCTTTCTCTCTGTTGCTGATGAGAAAGTGTACAACAAATTAAAAGAAGCTAAAATCACCCCATCTCGTATATTAAATCAAGCTGCTCTAAACTTTGAGGTGATGAATCTTTTCACCTCCACCACTCTTCAATTTTTTTTGACACTCACTTTTCCCTTCCACTCCGAACTTCTCCTTGAATTTCTAGCAAATCTTAAAATCGGCCTAGATTATACCACATTTATCTCCTATGTCTGTAAACAACATGTCGTCATCACTGTAAATGACATAACAGAACACATTGGCCTATCTACTGAAGGCCCTCATCCCCAATCTCTACTCACTCATGATTATGATTGGACCTCAGTCAACATGCTACTTAGAAATATACCCTTCAATCAACACCTACCATTGGTCCAAACTCTTAATCAAAATGCATGCGTTATCCAGTATGTTCTTCACACATCCATAATACCCAAAGCTAGAGACTGCATACACATTACCCCACTTCTATCAGTGGTCACTTACTTAATCATGTCAGGCACCAAATTTAATGAAGCTCAAATGATCTTTGATTATATTCATACCTTGTCTGCTTTCCGATATCCTAGTGCCCGAAGAAAACTAAATCTTGCCTTAGGACATGTCATAGGCTACATCATAGATGAAAAATATCAACTTCATTATCCTCTGCCTCGAGACAATCATCCTATCTTTTATTTAGAAGCCTCTTTTCGTATTCTATTCCATCAGGGGGATGCTCACGCTGATGCCGATTTGGATGAAGAAGAGGCTACTGCTCCTGCCGACGCACCTCCACCACCACTAATACACCTGCCTGACCTGCCTATCCTGCCTACCCTCACAATGACATTATTCAATGCCTTGATCATTTAGAAACTAGACTGGATTCCCACATTACTCAACAACATCAACAACATGAAAGTGACATGAAATGGTTTGGGGAACACTTCACCTCCATCGATCACCAGTTTGCGTCCCTCCATCAGTACTTTTAAGTGGTTCCACCACCTCCAGATCAGGATCCTGATTATTGAATGCTTTCGTGCTTACTTCTGTTAGTTGCTTGTATCTGTGTTTGATTTTATAGCTCTTAGTTTTTATCTGTAATTTTTTTATTCTTGTTTGTACTTACTGCTCTTCCCTTTTTGTTGCTGTCAAAAAGGGGAGAAGTTTCTGTGTTGTCTGTGTTGTTATATCCTTAATATTAATTTTAACTATTGTTCTTGTTATACTCGTTCTATTTTTATAAATAACAAAAAAAATCTCTTTCCTCCTATTTTACAATTAATTATCCTACTAAGAGGGAGCTAAGGAAGACATAACAATTGTGGCCATCAAAAAATATTATTTGACACCATAAAAAAGGGGGAGATTATTGAAATCCAAGATCCCGAGCACTTGATTTTGATGGTGACAACTAATACTTACTGAATTTATATGGACTTTCTTAAAGATTATAAATATTTATCTTTGTCTATGAGCACTAACATTTCAGGTCAGATACACACCACTCAAGATTGTTGGAGACTCAAACTGGGTAGAATAGGATATTCAAAAACTTAAATTTTTATTTTCTTTCTTTTTATTTTCTTGAGTCTGCCACAAAAGCATGTATATAAAAGGAGCAACCATGCACACATACAGAGGGAGATTTTTTTTATGTTAATTTTTTAAAAAAAAACACTGATCGTACTATACAATTTTTAATCGTACTGTACGATGAGTCATTAATACTCAGGCTAACGGCTAATCCTGGATGATTAGTTCTATAACCCGATCGTACTATATGATGAGGTTCAATTCAAAAACCCTAGCCGTCAGAATAAGTTTGGTAAGTTTATAATTTTGATATTCTGAACTACTCGTACTATATGATATATATCGTACTGTACGATTATTTGAAAACTTACCAAAATTATCTCCTATATCCAGGAAATAAAATTTTGGTTTCTTATTTAAATTCGATCGTAATGTACGATGTATATCATATTGTATGATAGTTAGAGATGATTTCATTCATCCCGTTGATCATACCAGATGAAACCAAGATTTTTGTTCTATTCATCCCGAACGATATCCTAAAAATGAACTAATCATACTTTATGAATAGTGTAGTACTGGACGATAGTCAGAGACGAACTTCCTCGTCCTAGAGGTCATCTCATAGATCATCCTGTACGAACAGTTGAAAATAACATGATCATCATGTATGATCTCTGGATCATAAAGTACGATATTCATACAATTTATGAACTGTTCATCTGTGCTCGTACTGGACGAAGCTATCTTTGAACTGATCGTACTGTACGATGTTATATCATACTGTATGAACAGAGAAGAAAAAGTTGAAACTTTTAGGGTTTTCTGAAGCCTGATTTAAAAGGACTTTAATTTTTTAATTAAAGTTGTTGTTGGTCTGTCATGCTACTGTGAGAGGCATTGAGAGAGAAAGGGACTCTTGAGAGAGAAGCTTTCTTTGGAGAGATCCAGGACTTGTGAGAGGAAGGTGAATGTGAGCTTTAGCATGAGGGAGAAGGAGTGTGAGGGGATCACATGGTGGATCCAAGATAGCTGCATGCTTTGCTCCTCTTGTGGCTTTGGGGTGTCTTGGGAAAGTTCTCTAGGGAAGAGAGGCTTCAAGATCAACAGAAGGCAGAAAAAGGAGAAGGTTCGTTGCCGTCACCGGGAGGGTGACATAGCATCTAGTATTCCGCCACACTGGGGGAAGTGAAAGGGAGTCTTGTAAAGGATTCTCCGCCTAGTTGTGGGAGCAAAATGAGAGTCAACTTTTAGTAGTGCAAATCCAGAGTGGAGGACTCCGATGAGTGGACATAGGTCAAGTGACCGAACCACTATAAAAATCTCTGGTGTGCTTTTTCAGTTTTTATCGATCTTTACTTTTCATGCATTTTTTTTAATGTTTTAATTACTTGGTGAAAAATTTGATCTTGATCTTATATTATAAAATTTGCAATTGTGTCACCAATATCATTGTTGTGAACGAACTACTAGCTTCTGCATTATACTTTTTAAGTTGCTATTTTAAAAATATAAAAAAAAAATTAGAACTCCTGATAGGTTTAAATTTTTAAAATACTAATTCACCCCCCATCTTGGCGCATCTCGTACTTTCAGAAGTTTCACATAATCAATTTGGCGATGTCCTTCAACGCACTCCTATGTATGCCGTAGATCCATGAATGTAGGATGGTTCCATCTACCCTACACTAGTGCGTCAAGTACTAATGAGATGGTATTGATTACATGATTGAGGGTGATTTATAACCATTATCATTCATGAGATCGAGATTTATAAGGATGCTACATACTACACACTTAAAGGGTCCTCTGCCAGTCCTAGAGTCGAGATCAAGATTAAAGAGGAGAAATCAAATGAGCAAAGTTCAAGAGAAAATTAAAAATTAAAAGGAGAAAAAGATGAAAGTAAAAAAATAGAACAATCAGACAATGAAGATGATGTCGATGGTGTGATCTTAGGCCTCCAAACATTTTACCATAAAGTGGTAGGAGGATGGCCCAAAGAGCACATAGTTGAGGTCTTGTTTCATTTGAAAGAAGAATACCCTCGATGTATATTGATTTGGAATCAAGTTTTGATAAGGAACCAAAAGTATGGGGTGCAAAAGTTCTTTTTGATTATCAAAAAATTAATCCTCTTCCAAAATTTGATCACTTTAGAACAGGATAGTGACCTAGCGGGCGATGCCCCAAAAGTTTAAAATGATAAGCCTGAATTAACTATGTACAAAAAGCTCAGTGGGAGAATCGAAGCCTTAATCTAAACACCACTATCTGCTGGCAGGGTTGTAGGGTTAGTGATTAAGGACTCTCCCAATTTAGATGTTGAAGTCCAAGAGTTTTTCCCTGGCTCCTCCTCCTAAGGAAAGGAAGATGATGTACTCCTTGAGAAGGCAGATTTTAATGAATTAATGGAATTACCACTTGGCTAGTTTTCTGTGTGTGTTAAAAACTATATTTCTAGAGGTCTCATGCTAGGTCAAAGGACCAAGAGTCAAGCTTGATACCATAAGAGTCTCTGTCATATAAAAATAAGAGGAATTTAACCAGTGGTATCATCTTCGGTACCATTAGTTCATTTAACGATGATGAATATTGTCTCATGATAATTAACCATTATGAATCTAAGAATGTCCCTATGGAAATCATCGATCCCCTTGATAGACTTTATTTAGAAACTTCAGATGATCTCGATGAGCTTTAGGCTCAGGATGCACCCCCCAAATTTGAAGAAGAGATTAAATCGACAGTTTAAGAATAAAAAGAAATTAACCTTGAACTAGAGGATGAACCTCACCCCACTTTCATACACTCTTTATTGAGCGAGGATGAGTCTAAGGATCTAATTCAACTTCTCTCTAAGTTTAGGGTCTGCCTTGCCTAATTATACGATGAAATGTCATGCTTGTTCACTAATGTAGCAGTCCATAAACTTGAAATCTGGTACAATGTCATTCATGTTAAACAAGCTCCTAGATACATGCATTTAGAAATCAAGCAGTAAGTTATTTTTGAAATCAAGAAATTGGTTGAGGCTGGATTTATTCGAGAGGAACAATATCCCTCTTAGGTAGCCAGTGTCGTGCCAGTTCAAAAGAAAATGGTCAAATTCAAATTTGCGTCGACTATAGGGATTAGAATAAGGTATATCCTAAGGATGAATTTTCTTTACCCATATCCAAACTCATGGTGGATACTACCTCTTCGTATGCCATTTTCTCCTTTATGGATGGCTCATTTGGTTACAACCAAATCAAGATAGCCTCAGAAGATGAGAGAAACATTGTATTCAGAACCTAATAGGTATCTTTTTTTATAAAGTGATGCCATTTGGTCTCAAAAATGCTGGTGCAACTTACCACCGCAAATCTTTGATGACTAAGTCCACAATCAAGTTGAATACTACATCAACAATTTGGTAATCAAGAGTAAAGTCAAAGAGGCTCATCTATATAATTTAAGAATTATTATAGAGCAATTGCGCCATTACAAACTTAAAATGAACCCCTTAAAATGTGCCATCGGCATCACCTTAGAAAAATTCTTGGGCTTCATAGTGAGGCACCAGGGAATTGAAATTGATCCTACTAAGATCAAAAATATGCCACCCCTTAAGAGCCTTACTCAATAAAGATCTCTTTAGGGTAGACTAACATATATTAGAATATTCATTTCTAATCTATCCAAAAGATGTCATCCCTTCTCTGTCCTATACAAAAAAGGATGTTAAATTTATATAGGATGAGATTTGTCAAAGTGCCTTTCAAAATATTAAGCAATATCTTAAAAATCTACCAGTGTTAATAGCCCCTATACTGGGAAAAACTCTTATCCTCTACAATATAGATTTGGACGAGTCCCTTAGTGCCTTGCTGGCTCAATTTAATAATGAGGGGAAAGAGAACGCCCTCTACTACTAAGTTGAAGACTCCTCCCTATGGAAATTCGATATCCTTCGATCGTGAAACATTGTCTAGATTTAGTTTTTACAACCCAAAAGCTATGGCATTACATTCTTTCTCACCAGGTAAGTTTGATCTTAAAATTCAACTCGTTGCAATACCTCATGACCTGACCAACATCGTTAGGGCATCTAGCACGATGGTTTATAATATTGCTTCAATTTGAGATAACTTTCATTCTCTTGCGTACTGTAAAAGGATTGGCCATTGCTGACTTCTTTACAGCACACCCACTGCCGGCAGATTCTCCTATAAATGATGATTTACCTGATAAACAAATCATGAGTTTAAAGGAATTTAACAATTGTGTCTAAGAATTATATTTTGATGGTGTGGTGTCCTCCTAGCATGGTAAAATATAAAAATGTACTATTCCCAAAAAATCAAGAATTAGCTTGACTTTCATAACACCAAAAAAAGAAATGATGCACTTTTCCTATCACTTCTGAGAGCCTTGCACGAATAATGAGGCTGAGTATGAAGTTTTGATAACTAGGTTGGAACTTATAATACTGATGGATTTAAAAGAAATTAAAATCTTTGGTGATTCTCAGCTGATGATTAACCAAATTGAAGGAACCTATAAGGTTTTCAATACAAAACTTCTTAAGTACCATGAGCACACCAGTCACTTGCTTGAGCATATTCTTATTTTAACTGTGTACAGAATCTCTCGTGAAAGTAATTGTGCGGTGGGTGCCTTAGCAAATCTTGTAAAAGACTTTGCCTGTCAAGAAGAAGACTACATTCTTATAGAGATTCAGGATCTTCAGGTCCTATATCCTAAAGATTTAGAGCTCATTAATGAGAAATCTCTCTAGGTCCTATCTATCTCTTCAATGATCGATGAGGATGGAAATTGGAGATAACTGTTAATCAAATTCCTTCAAGGAGGCAAGCTCCCTCAAGATAAATCCCTTGCCAATCAAATCAAAAAATGTCCCTTCTCATATGCACTTGCGAATGATATTCTACACCATTGATCATTCGATCAGATGTGGCTATATTGTTTAGATGAATGAGAGGCCCTAGAAATCATCAATGAGGTCCATGCCAGACTGTGTGGTGCTCATCAATTAGGTCCTAAGATGAAATTAATTTTAAGTTAGGTTGATTTTGAATCTAAAGAGGAAAGAAACCCTTCGGGGAGGAATTCTTTTCATTTGGATACATGGACTCAATGAATCCAAGGAGCTCACAAAAAGACAAAGGAGTGAAGACATAGAGAATATCCCATTCTAAAACTCACGTCTTTTCCAGGATTAGAATCCGGGTTGTTCTCAGTGGTACCTGACCACTTTTAATTTTTGTAGGCCCAAGGTTATAATTAAGTGGCACTTTCCATATGGACATTAAATTTATTTAATTATTTATTAATTTTTTTACATTATTTGTGCAATAGAAATTGCCTACATTTCTATTTGTTTCTTGCATGCCTCTTTTTGATTTAGCCTAGAAATGCGTGAAGACTCGTGAGGGTATGCTTAAAAACTTTTTCTACTCAAATCAAATAAAATTTTTAGCCTCATATAGAAATTCCAACAATTTAAGAAGTAAGCTTGGGATCACTAAGAGTTTGCATACAATACATTAAAATCTTCTCTACCTTGTTAGGAGTCTCCCTACCTTTGAGTTCTGGCAGACCACCTAACCTATTAGGATTTAGTTCTGTCGAGGGAATATTATGTAATCTCTAGGATAAAATCTATTTTAAAGCTTTTTTGAAAAATTTCTTCATATCAATTTTGTATACATAGTCAACTAACATGCATTACATTAGAAATAGATTAAAGAGTCAATAAAATTTTAATTATATTTTTTGAGGCATAATCACCCTACATTAGTCAAGGGGCCAATCAGGATATGCTCTAGACATCAGACTCAATTCCTCAAAACTTAATCAATAGCCCACCAATCTTTCTTAAAAAAGATTAGACACATGGTTTTAAAGTGCTTAGGTGGTTAGCTGGCTCCCTAATCCAGGTTGGGGTAAGCCAAGATTTGCACTGCTTTAGTTAGGTTTGGAACACTATTATTTAGTGCCCAAATTAGACTTAGGATTCAGGGTGAACTCAAAATCATAAGACCCTACCTTTAGAAATATAATCCAAACTTTTTAATAAAATGACAACTCAAATTAAAATTTCTCTTCCAAGTCAAAATTTAAAGCCCAACATATAGTATAGATTGGGGAATTTCTGAATTATTTCAGAATCCCAAAATGCCTCCTACTTCTCCTCCATTAGCATTTAGAAATAAGTGTTCAAAAGTTGATCTAAACCCAGTTGAAATTCTAGCCTCTCTCCTTTGATATCACTCTTTAAAAATGTCAAAATAAAATTTTTTACCATTATTTTAATCGAAAGTTTTCATTAGAAACTCAAGTTTCCTACAATGTAATTAACTACGAAGGCATGCACTTGTAGGATATTTTGAAGACCCCAGATCAATTTTCAAAATTCAATTAATTCTCTTTAGGAAAATCAATATCAAAGATAATCATTATCCTTATATTCGGATGATCGATAATAAACAATACATTTTTCCTCAAGATGTGTCATTTATTATCGTGACTTCGAATATGAAATTAACGATACTACAGCTAGATTATTATAGCTAAATACTTGATTGACTGTCATTTGGATCCTTTGGAGTCATACGTGATTCTTCCTTGAATTTGATAATCATAATCAGGATAAAATTTACAATTTTATTGTGTGAACCCATTATGTAATGATATTTTTGCCTTCCGAGGCGATATATCATTCATAATGATATGTTCGACTTTAAAACTAAAATTCCAAAAATTAAAACTTTCCCAAAGAATTTTAACTCCAATTTATTTTATATTTTCCCAATGCAAAACAAAAAATTTTTCAAACTCAACATCAACAGTTGTATGTGTGTAATACCCTGATACTGTGAAAATAATTTTAAATACAATTTTAAAAATCTGGGCTTGAGCTCTATGGCACTCTGCTTGTGATCCCAATGGATCTAGGAAGCATTAAAAAAGTGTCGTTGCCATGCTAAGTTATCTATTCTATAGTAACGCTTGGAGCGTCATACAGTGCTGCGGTGCCAAATTCTAAATATTGTGGTGTTGGGAACTAAATAATCATTTTAAAAATAAATTTCTGCACTCATCTATTCCCCCCCCCCCCCCCCCCCTTCCTTATTTCTTGGCTTGTTAGGTAAGGAATGAAAGAGAGGAGGGGAGGAAAGATTTCTTCCAATCATGGTAAGTAACTTGAATCCTACCTTCATTTACATTGATTTTTGGTTTGGTGAATTTAATCTTCTTAAAATTGATAAAAATATATTTTACCCTGATTTATTGACCTTTATCATATAACTACTTGTATATGATATATATGAATATTATGAGTATTTTGATAGTAATATTATTGATTTTTATCGGGTATGTTGATAGTTATGATTTTTTGAAGTAAATGAATAGTGTATTGATTTTTTTATATTTTATTAACTAATTATATTTCATAAATGATATTGAATTTCCATAGAAAATGATATGATTAATATAATATAAATGTGGCATTTTCTTGAAATTAAGAAAGGCTGGGTAGTTGTAAAATAATTCAGGATCATTGGAGAAAGATACCTTATACAGGAGGATGGATCGATAGGCTTTTCTTTAAATTATGGGTTATGGTGTAATACATATATAAGATAGGGAGTCATAAGGGGACAAGATTTGTTGGTGAGTAGGAGTAATGTCTCTTACAAGATAACCACCTAACACCTGACACTTGATACTAATAAAATATATAGAAAAACACCATGTAACTAGATGTCTTATCTTGCTATTCATAATTGTATTAATATTTTCATGCATTAACTTATGAGATATAAATTAATTGATATATAGAATTGATATAAAACTAATAGAACCACTATTAGGATTGATATAACATATTAGTACAACATACTGATATGGCATACTAATATGACACACTAATACAATACATAATGATTGATAGAAGAAGATAATAAAATTATTGGCATGAATATAATTGATAGATAATCAACATATATTTTATTGTACGACACCTAACTTTTATTAATTTCCTTATATGTTGATACATTCCTATGCTTAATGAGATACTTTTGGTCTACTTATTATATTGATTCTTATAACGATTTCATATATTATTTACTGTATATATTGATGATTACTAGTTTAATAAAGATTGAGATGAGCATACATATTAATTCTAGAGACATTGCATTAACAGTATTGGTAGTTTTGGTTGTCTACTGGTGTTTGTAAGCTTATTATATGGTTTTGATTTCAAGTCTAGGAAAAGGCCAGGATCCTATAAAGTGTGGTTGAACAGTGTTTTCAGGTTTTATTTTATTTAATATTTTTTATTCTTTTATTGTAAGGAGCTAAAAGATAGATTAATGTATTAAATGATCTTCTGGCTATTATAAGTCACCATTTGAAAGAATGATAGAATTACATTTTGATACATGTGATTTTAGTGACTTTTCAGTTAAATTATTAAATTAATGAATAATTAATAGCTCTAGTCATAATTAAGGAAATAAAAAAGATACAATTCTTCCAATTAAAATTTTGGGGTGTCATAAATTTGGTATCAGAGTAATGGTTATTGGAAGAATTGAAATATAAGCTTGAGCTATATAATTGATTATGAGTGGGAGTTAGAAGCCAGTACTATAGAGTTTATTCTTCACATTTGATTGATTCATTACATATGTGTGTGTATTGAGTTTGTATATTTGATTGAATAGGAAAGAGAATTATATAAGTGGATGGATGGACCCTACTGATCAGAATGTGTAGAATGAACAAAGTATAATAGTAGCTCTAGTGCCTTTTTGATAGCCTATTAAGGTCTACTAGTATGGTTGCTTAAATAGTGAGTGATACTCAAAGTAGGCAATTAAGAATCAACGGTCTACTAGTATGGTTGCTTAAGTAGTGAGTGATACTCATAGTAGGCAATCAAGAATCAGGGATAATGATGAAGATTGGCACCTTTAAATGTTTCATAAATTAAAGCCACCATTATTTAAGGGATCTATAGAAACCCATATAACAGAAGATTGCTTACTGAGAATCAAAAAAATATTTGATTGCATGTAGTGCCAAAAGAACAAAAAAGTAAAACTGACAGTATTTTTGTTTGAAGATGAAACATAAAGATGGTGGGTTGAACAACAAAGAGAGAAATTCTAAGGCAAGTTGAACCCCCGATCAAGTGGGAAGAGTTTGTTAGTACATTCAGAGATTAATTTGTGCCCCGTTAGCTAAATATCAAATCTAGGAGATTTTTATAAGATTGAAGCAAGGGACTAGAATAGTTATGCAATATGAAGCTGAATTTATAACATTGGCCAGGTATGCATCTCAATTAAATTGTATTATTGAAGAAAAATATTATTAATTTCTATGCAAACTTTGAGATAAGTTAAGATATCCATTAGCTCCTTTCAAGATTAAAGAGATTTTGGAGCTAGTGGAGAAAGCATAGGTGGTAGAGAATGATCTTGCAATTCCTTAGTTTAAGCAAGACATGGTTAGGAAGAGGGCAGGTGAAGAGATGAGCAAGGGGAGTGTTAGTGAAATGAAGAGTTTTTGATTTAGTGATTATCAAACATGAAACATAATATCTATTGTTAGTAATCCAGAGTGTGTTTATTGAAGAAGATATCCAGTCAATGTTTCCTATTAATAAGATAGTGTTTCAGGTGTGGACAATATGGGCATAGGGTTGCAGATTGCCCTCAAAGATTAGTGACCATGAAAAATGAAAGAAGAGCTAGTGAAAGTTAGAGAGAACCCACACCTTCTATTATGTTAGACTATCACTAGTACGACCTAGGGTTTATAGTCTAATTCAATAGGATGATAAGAATGGACTTAGAGGATCCAGTGGTAGAATTCTCAATCATATGCATTTAATTTTGAGTGATTAGTATTGCATAACATGTTGAATTATATATAATTGAATGACATACATAAGTGTGTCATTGACTGATTGAACTCATGATTATTTGGATGAAATAAATGATCAAAATTAATGATTAGTAGTTGTTTAAATTTTATCGATTTTAGAATTATTATCTTACCAATTTATTTTGAAATCATATTAATTTATTTAATGAATTGATTTTATTTAGAATTGGTTGGTTTTTATATTATATTAACTATACTTTAATATTTATTGCATTTATATCGATAGTAGAAATGTCGAGGGTGATATTTTTCAAAGGTGGGCAGATTATAATAACTTAAAATTATGAAAATATTTTTAAAATAAAATTTTGAAAATCTAGGGTGGGGCACTACGGTGTTGTGCTTATGAGCGCAGTAGTGCTAGGAAGCATTAAAAAGCATTGTTGTGGTGCTGAGCTTTCTATTCTACAATAACTTTGGAAGTAGCATGTAGCTCTGGGACATCAGATTTAGACTGTTGTAGTGCTGGGCACTAAATAATATTTTTTAATATAAATTTCTCCACTCAGCCATTCCTCCCCCTCTTTATTGCTTGGCTTGTCGGGTAAGAAAAGGAAGAGAGGATGAGTGGAAGAGGGGAGGAGGGGAGAGAGGAGTGAGAGGAAGTCATTCGAGACATTTTTGTTTGTCAGTTCTATTCTGAGATTTTTTCTATTCATGGTAGGTAACATGAATCCTACATTTATTTTCAGTGGTTTTGGGTTTGACAAATTTAATCTCTCCCAAATTGATAAAAATATATTTTATCCTAATTTATTAAAATTTCATTATGTAACTTTCTGTATATGATAGACATATTTCTTATGAGCATTTTGACTTGAATTTCACTAGATAAATTGATAGTTATGATTTTCATAAATGAATAATGTATAAAATTTCCTACATTTAATTTATTAATTACATTTAATATATGACATTGAATTTACATTAAATAAGATATGATTGATTCAAGATGAATGTGTCGTTTGCTTGAAAGTAAGAAAGGATGGCTAGTTGTAAAATAATTTAGGATGGTTGGAGCAAGATGTCATGTACATAAGGGTGGACTGGCGAGCTTTCCTTTAAATTATGTGTTATGGTGTAATACCAATATAAGATAGGGAGTCAAAAGGGATAATATACCCCGATAGGTAGGAGTGATGACTCTTACAAGATAGCCACCTAACACCTAACACTTAATACTAATACAAGATATGGGAAAATAACATGTAATTAGCTAGATGTCCTGCCTTGCTATTTATAATTATATTCATGTTTGCATGTATTTACTTAATAGCATATGAATTGATTTGATAAAAAGCTTTGATATAGAATTGATAAAAGAAGTATTAAGACTGATATAATATATTGATACATTATACTAATATAACACATTGATATGTGGCATAATAATTGATAGAAATATAAAATCAATTCATTGGTATAAATATAATTAATAAATAATCAATGTAAGTTTTACTGTATGGCACCTAACATTATTTCATAGTTTTTTTTTATATTTTCTTATATGTTAACATATTCCTATACTTAATGAGATGCTTTTAGTATATTGATCATGTTAGTTCTTATAGTGATTTCATAGATTGTTTACTGTATATACTAATGATTATTGATTTATAAAGATTGAGATGAGTATGCATATTAATTTTAGAGACCTTATATTGAAAGCATTGGTAGTTTTAGTTGCCTGCTAGGCTTTGTCAGATCATCACATGGTTTTGATTTCAGGTGGGAAAGGGTTAAGATCCTATAGAGTGCGGTTGATTAGTATTTTCAAGTTTTATTTTATTCTGTATTTTCTTTTATTCTTTTGTAGTAATGAGCTAAAAGATATATCAATGTATTAAATGTTATCTTGGTTATTATAAACTGTATTTTTAAAGAATGAATATAAAAATATGTTTTGATACATATGATTTTTAGTCACTTTCAATGGAATTACTAAATTAATGGATAATTTGTAGCTTTGGTCATAATTAAGAAGATAGAAAAGATACAATTCTTTCAATTAAGATTTTGGGGCATCACATTATGAGTGAGGATACCCACTTTGGAAAATGCGAGTAATTATGGAGGTTGTCTTCTCATGTTGCAGGAGCCAAGTTGCTTACTCATTAAGGAGCCTTGATTTCCACCTATGAGGGATGACCTCCTTTAGTAGGTTTGGAAAAGAAGTGTTTGTTGATTATTTGGGCAAGTTCTCTTATACGTCACAAGTGAGTAGCTCTTGATTGTCGTTAGGTGAGTTCACTTATGGTCTACATTAGCGGTGAGTTCCTTCATCGCAATCCACTGGCTACCTATTGGGCACTTATGAAGGTATATGTGAGTATACATAATGTTAATAATTGATACTTCGATCTTGAGCTGATGCCAATATGTATTTGCAGAAAAGACCATAAAATTATTTTTAAATGTACATATCTTCTTTTTTAGTTCAAATTGGCTATTGGGTAGGCGATCTTGCTTTAAGCCTTACTCAAGAGTTTTCCTAATGTTCTTCAATTTTTTTTCATAAAATAACTTCTTTATCCATTGTAATGTTGCATCTATTGAAGTACCATGTTTACATTGTGTGTTAAAAATTCTAACAATGTTGTCAATTACTAGGGTTGATATCTCCAATGGATGCTTAAGTTTTAAAATATCTATTGAATCACAATCACCTACATACACAATACAACTAATTTTTCCTGTGAAATATCTATATTATCAGCTAAACAAGTAGAAGATTTTACATTAGCCCAATTGGCATAAGGAACTATAGCTAAAATCTTTTCAAAAGTAGTGGTCACACATATGGGAGCCTAATATTTAATGAATAAGAAAATATAAGAGAAGAATGATCAAGATCATTAGTCGTGAGTAGCTTAGTTGGAGAAATTGATGATGCTTCACTAAAATAGTACATCTCCTAAAATTTAAAATTAAACTATTTCTTATTGACATCTATCACTTTGTATATAAGATCAAAGGGATCATTAAAAAATTATTTCTCAATATCTTCAATTCTTTGCTCCATTTTCAAATAAAAATCCTACGAGTTTGCATGTCTTCTTTGTATTCTCTTTCATATATTATAAGAATGTCGATGCTTGATTTACCTATAAGAATATAACATCATTATTCTTTGAACATAGATCACGATTAATCAAATCATATTCAAGCAAATTTGAACTTGATCAAACCATGGTATGTTTAATCTATAATTGAACTACATTTGAAGACATGATCGTGCCTTATTCAAATAGAATTAAAATGGCTGTCTAGTTAAGCCATAATCATGCCTTATTCATCAGATGACATTCAAATATAAAAAATTAAAGATATAACAGTATAATCTAAGATATCTTAAACTATATTCGATGACAGTTTGAATAAGGTCCAAGCATAATTTGTGTGGATGGTTTAAAAAGTATCCAAACATACTCTTTGATATTTTATATAGCTTTACAAGACAGCTCTGTCAAAATGACCTAATATATGTTATACCATGAAAACTCAAGAAGATAGTACTCATTTTTGCTTCAATTTTCAATAAACTAAGAAATCTCGAACTTCAGTAGGTGGTCCCTCTTGAGTGAAGAAATTCGAATCAAGACAAAATGATAAAGATAGCAAATGAAGAATGTTAAAGTAGAAAGGGCTGGGCAACTTCACTCTTGTATAGTGGTATATGAGTATAGCATGTAGTATTTTGGTTCGAATGAAACTTTTGGGTATATTTTCTCATGAAACAAAATAATGGGCATATTTCTTCAATTTTGAGCAGTATGAAGCTATAAAGTCAAATTTCACATGCACATTCAACTTCTTGTGACAACTAGGAGAGGGATATTTGTCAACATTTTCATATTTTAGCTTTTTCTAACCTAACAGAAAATTCCCCCATCTAAACTAGTTAACAGATAAAAGTGAAAAATTCTAAAAATTAGGTTGGAAGAAGAATAGATTAGAACATAGGGAGGAAGGCTTATCTTATTTCATTTAATGCTATCCCTAATACTCTCTTAAAGGAGCTTTTATAGAATTACAATACTCTTAATGACTCATTAAATGCCTGATAACTGACAAATAAGAAATAATTACATATGAATTATCATGATGCATAATAACTCAAACTCGATTATAAACTGCACATTATAATTAGCAACCCTAACACTATCCACTCATTTAAACCATAAGGTCAAGCAAAATAACTATCAGTAGATGCATCATAGTAGTTCCAAGATTTGTGGATAATGTGAAGTGCTCATCCATGAAGGCTTTGGAAGGGGCGATTTGGCACGGATGGAAATATCTGGTGACATTAGGTGATATAAGAGTAAGATCTAGAATACGACGTGGAGGATTTGATGAGGAACAACGAGTGAAGATTAAGGATCAAGAGAGGGCGATGACACTGGAGGAAGGATAAGATATGCAAGACTTGGGCTTGGACTATGAGATATGGAAAACAACATAGATGGGGTGTCAGATCTTTAGTAAGTGTGGAGATTTGAGCATAGATTCAATCGACCCAACAATGGAATCTATTAATCAAGATCAAAGAACATATTTGGATGGTTAACACAATAAGGCGTTTGTGCTAAAAGTGGAGGGTGAGAAGCATAGATCTGTGGGCAAGAATGGGAAATTATAAGAGTTGAAGTTGGACTGTGGAACTAGTAAGGATGAATTTGGATACGGTGTTTTCAGTGCCTTTAGTAGCGATGGGGGCTCATTGAGAGCACCATTGACATGCATCCTTTTTTGAGTGAAGAATAAACAATAGATTTGAGGATGATGGCAAATTCAAAATGCAAAGGGGTAGAATAAGTAAGTGATCACAAAATAGGGAGGAGATTTACTCCATTTCATTCATTTCATTTCTATTAATCCAAAAAGAGAGTATTTGTAGAATTCTAACTCCTTAAAACTCATTAAAAACTAATAATTATCTAATAAGGACTAATTACCTATACACTATTGAGATCTAAAATGTCTCATTAATTCAATCTTAAACCAACCCATTCAATTATTAACCCTAGCATATCCCAATCAAAAAAAAAAAACATGAATGAATAAAATAAAATAAAATAAATAAAGAAACAAATTAAATAAGAAAGAATTATGAACATAAAGCCAATCAAATAAGGCTGATATGTGGCATCGTAACAACCAGGTTAAACTGTAATAATTCATACAAATATAATTAAAGATATCATTTTCTGAACCTGCATAATAGAAAGAAGGCTAATAATAAGCTAATAACGACACATAGCTACCATTAATACCAAACGTAACGTCACATAGTTAAGCGACTACAGTATCACTTTCTCTTATTTTTATCTTTGCATTCACCAGTCTATAAATAATGAGAAAGTAACTGAGCTAAGACTTTCCAATTTTTCCAGCTCAAGACTCCCCAATTTCGTTTAATTTGAGACAGTTTTTTTATTGTCTTTTAAAGTAAATTTTTAGTAAATATTTTTTGAACTAAAATTTTTTATATTACTAGAAAATAGTTTTAGAAAGCAGTAAGAAAGCAGGCCCAAACGAAACCTTAATCATTTCTAAAATAATTTTTTAGTACAAAAAGTTTTAGTTTAAGAAATATTTGTACTAAAAAGCTGTTTTAGAAAACGACAAGAAAGCCATCTCAAATGAAGCCTAAGGCTTTGGCTTTAGTACAAACATTTTTTGAACTAAAAAGCTGCTTTAGAAAGCAGTAAGAAAGTTGTCCCAAACAAAATCTTAAACTCTCATTAATATAGAAACTAAGAAAAAAATGAGGTGCACAAAATTAGTCATGTAATAGGGCTGAAGTCGAATCTAACATTAGCTTACTTGAGCCTAAGCTAAATTGCCAAAATTGTGTTTGAGCTCAAGCTCAAGCTCGATTCGAGTATTTGTAGTAGTCCTCAAGTTAGATTTGTTTGATAAAATTATGATTGTATAAGTTTATTTGAGCCTGGCTCATTAGTTAGCTAAAGCAGGCTTAATTGAGTAATTCTATCAAGACACATGATAGTTGAACAACTCATATTGAGCCTATTAATGAGCAGTAAGTTGAGCTTAAAAATTAGTTTTTTAAAAAATGAACTACCAAATAAACAAGCATTTTATCGAGTATAAATTTGTAGCTTGTGTTCACGAAAAAAACAAAAAAAAACTACCTAAAATAAAAGTAAAAATAAAAATAAAAAAATAAAACTCCCATATAATCATATATTTAATAAATTTATAATCGAGCATTCAATAAGCTTAATCATGAGCGTTAAATGATATTGTTTATGATCATAAACAAAATAAGTATCAAACTATTCAAATATATTCATTTATCAATTGGGTATTTATAAAAGTATTATAATTCTTTAATTGGTTAATTATGCAATTAAAAATAATTTGAGCATATTAGTTCATTTGTAGCCTTGATATATCATACAAAAAATAAGTTTCAATGGAGGCAACGAAGAACATGGGCGGAACCATCCTTAATTTTCAATGGGAATAAACTTATAAGTAACTGTTGGTGTTGCCTTGAATTTGGCTCGACTGTTCAATACAAAAAAATGAGTCAATGGCGACAAAAAAAAAAGAGACAAAAAGAAAATTATGGTTGAAGATATTTTTTAGCTACCAAAAGTAACCAAGGCCTTTAAATAATAAGTAAACTTGATATTAACCATCAAAAAGAAAAAATTGGCTTATAATTTAGTCCCTAAAAGTGTAGAGAATTATATATATATATATATATATATATATATATATATATATATATATATATATATATATATATATATATATATATATATATATTATATCATTTTAGTGACTAATAAGTTTTTGTACTTGAGTACATAATATATTTTAAAAATATCATCAACATTTTTATAATGACAATTATTCTTAAATAAAATTTAGGTTGAAGTATGGATTATTTGTTTGTAAAAAAAATCAAAATGATGTAATTGATTAATTATTCAATTTCTACAAAATGTATGTCGGAGTTGTCTTGAATTTGGTTTGACCTATATTTGTTCATATCATTGATTGTCGTATGCTTCACAGATATGTTGGAGATCCAAGGGGGCCGCACCCCCTGTTAAGGGTGTCAAAATCGGGTTTCGGGTCGGGTTTGGGTCAAACCCAAACTGATCCGGGTTTAAACAGGTCAACCCTAACCCGACCCAGGTATGTAAACGGGTCGGAAATTCGGACCTGGACCCGACCCGTCGGGTTGCCGGGTTGACCCGACCCGACTTAGAACAAGTTTTGGCAGCGGCGGGACATGGGAATGGCGGGCGGCCGGCGGGGTTGGACGACCGGCGGCGAGCAACTGGCTGGCGCGGGCAGCAGCGCGGCAGGGCGCTGGCGACTGGGCAGCAACGCTGGTAGAGCGCGGGCAGCAGCGCTGGAGCAGGCGGCCGGGCAACAGTGCGGGTAGGGCTCGGCCAGCTTTGGAGGGCACGCGGGCAGCCTGGGCAGAGGCGCGGGCAGCCGGTGTAGGGTGCGCGGGAAGCCAGGGCAGGGGCGCGGGCAGCCGGGGCAGTGCGCGCAGTTCATTTTAAATTGGTTTTCGGGTTGACCCGGCAACCCGTCGGGTCTACCCGAACCCGACCCGTTTTGAAATCTGGTCGGGTCAAACCTGAAATTTCCGGGTCGGGTTCGAGTCGGGTTTTCGTGTCGTGTCAAATATTGACATCCCTACCCCCTGTCGAGGCTCGACTTGCACGGTCAGGTCTCGGGGTCAAAAGGCAGCGTCCTCGGAATAAATTTTAGTTGTAAGAATATTTTTGGAATTCAAATTAATAAATAAAATGATGAATTATTTTTACTATTTATTGTGGGTAATTGTCTAAAGATCATAGTATTTTAAAATTTTTAGGGGAGACAATTGCCTAAAAATTTTTATAATAAAAATTAAAAAATTGATGAAGGGAGATAAATTATCTAAATAATAATATAATAATTTTTATTTTTATTTTTTAAGAAAGAGGATTGGGATAATTGCCTTATTTGGTCCTTCTGTCTGCTGCTAAAACTTGAAAAAATACAAACTAGTTGAAATAATAACTTCGAAAGATGAATACTGTAGAAGAAAATGACGAGGACAGAGAGATTTCACCACTGTCTGGTCCAAATAAAGTTGGATGTGACATATCAGACAAATGAGCAACCACAATGTTCAGCCACGTCACTTCAAGGAAAAATCAATAAAAATTGATGGTCCGAATAAATAATTCGATCCAGCCCAAGAATTAATCCGTAAATTTGATCCGTTTAATAATTTTTTCTTAATATTTTTAAATATTGGTATAATCTTTTTATTTTTATAAAAAAATTTAAAATTTAAAATTAATAAATTATAAAATATTTTTTTAAAAAAATCAAAATAAGTTAATGAGCCAGGTTTGTGTCATTCGGCTTGCTAGCGGTTAGGTTCAAGTTATTATTTTTGACTTATTTATTAAATGGGCCAGTTCTGTTAACTGGATTTAGGTCGGGTCAATTTCTAATCAGACTCGAATTTGATCCGTCGACCCATTTTCATACACGAATAAAAATGAAAATAATACTGATCTATTGTCATCTTTGAGCACTACTATTTCTTCTTTTTCAAAGGAGTTAAAAAAAATGGACAGCAAGCATCACAAAGAAATATTGCCAAAATTATACAAATAAATAATATTATTTTTATTTTAAAATAAATTTATATTATGATTATTTTTTATCTAAATATTCTGATGAAATTTATTTCTTAAGGAAATATTACCCGGTACATGTGTTCTAGAATGAAACCATTTTGCATTACAAGGAAGTGCATTGTAGAGCAATGGAATTCAATGGCTAACGGGACAAACCAATTTAAAGCCAAATAGGACCCATATTGTAATGTTGGTGTGATGGAATTAATAATGATGTAAAGTTGTTGGTGGCTATCAATTCAATACATTACGGTTTTATTTGGGACGATTTTCTTATTGCTTCTTAAAATAAATTTTTGTACTAAAAATTTACTTTAAGAAACAGTAAGACCATCCCGAATGAAGCCTGATTCATGCCCCACATATGTTGGTGAGCTGTTCTTTTGAAAGTCTTTTAGTTATATTTAAGTATTGTAGTGTTAAGTTAATGTAATGTTTTATTTCTATTTTATTTTTTGTTTCCATAGTTATGTTTAGTGTAACTAATATGTTATTTGCTATTGAAGACCAATTAATATTCCGTAATTTTCTTTTTTAGGTTGTTCTCTTATTTAAAATAAAACTTCGGGGCTTTATGTATAGACCATAAACTTATGTGTTTATATCTGTCATCTAAACATTTGTATTTACTTATATACTTAAATGTCTAAATCACATTAGAGTATATACATAAATATGTGTGTTTTACTTTAAATAACTTAATCTTAGTGATATTTTTGATAGTTTAATGAATTGAGGGCTACATAAGTATATTTAAATATTTATGTATTAAGATATATAAATACATAAAAATTTTATAGTATGTGTAAACTCCCCTAAAATAGTGACGAAAAAACTATAACATGAAGCCTACCACATGTACCAAAAAATCTCTTCTAGAAATTCGCAATCTTCCATTTGATTAAATAGAACTATAGAAAAAATTGCACATCCAACTAAAAATGATGTAGAACAATTAAGAATCTAGGGTTTACTTATGTAACTCATGATGTTGTGCACAATAACAATATACCAAAACTTACAATTCACAATATATCAAGTAGTAACTAAGTAAAAATAAATTTCTTTTAATCATTCTACTTAAATAATAATTTAACAGTATAAAAAATCTTAAATTTCACAAGAAAGAGAAAATTTTCAAGTTTTAACCATGATCAAATTTCATACTATGAATAAGAATCTAATACATTTTACACTTGAAAAAGTTTCAATTATGCACATAAACCCATAACTAAATAAATTAAAAGCAAGCATAATGATATAAATCACCCAAAAGGAAGCTCTATGACTCACAATTATACTAGGAGACTTACCTCCATAAGTGGCTTTTAAGACTTGCAAAGTGCTCAATAAATACGCACCCAATCAACAAAAACAACAATTAAAAAAAATAGAACTTTATTTTAATACCATATTCTATACTTTAAATATGCCTCGACAGTCCTCTTAATAATCTACCAAGCTTAAAAGTTATATAGATTTAACAAAAAAAAAAAAAAATCTAAGTTTAAATTATTCTAATACAAAACCTAAAACTGGAACAAATGATTCAATGTGCCTCAGGATAGGTTTCTTGCCCCTTATTTATAGGTAAAGGCTTGGTTCAACATAACAGGAAATATTATATTTAGGAAAAATATGTAAATTACATGATGAGATATAATAATGACTTATCTTACTTATTACAAATTTTAGATTACATTTTCAAATGAAGAGTGGATCCATGTGGTGTTGTTAGCTAACTTAACTATTGACCTCATTTTTTGGTGAGATCAATTTTCTTTCTCCTAGATCATTCCTAGTATTTAGGCTTTCTTATCCTAGTGTAGACATTGCCTCTATAACTTCCCTTAGGACGACACCTAAAAACATAGCATTGACTAGCCTTAGAAATTCTATAAACCTATTAGGATACTTCTTAGTGATCTTAGGAAGATAGCAAGAACCGTACATTAAAACCCTAGAAACCCTAGAAATCTTAAACAAATCCTAAAAATAACCCAAACATCAAAACTTGATGATTTGTTCCTAAGATTAGTTATAAATGACTTCTGATGCAGTTTAGATTCGTTTGAAGCCATTCTCACCATTGGTTAACCCCTTTAACCAAGGTCAACCTAGTTGAGCAAAATTTCTAATTTTCCCCTAATGATCCTACCTTTGGTAATTTAGGATAAGTCCAATCAATTAGTATTAAAATTCAATCCAATGCTTTAGACCCTTCCTAGAATTTTCTTAGCACTCATTTAACCCATGGTCAACGTATGTTGATCATGGTTAGGTTAAAATGACCAAAATACTCTTAGGCAACCTACCATGGTTTTCCCTAGATTTGAACCCTCAATGACCCAAAATATTTTTTCTAGACTCTACCTATAGGTCCCCAAGATTGAAGTTTAGATTCCCTTTGTAGCCTAACTCACTTGGGCTACCCCAAGTGGTTCATATGGTAAAATGGGTTGACACGGCTTGGCCCAAAGGTCCAAAACCAATTTTAGACTAAACCAAGCCAAACTAAACCATGCTAAAGCCTCCCTAGGGAAATCATAAATTGCTAGATCCTTTTCCAGCTCAACTAGATAACTGGCTTAGCCTAGGTGGCCAATTTAGCACATGGCAGTCCCTATGTGCACTATTTGCATAGAACGACTTTATCTTTCCATCCTAGAAATACACTAGGACACTTGGCGAATCTCCATTAGACACTCCCTAATTGAATGATAAACTATCAGAGATGGCCGAACTTTCATCTAAATATTTTTTTTTCCAAAATTTCTTAAATAAATCTCTTCCATGCCTAAATTCAGGTATATAGAACTATTCTCTAGCTTCCCTAAAGTGAGTGTGAGTGATCCTGGACATCTTCTAACTTCTCTAGGCACTTTGTGAGTGAGATAAGCAAACTCCAACAAATGATTTTGAACAAAATACCATCCATTGATTCAATGCCTCCCAATCCTTGCGAACTTTAGCAAATTTGTTCCCCATCTCAAGTTGAACTCATTTGAAGAATTAGCCCTACTAAATATCATATGTGTATAGGTAATTTTTCATCCCAAGCTCAAATATGATAGGGTTAAGGACATTATGAAGTGAACTTGCAACCCAAAATCACTATAGGAAAACCAGGTAATACCGGCTGAATTTTTGGCAGAAATCACTATGCCGAAAATAACGATGGCATTACCGGCGAAATTATCCACCGGTCCATTTACGGCGAAAATAGCGTCGGTACCTTACAGGCGGAGAAACCGCCGGGATTGCGCCGGTGTTAGCAATTTACCAACGCATATTCTGCCAGTAATGTCTGGCGAATTTTTTGCCAGGTTAATTAAAACCCGACGAAGTATTACCGGCGGATATGCCGACGGTAAGGGTACCGATAGATATTCCGCCAAAAAAAAATGCTGGTAATTCCAATAAATCGGCCCCTGCCCTCGACTTCAGGACATTCCGCAAACGTATGTTCTAAGCCTGTTCGACTTCGCTCCTTCGACGTAGTTCAAATTCACTCCTTCGACGCAGTTCGACTTCGCTCCTTGACGCTATTCGACTTCGCTCCTTTGACGCTATTCAACTTCGCTCCTTCGACGACATTCCAAACGGGAGCTCGCTTGCTGTATAGGTAACTTTCTCCCTTTCGCATTGTTCGATTTCACTCCTACACTATTCGAATTTGCTCCTTTGACGCAGTTCGACTTTGCTCCTTCGACGCAGTTTGACTTCGCTCCTTGACGCTGTTCGACTTCGCTCCTTTGACGCTATTCAACTTCTCTCCTTCGACGACGTTCCAAACGGGAGCTCGCTTGCTGTGTAGGTAACTTTCTCCCTTTCGCATTATT
Organism: Dendrobium chrysotoxum; assembly: GCA_019925795.1. NCBI lineage: Eukaryota > Viridiplantae > Streptophyta > Magnoliopsida > Asparagales > Orchidaceae > Dendrobium > Dendrobium chrysotoxum. Next base: position 45,313,210 of record CM034297.1, on the reverse strand, counting down.
CGACTTCACTCGATGACCTAACTTTCTGCATTTCCTACATGAGAGCTAGATCGCTTGCTGTGCAGGTAACTTTCTCATTTGACGCTATTCGACTTCGCTCCTTCGACGACCTTCCCTTCCCACTACATTGGAAGTTACGACATAAATGGGAGCTTGCTTGCTGTGTTGGTAACTTTCTCCATTTCGTGCTTATCTCCTATCTATTATATCATCACTTTGAATAATAGATCCAAGATATCTAAAACATGTACTCTTATTAATTAGTTGATCGCCCAAAGTCACAATCCCCTCACTAGGTATACTACTACTAAAATTACACTCCATATATCCAGTTTTAGATCTACTCAAGAGAAAACCTATAGACTCTACGGTTGACCTCCATAGTTCAAGTTTAACTTCAACTTCCTTTCTAGTCTTATCAATAAGAAGAATATCATCAGCAAAAAGCATACACCAAGGTACATCATCTTGTAAATGTCTAGTGAGAACATCCATGACTAAAGTTAAAAGATATGGCTTTAAGGCTGATCCTTGATGTATGTAATCCAACCTAAATAAGAAAATACTTGGTCAAACCACCTTGTGTTTGAAAACAAGTAATAGCTCATGCATACATATCTTTAATGATTTTAATATAAGCGTTACTAACTCCTTTCTTTTCAAGAACTCTCCATAGCACTTCTCTTGGAACTTTATCATATGCTTTCTCTAAATCAATAAATATCAAATGTAGATCCTCCTTATTCTCTCTATATTTCTCCATCAAACCTCTCAATAAATGTATGGCTTCCATGGTAGACCTACCCGGTATGAATCCAAATTGATTATGAGAAACATTAGTATCACGCCACAACCTATGCTCCATTAACTATTGGAATATCATTATATTATCGTATGACAAGTAATCGTAACTTATACCCAACAGATAGCTGCCCTTACAACCGAGCTAGAACATGTATGGAAAGTACAAGCTGATTGGCAGATGCAAATGCAAATGCAGCAGTAGATGTAGATGCAGTAGCAGCAAGCTCAAATATTAGAAGAAATGAAAAAGATGAGGGAGCATATGAGTAGTGGTAGGAGTACAACATCACCTGAGGATGAAACTGAATCAGAGTAGACCTTATTTATCTATTTTACTGATGTGGACATCTGTATTTATGTATTTTTGGACATGTTTATCTATTTGCTGTTTGAACATGTTTAGATATTTGTTGATAATACTCTTCTTGTATATGTTTATTGTATACATATTTAATTATTTGTTAACTAGATGATGCACTTCTTATTTATGTGTAACTGCTGATGTTGTAGATCAGAATTGGATTTATAAATATATATTGTGTTGTATTTTTTTGTATGCAGGTATAAATGTGGAAATCACTTTTCAAAATAAGGAAGTTTTTTTTTAATTTCTGCTACAAGTTTTTGGTGGATTATCCGCCGGAATGGTTGTCGGTAATACAATATCACAACCTTTCTGGCGGAATATGTGATGGAAACTCCGATGGCTATTTCGAAGGTGATATCCGACGGTACAAATCGACATCGATTCTTTTGCGACGGAATATCCACCGGTAAGTTAGACAGACGATTTCCGCTGATAATTCCAGCGGAGTATTCGCTGGAACACGATGACAGAAAAGGCGTCGGGTTGTCAAAAATTTCCGTCGGTTGTCCGTCGGAAAGACCGCCGAAAATATTTCAGGCAAAAACAATATGACAAAAATATTTTTCCAACGTGCATTTTACCGTCAGAGTATTTTCTGTCGGAAATCCACCGAAAACCTATTTTTTTGGCGTATTTTACACTTTACCGGTGGATTCGGTTCGTCGGTAATGGCTGTTTTTCCTGTAGTGAATGATATGATTGTTAGATTGCAAGTTTAAGCTCTCTTGATCCACATAGATTAATTTGAAGATCCATCCATAGATCTCCTCAAATCAAGAAGTATGCTCTCAGTTCATTGGCGAGAGGTAGGAGATAAAATTGTTGTTGTCCATTCTATTTAAATAAAATGGATGACTATGAGTTGGTTATTTTTAAACTCATGTGAACATTGTGGTTTGAGCTCTATTAATTGGTTCTATTCAATCTTTGATCAGATAGTTGAGATTAATCATGTGAGCGTGCAGGTCCTACTATTCCAATAAAGCACCAACCAAGAACTGCTACATGTAAATCACATGCCATGCCAGATCCATTTAATTAATCCTATTTAAAAATTTTAATTAATTTATAACATTGCATTAAATTTTAAAATTAACTTTTAAAATTCCTACTTAAATTTTAAATCCAAAAAATTAAGTGTGAGACTTCTATGGATTTAGAAAATTACTTGGATTACTTTAAAAATTAAATTGGAGGGATTTCAGTTAACTATATATTTTATTTTAATTAAAATTCATATATGATTAATGAGATGATTAAACTCCTTAATCATCTCTAATAGCATTCAAGATCATTTGGTGTGTTCTTTAAGGTGTTTGACATATCCCTATTTTTTCCTAAATCAATTTGAGGCCTCAATACCTCTCAATTGATTTTTCAAGATTCGTAGTTATTAAATGGCCTATAACTTTGAAAATTCATTTAATTGAATCCATAGAGTTAAATATTTTGAAATTTAAAGAGTGAGCTTCTCTAATTCTGAGGATTAGAGAAAATTTAATTGAAACCATGAAACATAGTTTAGATCCTTTAGTCAATCACTGAACCGATAGGTTTAGAAAACTTAGAAAAGTTCTAGGAAATTCATTTCAATCTAAATGACTTGAAACTTTCGTGGGATGATCTTGATGTCATCATTGACTTCTTGATTTAATCCCATAAATGTTTTAGTACATTTAGTTAAAAAGTTGATGAATCCTAATTTCAAGTTAACTTTAGGTTAATATATGGACATAGAGATTTTCATTACATACATATATATATATATATATATATATATATATATATATATATATATATAAAATTAATAAAAATATAAAATCAATTTTCAAGAAACTCAAACATTTCAGAGAGCGTGAGAAAGTTGATTACAACTCATGTTAAAGCCTGAAACATACATATCTAATTTTATTAAAAAATGGAAATACTTTCATTAAATCACTAAAATTGAAATTAACTCCAAATGGGCCAAACTTTGTAGAGATTAGAATTTGAATCAATAATGATTTGAAGACTATATTTTATAAAGATTTGAGTTCATTTGATGAGTCAAATCATAAACCCTATTCCTAAGATAACCTTAATTTTATATGTAAGACTTTTACATCACAAACACTTTCATAGTGATTAATGTTATTACAATTTTTATTGTACTAATAGTGATTTTTGTACTGGCTTTCCCATTTTTTGGGTTAGAATATGGAGGTCTAATTTTGTGGGCATTATGGATTTCCTCTCTATTATTTTACATGAGACTTTCCTTTTTAGGGTATGCTGTTCTATTTCCTGGGTTCTTGCTCCACTATTATCTATTTAGTTAGAACTTTGGGGAGTCAGATCTATTTTCTGGGTTTGACTTTTTCTTTTCTGGTTCATGTGGGTATTGTCTTTCTCGGGTGGTCTGAATTTTCTGGATATCAGGGCTTGCATGAATGAGACGGGCATAGTTGGCCAGTTGGTGTGTTTTGGTTACAAATATGCTTTGTTTTGGTTCTTCTCTAGTAGTTGTCTTCTGATTTCATAGCAGAATGCTTTCATCAATTACATCATGTTGGTCATCTATGATTGCTTGCTTAGGGGCAAGGTTATCATCATTTACAACTGTGATTGCTTTGCTGATGTGTTAGAACATTTTGGTGTTGGTTTTACAATGGTTTTTTACTGGAAGGGAATTGTGTTGTTTAATCTTAATTCAAAACTTATATAGTATAGGCTAGGTGGGCATGTTGGCATTTTCTTTCATCATTTCATTATCTGTAACTGTACCTTTAAGTTTTTCCATTATGGTTGCATTTTTTTGGCTATTTTGTAGGTGATTCTAGCAACGTAAGTGCTAACTACTATGTCAGGTTTGAATTTTGGTGTTTGAATTTTTTGGGTCTAATAAGTTTTTTGCAAGTTCTTTTTTGTGCAGGATTTTTGTTTCCTGATTTTTTTTGTGGAGAGATGGAGCTTAAGGGCATTTTTTTTTCTTTCCTAATTTTTGGTTGTTGGCCTATTGGCTCCCTAGAATGTACCTAAGCTTTTTTGTAATGTTGATTAGTAGGTATCTTGAGCTCCTAGGTTTTTCTTTGACTTTTTTTGTAGCTCTTTTAAGCAGTAACGAGCTCGAGATCGCTTTTAATGATCTTGTAGTTTTTACGCCGGAACAGGCACACAGAAAAGCCGTCGGTTTGTTAAATATATCCGCCGGTGTTCTGCCGGAACATCCACTGGAAATATTTTCGGCGAAAAAATTGCGCCGGAATTTTTTTCCGACGCGCGTTTTACCGTTGGATGAATTTCCGCCAGAAATCTGCCGGAAACGCATTATTTCCGTCGCATTTTACACTTTACCGGCGGATTTTGTCTGCCGGTAATAGCTATTTTTCCTGTAGTGGTAGCACTATCCAGACCAGTGTTACAGTACCATCAAGGCCTCTTGGATACTTAGCATTCCTTCAAAATTTTAAAGTTCAAACTTTATTTAAATTAAACATGCACAAGAAAGTTATGGACTTCTTATCAATTTTGTAGCGACAAATATTACATACTCCCCTCCTTATAGAAAATTTCATCCTGAACATAAATGTACAAGTACTCAGAATAAGTATGGATACAATTGCCTCATTTCCTATTCCTTTTCCCAAGTGTCTTCTCTTTCTGAAATGTGCTTTCACTAAATCTTAATCATAAGGATCTTCTTATTTCTCAATTATTTCACATCACATGTTTGAATGCACTTAGGTTCTTTCTTATAAATAAGATTGGGTTTTACATCAATTTTCTCCCCAGGAAATCTCTACTCCAAATTAGATACCCATTTCCTCAATACTGGTACATAAAGACAACATAGATATGTAACATATGATCTTGCAATGATAGTCTTAGAGTAGACTTCCCAATCCTTTCAATCTCTTTAAACATGCCTATATACTTTGGACTTAACTCACTATCTTTACCAAACCTACTTACTCCTTTCATTGGACTGACTCTCAAGAACATAAAATCTCTAACTTGAAACTCAACTAATTTATGCTTTAGGTTATAATACTTCTTCTATCTATCTTGAGTTAACTCTAGTCTCTTCCTAATTAATTTGATCTTTTATGTAGCATCATCTACCAACTCAAAACCTAAAACCTTTTTTTGCACCCACTTTCATCTAGGATAACAAAGTTCTACACCTTTCATATAGAGTGTCATACAGAGCTATATAAATACTAGATTGAAAGTTATTAGTTTAAGAAAATGTAATTAAAAGAATATAATCTTTCCAACTTTCTCTAAAATTTCACACACATAGTATCAGTAAATCTTTAAGCACTTAAATAAATCTTTTAGATTGACCATCTTTTGAGAATGAAAAGTTTTCATGGAATTCAACTTTATTCCTAGACCTTCCCTAATCCCATCCACAACCTAACGATAAATCTGCCATCTTGATTAGAAAAAATAATTTTAGGAATTCCATACAATCTAACAATCTCCTTTATATATAGCTAAGCGAATTTATCTTTGGATTCTATCTGTCTCATGGACAGAAAATAAATAGACTTAGTCAATATATCCACTATCACCAATAACATCATGCCCCCTATCGTAATATAGGAAAACCCATAATAAAATTCATAGTTATTTCCTCTAATTTACACTCAAGGATTGACAAGGGTTATAACAATCCACCTGTCCTCTTGTTCTTAGCCTTCACCATTTGACAAGTTTCATATTTAGAAATAAATTCCAGTATATCCTATTTCAATCTAGGCCACTAGAATATTGCATTCAAGTCACAATGTATCTTACTACTACATGGGTGGATCATATATCTAGAATAGTGGGCTTCATATAGGATTTCCCTTCTTAGATCACCACTATCTAAAACCCTCAATTAAATAACATAGAGTACAATCCCTAGATCATTTACTCATAGTTTAGGCATCTTTGTAATATGCATTTGATCTAACAATTTTATACACTTTTCATTCTTATTTCGAGCTTCTTTGACCCTTTCTTGTAATAAGGGGTGGACATTGCAAAATAGTTATTACATGAAAATCAAATGAATGTACCACTTCTAGCTCTAATCTTTCCATCTATCTAATCAATACATTCTTAAAAGTGATCAGACTGGGTATTATTCCCGTAGAATTATTACTTAGAGCATAAAATTACACATTAACTTTCTTTGCCTGATAAATAATATCCATATCATAACTTTTGATCAATTATAATCACCTTTTCTATGTTATATTTAACTCCTTCTAAGGGATTATATACTTCAATCTTGGAGCATCAACAACCACATTATCTTTTTTTGTCTGATAAATAATATCCATATCATAAATTTTGTTCAATTATAACCAGTTTCTCAGCCTTATATTTTACTCCTTCTGAAGGATGTTATAATTCAAGCTTTGGTGGTTAGTATAAATCTCATACCTTATCCCATAGAAATAATGTCTCCAGATCTTCTATGTAAATATAATCATTGATAACTCTAAATCATGAGTTGGATAATTCTTCCTATGCAGCTTCAACTACCTAGAAGTATAAGTAACTACTTTCCCACTCTTCTACAAAACACATCTCAAGCCCTTTAGTGAAACATCATTATACACCTTGAATCCTTTAACACTAGATGGAATAGTTTGCACAGGAGTTGAAACTAAATAATTCTTTAACTTCTGAAAGCTATCTTCACATCTAGTACTCTAACTAAATGGCATAACTTTTTGGGTTATTCTTGTCGGAGGAAGAATTTGTAAAAAGCCTTTGACAAACTTCCTATAGTAACCTGCCTATGAACCTCTGATACTGATATTATCCTCGACCAATTTGTCACATCTTACACCTTCATGGGATCTATAGACATCCCTTCCATACTCAAAACATGACCCATAAAGGCTATATACTTTAGCTAAAACTCACACTTTAAAAATTTAGCATATAATTTGTGCTACCTTAAAGTCTCTAATATTAGTCCTAAATGATTTTCATGGTATTTTTTGTTTTTGAATACACCAAAATATTATCACTAAGCACAATGATAAACAAATCCAAATATTTGTTAAGTGAAAATTATGTTGTATTTTATTTTGTTAAATTCCAATAAAATATGTATTTTAGTAAATGTTGTGCAAGAATGTCTCAAAAAATTGAGCAAACTTTGCAAAGTTTAGAACCAATGCCGCAATGCCATAACTATCAGCACTACAACATCTTAAATGCTCTTACACCAATTTTGGAAATTACCGTGCTAGAGTCTTGGGAAATTTTCATTGAAGTTAGCACCCTAGTGGATCAAATGATAGTGCCACAATGCTTATCTTTTATAGTGCCATGGAGGTATAATTATGGAAAAGAAGCACCAAGCTAACTCAGCTAAAAGTTGCATCGATTTAGTCAACAATCACACTAGGTAAGCCCAATAATGCAGTGGAGTAACTCAAACAGCACCAAGGTGCTAGGTCATATTTAAATGCCTCAACACTACCTTATTAAGCATTGTCATACCTAAGTCCATTTTTTTATAAAGTATAAATAATTTTTTTAATCTTTTTCTGTAAGAGCTATTTAGAGAGGTCTAGAGGAGAGTTTGAGAGAGACTAGGGACAAGTGAGATACATCATTTAGAGTGGGTAGCGTTGACCTCATTTTTAAATGAGGTTAACCAAACCAAATCCAAATTAAATTCAAATCTTACCCAAATTAAGTCCAAATCAAATTCAAGTCCAAATCAAATCCAAATCATCTCAAGTAACAATCACCTTGTGATTATCGTTTTACCCCCATACTCAATCATTGGTAATCACCAAAATGATTGTCATTAATATGAGTAAACAAAACTAAATTAACTAAATTCAAAACCAAAACCAAATCCAAATCCAAAACCTAAAATCAAAGTAAAAACCCTTATGTCCATAACATAGTTTGGATGATTTTTTTATCATTTCAAAACCATGTCAAATGTCCTTGGATTCATAATTAGACACTTGTATTTTGTTTAACCATATCACTAAGGTTAACTCTCCAAATTTGAGAGCTTTCCAAGCTCTCTAACCCACAAAATTGAACTAATCTCCAAGGGCTTCAAAATCTTCAAATATATATACCCTATGCCACTGGATCTTGCATCTTGTGAAAATCATTTTGGAAATATTGTCAAAACCCTTGGACATGTTCATAGTCACCATCATAATGCATTGAATAGGCATTGGGCCCTTGGTGGACCATGGTTGACCTTGGATGACCATGAAGTCACCTAAACCAAAAAAAAAACCCCAAATCCCCTAAATCAATCAATCTCCTAAACTTCAACATGGCTCATTCAAACCAACTATTGAAACCTCCTCCAATACATTACAAATTTCATTTGGGGTGTATTGAACCCAAACTTGAGCTGTGGTCATGCTTGTTTGACCAATTCAACCATAGTTGACCAAATGAACCGTTCATCCTCCAAACATGCATTTTATGCAAGGAGGCCATATCAAACCTTGGAACCTCTTCCAACATATCCAAAATATCATTTGGAATGTGTTAGACCAAAAACCAAACTTTGGTCAAGTGTGGTTGACCAAGTAAACCATAGTTGACCAAATAGGCCCTTAAGCCCCCAAAGAGCCCTTTTGAACTTAAAGACCTCCCCATTGCAAGGGAACACTTCCATTGAACCCAAAATCTCGTTTTAAATTGAGTGAGATTAACCTCAACCCTTGGGTCCACTTGGGGTTAGCCACATAACTCAACCAAAGTGGTCAAAAAAGGCTCTCCTTGAGCCAAATTCCAACCTAAGCCAACTTAAACTTAACCAATGCCTGCACTTGGTCCCCCATGATAGATTGTGCCTACCATAGGTAGCCTAGTCCTTGGGTCCACTTGGTTTGGTAATTAGCCTAACCCAAAGTTATTAAATCCACCTTGCTTTGAGTTAACTTCAACCCTAGGCTTCATCATTCCAAATTGACACTTGTATTGCATAAAAAAAAATCTTGTGCACCCACCATGGCCGACCCAACCCTTGGGTTGACTTGGGTTAAGAGTTATGCTAGCCTAAAGTGCTCACAGATCCCTTTCTTGGGCCACATTATCCAATTAGTTTTCACCAGACCTAATTGACTCATGCATTGAGCTTAGGATCCTTCCAGATGCCTTTCCACATCAGCTACCCTTGGTGGTGGTCAGAGGTGGCCCAAAAAGTTGAAAATGACCCCTTAGTGATCCCCTATTCGCATGAGATAAACATGGCCTCCCACAACCTGAGGTAGCCACCATTTCGCTCAGTGAATGTTCTCTGATGGCTCCCTCCAGCTGGCAGCCATCCAACCTTGAGCAATCCTGACCATTGAAAGCCATTGGAGAGGTCTGAATAGGGAAAACCCATCCAATGCCTCTAATTCCCTCCTCTCATTTTGAAAAGCATCTCCCCAAGATCCCCAACATCTCCTGTACCCTCCTCCAATAATTTCAAGTGAACTCTGATAACTTCCTTCGCCCAAGGTTAAAGTCTGGCCTCCACTACTTCTCTAGTCATGCTTCCTTGAGAAGAAATCTTGCCTAGTGTCAGAAGAACATGCCTGAACTTTGGATTTGGCATTTGGAGCATTACCTGAGGTAACCACTTAATCCTTAGCTCCCTAGATAGGTAATCTTGTCAAGTGTGACCTTTAAACCAATAGATTCTAACAGTTGGATTAAAGGTTCACGTATTGGTGATATTATCTATGAAATTTCATATGATTCCACTAGCTAGATCTCTCGGATCATGCAAAAATATGTTTATGGCTGAAAAGTCGTACGGGAGCTGGAAGATGAAATCAGAGCTGTTTGTTTTGATTAATGGATCTAATTAGATCCCTTGGTCTTGGAGCAAATTGAATCATAACCACATTATCTCAGATAGGATGGTTGTGGTTATTCCCGTGTTTTACCATTTGCTGCCAATCATTGGCCAACTAATCACACGATGCCGCATGTTAAAGCATAACTAACTGTGTAATTGGTTAATAAAATAATTAAAAAATTATAAAAAAATAAAAAAAATCATAACTCCTAACATACTTGGCCAAATAGGGTGTTCTTAGGCTCACTGGAAAGGTATTGAGTAGCACTACAAAAGCCCTAAGGTTTAAAATTAATATTCCTAAAGTAATTAAGGTAATTTTAATGATTTAAACATCCATTTTAATTCAAATGACTTTTTCTCGACTTGAGACCACCTCCATTAGTCTCTAATAATCAAACCAAACTTTTTATACCCAAACCCAACCTATGGGTTGACTTAGTTGACCAAGTCAACATGGTTTACCAAACCTATAGGATAGGGTCAAATTATGGTCAAATCTCCAAGCCACCTAAGAACTCTTTTTCCTCCAAAAAAACATGTTTGAATCTTGTCCAAATTAGCCCTAAAGCAAACGTATAGGCCCCCTAATCCAGATCTTAAACTAAGCCATGACTTGGTTTAGCTAAATGAGGGAAAAGGGTGTGGTCCCCCCATCCTATGGACCAAGATAAGTCTCACTCAATTGCATGCCCTCTCCCCTAGTTTCTAATAGTTTTGGACACTTGGCATGCATCCAAGCTATGCCCCAACTAAATCCAAGCAACTCAATTCAAAAGCATAAGGTTAAGTGGGGGAAAACTTAACCTAAGGGAACATTCACTCAAACACTCTCTCTAGTAGCCTCCAACTCTCAAAATGTTTCCCTCAACTCCTCTAGCAACTTCCCCAGCCATTCCAAGCTTTTCCGCACCAAATTCCACCTCTAAACACCATTTTGGTGAAGAGAGAGGGAAATAGAGAGAGAAATTGGATTTTTGAATACAACTTTTAATCCCACTATAACCAAGTCTTAGAACCTTCAATGAAGTTGAAGAGGATCTCTCCAGCTTTCCAACAAGCCTAAGATCATCATAATTCGACCACAGGTTAGAAAGTTTTTCTCACATTTAGTTAAAACTTTCATTTGAAATTACTCTAAATCCCCGATGCATGGAGAATGATTATGTTACCAAGAGCTTATGTTTCAAATTTTGTGAAAATTGGACTGTTGGATTGAAAGTTATGAGCATTCAAAAATGAACTAAAAAATCAAGGTTAATCTAGGCCATCCATTCCATTGAACTAGGTCGATTAGATGGCCAAGATCTGCGCGCCTTCCCTGGGGTTCAGACTCAGGTTCTTCAGTAAGAAGACACGAGCAACATGGCCAAATCTTGGTTGTTGATCTGATCCATGCCAGATCAGATTGCCTGAGATGTTTGCTGAAGTGGATAAGTGGCACCTTCGATGTCCGCCACATGTCCCGTATGAGGAAAGCCACCATTTGTCTCTTTGTAATGATTGACCGCTGATTTTTTGAATTAAATTTGATTTAAAAATCAATTTAAATGCTCTAAATTTCAAAAATTCACCAAAACTTCATTTCTTTTCCAAATTTAATGTTCTTTGGCTCATTGGAACCTTCTCGAGCCCAAGTTTTTCTTTTAAAAATTTATTTTGACTGAATTTGATCTCTGTTTAGAGAGTTGTTAAGCTTTTAATAAAAAATAAATTTCTTTGATAACTCTCAATCTAGTGATTCGATTGAGCTCAAATTTGGATAGGATAAACTAAGGTGTACTTCCCACATGCCATAAACGTTTTAGCTCTAGTTAATGGCTAGATTCTGGTGAATTAAAATTTCAAAGTTTTTTAATAGATTTTGAGCGAAAACATTGAAAATTTATAACTCTCACACCACTTAGAATTAGGCTTGTATTTTTTTGTGGTATATATAATTTAGAGTAAGGGTTAGGTACACCTTATTTTCAACCTATGGGAACACTGGTGACACTTAGGAAAAATAATTAAGGTCAATGCCTAGATGATTTAAAAAATTTTTAGAAAATTCCACACACACCCAATATAAGTAAACCTTGGGGACTTTGAACTTCGTGACATCATATACGTTAGGTTCAAATTTCACTAGAATTGGAGCCCAATAGGTTAGAAATTAATCAAGTTAAAAATCAGCCCCTAAAGGGGTCTAAAACTTCAAAAAATATAATAAATCCAAATTAAATTCAAAAATTACAAATAATATATTAAATTGCTCATAATTCAACCCTCTACCTAGGAATATTAAATGCCCATCACTGGACTTTAATTTTGACATTAATTTAATATTTAAAGAAAATTAACAATTAATTATATTAAATAATTAAAAATTATTAAAAATACCAAATAAATTCCAAACCCTTGAAACACTCCTATAGGTCATCCCTGATATTTGGGAGTGATTTCAAGGATTTTGGAGTGAGTTTGGTGCAAAATTAACAAAACCTTTATAATTAAGTAATTAAATAATTCAATTAAACTCCAAAACTTTAAAAATTTATAAGTAATTCCAGAAAATTCCAAATTGATCAAATGCAAAAGTAGAAAGGATGGCTTGCAAGCCTATGCATACGAGGGAAAGTAGCTAGCATAGGCAGAGGAGGAGAATGATAAAATTTATTCTAATTAGACTTTTTTATTATTACTAGACATTTTATTATTATGTGTTTGTATAGTTTATGGTCCATTTTTATTGTGTAATGAACTTGATATTTATTTTAGAACTATTTGATAATTGCATAATATATTTTTATAATCAACTATCTTATTACATATAATATTAGTATTTTTATTCGAAATTGAAATATGCGTATGATATAAATATGCTTTTTGCAAGATTATTGTGTTGTTGAATATTTAAGAGGAAGGGCTATTTTTTATTTCTAGTATAGGTTTCTGGCATATTATCCATCATTAACTATAATATGATAAATTATTGTAATGTTTCCAGTAGTACGTTTTTGTTGAAAATTTTAGCAGATATTCTATTGGTGATACTCGACGGTTATCTCAGCAAAAATAACTAGTGACCTGACCGCCGATATTTCTAACGGCATATTCCACTGGAATACCAATGAAAGTTCTCACCAGAAATAAGGATATGGAACAATCATTTTTAAGATAATGTTTTCACCAAAAAACTATTGGAGAATCCGTCAAAAATATTTTTGGCAGTCTTATTTCCATCGGAAACATGTTTTTGACGTGCATAGTATCGTTGACCCATTTTCCATAGGAAATCCATCGAAACGTTAATAATTTTAACAGATAACGTTCATTTTTGATAGATTTATTTTTACCAAAAATACTAATTTTCCCTATAGTGAATGCATCATTCATTTTTCTGGTGTTAAGATAATTAGGCCAATTCTAGCTTTTTCAGGAAGAGTAGATTGTGATCCCCGAACAGGGGCTGCCAAGATTGGAGGATTTGTAAGATACTGTTTGATCTTTTTGAATGTATTTTGGAATTCTTGTCCAATATAGATTTAGATTCCTTTTAGCTAGAACAAAGAAAGATTGACATCTTCTAAAGAGGTTGTAAATGAACCTTCTTATATATGCCAATTGACCCTTAATGGACCTTAATTGATTGAGGCTTTTAGGAGGTGGCATGTCTAAGATGGATTCGATCTTAGCAGGATCAATTTCAATACCATGATGCCTCACTAAAAAGATGAATTTTTTTTTGAAGTGGCACTAAAAGCACATTTCAAGTGATTCATTTTGAGGCCATAGCGACGCAATCGCTTGAAGATAATTATTAAGTCATACAAGTGAGCCTCTAACTTGACTTTTGAAAACCAAATTATTGATGTAACATTCTACCTTATTATGGACAAGATCATTAAAGATTTGAGTCATAACCCACTGGTAGGTTGCACCAACATTTTTTAGACCAAATGGCATCACCTTATAAAAAAAGATTCCTATAAAAGTTTTGAATGCAGTGTTTCTCTAATCTACTGAGGCCATCTTTATTTTTTTATATCTAGATGAGCTATCCATAAAGGAGAAAATAATGTGATAAGAGGTAATGACCACCATGAGTTTAGATATGGGCAAGAGAAACTAATCTTTGGGACATGCTTTATTCAGATCTCTATAGTCGACAAAGATTCAAATTTGACCATTTTTTCAAATTGGTATGATATTTGCTACCCAAGAGGGATACTGCTCCTCTTGAATAAATATAGCCTCAACTACTTTCATAATTTTAGAAATGACTTGATGCGCTATCTCCAGACATATGCTTTAAGGAGCTTGCTTCACTGAAATAGCATAGGGTCAAATCTTGAGTTAATAAACTGCTATATTCGAGGATAAACCCATCATTTTGTTGTATGTCTAAGCAAAGTAGTCCTTAAACTTAGAAAGAAGTTTTATTATATCACTCGATTCATCTTCACTCAAAAAGGAGCTGATGAAGGTAGGGCGAGGGTCATCATCTATTCCAAGGTTAATTTCTTTTAATTCGTCGACTGTTGATTTAATTTCTTCCTCAAATTTAGGGGGTGCCTCTCAAACATTAAGTTCATCTAAGTAATTCGATGTTTCCAAATAAATCCTATCGAGAGAATTGATAGTTTCATCAAGGACCCTTCTAGATTCAAGATAACTTGTTATCACGAGAAAATATTCATTGTTGTCAAATGAACCAATGGTACCAAAGCTAATACCACTATTCAGATTTCTTTTATGTTTTGTATGTAATAGGCTCTCATGGTATCTAACTTGACCCTTGGTCCATTGATCTGGTGTGAGACCTTTGGACACATAATTTCTTACACAGAGAAGAAAATAGCCAAATGGTAATTCTATTAACTCATTGAAATCGTTCTCCTCAAGGAATACATCATCTTTCTACATTGAGGTGGAGGGACCGGGGAAGAACTTTTAGACTTTTCTTTCACCTTCTAGAATAGGAGAGTCCTTAACTTCTAACCCTGCAACCCTATTAATAGACAGTGGGGTTAAGGTTAAGGCATTAATTCTTTTACTCAGCTTTTCAAACATTATTAATTAAGGTCATCACTTTGAGTTTTTGGAGCATCATCCTCTATGTAACTATCTTGTTCTAAATTGATATTAAATTTTGTAGGAGGATTTTTTTTTAATCAAAAGAAATCCTTGCACCCCATACTTTTGAGTCATCATCTGAACTTGACTCTAATTCAATGTACAATGGGAGTGTTTTTCTTTTAGATGAAATACTTCCTCGACCACGTGCTCTTTGGGCCATCCTCCCACCTCATGGAGGGAAAGTTTTTGGAGGCCAAAAGATCACGCCCTCGATGTCATCTTCACTGTTTATTTCTTTTCTTTCTTTTATTTTCTCTTTTTCTCTTTTTTTTTCTTTTGACTTTTTCTTTTCTTTTGCATTTTTTCATTTATTTTCTCTTCCTTGATTGCAATTTCTCCTTTAAAATAAGTAGTGGACTCTTTGAGTGCATAATACACAGCAAATTCGTAGATCCTAATATTATGAATAGAGAATGGATGCAAATCACCTTGAATCACATATTCATTTCCATCTCATTGATACTTGACACATTGGTGTAGGGTAGATGGAACCATCCAATATTCGTGGATCCAAGTCTACCTAAAAGCATGTTGAAGGATGTTTCTTAATCAATTATATGAAATTTTTCTTTTGTTTTCAACTCTCCAATCTCTAATAAAAGCTTGAATGAACATAAAGTCTTCTCGCCTTTTTTATTAAACCCACATAATAGTAGTTGATCAATAGCAAACATATGTGTGTATACATTTAGATATATGAGTCTTTACATTTATATTGTTGACCAATGCACTAGGATCAACATGGACTCTTGATAATCTAAAATTTCTCACATTTATGGAAATATAAAGTGGGTGATTATGATTAGAAGTCCCTAGAAGTAGATCCTGATCAGAAAAAGTTACTCTTGGGATTTCTTTGAAATACAAAGCTTCAACTTGGGAAGTTGCAGCTAATTAAGCTAAATAAATCTCTAGGTTGAGATGTGCTTTGATTAAAGACTCCTCATTTCTCTTGAGAGAATGAGGGCGTCATAGATACTAAACCTAGCGGGCAATTTATAAAGATGGGCTAAAACGTTATAGTTAACTTTGGGAATATTAGGATCAGGACCCAATGGATTTAAAGAAGGATTTGATTATTGAGTGGAAGTTTGAATCGAATCAATAGATGTGACTTACTTGCCTTTGTCCTTGGTTGGAAGCCTAGGTAGTAAGACTTTACTATCACAAAATTGTATCTCCACAATCTCCTCAAAAGGACAAATTATAGTGGGGTCTACATTATCCTTAGGCCATGCTGTTTTTTTTTCTGATTGATAGTATGAATCTAAAAAAATCTATCATGATAGAAAATATATCATGATAGAACTCCCTTAGAAATTAATTTCAGGGATGTAACTATCTGATAAGATTTCAGGTTCATGTCTTTAGAGATTGAATTCAAAGGATCAATTTTTGAGGAATTTTCATCGATCATTGCTATGTCTTAATTTTGATCTCCAGTATATTCTACTTTCACCACAATTTTATTATTAATCATCATAACATACACAGAAGGATGTTTCATTGATTTATGACCATTTTCCTTTGATAGGGAAAAATAAAAGTCAAATAAAGTTAGTCGAGATAGGTGTTTTTCTCCACCATCTATCATCTGGATGCATCTCTCATCAACTATATGTTTCCTCTCTACAAATATATCACTATTTTTCTTTTTTATTAATTAGAATAGTTCCTACAACTACTGGAGGGGAAATCATCTCAACATCCTCCTATGATGCCTCCAACTTAACCTCTAAGATTGGGCCTTGGGCTCTCATCAACAACTACTGGGAAAGTTAAAAAGATTTATTAATTAACTTTTTAAATGCCCAAGATAAAATAATGTCCCAATAATCTTTAATGGACAGAAAAATATTAGAATTGTTACCTAAAATGACTTTGATGGACCACTGATTCGTATCTACCAAGTATTCCTTTGGAATGTTAATGTTGCCATGTTTAAAGTTTCTTTCAAGCTAGTCCTTAAAGGTAAAACAATCTTTAGTTGTATTGCCCAACATGCGGTGGTATGGGCAAAAATTGGAATCATCCCTCTTATTTGCCTCTTCAGGCTTCTTGTCCTCTAGCAACTTGAAGTCTACTTTCTTTAATAGACTCTTAAAAATTTTTCTTATTGACTCTCTCTGAAATGGATAGACTTTCACCATCTTCTTTTTAAAGGATGTAGAGTAATGATCTCTAAAAGGATAGAGGCTTACCTGAAATTGTTGAAGTGGAAGATCATTCTATTTTTCATTGGTTGCTTCCCCTTATCTACTGTTAATATGGTTGCTGACTTCTTCTCAAAAGACTTTTGAGGCTTTCTGCTTTCTTTTCATCAGGCAAATCCTTCAAGAATGGCATTCTAGAAGCTTCTTCCTATAAGTTACTTGTCTTGTTATGTAATTTCTCAAAAGTCTTTATAGTGAAGCCCTTTAGGAGAAAAGTAATAAGACCGTGGATATTCTTTAGCAAAACTTCCATTGCATATTGCTCTTGCAACTGGGGTTCATACTTCATTGAGAGGTTTCGCCACCTAAAAATGTATTCAACTAGAGACTCTCCTAGCTTTTGCTTTTCTTCGACCAAATCACCCACAGTGATATGATGGTGAGTTCTAGAGAATCTCTTTAATAATAGACTCTCAATATCCTCACTGAACTGTTAGGCAGATCGGTACCATTCAAAAATAATTCCAGAGAGACTGCTAACTAACTGTTGAAATAGCAGAGTATCAAACCCTCCAGCATTGCAACAGTTTGCACAAAAATGGGCCAGATGTTGCCTTAGGTTTTCTTTACCACTGAAGACATTAAATGATGATGGTAGGGTCTAACCTTGGGATAAGGAACTAAATCAAAAGATCATCCATAAAGTCCTTGGGATAAGAAACTGAATAATACTCTTTGGGGTAGGGTCTAACCTTTGGAATAGACGCGGTCCCTTAAGATTGGGCTAAGGCCTCCCTTACTTAATTTTTGATCATTTATTTGATGTCCTTTTCTACTGGTGTTGTAGGGACTATAGGGATCCCTAAAGTTGGCTCTAGCCTTCTACTCTACTCACCCACTGTATGTAATATTACCTGTAGTTGCTCAACATGAGACTGTTGTATTTTAGCCAGCTCATCCTATATTTTTGTAACTCTCAACAACATCTCTTCCACTTTTTTCTCAAGATTTCTAATATATTCATCTTTATCTCTAAGCCTGGCAAATTCATTTGAATATAAATCCACTGGGCTAACTCCTCTTATTTCTCTGGCTATGCCCTGCTAGGATCAACTGATTTGGTCTTTACCATAAATAAATTACTCGTAGGAACATCCCCCTCACTAGTGTCAATCAAAATATCATCCTGTTCTATTTAATTACTTTTTTATTTTCAGTATATCCCTGATCTCTTGAACCAATTCATCAATGGGTCTCCCCTCAATGGACTCAGGATTAATAGGCAAATAGTTGATGTACTCCATCACCATTTCAAATTCCTTATTTTCCAACTTCTCTATAATTTCTTGCATTTTAATTTCTTGAGATGCATTGATGGATTCTACCATCATCCCATTATCAACTCCATTATTTCACTGTCCCCTACCTTTTCCCCTATAATTGTCCTGAGGTTGGTAGTCATATGGGTGGCATCCATAATGGGTCTTGGGATCTCCTCCTTTAGAGATGGAGGAAGGCTAAAATATGGTAGCTCTACTCCATCTATTGAGCTGGAGACTTCACGTCTCTGGGCAGGGAGCCTAAATGCTATTACATGTAACTGATCACTTTCACTTTTACCAGATTTGATTGGGACAAACTCTTTTTGTGGAGACTTAGGCCTCTTGCCCTTCACTTGTGCTATTTTGTTCTCTTCTTCTAGTCTAACCATAATAGACACTAACCTTGGAGATTTTTTAGGATAAACTGGTGGCCTTACTACTACGACGGTGACTCTTCTCTAATCCAACAAGGATTATGTCCTCAATCTTGGTAGATGGGTGGCGAGGTACCCAATGGTAGCCATCAACCAATATTGAGGTAGCAGGGTGCCTCACATACTTCCTGTTCATTTTAGATGACTGAGAGGTCAAGACCCTCACTTCTATCTTTTCATCTTTCAAGATTTCTTTCTTAAACTTAAGGTATACGATCCCCTCCATGTGTCTCAAGTATTTTACTTTGGTTTCACCTTCTTGGACAGTGTAGGTATGAATAATGTTTCTCAAAATTCTCTTCATTTGAATCAGTTTCTCCTTGGGGGTCTTCTTTGCATAAGAGTCCACTAGGCATGGTGGGGAGTGGGCTATCCTGTTAACCCTTTACTCTACTGCTGCAGCAAAAATAGGATGTAAATGGCTTCTATTTAGAAGAGGGGAAGAAGCAGAAATAGATAGCTCCTCAGTTGACTCAGACTCTACCTCTCCTAAGGACTTTAACTCAACAATTTTTCTAGCCTTGGTGATCTTCTTCCTTACCCTTCTCATATAGTTCTTCCTTTCATTCTTACTATTGAAGTGGATACCAGCACTCATCTCAATCTCAAATACAACTGATTTCACATCAATTACTACTTCTTTCAGTTTCACATCCTCCTTAATAGAGGGTGTAATGGGCAAGGGGGTGACAATAACCCCCATTTTGGGGATGGGGGTGTCAACTCCCGACCCTAAGGAAATCCTTACTAAGGGCAAATCCTTTTATTTCCAAGAAGATAGATCGATCTATTTTTCTCCATTAACTGACAACTTAAAATTTTGAAAACCCATTCCAAACTAGATAGTGCTAACATAAATAAGTTCCTCTACAGTCAGATTTTTGTCAAGGGAAAAGATGAGTTTTCCAACCATTTGAAGATTTTTCTATAATTAGAAGAGAGATGATTTGAATTAGTTAGTTGTTGAAATGGATTTTTTTTGAAATTATTAATGATTCCATTTCGTATCATATTTGTTAGGCTATGGAAAATACAACCCAACATATAGACCTAGAAATCATTTATGATTTTGTGGACTTATCATTTCATTGTGTATGTTAATCTACAAGAATATGGTGCATAACTTACAACAAAAAAACTCTAGAGGTCATCCTTTTTTTTTCTTTGAAGGTAATTTGAATTTCGAATTTGATTGATTTTCCTTCAAACTTTAGAAAACATATTGGGTTTTCACTTCACATGAGATTCATGAAATTGATAAGAAAAATCTAAAGAAAATGTATTAACACTCTCATTCCACTAATTGACTTGAGGTGAGGTATTAAAGCCTTATTGTTTTGTTAGAAATTCCCTCACTCACCTCTCTTATTTGTCATTTTTCTTTTCTTTTGGATGTTGGCCTTGCTTATCAAAGAATGAAATGAGTAGAGGGAACAACGAAAGAAAGGTAGTTTTGACTACTGATGTAGTAAAATTTTTATCATCATTAATGATGGAGAGAGAGATAATTCCCTATCGGAGTTGCGAGAAAATTATTTGCTTAGAAAACACGCAAATCAATTGCAACAGTATTTTTTGAGAAAAATTGAATATACATTTTTTTTGAATTTTTATTTTTGAAGTGAAATACTTTATTATGAACGATATATCACCTCGGAAGGTAAAAATACCATTCTCTAATATGTTCAGATTATAAAACTATAAATTTCATCCTAACTATCATAGTTAAATTTAAGAAGAAACTACGTATGACCCCGATGGGTCAACAAATTATTCAATCAATTATGTAGCTACGATAATTTGGATGTGTTATCATTAGTTTCATAGTCAAAATAATAATAATAAATAATGTATCTTTCCAAAGAAATAAAACATCATTTACTATTAACTATTTGAGTATGACGATAATTATTATCTTTTAACTTTAGTTTCTCAAAATAACAATTTTCCCCCATCCTATTTAAGAGCTAAGTAGGATGGTGTTTATTTTATCTAGGGTCTTAAATCTCCCATGAAAGCAAGCCTTCATATTTAATTACATCATGGGAAGTCTTGGGCCTCCTATAAATACTCTAGATTAAAATAATAATAGAAATTTTATTTTTGAATTTTTTAAGAGTGGTATGAAAAGGTTAAGGTTGGAATTTAAATAGGGATTGGATCAATTTTGAGCACTTATTTTGGAGGCCAAAGTATGAAGGGTAGGGATCACTTTGAGATTCTAAAAAGTATTCAGAAGTGCCACGACCTATCCTATATTGGGCTTTAAATTTTAGATGAGAGAAAGTTCAAATTTGAGTTGACATTTTATTAGAAATTTGGGATTAAATTCCTAATATTAGGGACTTATGATTTTAGGTCTACCCCGAAACCAAGATCTAAGTTGGGCACTATACGATAGTGATTCAAACCTAACTAATGAAATGTAAATATGGGCTTACCTCGACCTGGATTGAAGTGCCATCTAAACTACCTAAGTGCTTTAAAACTATATATCTAGTCATTATGAAAGATGGGTAAGGTTTGTTATTTAGGTTTTGGAGAATTTGGGGCCAACATATCGAGAAGGTCTTAATTGGACCATTTACTATTAACTATTTGAGAAATATTTATCCTTTTATATGAGCCTGATATTTTTTATTTAGTTATAAGTAGAAAATTATTTTTGTTGTCCTTGAGAACTTAATCCCATTCCAGGCTAAAACAGAACATCGCATGTAAGAAAGAAACTAAGAAAAATAGGCAATTTCTAAAGTAAAATCAATTTAAAAAATCATCCAATTAAATTGTGTCAAATGAGTATAAAAGTCCATGTGGTAAGCGCCACTTCACAACCCAAGGTTTACAAAAATTAAAAGTGTTTGGGCTACACTAATAACATCCTAGATTCTAATCCTATAGAATGATGTATGTTTTAAAATAGGATTTTTTTTTGTCTTCACTTCTTCAACTTCTTTCTTTGGGCTTCTTATATCTATCGTGTCCGGATATCCAAATAAAAAGAACTCCTCCTTGAAGGGGTGTTTCTTTTCTCTTAGGATTTTAAGTCACCCTAATTTGGATCTCCAAATGGAGGGAACTCCTCTCCGAAGGGGTGTTTCCTTCCTCTTCAGAGTCCAAATTAGATGCTTAAATATCCCATTTTAAGTTACTTTCACAACTCTCTTTTTTTAATTTAAATTTATGAAAAATTAAAAGACTCTAATATAACCTACACATTATCCTAAGAAGTTCATATATAAGATCATTCAAATCACAAGAATTTTTATAATCAATTGTTCATAATTGAGCCACCACATTGACTTGTTCATGCTTATAAATTTTAAAGGGGGGCTTAGCAATTTTAGCTGTAAAAATTTGGTTAATCACATTTTAATTAGCCCCCTTTTTATAGCCCTGCATAAGCATGACCATCTGCAAAAAACTCCATTAGCATCCATATCGTCCTAACCTAGGTGAAATCTAGTGCCCATCACATCATATCATAACCATATCAACCAAAATGCAAGGAAAATTACATAAAATCCATGTTACACAAAAAACAAGTACAAAGGAATAACGTCCTAGTCTAAAACTAGAGTTGGTTTTCCAAGAAAGCCATCTACAGTGTGTGCATTAGGCTGTGTTGTTTGGATGTGTCCTAAGTGGGTTTTTATTTGAAGTTTTCTAATATTTTATTTAGTTTATTGTAGGTTAAAGGAAGATTTAATTTGAATTTAAGTTTATTATTTTGGTGTTTATTTTAAGATGATTTTTAACTGTTAAAGTTGATTAATCATTAGTTCTCTAAAGTCCTAAATTTTAATTAGGTATTTTACTCCTTAAGCCTCAAAATTTAATACACTTATGCTCTCCAAAATAGAAACTATGTTAGGTATGGAGGCTTCCATTAATTAGTGATTTATGGTTAATTATTCAGAATAATAACTATTTTTGTTTATACCAGGGTCGTAAGGTTTATTTCACCCTCATTGGGGCTAACTTAATAGACTCATAAGGTTTGATGCATTTCATTGATTAGTTTTCTAGATTTGTGATTATCTTGTTAATTAATAATTTATTAAGCTTATAATTTATTATTTTCATTCCATGAAATCCGTTTCATGGCGTGGTCACAATGGGTATGATAACTAAGACCTTATTAGAACACGTAGCCCCGTAGCTCGAGGTAGTCCATCCTAAAAATTTCATTGGTGGAATGTTAGTTTCTTATTTTAATTTTTTAATCTATTAATTAATTTTATTGGTAATTTATTAGAAATTTAATTATTTATTAATTTTTTGTATTTAATTAAATATTTTAATACATTAAATAAAGGATCCATTTCTTGAGTTATTGATTTACTTTATGTTTTGGAGTTTTTATATTTTCAATAAATATTAGACCCTAAGATGAGTAAAACGCTAGTGAGTTTGCTAGATTTAGAATTTTTTACAATAAGTTATGAATTTTTAAAGTTTAGGTGTTTTTAAATAAAGGTTGACCAAAATATTGACTTTTTAATTTTTGATTAATTCTAGCGATTTGATATTTTCATAAATATTAGACCCATGGATGAGTCCAATACCGTTGAGTTTGCTTAATTTGGAGTTATCTATAATTAGTTATGAATTTGTAAAGTCTAAGCATTTAATTGAATTATTTATTTGCTTAATTAGAGGGATTTTCTTATTTTTGCACCAAACTAACTCCAAACCCTTGAAATCCCACCCAAATGTTAGAAATTACCTATAGGAGTGATTTGAAGTGTTTAGAATTTATTTGGTATTTTAAATAAATTTTAATTATTTATTTTAATTAATTAATGAATTTCTTAATTATTAAATTAAGATCAATTATGAAGTTTGGTGATGAGGCTTTTAATTTTCCTAGATAGAGTATTTAATTATGAACATTTTGAGCCATTGTTTATATTTTTCTAATTGAATATGAATTTATTACATATTTTGAATGTTTAGGCCCCATAAAGGGGATAATTTTGGTTTCACTTAGTTTTCTGATCAAATGAAGTCAAAATTTAGTGAAATTAAAACCAAGAATTTATGATGTCACTAAGTTCACTATTATAAAGTTTCACCACTATTGGGTATGTGTAAAGTTTCTTAGGATTTTTTTAAAGTTTTCCATACAAATCCTTAATTATTTTTCCTAGGTGTTATTAGTGTTCCAATGGGTTTTAAGCTTGGTCTATCTAGCCCTTACAAGTACACCACAAAAAATGAATAGAAAATCCTACCTCTTTGGAGAGTGGTGAATTTTCAAAGTTATGGATCCAAATTCAATCCATCACCTTAGAAATAGAAACCATAGCAATCTAGAGGATACCTAGAGCTATAAAAATTACTGGAGATGATTAACAAGTTCAAAAAAAATTCACCAAAATTCAACTTCAGTTTGACCAGTGGATCATGAGAAAATTGATAAAAATGAATGTTAGATAAGTGTAAATTTATCAAAATCAACTGATCCAAACCTATCAAATTTAATTTTAAGGAAAACTGGGTCTCAAGACCATTCCAACAAGCCTAAAATAACTCTTTTTGGTGAAAAAAATAGATTTTTTTTAATTATTTCTTAGAATTTCTAGCAATTAAATTGGATTTTAATTCAATTTTAAAAGAAATTTGGCGGGTGTCGTTGCCACCGCTTGATGTGTGGTGGGGCATGTCTCCATCCTCTAGCGGGTCACTTTTTCATGTGGGCGTAGATCTGCATCATTCGATCAGTGCAGATTGAACCGGTGGTTACATTCATGCCACGTAGCCAGTCTGCATCCAAACCACGTGCATTCGAGCCTCAATGCCATACACGGTCTCATTTTGGGCAACGTGGCGGATTCTGAGCCATCTGATTAGGCTTAATGCGTGTTCAGATGGCTTTGATCAAAAAGAGCCATTTTAGTTCAAACTGAACTAAAATATTCAATTTCTCATAGCTTTCAAAATACTCATCTAAATTTCATGAAATTCGAAACATAAGCTCCTTGTATCCTAAACTTCCAATGCCTAGAGTTTGGTGGCTCCATGCATTGGAAACTTGGAGCAGTTTTAAAATGAATTTAAACTAAAAGTGAAGATATCTTACCAACCAGTGGACATATTTTTTATTTTTTGGGCTCATTTTTCTCCTAGAGAGATCCTCTTCAACTTTGATGAAGACTCCAAGGGCTAATTTTTGCTGGATCAAGATTTGTCTCCAAATCTCCTTCTTTTCTCTTTACTTCTCTCGCTCTCTCTCTCTCTCTCTCTCTCGCTCTCTCTCTCTCTCTCTCTCTCTCTCTCTCTCTCTCTCTCTCTTCACCATGTTGGCTTTGGAAGCTAGGGGACGGTGGGAAAATGCTTGGGGAAGGTTGAGGAACTACTGGAGAGGCAGAGGGAAGAAACTTGAGAGCTGGAGGTAGCTGAGAGAGTGTGAGTTGATATAATGAGCTTTTTTGGAGGCTTTAGGTCATTTAAACCCCTAGGGTTTAAGTCGATGGTTGCGATTGATTGGAGCCCTTAGTTGGATGATTTACAACTATCCAAGATGGTTGGGAGCTAGGGAGAAGGATGTTTGGGTGGGAGTGACTTGATTGGGTTTTTGTAAGGGGAGGGGACCACTTATTTCCTGGATTGGCTAAGCCAAGCCTTGGACTTGGTCTAAGAGCTAGCTTATGTTTTCTTTAGGGCTAGTTTAGGGCTACTTTGAGAAAGTTTAAGTAGGAAAATCTAGAGGGAATGGATTGGCTAGCCAAAGCTTGACCATTTGACCATTTTTTTTTTGTTTTAAAGGGATTTTTTGACTTATTGACCAATCAACAGGTCAATGATGACTAAGACAAGTTGGAGAGGAATCGTGCATGTTATTAGAAGATACTCCAAGGGGTTTGAGCTCAATATTTGGGAGTTTGGATGAAGATTTGACTATAAGCATGGATTTGATCCCTTATGGTGAGTTGACCAAGTCAACCCAACATTGATTTGACCCTTGAGAATATTGAATATGGATGGAACATACATTAGCATCATTTTGAAGGTTTAATTTAGTTTAGTGATGCTTTGAGTATTGGATTTGAATTTGATTGAATGTATGGTTGATTTTGGTCAACCATGGTTGACTTGGTCAACTAGGTAAAACCAAGGGTTGGGGTTAGGTACAACAAGTTCAAAATGACATTTTGGACCCAATGGAGGTGGTCCCATGCAATGGTGGTGTCTCCTTGCATGAAATGCATTTTTGGGCTCTTAAGGGGCATTTTGGTCAACCATGGTTGACTTGGTCAATCAGGTCAAATGAAAACTTGGGTATTGGTTCAATACATTGAAAATGATATTTAGAATGCATTGAAAGAGGTTTCAAAGGCTGGTTTGAATGAGCCATGTTGAGGTTTAAGATAAATATTGATTTTTCCTTAGAGTTTTTGGGGTTTAGTGGGCCATGGTCAACCAAGGTCCACCAAAGATTCAATTTTATGATTAACGTGTCATAAGGATAATTATGAACATGTTCAAAGGTTTTGGGGAAGGTCGCAAGGTTAAATTCCAAAGGTGCATGGTCCAGTGGTATGGGTTATAAATATTTGAAGGTTTTGCAGCCTTTAAAAATCAATTCAGTTTTGGGGGTTAGAGGGCTCAGATTGGCCTCAAATTTGGAAGGGGTACCCTAGAGATATGACTAATCAATATACAACTAATGAATCATGAATAAGATGTTATTTGGTTTGGTTTTGTGTTGATTTAAAAATCACCCAAAAAAGGGTTATGGGACATAGGCTTTTGGCTTTGATTTTTGGTTTGAGATTTTGGATTTGATCTTGGTTTTGATTGATTAACCTCATGCAAAAATGAGGTCAATAAGATTTTGGTAAGTAAGATAGAGATTAGCACCATAGTTCTAATTCACCTTAGTGCTACATTGCCAAATCTCTCAAGCACCATAATGGTGTGTATGGATAGGTACATACATGAAGAGACCTAATGATTCATGAAGATATGAGATGATTCATGAGGTGACATGATGATTGATACAATGCACAATAATGCCATAACTCATCAGTGTCATAATGTTGCTTTCAAAATTGACTGACGCTACACTACACTTTTGGCCTCATGTGCTGTAAGTAGTTAGGTAGTGACTTTTTCATGAATTATAAAGGAAGTTGAAATTTGTGTAAGGGAACTCTTTTCTTTTATTTTTCCTGCATTTCTTCAGTAGTATAGGTAGTGAAAGTGGGAGAGTTTGCAAGTCATTTTTTTTGGGAAAGCCTTTAGAGGAAGTACAGACTTGATTTTAAGAATGGATTCTTTGTTCTATCTTTTCTCTCTTATACTTTTACTTTGAAGTGAAATGAAAGTCATGATATTTATTATGTTTAAAATGCAAATTTGATGCCAGAAATCTTTATAAATTTATGATTTGATTTGGGTGTTACGTGTAATATAGATCAGGTCTAGACTCTTATATTATAAATAATTATTTCATCTTTCTTTAGACTTCCTTAATCATATTTTGGTCACTCACAAACTTAAAGCTTAGTGTGATCTATGTTGCAAATCTGGTTTTGATGATGACAAACATGTTTCCAGTGTGTTTTGCTTGGCTAATCAATTTCAGGCATAAAAGACCGCGAGCTACTCAAGCCAACTCAAGATCGGGTCCAAGTGTGTCAAATGTATGATTTTTCCTTTATTGAGTCAAGTGTAATGTAACTGATTCCCTAGCTAAGTAACCTTGCACACACACACTCAGGGAGAGAGATTGAGTGAATTAGAGTTTCTGTTAAAATTTTGTTCAGATCGTCCTGGACGATAGTATCATCGTCCTGGACGATCCAGTTAAAACAGAAACCCTAATTAGGGTGACTAAGTTAAGAGGGTCTGATTAAGCAGATCGTCCTGGACGATCTTTGGATCGTACGGGACGATATGCTCAAATCAGAAATTTCCAGCCGCCAGATTAAGTTAGGCAAGTTTTATTTTAAGTATTTTGGTCTGATCGTCCCGGACGATACGTGTATCGTCCTAGACGATGCACTACAATCATGCCTAAATTAGTCTGGTAATTAAGGAAAGCAATTAATGTTTAATTGATACGATCACATCATCCTGGACGATCGCAGGATCGTCCCGGACGATCGTGATCGTCTTGTGCATTTCAGCTGTACGATCCGAACTGTGTTCAGGATGATTTTGGGCCTTTTTGAACTAATCGTACAGGACGATGTGCAAATCGTCCTGGACGATCAAGTCATTTTTTGGTCGTCCAGCACAGATTTCTCTGGACGACCTGAACTGTCTTCTGGACGATTTTCCTCAATTTGCACTAATCGTCCCGGACGATCGTAGTATCGTACGGGACGATATGAACAACTTTTTCTACTGATCGTCCAGAAGAGCCTAATTGTCCAGACTGAATCAACTGAATTTGAACTGATCGTACAGGACGATCTACCGATCGTCCTGGACGATATTGGCCGACCAGTTGAGATTTAGGGTAAATTTTAAGCCCTCCTTTAAAAGAACTTTTTCCAATTTTTGGAAAAATCTTTTGCTGCCTTCCTTCCCTGAGAAACCCTAGAGAGAAGAGAGAGTTGGGAGAGAGAGAAGAGATCTTGTGAGGGGGAGTTAGTGAGGGATTCACTAAGGTTTCTCCAAGCATGGATCAGAGTCGTCTTCTCCGCTCGTCGTCTGTCGTCTAGTCGGTGTTCTTCGTGGGAGGATAGTTCGTAAGAAGATCCGGGGTTCTCTGCCCGCTTCAGGTGGAAGCAAAAGGAGTTCGAAGGTTCTCTGCCTGCTTTAGGAGGAAGCGAAAGGAGGTCAGGTTCTCTGCCTCACCGTGTGGTGAAAAGGAGGTGTTTTGTACAGGCTTCTCCGCCTTGCTGTGGGAGCAAAAGGAGAGTCACTTTCGTTTAGTGCAATACCCGGAGGGGAGGCTCCGGGGAGTGGACGTAGGTCAAGTTGACCGAACCACTATAAAATCTGGTTTGCTTTTCTGATTCAGTTTTACACTTTACTTTTCAATATAAACTGCTTGGGTGATTATCGTTGGTTGATCTTTTCGTTATTGTTTACTTGTTTCCGCTGCTAAGTATCGAAAAGATTTTTGTTGTTATCGTGAAATTTTTAAATAACCAATTCACCCCCCCTCTTGGTTAGCCTCGGGACTAGTTCAGTAGGGCTTAACATCCCTTTCGAACTTTCAAGTGGTATCAGAGCCGGATTCAAAATTTCTGTTTAAAAACTTTTGAATTTGATCCATGGCTAACTGTAACAATCGTAATACTGCTGAAGGTTATTCTATAACTAGACCACCGTTGTTTGATAACATTCCATTTGATTTTTGGAAAACACGCATGTCTACTTTTCTTCAGTCTATTGATTATCGCATGTGGATGTTAGTTAAGGACGGATACGAACCACCTTTTCGAATGGTTAACAATGTGAAAACTGAATTGCCGTTGGCTGATTGGACGTTTGATGATCGTGATTTAGCATAGTTAAATGCTAAATGTTTGAACTGTTTCTTTTGTGCTTTAAAATCTGAGGACTATATGCGTGTTTCTACTTGTACAACGGGAAAAGAGATTTGGGATAGATTATGTATAACATATGAAGGTACAACTGAAGTCAAACAGTCTAGGTTAAACATCTTGTTACATGATTACGAACTTTTTCGCATGAAACCTAGTGAGACTATTTCAGAAATGTACACAAGGTTCACTCAGATTGTTACCTCTTTGCATGCTTTAGGTAGAGAACTTACCAACTACGAAAGAGTGAACAAGATTCTTAGATGTTTGCCTGCTTCTTATGATGCTAAGATTACTGCTATTACTGAATCCAAAGATTTAAATACTTACTCTATTGACAGCTTACTTGGATCACTCATTGCTTACAAGCAAGGGGTGAACCAAAGGCAACTTGATGCAGGTGAACGCAAGAAAGAGAAGACAGTGGCACTAAAGGCCAAAGATTCAGATGCTAGCACTTCTGGGTCTGATAGCGATGATGTTGCCTTAATCACAAGGCAATTCAAAAGCTTTCTAAGGAAGAAACATAAGAACCATCAGAAGCGGAACAAGGGTAAGTTCAATAAAAACTTTAAGGGTTCATCTGAATCGGTTTGTTTTGAATGCAGGAAGCCCGGACACATTAAGGCTGATTGTCCGACATTTAAAGCTCATCCAAGTAAGGAGAAGGGTGAGGAGAAACCAAAGTTCAGAAAGGACAAGAAGCGGATTCAGAAGGCGTTCTGGGCAGACTCTGCATCCGACTCTTCTGAGACTGAAGCTGAAGAGGAGGAAACAAACTTGTGTTTGATGGCTGATGATCACCCTGGTCAGTCCGACCAGGAAGAGGTATGTGAGCTTACTTACGATAAGTTATTTGAAGTTTCTGAAAAGATTCATACATCATATAGGAAGCTTAAGAAAACCCATGCTAGTTTGAAACTAGATTATCTGACTTTGCAAAAAGAGCATGAAGTGTTGATTAAGGATCATTCCACCATTGATAGCAATCACATGTCTTTACTAGATGAGTTTGATGAACTGAATAAAAAGTATTCTGATTTAATTGTTGAGCATAACTTGTTAAAAACAACGCATGTTGAATTAGAACTTGCTTTTAAGAAAGTGAATGATTTGGAATCTGAGTTAGAAAGTATTGAAAGTACAAAAACGTTTGAAATTGGAAGTTTAAACAAACACATTGAGTTTTTGAAAGTGAAAATCAGTTCTTTTGAAAATAACAAAACACCGCCTACTTTTGAACAATTTTATGCACCGCCACCTTTTAAAAATTCTGTTGCAAGTTCTTCAAAGCATGTTTCATACACTACTAGGAAGAGGCACTATCACTCACGACGTTTAGTTAATCCTTTTCCTGGTGTTAGATGTTTTTCATGTGGCATGTTAGGACACATATCACACACTTGTACTGTTCACCGTAGTACACATTGGGTGTGGAGACCCAAACTGCCTGTTGCACAGCACAGCACACATGCATCGCATTCTTCTTTTCATAAGAAGGAACCCAAACCTGTTTGGGTTCCTAAGACTGACATTTGATGATTTTGTAGGTGTGCTCTCACACAAGACCTCGTGAGAGCATGTGGTACCTGGACAGCGGATGTTCTAGACATATGACTGGAGATGCAAATCAGTTCATTTCGCTGGAGGCCAGAGCTGGAGGCAAGGTTACACTTGGAGATAACACCACCAGGAAGGTGGTAGGCACAGGTATGATTGGTGATTCAAAGAATTTTGTGATTGATAATATTTTGCTTGTAGATGGACTGAAACACAACTTGCTGAGCATTAGTCAACTCTGCGACAAGGGATACAGCATCAAATTCCTGCCCACTGGCTGCATTTTAAGCTTAAATGATGAAGTTGTTTTGGAGGGGCAAAGGATCAACAACGTCTACAAGCTGGATGTAAGTAGCATTAAATCTGATAATTCAATTTGCTTAAAAACTGCTGCTGATGAGTCTTGGTTATGGCATAGGAGATTGTGTCATGCCAGTATGAAAACCCTTAGGAGAGTCACCCAAAAGGACTTAGTTAGAGGTGTGCCCAAGCTTAAGTTCACTAAGGATCACCTGTGTGGTGCCTGTCAGTTGGGGAAGCAAGTCCAGTCCTCTTTTCACTCAGTTAAGGACATTAGCACCTCTAGACCTTTAGAAGTTCTTCACATGGACCTCTTTGGACCCATTAGCACTGCCAGCTTAGGGGGGAGAGTCTATGGTTTTGTAATTGTTGATGATTATTCAAGGTTCACTTGGGTTAAGTTTTTGTTACACAAATCTGAGTCATTTGATGAGTTTAGATCTTTCTCTACTTGGATTCAGAAGAAGTTAGGATGTGAGATTATTACCATCCATAGTGATCACGGAGGGGAGTTTGAAAATGAAAGATTTGGAAGTTTTTGTGAGAATCATGGGATTAGTCACAATTTTTCAGCTCCTAGGACCCCTCAGCAGAACGGGGTAGCTGAAAGGAAGAACAGGACCTTAGTGGAAGCCGCTAGAGCCATGCTTGCCGAGTATTCACTTCCTAAATACTTTTGGGCTGAAGCGGTGAACACTGCCTGTTATGTGCTGAATAGGGTAAATGTGAGAGTCAAGCTGAACAAGACACCTTATGAGATCATTAAGGGTAGAACTCCAAATCTGTCCCACCTCCATATCTTTGGCTGTAAGGTTTTCATTTTAAACAACGGGAAGTCACCCTTAGGAAAATTTGACCCCAAATCTGATGAAGGAGTGTTCTTAGGATATTCAAGTATGGGGAAATCCTTTAGGGTGTTCAATAGGAGGACTTTGGTGGTGGAAGAAACAACCCATGTAGTGTTTGATGAATCTGATCCTAAGGAGTCTAGATCTGAAGTAGAAGATGAAGAGATTGTTGAGGTTACCCAAGGAGTTGGAAATACAAATTTGGAGGAAAGGGTAGAATCTCAAACCACATTGCCTAGAGATTGGAGATATTCTTCGAGTCATCCTAAAGAACTGATCTTAGGAGACCCTTCTGAAGGTGTTAGGACTAGGCATGGACTTAGGAAGGAAGTAAACCATTCTGCCTTTATCTCAATGACTGAACCCACCAACATCAATCAAGCCTTGTCGGATGAGTTTTGGATTTTAGCTATGCAGGAAGAATTGAATCAATTTGTAAGGAATGATGTTTGGGAGTTAGTAGAAAGACCTAGAAACCAAAGTATTGTGGGAACCAAGTGGGTCTTTAAGAATAAGATGAATGATTCTGGTGTGGTGGTGAGAAATAAGGCAAGATTGGTGGCTAAGGGGTATAATCAGATAGAAGGGATAGATTTTGAGGAAACTTTTGCCCCTGTAGCTAGATTGGAAGCCATTAGAGTGCTACTAGCTTTTGCCTGTTACAAGGGATTTAAGCTGTTTCAAATGGATGTCAAGAGTGCCTTTTTAAATGGGGTAATTAAAGAAGATGTTTTTGTAGAACAACCCCCAGGTTTTGAGAGTTCCCAATATCCAAGTCATGTCTATAAATTAAAAAAGGCCTTATATGGATTGAAACAGGCACCCAGAGCTTGGTATGAGAGGCTTAGCACATTCCTGTTAGAAAGAGAGTTTGTTAAGGGGAGCGTAGACACCACCCTTTTTCTGAGGAGAATAGGAGATGACTTACTCATTGTCCAGATTTATGTTGATGATATAATTTTTGGATCTTCTGATAAATATTTATGTGATGAGTTTTCCAAAATAATGAGTAAGGAGTTTGAGATGAGTATGATGGGAGAATTGTCCTACTTTTTGGGGTTTAGCATAAGGCAAATAGATGATGGAACTTTTCTCAATCAATCAAAATACACTAAGGACATTTTGAAGAAATATGAAATGGACAAAGCCAAGCCAATCAATACTCCCATGCCCTCCTCAGTTCAGTTAGATAAGGATTCAAATGGAAAATCTGTTGATCAGAAGAAGTATAGAGAGATAATAGGTTCACTGCTTTACCTGACTGCTAGCCGACCCGATATCATGTTTAGTGTCTATCTTTGTGCTAGGTTTCAGGCTGATCCTAAAGAGTCCCACCTGACTGTTGTTAAGAGAATTCTTAGATATCTTTTAGGGACCCCAAACCTAGGAATTTGGTACCCTAGGCACAGCACCTCTTTTGAGATCATTGGATATTCTGACTCTGACTTTGCGGGGTGTAGGGTGGATAGGAAGAGTACCTCTGGGACTTGTCAATTCATAGGACAGTCATTAGTCTCCTGGTCCAGTAGAAAACAGAACTCAGTTGCACTTTCCACTGCTGAAGCTGAGTACATTGCCTTAGGAAGTTGTGTGGCCCAAGTTCTTTGGTTGAAATAACAAGTCTTGGATTTAGGAGTACCCGTTGGCACAATTTCTGTTCTGTGTGATAATACCAGTGCCATCTGTATCTCTAAGAATCCAATCCAACATTCTAGGACCAAACACATTGACATTAGGCATCACTTCATTAGGGACCATGTTACAAAAGGGGACATTGAGCTACATCATGTAGCAACTGAAAATCAGCTGGCTGACATATTCACTAAACCACTGGCCTTTGACTCATTCAGCATTTTGAGAACCAGATTAGGAGTGATTGATATAAATGCTTGATTCTGATGACTGCTGATTTATTATCTTTCTGATTGGTATTCTGATTTCTGTTAGTTAGGTTTAGTTTTTTTTATTTCTGATTTCTGTTAGTTAGTTTTTGGCTTTAATTATTTACTTTCAGTTGATTTTATGTCTTTTGCTGATTTCTGTTTTAGCCTTATTGTTAGTTTGATTTGAGTATTTACTCTGATATGATTTTATACCTGTTTTTTTTATTCACTGGCTCATATCTTGCACTTACTGTTTTATGTTTTTCAAAATCTGATCACCGCTCACTACTTCTGATAATCTGAATTTCTGACTGGGAGTTTTTACCTTGTTTTAATTTGGAAGCTGGTAAGCAGTGATTGATTCCACTGAATCTGTTAAAGGGAAGAAACATTGATGATTATTTCTTTTCCTCTAACTCCTTTACTGGTGTATGGTTTCTTTTGGATAAAAATCCTCTTCAAAATTAAAATGTTAGTTTTTTTTGAAATAGAGATCATTTTATCTTCCTACAGTAATCTACCTCATATCACTAGTGTTTTTCAAAGTCTTGAGTCATTAGTTTGATTTTCTAAAACCAAGTGATTGCATTTATCATATGATGTGTGGTTTTTTGTTTTGTGAATCATTCTTCCCTACTGTGGAGAGTCATCTCCTATGTCTGGAAGATAGATTCACCGCTGAGACTCTTTAATGATTATGAAAAGGAGAAAGCTTACAAAAGATGCGCAGTGCGCCAACCAAATTGAAAAAGAGGCATAAAATGAGCCCAAAACTGAAAAGATGCGAAAATGCCAAATACACAAAGTGTATCAAAAATCAAAAGATGCGCAGTGCGCCAAATAAATTGAGAAAAAAATAAGAGGCACAAAATGAGCCCAACCTAAGCTTTCTTCTCTTTCAGATCTTTAAATGTCTTAGAAAAAAACTCGTGTGTCACTTAATAC
Source organism: Dendrobium chrysotoxum (assembly GCA_019925795.1). NCBI lineage: Eukaryota > Viridiplantae > Streptophyta > Magnoliopsida > Asparagales > Orchidaceae > Dendrobium > Dendrobium chrysotoxum. Next base: position 45,278,141 of record CM034297.1, on the reverse strand, counting down.
GTTCAAAAGCTTGAGTTTGAAAATCTTGATTTCTGATTTTTTACTTTGTAACACTATTATATCAGATATTTTTCTGGAACGAGGCTTGAAAGGATCTCTTTTCAAATCTAATGTCCTTTCTTCTGAATCGGATTTTTGTTTTGAAAGAGGTGTGCATCGATAAGGTGCCCGGGGTAGGAGTTACGAAAGTCGATTTTTTCAACCTTTTCTGGATTTCAGCGTTGTCAATCGTTCTCTTATTGGTTTTTGAATATAAAATCAAGGAAAAATTCTGATTTACTCGAGCAGCTTGATCAAAAAAAAAAAAAAAACTTTGCTTTTTCATGTTTTTCTTCTGTGAGTTTTTTTTTCGTGGCATTTTGATTTACATAAGTGTGTTTTTGGAATCCTGATCGGTCATCTTCATCATCCATCTTGTTATGTTTTCTTCACATCGTCCTGGACGATCCACATATCGTCCTGGACGATCCACTCCGTCCTGGACGATCTAAACATCGTCCTGGACGATTCGTTCAGAATCGCCCGTCCACTGCTCCAGCTGCTGAAAAATTCCAATTATTGGTGATCGTCCCGGACGATACTCACATCGTCCTGGACGATATGATCCATATCCTCCTGATCTGATCAAACGGCTGAGATTGCACCAATTATTGCCCATCATCCCGGACGATCCCTTTATCGTCCCGGATGATCCACCTGTCAAGCCGCTGGACGATTTAAATTCGGCCCATCCGACATATTTATTGTAAATCATCTTGGACGATCCACCTAATCGTCCGGGACGATACCTTTTCGTCAACGGTCATCCAGCTGACTCCTCGGGACGATCGCCTGTGTCTAATCGTCCCGGACGATATCTGATCGTCCTGGACGATCGGACTGCCTTTTTGACCAATCGTACAGGACGACATAAATGCCCCGATCGTCCTGGACGATGTCTCGATCGTACGGGATGATCAGTCCGTTTTCTTTATAAACACCAGATTTCTTGAGTTTTTTTCACACCGGTTTTCTCCACTCCACTTCTCCTCCTTACTCTCTCAAATCCTCATGGCTGGTGGCAAGCGTTCCCGTCAGAAGGGTGCCAGTTCCTCCCGGGGGCCAGTTGATCCTCGCTTCCCTAATGCAGCCGATCAGGCTGCCTTTGAGCGATACTGCGAGGTGGGGATCACGCCTTCAAAAATAGTAAATCCCCGTACACTCACATATCCTGTCCTTGATCTATTCGCCCACACCTCCCTCACCTTCATCCTCACCCTCGCTTTTCCCTTTAGTTCCGAACTTCTTCGCGTTTTCTTCGTGAACCTAAGGATTACCGCCGACTACTCCACTCTCCGGTCCTATGTCAATCAGCGCCCTGTTGAACTCACCTATCAGGACTTTCACTCCATTCTCCACTTGTCTATAACTGGCGACAAACTCCACACACTTACCACCGACCCAGACTATGATTGGAGTGTCGCCAATCATTTCCTCCGCAATACAAATGCCCCTTACCATGACAATGCCTGTTCCACACTTCTGAAAGACGCCAGGACTATCCAACATGTTCTTCGTTCCTCCGTCATTCCAAAGGCGGGGGATCGAATTCACATCACCCCCCTCCTGTCCTTGACTACCTACTACATCATGGCCCGTAGGAAATTCAATGCCGCCGATCTCATTATCCGATACCTTGAGCACCTTACCACCATTCGAGATCCAGGTCATCGCCGTCGCCCAAATCTAGCCTTAGGACATCTCATTGCCTATGCTCTTGAAACCAAGTATGACCTGCAATATCCTGCAGCCCCAGATGTTCCTACTCACTTCCTCACCAACAATGCCTTCCATGTCCTTCAAAGCACCCGACTACATCCGGAGCCCGCCCCGGATGTTGAGGAAGAGGAAGAAGCGGCCATTCCCGCTCCTGTGGCAGCCGAGGCACCTGCTCCCCTTCGCATTGCCTCTCCCTTTGACCACCTGGTGCAGCGTTTTGACCAGTGGGAGGCACGGTTCACGGACTATGTTGCGCAGCAGCAACAGCAGCATGACCAGGACATGGCCTGGTTCGGAGCTCAATTTCAGGCCATTCACCATTACCTCAATCCTCCACCACCGCCTCCTCCTTCCGATCAGGATCCACCTCTGTTTTAGTTTCCTGCTTTTGTAGTTGTTCCATGTTATGTTTTATTTCAGTGTTCTTTTTTTTCCTCCTCCTTTTTTTTGTGATGTCAAAAGGGGGAGTCAGTTGTAGTCGTGTCTGTTTCTATTTTCTGTTTTCATGTTGTCTGTATTGTTTGAGCTGTTAAATGAAAATTTAAAAAAAAAATGTTTGTGTTGTTTGATCTCCTAGTTTCATTTTAATTTCAGACTACTTTACAAATGTTTGCCATCATCAAAAAGGGGGAGATTGTTGCAAATCTGGTTTTGATGATGACAAACATGTTTCCAGTGTGTTTTGCTTGGCTAATCAGTTTCAGGCACAAAAGACCGCGAGCTACTCAAGCCAACTCAAGATCGGGTCCAAGTGTGTCAAATGTATGATTTTTCCTTTATTGAGTCAAGTGTAATGTAACTGATTCCCTAGCTAGGTAACCTTGCACACACACACTCAGGGAGAGAGATTGAGTGAATTAGAGTTTCTGTTAAAATTTTGTTTAGATCGTCCTGGACGATCCAGTTAAAACAGAAACCCTAATTAGGGCGACTAAGTTAAGAGGGTCTGATTAAGCAGATCGTCCTGGACGATCTTTGGATCGTACGGGACGATATGCTCAAATCAGAAATTTCCAGCCGCCAGATTAAGTTAGGCAAGTTTTATTTTAAGTATTTTGGTTTGATCGTCCCGGACGATACGTGTATCATCCTGGACGATGCACTACAATCATGCCTAAATTAGTCTGGTAATTAAGGAAAGCAATTAATGTTTAATTGATACGATCACATCGTCCTGGACGATCGCAGGATCGTCCCGGACGATCGTGATCGCCTTGTGCATTTCAGCTGTACGACCCGAACTGTGTTCAGGACGATTTTGGGCCTTTTTGAACTAATCGTACAGGACGATGTGCAAATCGTCCTGGATGATCAAGTCATTTTTTGGTCGTCCAGCATAGATTTCTCTGGACGACCCGAACTCTCTTCTGGACAATTTTCCTCAATTTGCACTAATCGTCCCGGACGATCGTAGTATCGTACGGGACGATATGAACAACTTTTTCTACTGATAGTCCAGAAGAGCCTAATCGTCTAGACTGAATCAGCTGAATTTGAACTGATCGTACAGGACGATCTACCGATCGTCCTGGACGATATTGGCCGATCAGTTGAGATTTAGGGCAAATTTTAAGCCCTCCTTTAAAAGAACTTTTTCCAATTTTTGGAAAAATCTTTTGCTGCCTTCCTTCCCTGAGAAACCCTAGAGAGAAGAGAGAGTTGGGAGAGAGAGAAGAGATCTTGTGAGGGGGAGTTAGTGAGGGATTCACTAAGGTTGCTCCAAGCACGGATCAGAGTCGTCTTCTCCGCTCGTCGTCTGTCGTCTAGTCGGTGTTCTTTGTGGGAGGATCGTTCGCAAGAAGATCCGGGGTTCTCTGCCCGCTTCAGGTGGAAGCAAAAGGAGTTTGAAGGTTCTCTGCCTGCTTCAGGAGGAAGCGAAAGGAGGTCAGGTTCTCTGCCTCACCGTGTGGTGAAAAGGAGGTGTTTTGTACAGGCTTCTCCGCCTTGCTGTGGGAGCAAAAGGAGAGTCACTTTTGTTTAGTGCAATACCCGGAGGGGAGGCTCCAGGGAGTGGACGTAGGTCAAGTTGACCGAACCACTATAAAATCTGGTTTGCTTTTCTGATTCAGTTTTGCACTTTACTTTTCAATATAAACTGCTTGGGTGATTATCGTTGGTTGATCTTTTCGTTATTGTTTACTTGTTTCCGCTGCTAAGTATCGAAAAGATTTTTGTTGTTATCGTAAAATTTTTAAATAACCAATTCACCCCCCCTCTTGGTTAGCCTCGGGACTAGTTCAGTAGGGCTTAACATCCCTTTCAAACTTTCAATCTATGTCCTTGATGGAGGTTTAAAGGAATAAATAGGAAAACTTGAATAGAAACCTGAAAACATAAACATATAAGTTTTTACGATTTTTGGATAATTAGGGAGATATTGTCCATGCATTGAAGCGAGTGATTAGTATAGAGTACATCTAGTCATAACTTTACTTGGATTCCAATCAGCTCAATGGAGATGATGAATTAATAATGCTTTGATTCCTAACTAGATTTTATAGACCAAATTTGCATGCACATAATTAGCAAATCAATCATAAATTCATATTAATAATAAAACAAAAAACCCTAAAAAAGCACTATAGTTTTTCTTTTTTATGCTTGATAAGAAAAATTGACTTGTGGCAAGATAAATTAGTGATTTACAAAAATTGGTACTTAACTTATAAGGTGAGTAACTAATTTCTCGAGGGAATAATACTTTCTTATCACTCTATTACTTGAAATGATATATATACTTGAGTATCACCATATAATTAGGTTAGTGTGGCATATGTGTATGAGTCCACCACATCTATTAGGGGTCCATTTATTGATCTCATTTTTGGTGAGGTCAATTTCCTCTTCTAGGTCATTCCTAAAACTTAGGCTTTCTTACCCTAGTATAGAAATTTCCTTTAACACTTCCCTCAAGAGGATACCTAAGAACATAGCATTGGATAGCCCTATATAATATATAAATCTCTTAGGACACTTCTTGTGACATTGAGAAGCAACAAGCTTATCTAAATCCAAACCCTAGGTTAAAACCATAGAAATTTTAAAAACCCTAAAAGATATTTAGCTCATCATGATCTGTATGTGGCTCTTCTTCTCCTTTTTTTTTTGATATGTTCTTATCTATTATTGTGATGTGTAAGGTTTTGGATCATTTTGTCCAGAGAGCCAATAGAGAATTTCGGGTGCTTGTTTGCGGCTGTAAGCTGTTGTTGTTTTCGTTCAATTATTTCTCCTTCTATTCCAGTGGCTTTTTCCTTTACAGGATCATTGTGAGCCTGGGTGGATTTGGGAGTAGATTGGAGTGGCACTTGGGTGTTATTCATGGTAGCTTTTTAGTGGCCATTTTCATCTCTATTTGTAATTTTTTAGGATGGTTATTTGAAGAATTTTAATCTGGGATGGTTGGTCAAATTGGATGACAAGATCGTTTGTGGGGTTGGATAAATTTGGCATATTTTATATTTGTTGTTGTCTTGGCCTTTTTGCTATTGAGTTGTGTTTTGTGCTTAGTTCTGCTTGATGTTTGTGGCTTAATACTTTTCTGAATGATGGTTATTTCAATCTTTATTTAACTATTAGGGTGAGGTATATTGATATTATTAGCATCTTTAATTGGTGGAAATGGGATCTATGGCTGGTTATCTCTTGGTTCTGTGTTGGTTGCTTGATGTGGAGTCTCGTTACTACTTTGTTGTTTATTTTACCTGTTATGTATTAGTTTCCTGGTTGTATTTTATTTCTTATGGTTGGTTCAATTTCGTTCGTCCAAGGTATTGCATATGCTGGTGTTGCTGAAGCTTGGATTCTCGTTATGAATTATTATTGGAGCATTTGGAATTCTAATTACTTGTTTTTTTATGAGAGCATTCAGATGTCCATTAATAGGTTATTCTTCATTGTTGCTGAAGGGGTATCCCACACCTTTATTTTGTTTAAGTCTAATTGGATTCTAATTTTATATAGCTACAATCATATGTATTTTTTCCATATATTATTGTTGTGCTTGCTTTATCTCTGCAGTCATTATCTCTTGCAAGTTCATTGGACTAATGTTTTTGTGGACAAGATGATTAAGTTTTATAGGAAGTACGTGCTGAAAGTCTACTTTATGGCCTTCCTTTTTTGGGTGCTGTCTTCTTGCAGCCCTAGAGTGTTACTAGTTTTTTTTTGTATTTCGTAGTATAGAGGACCTTCGACTCTTAGGTTTTTCTTTGAATTTTTTGGAGCTCTATCGAGCAGTTGTGTGCTAAATGTTCCCTTTAAGGAACTTGTATCATTTCTTTTATATTAATGCGTATGCCCCTTTGTGGGTCCCCCCCCCCCCCCCAAAAAAAAAAACCCCTAAAAGATATTTAAAAAATCCTAAAACTAAACCAAACACCCAAACTGATTTTCTCCTTAGATTGATTTACCTCTAATTCATTTTAGATTCATTTGGACTTACTCTCATCCTTAATAAACTCTTATTGACTAAGGGAATCAAAATTATCAAAGTATGCCTAGGATACCTACATGGGCTCCTTAGACTTAAACTCTAACCCAAATCTTAGGGTTGGTTTAAAATGATCCTAAAATCATTTAGGAACTAATTTTAATCATTTGCTACCCCAGATCAACCTTGTTGACCAAAAAAGACCAAAATACCCTTATATATGCTCTAGTGACTTAAAACTAACCTGATGATGTTATTTTGAGTATAACTAATCGAAGCCTATATTTGGGTCATTTAGAGTTAGTTTTTTCCCTTAGTCAACCCTTTTGATCAAGGTTAACCTTGTAGACCAAAATTCTTAATTTATCCTAAATGAGCCTACCATAGGTATTTTAGGCTAGGTCCAATCAATTAGCATTAGAATTGAATCCAAATGCTTTAAAATCTTCCTATAAATTTCTTAGATTACGTCTAACACATGGCCAACCTATTTCCATCATGGTTAGGTCCATATGACCAAATTACCCTTTAGTAACCTTCCATGGTTCTCCCCAGGTTTAAACCCTCAAGGGCCCAAAACATTTCTTCCAAACTTTACCCATAGTTCACCAAATCCTAGGTTTAGATTACCTAGGCAACTCAACCCACTTAGGCTACCCTAAGTTGGTTAAATGGGTTGACTCGACTTACCCTAAAGGTCCAAAACCCATTTCAGCCTAAACCAAGCCAAACTAAACCATGCTAAAGCCTCTCCAATGTAATTAAAACTTGGTAGAACCATAAATCATTTGCACACTTCAATCGTGTGCCCACAACTTCGGTGAGAGTGACAATATTACTCTTTATTTTCCTATTTTTATTTCATGGGTTTTGCTATTTAATAGTTTCCTCATCTCGTATGGCCATTAAGACAACTTTTTGAGATGTGTTGAGTGTTGTATATTCCTTATCTAGTCGAGACTCACATCGTGATTGTGAAGGTCAAAAGGGAAGGTCATTGTTCCCCTGCTTCATTTAATGTGAAGATTAATTATTTATCCCATGTACATTTTTACACTTTCTAGTGGTTTATTAAAATTACTTCCTATGCATATTGATGGCTTCATTTACCAGGATTTGTGCATCCACATGATGAATCAGATAAGCATATGAATGAATTATGTCTCATATGAGTGCTGAGTAAAAAGGGTCAGGATAGAGCCCTCCTAGAAAAACTTCTCTTAGCAACTTGAGATCCACCCCTAGGATTTTCCAAGCCTTGATCAAGAACCTTTGGAAGTATTCCTTGAGTGATTCTCCTTTATTTTGGTGAATCCCTAAGAGGTGGGATGAGTCCTTAAAAAGTCTTCGATTAGCAATAAATTATTTGATAAATAGTCTAACCAACTTGGCAAACATAAGAATGGTTCTCGTTGGAAGAGTACAACCATGTATGAGATTGCCCTTTGAGAGTAGCGAGAAATACTTGGTAGAGCAGTGCATCCGAGGCTCATTGAATATGTATAATAGTTTTATAGTGATTAATATGTTCATAAGGGTCGGATGACCCATCGTAAGAGTCTATGCTGAGTAATTTAAAACCAGTGGGAAATAGGGTGTTGAAGAATGGCTTAAGTTAGGGACAATGACTTCTAAAAGTCCAATGATGAAGTGATTTCTTTCCACCTTTTAAACGGAACTCCTCTTATACTAGTCATCATAGTTTATTACGTAGAGCATTATGGGGGATTTCAGTAATGTGAGGGTGGGCCATGCCCTTGATAATGACCAGAGGAATGTGGGTTGGCCAACCCATATGAGAGAGATGGGTAGAGCTAGCTATGTCAATGAGGTAATGTCTTGCTGTGATAGGGGATGAATGCTTAACTAAGGGAGATGGGGTTTTGCATGAATATGTGAGGATTAAATATCCCCGGGCAATGGTAAATCTTGAGGGAGATGAATCTCCTCTTATTGTGCTAGCGTTGGTTATCGGGTCCCTTGTAAAAGTTAAAGGATTTCATGCTGAGATACTTCCTTTTTTGGAAGCAATCTTTTAGGGAGGGTCCTGGTGTCCCTCCCCTAATAGGGTTTCGCCCACCGGGATAAAGAGAGGCAGATGGTTAATGTCATTGATTTATAGATTGGTTCCTAGATTGATGTGTATTGGAGCGAGAGGCTTTGTTGATACAATTATTACACTTATTGGCCATTGAAAGGGTTTCAATTGTGCTTAAAAGGGTGGGATTATTTCCCATAAATGATACTTAACTATAGAGGGCTAGTGTATTTGTGGCGGTAGAGTGTGATAGTTTTTTGTCTTTGCAATGCATGAATATCTGGCACATAAATAGATAATTAGAGAGAGAAGAAAAAATACTAAAAAAAATTTACCTGGAAAACCCAAAAAGGGAAAAATCACGAGGCCTTTCCCAGGTGAGAAGATTCTACTATATTTGAGTGAGTTATAAATAACTCATACCTTAATTTAATTACAGTGAAATTATAATAGTTTAGAGAGTTAGTTGAACTCCTTATAGATACTTGGGAGTTTGTAATAACTGCAGTCGAATAACAGAGGTTGAAAGTATAGTCATAGCGGGTGGGAGAAGGTTTAGCAGAGTTTGATAATTGAGTAGAGGTTTGGCAGTGGTCGATAGTCGGGCGGAGGTCTGACTGTGATCCATGGTCAGGCAGAGTTCGATGGTGGTTGGAAGTATGGCAACATTTGGTGGTGGGCAGAGGTTCCATGGGGATCGATGGTTCGACGACAGTTAGGTGGAGGTCCAACAGAGGTCAGCGGCCAGGCGGGGTCAGGTGGTGATCGATGTCCTAATGAGGGTTATGTGAAGGTCTAGTTACGAGCAATAGTGATTGATGATCGAGCTAAGGTCTGATGATAGTTGTGTGTGGTTGACAGACGGGCAGAGGTCTGATGTGATCGATGGTTGGGCAGAGGTCTGCCAGTAGTCTGACGATGATCGACAACCCGTAATGGTCGGGTAGAGGTCCGATGGAGGTTGACGGCAATTGGTAGTCGAGAGAAGGTTCGATAGTGATCGGCGGCCGGACAATGGTTAGCAGGCTGACAATGGACTAGTGGCTGTTGGTTGACAAAAGTTCTCTTACAGTGGTGCTCGGGTGGAGCTCTAATATACTTAAAGCGTCAGATCTTTCTCTGATCTGTAGCAAAAGGTCCCCCTCATATGAAAAGTGGGGGTCTATTTATAGATTTTGAGAGTGAGGTAGTTTTTCATCTTAGCAATGCATGAATATCCGACATATAAACAAATAGTTGGAGAGAGAGAAAAGAAACACCAAATTTTTTTATCTGGAAAACCTAAAAAAGGGAAAAACCTTGGGCCTAGCCCAAGTGAGAAGATTCTACTATATTTGAGTGGGTTACAAAAGTTGACCCATCCCTTAACTTAGTGACGATAAAATCATAATAGTTTGGAGATTTGGTCAAACTCTATAAGGATACTTGAAAGTTTGTAATGACTGTTGTCAGGTGATAGAGGTTGAAAGTCTTATAGTAGCGGCTGAGAGAAGTTATAGCAGAGTTCGGGAACCAAGTGGAGCTTTGACAGTGGTTTGGAGGCGATCGACAGCTAGGCGAATGTCCGACGGTGATCGTCGGTCTGATGGTAGTCGACGGCCAAATGAAGATCTAATAGTTATCGGTGGTTGGGAGGAGATACGACATTGGTTTGCAGTCCATCCGCGGTAGGCAGTCGGCGGCCAGGAGGAGGTCTGATGGTGACCGACGGTCCGACGGTGGTCTAGTGGAGGTCTGATGGCAGTCAGCAGCCAGGCAGAGGTCTGATAGTGATCGGTGGCCTGACGACAGTCGGAGGGAAGTCCAGTGTTAGTCGACGACGATATGTGGTCGAGCGGAAGTCTGGCAGCGATTTCCTATCTAGTGATGGTCGATTATCTAGTGGTGGTCATGTGGTAGTTGTCCGATGATAGTTTGCTTACGGTGGTGCTTGGGTGGAGCTCTAGGATCCTTGAAGCCTCAGAGCTTTCTCTGATCTCTAACAAAAGGTCCTCCTCATGTATAGAGTTGGGGACTATTTATAAATTTTGAGAGTTACATGCTCTGTAAATATGGAGAAGATTTAAAGAAAATTCGGAGTGCTCCATCAGATAAACCATATTGTTTTCTTCGATCATAGAGCATGCTTTCAGCATTTAATTGTCTTAATGATGTCGTAATGAGATGATCTTGTGCTCATTGGATTCATCTCGTCGAGCCCCTCGATTCGACTATATGCATGCTATATTTGGGTATCAATTGGTCATCCAATTAATGATCTAAAACTTCTTAATATGTTTTTAAGACCTTGATTTGAACCCATTTGGTCTTGGATTCAACCGATTTTGGTGTCGTTGGGTTTGACTCAATGAGACGTTCAATTTGACTATATGTTTGTCGAAATTGGAGTTCAAATGGTCCCGAATTTAATTTTAAAAGATGAGAATGTAAATATCCCTTAAGATTTGTGCTCGATCAAGACTTTTTTTTGGTGATGCATCAATTTTATATTTTGACAATATATTCTATTATACCCTACATTCATTTTTCAAGCAATCAACCTAAGTCCTTGAAGGGCTTATTTGGAGCTAAGGGTTTCTTGGGATATTGATAAGCAATTCCATTAGCTGTTGAAATATATGATTGCTCTTTTAGTACTTGCTCTTATTTGTCGTCTTATTTATTTAATTGCCTTTATTATTATTTTTCATTCAACTATGGGTGATTTATCCTTCAATTGAAGATGCTCGAGCAATTTATTTATAAGTTCAATCATTTGTAAAGATTATTTTATTAAGAACATATTTTTTTACATTTAAAATAAGTTAAACCACCCATAATTATTTGATGTTTTTTTTTAAGGATGAAGAACAATTTATATGTTATTTGATTATTAACGGTGAAATGCAATTTTTTTAAAAATAAACGGCACACTTCTACCTTTTCCACTCCAACACCTCTCAAGTTCTTCCCACTACTCCGGAGGAACTCGCCATTGACCAGTAGAGAGAGAGAGAGAGAGAGAGATTCAATGGAGAAGAGCCCCCTTCTCCGGCAATCCTCCATCATGGTAGTAGTAAACTACCACGGACAACCCATCTCCCGGTCATCTTCTGGTGGCTGGACCTCTGCGTTCTTTATCATAGGTAAGCTTTCCTCTATCCACCGCATCTTCCCTCATCACCTCCTTGAATAACTCTTTAAATGGAATCAGGGGTTGAAATCGCCGAGAGTATGGCGTATTACGGCATCTCGTTCAACCTCGTAACGTACCTCACCGGCCCCCTCAACTTCTCTACGGCCGCCGCCGCCGCCTCTGTTAATAAGTGGTCCGGCGTCTCCATGCTTCTTCCCTTTCTCGGCGCTTTTGTTGCCGATTCATTCCTCGGCCGCTACAGGACCATCGTCCTCGCCTCTCTTCTCTACGTCCTGGTTTGCCTTAATCGGGAAAAACTTCTTTCATTTCCTCTCTATTCGCTACCCAACTCAACTAGTTTTCATCGATGTGCAGGGTCTAGGGTTGCTTACTCTCACTGCCGTGCTTTCAATCACCTGCTCAGGGGACCAAAAGCTTACCTTGAATTCCACTTCCTGTTCTCCATCCGTTCTCCAAGTTGTTTTGTTCTTCTTATCCCTTTATCTTGTAGCCTTTGCCGGAGGAGGGCACAAGCCTTGCCTTCTGGCGTTTGGCGCCGACCAATTCGACGTGACTGATAACCAAGAGCGCATTGCGAGGAGTTCATTCTTCAATTGGTTGGGCTTTGGGACAAATAGTGGCATGATTGCCTCCTTCATTGCATTGAGCTACATCCAGGACAACGTTGGCTGGAGCTTTGGATTTGGAATCCCTTGTGCTGTTATGGGCACTGCTCTTCTAGTTTTCTTGTTGGGAAGCAGGACTTACCGCTGCTACCCCTTGGAAGTTACAAGCCCATTTATTAGGATTGGCAAAGGGCTTGCTGATATGGTCATGAGCAGGCAATCCTCTGCTGATCGTTTGGCATCTAAAGTAGAAGCCAACGACGGAGAACAGCGCAATGGCCATCAATGTGATCAAGACAGCAAGTAAGAGTTCTGTTTCTATCTTTCAGCTTTTAAATATTGGATCTTTGCTTACATAATTAAACATTTAGATTGGTTCTAATCAGTGATTTACGGTTTACAAGGTTTGGAATCTGTGTGGACTTGTTTTTTCTCATTCTAGCAATCTAAATTAAACATTTTGTAAGTGTTGGAGATCACTGTATCAGGTCCTATTATCTCCATTTATTTTTGGAGAAATTTTTACAAGGAGCTTAATGAATAAGAAAAATCATTTCTCATATTCACTCGTATATGAGAATTGATTTTCAGTTTTCATTTGTAAGACTTTTGTGCCCACAAAATAATTGGCCGGGACCAGTTTTGCTGGATTTTTCGCATTTGCGGTTGGTTGGTGTGCAAGTAATCAATTTAATATTTTAAGTTTATTAGTTGTATTAATTTTGTAACAAAAATGCAAAAGAATAAATTTTGTTAATACTTTTTTTTTTTAAAAAATGCAAAAGAAAAGTGTGAATCAATTTTGTGAAGAATCATTTCATTAATTGTTGTCTAACATATTACTTAGTGCAAAAATAAAATGACTGCAAACGAACATAAACTAACACTTGATTTGCAAATAAAAATTTAATTGGAACATGCAAATATGTTACAATCACATCAAATCAAAATCTAGGTTAACTACATTGAGTTGGACTTATTAATACAATAAACCTACATCAAATGCAAACTGAAAATGGAAATTTAAACTAAACACATTCATTGTGCCATCAAATTAAACTAAAATCTAAGCTAATCATATTAAATTTAATCAATTAATGCAATGAACTCTAAATGAAATAAAAATAAGACTAAATCATTCCTAAACTAAAGCACAAAATTAAAAATGACCAAATCAATATCACACATATGTAGTATTTTATATAAACTCATATGTGCAAAATCATTTGATAATCTAATATCAAATGTAGGGATGTAAAAAAATGACCCGACCCGAACCAAATCTAAAAAATTTAAGTTCAAGTTGATCGGTTTAATAAATAGGTAGTATTTGGGTCCGGAATTTCAACCCGTTTATTAAATGAATTGTGTTTGGGTTGACACACTACCCCGTTTTGACCCAAAATGATATGTTTAAATTATTTTTTTTTAATTTTTAATTTTTTATTAAGATTGTCTTATTTTTTATTAATTAATCTAAAATCTATTGCTAAAAAAAAATTAAAAATTTTTAAAATCAAAATAGGTTATCGGGTTAAGTTCGAGTCATTCGAGTTGCTAGAAGGTTGGGTTCGAGTCCGATTTTTTTTACCTGTTTATTAAATGAGTCGGGTTTGGATTGATCGGATTCGATTTAACCTTAAAATTATATATTTATATAGGTATTAAATTTTATAAAAGTTAAGAAATTTTCTTTTAAAAATTATATAAAATAATTACATATTAAATAATTGAATACATGAAAACTAATTTGGATTCATGCCGGGTAGGTCTACTATGGAAGCAATACATTTATTGAGAGGTTTGATGGAGAAGTATAAAGAGAATAAGGAGGGTCTGCATATATATATATATATATATATATATATATTATTTAGACAAAGCATATGATAAAGTTTCAAGAGAAGTGCTTTGGAGAGTTCTAGAAATAAAAGGGGTTTATAATTCTTATATTCAAGTCATTAAGGATATGTATGCAGGGGCTATTACTTGTGTTCAAACACAAGGTGGTTTGACTAAGTATTTCCCTAATTTAGGTTAATTACATCAAGGATTAGTCTTAAACCCATATTTTTGCTTTAGTAATAGATGTTCTTACTACACATTTGCGAGAGGATATACCTAGTGTATGCTTTTTTGCTGATGATATTCTTCTTGTTGATAAGAATAAAGAGAGAGTTGAAGGTAAACTTGAATTATAGAGGTCAACCTTAGAGTCTAAAGGTTTTCATGTGAGTAGATCTAAAATTGAATATATGGAGTGTAATTTTAGTAGTAATAGATCTAGTGGGTGGATTGTGATTTTTCATTAATACGAGTACACGTTTTAGATATCTCGTGTCAATAGTTTAGAGTGATGGTGAAATAAATGGGGATATATTAGTAGAATTCAAGTTGGATGGTTGAAATGAAGGAATGCATCGGGCCTGTTGTGTGATAGAAAAGTACCCCTCAAACTTAAAGGAAAATTCTATAAGGTGGTGTTAAGACCTGCAATGTTCTATGGTGCAGAATGTTGGCCATTAAAAGATAAGCATAAGATTAAGTTAAGTGTTGCAGAGATGAGGATGCTCAGGTGGATGAGTGGCTTACTCTTAGAGACAAAATATGAAAAATGCATATATATGAAAAGGTTGGTGTAACTCCAGTGGATAGATAAGATTAGAGGGAGACGCATTAGATGGTTTGGTCACATAAAACGTCAGCCTTTCGATCACCGAGTTAGGAGAGTAGATGTATTAGATTTGGCTTATGTTAAGAAAAATAGAGGTAGACCAAAAAGAGTTGGTCAGAAAATATTAGAAATAACTTTTTTTTATTTAAATGAGAATTTGGGCTAACCTGATACAATGAAGAAAAAAGGATTCATGTAGCTGACTCCACATAGTGGGATAAAGGCTTGATATTGTTGTTGTACAAAAACAACAACAACAACAACAACAACAACAAGCCTTTGTCCCACTACGTGGGGTCGGCAACATGAATCCTTTTTCTCCATTGTGTCCGGTTCAAAGTCAAATTCTCGTTTAAATCTAATAGAGAAAGGTCATTTCTAATATTTTCTAACCAAGTCTTTTTAGGTCTACCTCTACCTTTCTTAACATAAGTCAAATCTAATACCTCTACTTTCCTAACTGGGTCATCGGAAGGCCGCCGTTTTATGTGACCAAACCATCTAAGGCGACTCTCTCTAATCTTATCCTCCACTGGAGCTACTCCAACCTTTTCACGTATATGCTCATTTCGTATCCTGTCTCTAAGAGTAAATCCACTCATCCACCTAAGCATCCTCATCTCCGCAACACATAACTTAGTATTGTGCTTCTCTTTTAATGGCCAACATTCTGCATCATAAAGCATTGCAGGTCTCACCACCATCTTATAGAATTTTCCCTTAAGTTTAAGGGGGACTTTTCTATCACACAACAAGCCCGATGCATTCCTCCACTTCAACCATCCAACTTGAATTCTACTGATAACATCCCCATCTATTTCACCATCACTCTGAACAATAGATCCAAGATATCTAAAACGTGTACTCTTATTAATGACTCGATCGCCCAAAGTCACAATCCCCTCACTAGGTCTATTACTGCTAAAATTACACTCCATATATTCAGTTTTAGATCTACTCAAGCGAAAACCTTTAGACTCTAAGGTTGATCTCCAGACTTCAAGTTTACCTTCAACTCCCTCTTTAGTCTTGTCAACAAGAAGAATATCATCAGCAAAAAGCATACACCAGGGTACATCCTCTTGTAAATGTCTAGTGAGAACATCCATGACTAACGCGAAAAGATATGGGCTTAAAGCTGATCCTTGATGTAATCCAACCGAAATAGGGAAATACTTGGTCAAACCACCTTGTGTTTGAACACAAGTAGTAGCTCCTTCATACATATCTTTAATGATTTGAATATAAGCATTATTAACTCCTTTCTTTTCAAGAACTCTCCATAGCACTTCTCTTGGAACTTTATCATATGCTTTCTCTAAATCAATAAATATCATATGTAGATCCTCCTTATTCTCCCTATATTTCTCCATCAAACCTCTCAATAAATGTATGGCTTCCATAGTAGACCTACCAGGCATGAATCCAAATTGATTTTGAGAAACATTAGTATCACGCCGCAGCCTACGCTCCATAACTCGCTCCCATAGTTTTAAAGTGTGACACATTAACTTAATTCCTCTATAATTCGCACAATCTTGTGCATCACCTTTATTCTTATAAATAGGAATCAATACACTCATTCTCCACGCATCTGGCATCTTTTTAGTCTTCAAAATATTATTAAAAAGTTTAGTTAGCCAAGAAATTCCTTCATCTCCTAAGCATTTCCACATCTCTATTGGGATATCATCAGGTCCAACAGCTTTTCCACACTTCATTTTCTTTAAAGCCTCTCTAACTTCGGTTTTACTAATACGCCGATAAAAAC
Source organism: Dendrobium chrysotoxum (assembly GCA_019925795.1). Taxonomy (NCBI): domain Eukaryota; kingdom Viridiplantae; phylum Streptophyta; class Magnoliopsida; order Asparagales; family Orchidaceae; genus Dendrobium; species Dendrobium chrysotoxum. The sequence continues at coordinate 45,261,727 of CM034297.1, read as the reverse complement.
AGAAATCTTTATTATCATTTAGGATGCTAAGGTCACTAAAGTCAATTGTATTCCTACAATCTTCATTAAAAAGTTTATCAAAATATCTCATCCACCTTTGTTGAATATCATCTTCTAAGAAAAGTACTTTTTGATCTTCATCCTTAATACACTTCACTTGAATTAAATCCTTACTACTCCTATCTCTTTGTTGTACAAAAAGCAAAAAAAAAATCCATATCCTTGCATACATAAAATTATTTCCCATATTTGCTCTTTTTCCTAAATAAATTTTAATTACTCTCCTACTTAATTAAATTTTGATGAAGCTCCTTTGAAAAAAATAGCCTTTATTTCCTTAAACAATTGACTTATTCTTTTTTTTTTCGAACATTAAACTTTTGTGCATAGTTAGGGCCTCAACATTTAAGATTATTTGTTCTAGAATTCAGGCTTCACATAATTTTGTTCAGATAATTCATTATTTTTGAAATTAAAGCTTCGTTTGTGATACCTTTCTTATTGCTTTGTAAAATAACTTTCTAGACAAAAATTTTTAAAAAGCAGTAAGAAGGCTTTCCCAAACGAAGCCTAAAGTTGGTTTATAGACCACAATTTATCTGTTTAAGCTTTTATCTTGGTTGATTCCATTTTTTTTACACGATGTTGAAGGACTGATTCTTGTGATGATATGTAAAGAATTGCATTTTAGTAATGAAAATGGGAATGATCTTTCTTCACTACAGTTTTGAAAAAACCTAAATGTGGGTTGGAAATCTTGGTTTCCTGTTCCAGTTCCTCCGTTTACGTTCTGAACAAGTTAGAATCCAGCATATGCTATGCTTTTACCAAAAACATACTTGTTGGGCTTAATTAGGGTGCTACCTATAAGATTATGCTTCTATACTGTATTGTAACTGGTATTTCAAAATTTATCATTGACTAACATTTAAAATTATTGAAATTAGGCTTATCAGTGGTGGTAATTTGCTTGGTGATGAACGGATTGAAGAAGCTAAGCGGATGCTTCGATTGTTTCCCATATGGGCAACCTGTTTAACCTATGCCATAACCTTCTCTCAGAATTCAACCTTTTTCAACAAGCAAGGTGACACCATGGACAGGCATCTTGGACAGAGCTTCCAAATACCATCGGCCGCTCTACAAAGCATCATAAGCATCGTCATTGTCATCTTCATTCCTGTCTATGACCGTGTGCTTGTTCCCATAGCCAGAAATCTTTCTGGGGTTTCCTCTGGCATCACACATCTTAAAAGAATTGGCATTGGATTGTTCTTTTCAGTGATTTCGATGGTCATCGCAGCTCTGGTGGAGAAGAAGAGAATTGAAACTGCAAGAAAACATGGCTTGATCGATCGGCCGAATGCAACAGTACCAATGAGCGTATTGTGGCTGTTTCCTCAGTACATTCTATTTGGCATCATGGGTGCATTTGGAATGGTTGGCCTGCAGGAGTTTTTCTATGATCAGGTGCCTGATGCATTGAGGAGTCTAGGTCTTGCTCTCTATCTCAGTATATTGGGCACAGGAAACTTCATTAGTGGTTTGCTTGTCTCAGTGATTGATGAAATCACTAAAAGAGAAGGGGAGAGCTGGTTCTCAGACAATTTGAATCGAGCTCATCTTGATTATTTCTACTTGCTCCTTGCAGGACTTGGTGCTATTGCGCTGGTCCTTTTTGTCTGCTTCGCTCAATCCTATGTATACAAGAACGAATACCGCAGTGTGTAATATGCTGAAGCAAACTGAATTTTATTACTTAAAATATGCTTTGTTATTGCCTTCAGTTCTATATGAAGATAAGCTAAGGCAGCTTCTGTAGTTTGCTTGGCTGGCCTTATTGTTTCCTGAATGATGTGATTCTTCCTACGCTACTCAATGCTTTCATTCATGACTGGATTTGAATTTCCTTTATGGTTATTGTTGTGGGATGTCAAAGCACACCTTCTCTATTTGTGGTAATAATGTGAAAGCTTAGGAATATAGAATTAATTATAAGAACATCTAAAATTTGATAAGGCTGAAGTCAACAAAAAATTCTCACCATCAAAATGAATTTAATCATATATTTGTAAATTTTAATCAAATATTTACTATAAATAAGAGATCTCAAAAGAGAAAATTTTAATTCTATAACTTTAAAAATGTCCGCTGTTCATTGTTTTTTATCTCTATTCAAAGGAAATATTATGACTTTAGTTCATTGAGCTAGATGTATTTCTTAACTGTTTTCATTTGTAGTTTTTATGTGTTGATTTTGAATTGCAATAAATATACAATATTATAAAAATATATTAAAAATATGGAAAATAGATTGGATATATACCTTATATATTTCTATTTATTAGTTTCACAGAGTAATTGTGATTTTTTTTATTCTGAGAATGAAGATTTTTGATAGAGACAAGTTCTTATGATTAATTAGTTTGAGAAAATATTTTTTGATTAAGTAATATCATTAGAGCTTAAAAAAGGCATTCATAACCTAAAGAAACATTAAATAAAGTCTCAATAACCTAAATTTAAGAATAGCAAGAATTATGAGATCACAAATTTGATTGATTCTTAGTTCAAACAGCAGCAATAACATTACAAGCCTTTATCCCACTATATGGGGTCGATTATATGAATTCTTTTCTCCATTGTGCCCTATAATTTTTGAAGTTTTAAATGTACCACAACATTATTTTTTGAGGTTAAAATTATTTTTAAAAATTTTTAAATTAGCACACTTTTCAATTTACCCAGTAAAACTTCTTACGAAAACTATCAAAATGTCTAATATACCTGTATTTTCAACTTATAGAAAGTTACACAGTAAAAATTTAATGAACGTGAAGTTATCTCTATTTTTACTCTATAAATTTATAATTTTAATTAGAAAAATTCTAAAAGTTTCTCATTATTAAAAACTAAGATAGGTAGGATGTAATCTTGACCTGAATAACTTTCTGAATTAGGTCGACAATAGAAAATGATCTAAAGTCACTCGAATCTGACTTTCTCTCTCAAGAATCTCTTCCTCTCTCTGAAATGGAAGCCTAAGGGAGGCGGAGAATTTCACAAAAAAAATGGAAATTTTGTGGAAATTATTTTTTAATTAAAAAAACTAGCGCTATTGCATTCTAAACAAGGACACCGTTGTGTTGATCAAGAGCATTTTAAATTGAATCAAACTCAAGAGCTTAGCACTGCTTCGCTTCCCAAACCCAGCAGCATAGCACTCCCAAGGGAGAAATTTTGACTTCACAATTCATGTACATAAACCCTCATAACACACTCCAGAATAAAATTCAAACATTAACACACTCATAGAACACTTACAAGCTCATTTAAGATGCAAAATATAGAAATTCCATTACATCAATTTTACTAGACTAGGTCAAAATAGCTGTAAAATTATTACAACAAATATTATAATCCTCCCTAAAAAAAATGCATCTCCGATGTTTCAACAATCAAGTCAAATAAATAGATCAGGGTACAACTATTTGATCTAAGATTTGTTCTCTTAAATGGCTTCTTTTTCAGTTATGTGTTTCCATTACACCTTCGCCATCAGAATTTATCGATTCATTAATCTTCTAACATTTTATTTCTCCAAAATCCTTTCGGGTTCTTCTTTATAGCTAAGATTTGGACATACCTCTACATTATTTGTAGATATTTGATTTTTAAAATAAGATTTCTATTTCCTCAAAGATGATATGTAGAACACACAATGAATATCAAACATATATTCAATTACAATCAATATATTGACTCTCAAAATTCTTTCAATCACCCCAAAAGGCCCAACATACCTTAAACTTAACTTTCCTACCTTTTTAAATCCATTGATACCATTCATAAATCTTATCTTCATGTTACACTCCAAGATTTATATTGAAAGAATTATATGTCGGTGGGGTGAGGCAGGGATATACACACACACACACACATTATTCATGGCCTAATGCCACAGCCTTCACCAAATCAGCGCCAAAGCGCTCTACTTTAGAATTTTCATATTTTTAAAATAAATTTATTTCAAATATTTGAGTTATTACAATCAAACCACCTTCAAAAAATATTATCCTCGATATTTCTATATCAGTTTGAGTGAAAGAGAGACAGAGAGAGAGAGCGCGAGAGAGAGGGCATGCTCAAAATAAAATTTCAAACTCAAATCGATAAATTATAAAGTTGAAATCACATTTATATTCCATTCATAACCTCTAGTTATATTTCAATTCTTCCAAAAACCATTGCTCTGATATCATTTTGTCACACACCAGGATCTATGTTGGAAGAATTACATCAATTTCATTTTAATCATTTAACTAGAGCTTATCAATAAACAGTAGAAAGAAATATGATTGCCTCTTTGTCTTGTCAGAAATCTTATATCATAGGATCCTTACCCTTTCTTGAAAATATGTAAAACAACGTAATGAGCACATAGCCCAACAAGTAACTAAAATATTGCAACTAAAATTAATGTAAGATAAAAGAGAATAATATGTTATAACTCATATAAAGAAATATACACATCAATGTCTATATTGATTATCTGTATCAATTTATCCTTCTATAGTTTATCAATCATAGTATCCGTACAGAGTTCATAGAAGTGTTGGTATCAGTATTCAAATATTCAGTGAGTTTATCTTAAGAGTATCTTGGTCCTACACTTATGACTCTAAATCAGTCACCACTTATAACTCTCAATCAATGTACTCCTTATAACTCCCCTTGAATCACAGGAATTAGTTGCCTCTACTCTTTATAACTCCCAATCAATCTCCAACTCCTTATGAATCCAATCAATGAATCACATGGATCAATATGGTATCACATGGAGTTATCATATCATATATATGATACCATTTAGTATTTTATTTAAAATATAATAAAATAATATCAAATCATTCAAAATGAGAAAATCTATAATATATCCAAACTTGTATGGTGAAAGCTTATGAAATCATGAGATAATGCATTTTTGATAAATTAGGAGAGATAAAATTTGTATAAGTCAAATTCATTGAAAATCGAAGTAAGAGATTAATCACCTATAATGAATAGAAAAAACTTTTTAACAAGTGGCTGTCAAATATAATCCGAAGATCTTTCTCTACCCTCTCTCTTCTTCTCCACTTTTAATTTCTTTCTAGCTAAGCAACAAAGTGAGGAAGTCAGTGAGGTGAGGCCGGGATATATATATATATATATATATATATATATATATATATATATATATATATATATATATATATATATATATATATATATAGTTTATGGGCTAACGCCATAGTGCACACCAAATCAGTGCCAAAATGCTCTACTTCAGAATTTTCATGCTTTTTAAATAAATTTATTTCAAATATTTCCGTTATTATACTTCACATATATGAAACCTCCAACATAAAATTTTATTGCTTGATGTTTTGCATCATAATATTACTTATGTTTATCCTGCATAGCATTCAACCTATCCCAGATCAAAAGGATCTTTTTGATAGCATCATCAGCCAATGCTAGCTCTATCAAACTTCTTTCACCTACCTCTGTCCAAGAAAGTGGGGTTCTATATTTTTTAATATACGTATCTTCATAAGGAGCCATATCTATACTTGACTGAAAATTATTATTGTAAGCAAATTTAATTAAAGTAACGTGATCCTCGTAGCTTCCATCGAAGTTTAGTGCACAAAGTTTTAGAAGATCTTCCAAAACTCGAATGGTCCTCTCGGATGATCAATTAGTCTATGGATGAAAAGCCCTACTAAAGTGCAATTTGGTGCCCAAACCTTGCTAAGTACCTTTCCAAAGCCTTAGAGTAAATCTATCATCTCTATTAGAAGTTAACACCTTTACCATTCCATGCAATCTAACAATCTCTTACATATATATCTGTGCAAACCTATCAAGTAAATCAGCCTGCTGAATAAGAATGAAATGTGTAGATTTTGTTAGACAATCCATCGCAACCTAGATAGTATCATATCTATGCCTCGATCTAGGGAATACCATAACAAAATGCATTATTATATCTTCTTATTTCCAGTCAAAAATAGGCAACAGCTACAAAAAATAATTTAGTTATTGATGCTCAGTTTTCACTAACTAATAGGCTTCATATTTTAAAGTAAACTAGACACATCTTTCTTCAATCTAGGTTACTATAACATGCCTTCTAAATCACTATATAGTTTTATACTTCAAATATATATAGTGAAACCTGAATAATATACTCATGTAAAATATCATGCCTCAAATCTCCAGCATTAAGGACACATAACCTACTCTAGAAATAAATGGCATCAAAATCAGATAATCACAGCTTAGATTTCTTACTTAATTTAATCAAACATAAAAAACTCTACATCTGAATTTTGAGCTTACTAGATCGTTTCCTTCAAAGATGGTTGTATAACCATCTGAACTAACATACTTGAATCTCAATCAATAGATATAACCACTTCCAATTTAGGTCTCTCTATATCTTATATCAAAAAGTCATATGAAGTAAGCAAAAGACTTAACATCACAAAAGACTTCCTACTCAGTACATCTGCCAGTACATTTAGTTTACTAGCTGATAATAAATAGTTAGGTCATAATCCTTGATTAGCTCAAACCACCTTCTTCACCTCAGATTCAAAACCTGCTATGTAAAAATATACTTTAGACTCTAATAATTAGTAAAAATGTCACACTTAACTTCGTACAGATAATGCCTCCAAATCATAAGAGTAAATATAACAACAATAAGCTTTAAATCATGCATTGGATAATTACTCTCATATGATCTTAATTGCTTAAAAGTATGTTCTACAACATTACCATACTAAATAAAAGCACACCAAAGATCCTTTAGTGAGGCATCATAGAATACCTAAAATCCTTCTATACCTGAAGATATAGTCAAAATCGAAGCAGATGTCAAGTAATCCTTCAATTTCTAGAACTCTCCTCATTATCTAATGTCTAGATGAGTTCTACTAACTTTTGAGTTATTCTCATAAGAGGCATTGAAAGTTGAGAAATTATTTTTACAAACTTCCTATAATAGCTAGTTATGCCTAGAAAACTGCATACCTCAGACACTGTGTTAAGCCTTAGCCCATCAGCAACAACCTAAACTTTTTGGGGTGATGGTTCCTGCACTACTCATCACATGTCCCTCAAATGAAATGCTTTTTAACTAGAATTCACATTTGTAAAGTTTGCATACAGTTGATGTCACCTCAAGGTCTCTAGAACAATCTTTATCATACTTAGAATAAATCAAAATATCATCTATAAATATTATGAACATCTAATCCAAATAAACCTTGAAGACTTTATTCATCAGATCTATGAAGACTACAAATGCATTAGTCACCCCAAAAAGGATGACTAAGACTCATAATATTTATATCTAGTATTGAATGTAGTCTTTGCTACATCTCCTTTTACCTCAACTAATAATACCTTGATTGCATTTCAATTTTAAAAAATATAGAAGATCCCTCAAGCTGATCAAATAAGTCATCAATTCTTCATAGAGGATACTTATTCTTAATTATAATACTGGTCAACACCTATTAATCGATACAAATATGCATAGTACTATCTTTCCTCTTATAAATAGTATAGGTGCTCCCCATGAATACACACTCATATGGATAAAACCCCTATTAACCATCTCCTTAAGCTACACCTTCAAAAATTGAAGCTTCTTAAGTGTTATCCTATATGGGGCCTTAGATATATAAGAGATACTTAAAAATATATTGATACAAAACTCAATCTCCCTATCATGTGATAAAATTATTAACTCTTCAGGAAAGATGTCAGAAAGGTTCTGCACCATTGAGACATCATGCAAAGATCCATAATATATTTGCCTATATCAAACAAATGCTAAAAATATAATACAATCTTTCTTCCATAATTTATCTACTTCGACAACAAATATTATATAAAATATCCCCTAACTTCCTGTAAATAGCTCTCACTATATAGAAATAGAGTAACCCTCTTCTTGAGATAATTAATCTGAGCTCTATATTGACTTAGTCAATCAAGGCCCAAAATATCATCAAACTTAGAGATAGGCAATAGTATAAAATCATAGCTCCATGACTTATAAAATACCTCTAAGTCACAGAAGCAAACTCTACTATCTATAACACCATCTCTAGTCGAAAGAATAACATATAAAGAAGAAGGCAATAGTATAGAAGGAAAACATAACAAGTAAAGTATCTCTAAAAAATAAATGAATGACTGGCTCTGGAATCAAACAAAATGTGACAAGGTTGATCATAAATATAAGTTGTACATATGATTATATCTAGAGCATCCTTGACCAGATGTCTAATCAAACTATACCACATGCCTGAACCAAAATTGGAGCAACAAAACAAGACTTCCTCTGACTACTACTAAATGATCTGAACGACTACTAGAAGATCCCTAAGTAAATATGTCAAAACCCAACCTGATATGAACCAAAAATAGATGTCATACCATATTAGATTGGGATAAGCCAACCAAAAATCTAAGTCTCGGGGAAACTTTTTAGATTTCTTTTATTTAAAATTTAAAATAGGCAACAAAGCTTCTAATTAACTTCTGGTAAGCAGAAAATTAAACTCATCCACAAATTTCTATCATTACATCATAAAAGTTTACATTTAATATTTACACTACAACATATAACTATAGATTAAAAAAATTAATTTAAATAATTAGCCATGATTGTACAAAAATAAAAGAAGTTTCTATGCAAACTCAGACAGATTAGATTCTGAATACATGGCTACTCAACGGGCTCTTTTCCCTTTTCCTGACTTAAAATAGAATGCATAATAGGAGTGACCCAACATAGCTCAGTGGGTCATACCCACCAATCTAAAATTTTAAATATTTCATTTATTATGGACTTAACTGAATTTAAAACTAATTTACTAAAATTTATTGTACTGAGCATAATGATAATTACAGTAATTGGAATAAGGCAGACTATGTACTAAAAATAAATAAACAAACACTCCATATATCATAATAAAAAATTAAAAGATTTCCCTCATGCCCTTATACCTTCCATCAAAAATAGGTCCTTATGACCCCCTATGCTAGCATAACAGAAATTAAGCCCTTATGACTCCTAATACTCAACACATATCAGATATTCAAAAATTCAGGCTCTTATGACTCTTTATGCATTTAATACTTGAATCCATGAGATGTCATATCTCATTAGAATCACATTTTAAGCAGATAATTATTATATCATTGCATTTGGGTAAAAGAGATATAATTAAACTAAATTCAAAATTTCACAGAATGTTTTATCGGTGGATGACAAGATTAACTATTGAGCATAATTTCATAATTTTAAAATATTAACTGATTACCAGAGATTGTTTAGAATACTATTTTATAGCTTTAATTATACTACAAAATTATTTTTGGGAATCAATATTATTTTCTAATTTATTAAAAATATCATTTTTAATTTGCCCAATGAAATTCTTTTTAAAAAATAACTAAATATCCAGAATTATTATATTTATAACATACAGAAAGTTAGATGATAAAAAATTTATGGGTTAAAAGTTATCCATATTTTTGCTCTACAAAATTATAAATTGAAATAAGAAAGTTCTAAAATTCTCATATTTTTGAAAATTGAGATAGTTGAAATATAACCTACCTTGATCCAAACAATTTCTCAAATTGGACCGAGAATAAAAATTAGATCGGAGTCACCAAAATCCAACTTTCTCACTCTAAAATCTCTTTCTTTTTCTCTCTAAAAGTCTGAAAAGGGTTTTAAAAATTTTGATAAAAAGATTAGAAATGGATTTTGATATTTTAAAAAAATTTGACTTAGCATCATAGTGCTCAACCCTACAGCACAATAGTGCCTTCCCACTAGAGAGCTCAGTACTGTAGTGCCCGACCCCAGTGCCGTAGCATTAGTTCTAATTTCAAAAATTTGTTAGAGAGCTTAATGCCACAGCGCTTCCAATCCAACATTACAATGTGCCCAGGGAAAATTATAGATTTTTCATACACACGCACATCGACTCCCCGGACCTGCTTTAGAATATATTAAAACACACTCTTACTTATAGAACACTTATTGATACATAAAGAAGATATGAAATATGGAAATTTCACTTCAATACACTTACTAGACCAAGTCAAAATAGGTGCACCTATGTATGAATCTAGTAGGTGTTATAATCCTTCCATCCTAAAAAAATATCATCCTCAATATTTTATATCTCATATTAACTTAATAGATTAGGATATAACTGTCTCATTTTAGATTCCATCTTTCAAGTGTCTTCTCTTTCAATTATCTGCTTCCACTACACCTTGACCATTGGGATCTATTTATTCCTTAACCTTCAAACATCATATCCCAAAATTCTTTTTGGCTCTTCTCTGTAGCTCAAATATAAATCTACCTCAGCCTCTTCTATAGATATTGTATTCTTAGAATCAGATACTCATTTCCTCATGGATAATATGTGGAATACACTATAAATATTGGACATGTGCTATAGCAATTATAACATGTAATTAGACTTTCCAATTCTTTCAATTATTTAAAACAGTTTAATATACCTTTGACTCAATTTTCCTTCTTTTCCAAACCTATTGATGCACTTCATTGGTATGATCTTCACATATACAAAGTCTCCAACCTGAAATTCTACAACTTGATGTTTCACATCATAATAATGCTTCTACCTATCTTGCACCACTTTTAATCTATCTTTGATCAGACGGATCTTTTTAGTAGCATGTGGGTTCCTACATTTCCTACCATATAAATCTTCACAATGGGCCATATCGATACTTCATTAAAAAATATTATTATAAGCTATTATGAAAGGGACGTGATCCTCCTAACTTCCACTAAAGTCAAAATATATAGTCTCAGAAGATTCCTTAATACCTGAATAGTTCTCTTAGATTGTCAATTAATCTATGGATGAAAAGTCATATTGAAGTGTAGTTTCATGCCCAAACCTTATTAAATGCCCTTCCAAAGTTTGGAGGTAAACTTGCCATCTCGATTAGATATTATCACCTTCAATATTCCAACCATTAAGATGATTTCTTATACATACACCTATGCTAATCTATCCACTGAATCAAACTAGTAGTTAGAACAAAATATGTAGGCATCATTAGATGATCTACCACAACCATATTGAATTATATTCTTATCCTGATCTAGGGAATCCCATTACAAAATCCATCATTATTTGTTCCCATTTTTATTCAAGAATAAGTAACAGTTGGAGAAGACTTCCCAGTAGCTGATGCTTAGCTTTTACTAACTAACAGAATTCACACTTGATAATAAAATGTGCTATATTTTTCATTAATCCAGACTACTAAAATATACCTCTCAAATCACTATACGATTTATTACTTCCTAGATGAATAGTATAATCTTAATAATTTTCCTCAGGTAAAAACATTTGCCTCAGATCTCTAGAACTAGGAACCCATAGCATATTCTCATAAAAAATGATACCATAATCTGATAATTGTAGTTCAGGTTTCTTATTATATTTGATTTTATCAATCAACTTTATATACTCTAGATCTGACTTCTGAGCTTCTTAAATCCTTTTTTGCAAAGATGATTGGATAGTTATTTGAGTTAAAATATCAAAATCCTGATTAACAGGAGAAACCACTTCTAACTATAATATTTTCATATCCTAATAAGAATACTAATTCTATTTCTTATACATTATTATAGTTATAATTAGCTTATACAATTGTAGCAGTTTCATGCTTTAGCTTTCACCCTCAGCTCAATTTTAAAATAATTTTCATACAATGTAAGTCTTATTTTAATGTGAGTGCACATGTCGTATCAAGTAATAAAAATGATGAACATAGTGTGAATCCCATGAGGAATAAATGGAAATATCCTAAGTTCACTTTACTACTGTCTACTGAACTACTAAATTTATTTAGTTGATTGAAAAAGGTGATGCAAGTTAAAAAGTAAAAGCTTTAAATTACAAAAGGTAAAATTCATTAATTTTATAAATTCTGAACCTATGATTTTTCAAAAGAACATTATTAATTTAGAGAGGTATTCTTCTTATGGTTGTTGTGGATAAGAACAATTGTTACTCCCATCTTCGTTAAGCCCATTGGAGTATTAGCTAGGATCCTCCTTAACTACTCCTTAAATACTGTTAATCCATCTCCTTGAGACCCCATAATCCTAACCACCATATATTTGTAGTATGCCCGGACTACATTTTAAGTTACCTTATTTTTCATTTATTTCTGCGTCTTGAATCTTGATCATACTAAGTTTTAATTCATGTACAGCTTATTCATAAATCAATCGGAGCATGGAGAAATTAAATATAGCATGGTTATATTAAAAACAAAGGCTATTCTAAGCAATATATGTCGTTCAAATCATCATAGAATCAGAAAATTTGTTTAGCTACACATCAAGACATTATTACAAGTAACAAAGATAACAAACATCACAAACATCACATACATTTTATTAAATTGAATGATTAAAAAGTACAAATAACAACATATGATAACAATGTAAATAAGATAAAGAAAAGTTTAGAAATGATCCATAAGTAGAACTGAAATTTGGTAAGCTTTTTGCTGTGGCACTGAAGTGAGTTCTGACTCTGAGGCACTATCATTATGGCGCTGCAGCGTTGGTCCAATTTTCATAATTTTCTATAAATATTTGCACAAAACACAAGGATTATAAGCACAAACTAATATAATAATAGGCAATTACAACAAAAAATTTTTATCTTATCAAATTCCCTCAAAATTTAAACTATTACTTATTCTCAATTAATGGATAGTGCACTGGGAAAAATAAATTATCTTTTGCCTTCAGTATAATTTTTGGAAAAAAAAATATAAAATTAATAATCTAAGTATTTATATAGTATATAAATTGGAAGATTTTTCAATAAAACAATTAATAATATATTAATCTCTCATTTTAAATTAATATATCTTTTAACAAAAAACTCTTATGGGTTAATAATTTTGGCAAGCTTACTTAGATTTACTAGAAATTTTTGAATTGATGAAATTACATGTTTAGTTAATTCTTAAATCTACCTACAAGCTTTATTTAAGTATTACGATTCTAATGATTCCTTTTTAAAGTATATAAAAAGGGCTAGACATTATAGGTACCAATTATTGATATCTAGGTATTTAGCAATTGATTTTTTTATTTTCTTATATTTTTATTTGGATTTGTACCTTATTAAGATTTTGAATACCTGTCTATTATCTCTACTTATTATTTTTATGTGGGTATAAACATTACATGTACCAATTTTTGATATTTAGGTATTTTAGACTTTTTTAATATTTTTTATTTTTTTTGCTAGCTAAAATTATTATTTTTTTTATATTAAATATATGTCTATTGCCTCCAATTATTATATTAATTTAAATTTGTTAGAGTTTTTATAAATCCCTACTTACTTGGTTTTTAGATGATTTAGGAATAATCTAACAAGTTAATTTATATTAATCCTAAAGTTCAATAATCCTTTTATAAGTAGTCAAGTGCTTAAGTAAATTTTAGAAATTTAATTTATCCAGAATTACAAATTTTAAATGAAAAGATTAATTATTATTATTAACTATTTTATTCGAAAAATTTTACAAGTTGTGGACTATTAAATACTTAAGGAACTTAAATTTTAAAATTTTAAAATTTATATCTCAAGCAAAAGTGCAATAGTATGACAAGTACTAAATTAAAATTTAGAGAAATTTTATTTCAATAATTTCTTTTACCAAATTACAAGAACTATAAAAACTTACAGAAAATTTGTACAACTAAATAAATAGAAATTAAAAAACTCAATAAAAAGGGAAAAATAAAAAAAAACAACAATAAAAAAAATAAGCTTTAACTAAAAATAAAAAAAATCTTAACAAAAATAATAAAAGTAGCAGTAGGGCTCTCCCTACTTTGTCGGCGTCTTCTTCTTCTTCTTCTTCTTCTTCTTCTTCTTCTTTTGGTGTTGTTGTTTAATTAAAAAAGGTTGTTAGTTTTCAAAAACTTAATTTTCTATGGGAAAATGTAATTTTTAAAATTTTAGTTTTGAAATCAAACACTTTATTATTAATAATATTACTCCTCGGGAGGGAAAAATATCATTCCCTAATAGGTTCAGATTGTAAAATTTTAAATTTATCCTAATCATCATAGTCAACTCAGGGAAAGACAACATATGATCTTGAAGGATCAAAATGGTGTTTGATCGAATGTTTGACTATAATGATCCGTATAAGAGATCATTAATTTCATAATCATGATAATAGAAGGATATATCTTCCCGGAGAAAGAAGATATTATTTATTATCAATTATTTAAAAATGATGATAATGATCATCAAGTTTGATTTTTTCAAAAGATAATTAATTAAAATTTTGAAAAGATTAATTTTAAGAAATCTGTTTGATCTGGGTTACTAAATCTCATATGAGCGCAAGCCATCGTAGTTAATTATATTATAGGAAAGTTGAATTCCCTATGAATACTCTTGATTAGAATAACAACATAAATTTTATTTAAGATTTCAAGGCTTGATGTCAAAAGAGGCGAGGTTGAAAATTCAATAGGGATTAGATTAAGGTTGAACACTTATTTTTAGAGGTCAAAGGAGAAATGGTAGGAGGTACTTTGGGATTCTAAAATATTTCAGAAGCACCCCAATTTATCCTATGTGTTAGGCTTAAATTTTAATTGAAAGAGATTTAAATTTGACTGGTCAATTTTATTAGAAAATTAGGAGTCAATTTCTAAAGGTTGAGGTCTTATAGCCTGAGCCTGCCATAGATCCTAAATCTAAATTAGATATTAAAAACTAGTAACCTGAACCTAGTTAATGTAATACAAGATCTGGACTTATCTAGCCTGGATTAGGGAGCCAGCTAACCACCTAAGCACTTTAAAATCATGAGTCTGGTCTCTTATAAAAGAGTTGTAGGGATGTTTGATTAAGTTAAGTTTAAGAAATCTAGAGTAGATCATTATTGTCCCCTTGACTTATGTTGGGTAATATGAAACTTAAAATAAAATATAATTAAAGATTTAGACACCATTTTAATTTATATCTAATGCAATGCATGCTAGTTGGCTTGATAAATACTTAAAATTATATATGAAGCAGTTTTAAAATTAGGCTTAGAAAATATATTTTATCCTAGAGATTGCACATCATCCCCTTAACAGGACTGCACCGTATTAGGTCAGGTGGCCTTCCAGAACTCACAGGCAGGGAGGTGCCTAACACGGTAAAGAAAAGTTTAATATGTATGTATGAGAGACTCCCAGTGGTCCTAGGCTTACTTTTTAATCTTTTAGAATTTCTATGTTAGCTAAAAAAATTAATTTGTTTAAGTAAAGAAATTTTTAATCGTACCCTCACGAGCCTCCGATCGAGCTCCATGCAAAATCAAAATCGACATGAAAGTAAAAAGACTAGAAAAGCATATAATTTCTACTACACAATCAAATAAATAAATTAATAAAATTTAAAATTAAATGTCCATGTGGTAAGTGTTACTTAATATTATAACCTATGGTCTATATGAAAAGTAAAGTGGTCAGGTACCACTAATAATAACTCAGATTTTTACTCCTAAAACACAAGTGACATTGAGAATGGGTCTTCTCATTCTTCACCTCGTCATCCTTCTATAGGCTCCTTGGATTCATCTGGTCTGGATATTCAAGTGAAAAGAAACTCCTCCCCGAAAGGGTGTTTTTTTCTCCTTGGATAGTCAAAGTACCTTAATCTGAATCTTTAAATGAAGAGGGACTCTCCCCTAAGGGATGTCACCCTTCTCTTTGAATTTTAGATTGGATTTATGTCCCATGTCAAATGTCACATGATAATTTATAACTCAAATACAATCAAATTACCTTTAAATGAAAAGCAAAATCTAGACGTAGACCACCTAAAAGGTTATCTTAATTAATTAACATATAAATAATTCCAAGTTATATTTAAAATTAAAATATTTAAATCACAATCATGCTTAGCCATGCTCTTTTAATTTTAAAGGGGGACTTAAGCATTCTGGAGCACCTGTAAAAACATCGTTAATTTTAAAGCTTGATTTTTATTTTACCCCCTTTAACTTTTTATGCCTTATATGAGCATGGCCACCTGCATAAGATTTTATTAACATCCATATCATCCCTAGCCTAAGGGTAATTTAACACCCATCAAATCAATACATATATTACATAAAATTAAATAAACTATCAATCAATCTAAACTAGCAACCAGTATGCAGTGAAAACCATAGAAAACCTGGCATACAATAGAAAAGTAAACACCAGCCTAGCCTAAGACTAGAGTTGGTTATCCTAACAAATAATCTAAAGTGTGTAAGGGAGGTCGTGTGGTTTGGACATATCATATGTAGGGCAATTAATTAAATATGTTTGAAGTTTTAGTTGGTTGAAAGGTTAGAGGAAATAATTTAATTAAAGTTTAAATATATTTAATTTAAAATTTTATCTTAAGATATATTTTTCATGTTTGATGGATACCACCTTTGTTGCTCATTGAGGCCGTGAAATTTATTTCACCTTCTTTGAGGCTAAGTTAATAGCCTCGTAGACCTGGGTTACCTAGTGGTAACCAGTATAGTTAAGTTAATTATATTAATTAAGATTAAAGGTTAATTAATTTTAATTAAGATTTATTATTTACTAATTTTAGGGTTTAAATTAATTAAATTTGTTATTAACTACTTGGTGGCGTTATTTTACAGGATAGAAGAACCTGGCCTATTTAGGATACGTAGCCCGAGGTAGTGTAGCCTAAAAACCTGGTTAATGTAGTTGGATTAAGAATTTTAAGCTTGGTTGAATCATTAATAATCAATTAATTTTAAGATTTTACACTCCACTGAATCTATTCATGGCATTATTTTACAAGCTCGAGGACTAGGCCTCCTCAAGATACGTAACCCCGCAGCCTGAGGTAGCCCATCCTAGAAACTTCATTTTTGGAGTGGTTATTGTGCATTAAAGGGTTAGTTGATTGATTTCATTTATCAAATTAATGATATATGGAATTTGGATTGATTAATGAATTTTTGGAATTTTTTTATTATTTTAATCATTTAATTAAGAGTCAAATTTTGTCTTTTAGATTAAAGTTAATTTCTAGAAAGTTGGAATTTTTATTAAATATTAGACCTTATGATGATTAATTAGACTATAAGTTTGCTGGATTTGGATTTTTTTATAATTAGTTATAAATTTTTAAAGTTTTGACTTAAATTTTAACTTAGGATTGATCGAATTGTTGACTTTTGAATTTGAACTATTTCTGGTGGTTCGATATTTTTAATAAATATTAGACCCCAAATGGACTCAAATGCTTTTGATTTTGTTCAATTTGGAATTTTCTAGAATTAGTTGTGATTTTTTAGAAGTTTTAGGTATTTATTGGAATTTTTAAATATTGTTTAATTGGAGGGGTTTTAACGATTTTGCTCCAAATGAACTCCAAACTCCTTGAAATTAGCTCCAAGGGTCAGGAATGACTTAAGGAAAGATTTTAAAGTGTTTTAAAAATTTTTGGGATTTTTAATTATTTTTATTTAATTAAATTAATTTAATATTAATTTTTAATTAAAATTAAATTAAGCTTAAATTTAAAGTCCAGTCATGGGGCTTTGTATTTTCTTGAGTTAAGGTACTAATTTTGGTTAATTTGAGGTATTATTTATATAATTTTTAATTTTATTTTATTTTATAAGAATTTTTTTAGGTTTAATGTTTAATTAAGGGTTTAATTTTAACTTAATTAATTAAATGGCTTAATAAATTTTAAAATCAGTAAGAAATTTTTTTAAGGCTAACGATGTCACTAAGTTTAGGTGTCCAAAGTTTCATCCCTAATGGATGTGTATTTTAATTTTTAAAATTCTTCTAAGTTTTCTATACAGGTCATTAATTATTGTCCTTAAAATGTCACTAAGTTAGATGGGATTTAATCAAAGTTCTACCAACCCTTAATAGATATATTCATGCATACACACTCACAATCAATTCCTTAGAACTAGGAGAGCCTTAGTTAAGTTCATGTGTGTGCATCTTATACACACTCACAATCAAGTCCTTAAAACTAGGAGAGCCTAAGTTAAGTGCATGTGTGTGCATCTTATACATAGAATATATTTAATTAATTGGAAAACTAATCAATGAGTAATTAGAAAGATAATAACTCATTGATTAATCATCACTCCCCATCAAATCTATTCAAATAAGCTCAACCTATGTTTAAAACTCCAAGACTCTCCTCAAAGCTCTCAAGATTTAATATATATAATTTTAAAATTTAAATTTATATATAGAAAATAGATCAATTTTGAATTTTAAAAAAGATAATTTAAAAATAATTTTGAAAATACCTCAATAATTTAAAAAATATTTTAAAATAAAGTTTTTGAATTAATAAAAACTTTTTAAGTCAAAAAATAATTAAATATTAACTAGATATTAAAATATTTAAATAATAAAAATTATTTAAAATAATTAAAATATATCAAATTAATTTTAGTTTTAAGTCAAAATATCTTAACATAACTCTATGATTATTTTAAATATTTTAAAAAAAAACTTTTAATTTTCAAAATATTTAATTAAATACTAATTAAATATTTAAGTAATTAAATAATTCAAATTACTTAAATTATTTTAAATGTTTTAAAATAATTTCAATTTTATAATATTTAAAATATGTTTTGATTCAATTGAACATATTTTAAAATAAGATTTTTAAATTTGAAAATTATTTAAACTAATATCAATTAGATATTAATTAAATATAAAAGAGTCAACTTATTTAAAATATTTTAGGAAAATATTTTAAAGTTAATTAAATTTTAAAATAAATATTTAAAATAAAACTAGTGATTATTTAAAATGTTTTTAAAATAAAATTTAAATTTTTTAAAAATATTTAAAATCATATTTAATTAAATATTTAAAATTAAGTGTTTTTAAAATTATTAAAAATACATTTAATATTTTAAAAAAATAATTTTAAATTAAAGGAATTAAAATTCTGAGAATTTTGGTTTATTATATGTATTTTTTGGATAAAAAATTAATTTTAAATAATTTTTGAAAGCTTTTATTAATTAAAAAGTCTTTAAAATTAATTAAAAATGATTTAAAATGAATCGACGGTGATGGGTCCATGTGGTAGCGTTTGATTCGCTACACCAAATTGCGGCAGCATAATCATTACAAATAATTGAAAGACTGTGGTGGCTGATGCGATGATCACTTATCCAAGTCAATGCACGCTGCATGCCATTATGTCACCCATATTATTGGATCAACGACTCAGATTGAGCCAGACGAAAAATTAAACAATGGGATCAGATCTACGACTAGAATTAGCCATGGAATGGATCAACGGTACAGATCTTACGTAATGTAAAGGTTACATAAATCGAGCCCTAGAACTCATTTTGAGCTCATTCTCTCTATCCACATGATGGAAATCGATGAAACTTTAAACATAGCTAATACACATGAAGAGAATTAATAGGGATTTGATAGAATGGTTTGAAAAGCGCTTAATCAAAAGCTATATTATTCTAAGTTTTCTAACCAAGGTTTAAGGTTTTTGAGCAATCTAACCGTTGGATTTGGATGGTTTTAGATTCTCTAAACTTGTTGATTATCCACGCTATTTTCTCTTGAAAAACTTGTAGCCTGAAACACACTGGATCAAAAGCCTCAAGCTTTGGACAGATTTGAGTTCAGTTTGCTAGGAAACTTGCATCCAATGAGCTTTGACCGATGGGGTTTTGTTTGGGAAGGGTTGAGGGAGCTATTGGGAGCATGAATACACTAAGAGCTGGATCTAGGAGAGCTTAAATAGAGAAAGAAAGGCTTGAATCGAATTCATGCCCATTCCAATGTTTTTTCCTATTCAATTATCCCCATGTGATTTGAATGGCTGGGATTAACTGGAGAGAAGCTTTGATTGATGCCATCTATCCAGGGGTGGTTAAGAGCAGAGGAATCAAAGTACATAAGGACTAGTGACATGTAAAGGCCACCATGTCACCTTATGAGCACATGGGGATGGTTTGAACTATAAAATTTCAATCCAAGAGTTGGAAATGGCTCTAGGAAGGTTCTAGACCATGTTTAAGCTACTAGAATTAATTTGGAATGGGGAGGAGGGTTTAAACAAAGGGATTTGACTACTTTGACCACTCACCACCTCTTTATTGACTAGATTGACTGGTCAACAGTAAAGGGGGTGCTAAGGTGGCACCTAGAGGATATAGGGGGCTGTTTGAATAAACCCCTAATTGCTTGATTGGAGGTGGATGAGAATTTAACTAAAGGTATAGAATTTGACCAAAACCAAAAGGTTGACTTGGTCAAACTAAACAAAATTTGATTCAGGGTGAGTTTAGAAACACTTAAGCCATGGATTGAATGCATTTGAGGATTTGATGGGGTTTTAAATGGATTTATTTAAGTAAGTGCATTGAATTATGCCATATGGGTCAACTTTGATAAATCATGGATTCAATTGATAAAGTCAACTGTTGAAGAGATCAAAGGGTCTAATCAAGTAAATTATTGAGGGTTGTGTTCAAAGGATTTTGATAAAGTTTTGAATGTATTTTAGGCTTAATTCAAAGTAGGAAAGCTTAAAGGTTGATCTGGTCAACCTAGGTTGACTTGGTCAACCAAGTTGACCTAGGGTCTAGATTTGAGCTTGATAGGTTAGGTTTTATGTTTTGAGACCGTTGGAGGTGGTCTCATAGTCTGGATAAGTCATTTGAATGGAAATGACCAATTTGACCCTTAAAGGGCATTTAGGCTGGGTCTGGGTCTGGGCTCAACAGGTTTAAAATGGTATTTTGAGTCTATTTGAAGTGGTCCCAAGATTTGGGGGGATGAATTCAGTCAAAATGACTATTTGGATCCTAAAAGGCCTGTTTGGTCAACCTAGGTTGACTTGGTCAAGCAGGTTGACCTAAGACCTGGGTTTGAGTCCAACAAGTTTGGTTTGATATTTGAAATCTACTAGAAGTGGTCTCATACAATTTAGAGATCATTTGGTTTGGAATGGCTGTTCACACCCTTAGGAGTATTTTGGTCAAAAGGTGTTGACCTAGTCAACTAAGCTTGATCGAAGTCTGGGCCTGAGTCCAATATACTCCTAAGGATGATTAGGATGCTGTTTGATTAAAAAGTTATTATTTTTGAAAAGATTAATTATCTTTAAATGATTTAATTTCTTAAATTTTAATTTTACAATTGAACGCATCATTATGAATGATATATCATCTCACGAGATGAGTAAACCATTCCCTAACGGGTTAAATTTATAGGATTAAATTTTTTATTTTGATTATTATAGTCAAATTCAAGCAAGAACTACATATGACCCTGGAGGTTCAAAATGATTGCTCTCTTATGTATTTAACTATGATAATTTGGATAAATTATTATTAATTTTATAATCAAAGTTACAATTGTAATTGATATATCTTCCTGAGGGAAGAAGATATCAATCATTATTGATCGTTTGAAAATGATGATAATGATCGTTGATTTTGACTTAAATTTTCCCAAAGAGAATTAGTTAAGTTTTGAAAAGATTGATTCTTTTAAAAATTGATCTGGGTTTCTAAATCTCCTATGAGTGCAAGCACTCATAGTTAATTACATCGTAGGGGGTTGGAGTTTCCTATGAATACTCTCGATTAAAATAGCAGTAACAATTTTATTTTAAGATTTCAAAGTTTGATATCAAAGGAGCGAAGATTAAAATTCAAATGGGATTAGATCAAGGTTGAACACTTATTTCTAGAGATCAAAGGAGGAACAGTAGGAGGTGCTTTGGGATTCTAAAATAATTCAAAAACACCACAATCTACCCTTTGTGTTGGGCTTAAATTTGAACTGAAAGATATTTAAGTTTAAATTATCAATTTTATTAGAAAATTGGGATTTAATTCCTAAAAGATTGAGGTCTTATAGCTTGAGCATATCTCAGAACCTGAATCTAAATTAGGTATTAAAAATTAGTAACTCGAGCCTAGCTAATGTAATACAGGATCTGGACTTACCCCAACCTAGATTGGGGAGCCAGCTAAGCCACCTAGACGCTTTAAAATAATGAGTTTGGTCTTTTATGTAATAATGGTAGGGATGTTACTTAAGATAACTTTTTGAGAATAGGGCCAACATCTAAAGCAGTCCTTAATTTGGCCTCTTGACTTATGTTGGGTAATATGATACTTAAAGTAACTACAATTAAATTTTTAACTCATTTTAATTTGTTTCTAATGTAGTGCATACTAATTGACTCAATAAATGCTTAAATCAAATATGAAGTAATTTTAAAAAGGCTTAAACATAGTTTTTGTTTTTTCCTAGAGATTGCACATTTTTCCCTTGACAGACTTATACCCTCATTGGCCAAGTGGTCTGCCAAAACTCGTAGGTAGGGAGGTGCCTAACAAAGGAAAGAAAGTGCAACAAAATGCAATGTAAACTCTAGGCGGTCCCGGGCTTACTTTTAAAAATATTAGAAATTTTATATTATCTTAAAAATTTTAATTTAATTAAAGTAGAAAAAAGTTTTAATGATCCGTCACGAGCCTTCGATCAGGTTTCAGACAAAATAAAGATTGACATATAAAATTGCCAAAAAAACTACTAAAAGTATGTAATCTTATATCAAAATCAACACATCAATCATTAACCAAACAAATTAAATTAATATTCAGATTGAAAGTCCATGTAGTAAGTGTCACTTAATATTTCAACCTAGGGTCTATAAAAAGTAAAGTGGTCGGGTACCACTAACAATAGCCCGGATTCTACTCGTAAGACTTAAGTGAATTTGAGAATGGGATTCTTCTCAATCTTTACTTCTTTATCCTTCTACGGGACTCCTTGGATCGTTGGATACGGATATCCAAGTGAAAAGAAACTCCTCCCTAAAGGGATATTTTCTTTCCTCATTGGATACTCAAAGTATCATAATCTGAATCTTCAAATGAAGAGGGACTCTCTCCTAAGGAATTCCACCCTTTTCTTTAAATTTTAGATTAGATTTATGTCCCATCTCAAATGCCACTTAACTCAATTACAACTTAAATACATTAAATTACATTGAATGAAAATTAAAATCTAGACTTGAATCACCTACAGGGTTATCCTAAGTAATTATATTTAAATCATCTCAAGCAGTTAATATGATGAAATTTAAATTGCGCAAACTAGCCACACTTTGCCATGCTCTTTTAATTTTAAAAGGGGGACTTAGTGCAGTAGCAGTACTCATAACAATTTAATATTTATGATTTTGCCACCTTTTATTTTGAATGCTCTGTATGAGTATGGCCACCCATATAAGATTGAATTAGCATAAATCATCCCTAGCCTAGTGGTAAATCTAATGCCCATCAATCACATCACATAGTACAGAAATAAAATAAATAATCACATCAATATTAACAACCAGCATGCAATGAAAACTCAAAAATCCTAGCACATAATAGAAAAGTAAACACCAATATAGCCTAGATCTAGAAGTGGTGCCTTAGCATATCATCTAAATATGTGTAAGATAGGATGTGTGGCTTGGATATGTCCTATATCGGGTAATTGATTAAAGTTGTCATATGTTTAGGTTTATTGAAGGTTGAAGGGTAAACTTGGTTAGAGTTCAAATATTAAGGTGTTAAGGTTTATTT
Organism: Dendrobium chrysotoxum; assembly: GCA_019925795.1. Classification (NCBI taxonomy): domain Eukaryota; kingdom Viridiplantae; phylum Streptophyta; class Magnoliopsida; order Asparagales; family Orchidaceae; genus Dendrobium; species Dendrobium chrysotoxum. Next base: position 45,237,925 of record CM034297.1, on the reverse strand, counting down.
TAAGATGCATTTTTAAGGCTGATTGATTAAATAAATTTAATTAGTTAAAAATTAAAAGGTCAATATAATTTAATTTATTGGATTAGTTACTAATTTTAAAGATTAGATTTATTTAAAATTTTCATCAACTGGTTCATGGCGTTGTTTCACAGGCTCGAGGAACTAGGTCTCCTTAGGACACGTAGCCCCACAACCCGAGGTAGTCTAGCCTAAAAACCTAATTGAAGTAGTTAAATTAATAATTTTTAATTTTTGTTATATTATTAATAATCAATTGATTTTAAAATTTTACACTCCATTGAATCTGTTCATGGCATTGTTCCACCAAGCTCGAGGAACTAAGTCTCCTCAGGATACTTAGCCCCACAGCCTAGAGTAGTCCATCCTAAAACTTTATCCTTGGAGTGGTTGTTATATATAAAAGGGTTGGTTTGATTGATCTTATTAATTAGATTCATAATTTCTGAAATTTTGATTGATTATTGAATTTTTGAATATTATGAATTATTTTAATTATTAAATTAAAGAGTCAAATTTTGACTTTTAGATTAAAATTAATTTCTAGAAATTTAGTATTTTTATTAAATATTAGACCTTAGGATGAGCAATTAGACTATAATTAGTTATTAATTTTTGAAGTTCAAATTAAAATTAGGAGTAGAGTTGACCAAAATTTAACTTTTAATTTTAAGCTATTTTTGGTGATTTAATATTTTTAATAAATATTAGACCTTACATGGAGTATAATGCTTTTGAGTTTGCTTAATTTGGAGCTTTCTACATTAAGTTACAAATTTTGAAAGTTTTAACCTAATTTTGAACTACGATTGGCTAGAAAGTTGACTTTTTTGACTTTGATCTATTTCTGTTGGTTTGTTAGTTTTAGAAAATACTAGACCTCAAATGGAGTTGAATGACAACAAGTTAGGTCAATTTGGATTTTTTTGAAATTAGTTATGATTTTTAAAGATTGATTAATTAATTAATTTTTTAAATTATTTAATTAAGAAATTTTTTATTATTTTGATCCAAACACATCCTAAATTCCATAAAATTACTCCCAAAGGCCAGAGATGACCCATGGGAGTGTTTTCATGTGTTTAGAATTTATTTGCATTTTTAATATTTTTTAAATATTTTATTTAGTTAATTATTGATTTTCACTAAAAATTAAATTAATGTTAAATTAAAAGTCCAGTGAAATGGATTTTATTTTTTCTAAATAAAGACTCAAATTCTAGTCAGTTTGATATATTATTTGTAAATTTTAGATTTAATTTTGATTTATTACATTTTTAAAGTATCTAGGACCTTAAAAGGGCTGAATTTTGACTTGTTTAATTTTCTGACCTAATGACCTCCAAATCTAGTGAAATTTGGACATAAGGCGCAAAATATTACGAAGTTTAATGTTATGAAATTTCACCCCTCTTGGGTGTGTGTATAATTTCCTAGAATTTTTTTAGGTTAACTAGACATTATCCTTAATTATTTTTCCTAGATGTCACTAGTATTCAATTGGGTTTGAAACTTTATCTAGCTAACCCTAATACTCACAAAAATTTCAAAGTCTATTTGTATGTTTTTGAAAGAAATTAATTTTTATAGTTTTAGGTCAAAATTTGACCTAAAACTTTAGAAATTCAATTTTTCCAAAATATATTCAAGACTAAGGGATAAGAAAACTGAGGGATGAGAGGAACATCCTCAAGTATGGCCTGACCAAATTTGAGTTCAATTAGATCACTGGATTATGAGTTATCAAAGAAATTTAATTTTTAAAAAATAAATAATATCTTTTAATCCAGTGGTCCAAATTTTATGAAATAAATTTTAAAATAAAGTTAGGCTCGAGACGGCACCAACTAGCCTAAGAACATCAAATTTGGACAAGAATTGACTTTTTGGCAATTTTCCAAAGTTTCAGCCATTTCTTTTGAATCAAGGATCATATACTAGCGATGTCAAATCGTACTGGACGTACCAAGATCGTACAATATGGTCAAAAAATGTATAGTATGATATTTTACATGCATTTTGAGCGGGAATTATACAGCTGATCGTAATGTATGATCCTATGATCTAGAGTAAAATTAATGCTGTTTGATCAAAATAAAAGAAATAGATGGCTGTGATTTCATCTTCTACCCATGAATGGATGAAAACCTAGAGTAAAAGAGCTTTCTAAGCATTACTTAGGGTAGATTAAATGGCATAAAACTTTAGAAAATACTAAAATGCAATTAAAGAAGTTAAAGAGGATTCTTTTTATGTTTCAAAATGCATCACACACAAAGCACATTAAATCCTAGATATAGGAGCTAGGGTTAAGGATTTACCACAATTAGATGGATGGTTTTTGATGTCTAATGGCTTGTTGGAAAGGTAATTAAATCATCTATAACTTCCTTAAAGGGTCCAAGAGCTGTTGATGGCTGAACTAAAATCTGCTATAACAAATATCCTTTCTCTCTCTTTCTCTCTCTCTTCTCAAATTTTGATTCTTAAGCTTGCAATAACCATTTTAATGGCTAGGGGTCTTCTTTTATAACAAGAGAAGCTGGGGGATGGTTGGAATGGGATAGATGTTGCTAGAATTGAAGATTTTAGAAGAGAGTGGATAAGGCCAAAGCTTTGAATAAAATAAGCCATTATCTCTTCATTTCAATGATTACTTTCCTTAATTATGAGAGAGAGGAGCCTTATGGTGTTTCCAAGTGTTCCTTCCAGCACCAAAATGCATGAAAGTGTGGATATATTAGGAAAATTTGGCTTGCCAAGGTGGCATAGCCACCTAAGTATGCAAGTTGACTTGTTTGACCACTTTGACCAGTCAATTAGGCATGTTGACTGATGAGGTGGCATGGAGAGTAAGCTTTGAGCTCATTTGGAAGGAGTGAAGACTAATAAGTTGAAGCTTGTATGGATATATGAGAGCTCAAGTAGGTTTGACCAAATCTAGTTGAATTGACTTAGTGACTTGGTCAAGCTAGCTAGGGTTTAATCTAAAATAAATTTAAAAATGTTTGGACCATGATTGGGACATCATTTGAAATGAATTTAAGAATTTGGTTGGTTTGATTTGGTCAAATGGGTTGATTTGACCCATTTAACCTTAAGGGGTTATTAGGTCAACCGAGGTTGACTAAGTTAACCAGGTTGACCCAAAAGTTGGGAATGGGCTTAATTGATTTAAAATGATATTTTGAGCCTGTTGGAAGTGGTCCCAAGGTCTGGAAAGGTCATTTGGGTCAAAATAACCTATTTGACCCTTAAAGAGTATTTGGGTGATCCCTGGTTGACTTGGTCAACCAGGTAGACCCAAGGACTCAACCTGGGTCCAAAAGGTTTGTTTTAACATTTGGAGCTAGATGGAAGTGGTTCCATCCAAAGATAGGGTCATTTCATTTGAAATGATTATTCACACCCCTAAGGGTTATTTTAGTCATTTTTGGTTGACCTGGTCAACTAGGCTTGACCAGGGTGTGGGTTTCAGTCTTATGCACTCCTAATGATAACCAGGATGCATTGGAAGAATTTTTAGGGTTTAATTTGAAAATGCTATGTAGGAGTTCAGAGAAAACTTCAAAATTGCCCTTAAGAGACATTTTGGTCATTTTGACCCCTGGTCAACTGGGGGTCAAAGTGGGTCCACCAAAATATAGTTTAATGTTGAACATATGATAATCAAGGGTCTGGATGTGATCAAAGGGTTTGGAGAAGGCTCCATGGTCAAAATCTATTGGGCAGCAGGCCTAGTGGTATAGACCAAAAATATTTGAAGATTTTACAGCCTTTGGGTTTCAATTGAATTTTTAGGGTTAGAGACCTCTAAATGAGATCAAATTTAGAGGGCAAACCCTAAAAACATGCCTAATCTATATGTAATTAATAGATCATAAATTGGGGGTCATTTGACTGGGTTTGAAGTGTTTGAAAAATTACTGAAAAAGGTTTTCAAGATAAGGCATTTTTCCCTTGGATTTTGGTTTGGAAATCTGGATTTAAGCTGGATTTTGGATTTGATTACCTGAATTTGAATTAGTCACATCACTTACAATCAATTAGATTATTGTAGATAGATGGATAGAATTAAGGTTAGATTGGTCTAAGATTTGGATTAATCCTAGGGTTTGGATTGGTCTTAGCGACCTCATACAAAAATGAGGTCAATAAATGCATTGTAAGAGGTTCTAGGGCTTGATTGGAAAAGGCCATGTTGAAGTTTAAAGAAACTTCAAAATTTTTCTTAAGGGGCATTTTTGTCATTTTGACCCCTGATCAACTGGGGGTCAAAGTGGGTCTACCAAAATGTTATTTAATGTTTAACAAGTCATAATCAAGGTTCTGAATATGATTAGAGGTTTGGTAAAGACTCCAAGGTCAAATTCTACTAAGGGATAGGTCCAGTGCCATATGCCATAAATATTTAAAGGTTTTATAGTCTTTGGAAATAGGTTAAGTTTTTGAGGCTAGACCTGAAAATGGGCTCAAATTTGAAGGGTTGCCTCTAGAGACATGTCCTATCAATATGCAATTGATGGACTCTAAATCAGAGCTCATTTGACTGGGGTTTGAAGTATTTGAAAAATTACTGGAAAAGGCTTTCATGACCTAAGCCTTTAGCCTTGGATTTTGGTCTGAATTTCTAGATTTGAATGATAGGAATTGAATTATCCAAATCATTTATGATCATTTAGATGATCATAAGTGATCAGATAGGGTTGAAGCAAGATTAGAGGTTGGATCAAGGTTTAAACTAGGATTAAGATCTGGATGGATTTGAAATTTGAATATGTTTGAAATTTGAGCTTGATTTGAATCTGGATTGATCTAAGATCTAGATTGATCCTAGGTAGATCTAAGAACAAAATAGATCTTAGGGTCTGGTGTCTAAATAGATCCTAGGGCCTAGATTGATCTAAGGTCCATCTAGATCCTAGGACTTTGATTGATCTAGGGTCTTGATTTGTCCTAGTAACCTTATAGAAAAATGAGGTCAGCAGTTGTTATCGAGGGTTTTGCTCCTAGATACATAGCAAAGGGAGGTGGATTAGGGAAAAATTATATTGACCATGGGAGCATATCTCCTACTCTTAGACATGTTTATTAGGGTTGTGTTTGTAGTCAATGTAATATTGGTATTATTGTTGGTGTTGAAGCATCATGTGGTCGTAGCTTGCATACATCCCTTACTCAAGCCCAATCAGCTTGTAACAACCCAATTCTCAAAATTAAATTTAAAATGAAAATTTAAATTTTGTTTACCTTGCAGCTCTGAGCTTTTGATGCTGCAGCGCTGAGCTTGTGACTCTGCGGTGCTAGGCATTCGGGCGTAATGATGCTAAAAAATACCAATAGAACATTGAAGCTTTTATTCTACAATAATTTTAGATTCAACATGTAGCACTACGATGCTGTGTGGTAGCGATGTGAAGCTACACACTAAAACTATATATATATATATATATATATATATATATATATATATATATATATATATATATATATATATATATATTAGAGGAGAGAGGAAAAGTAATTTCACATTTTTTTTCACCAATCCGCTTCACCGATTTTATGAAAATTTTCGCATCGAGGTAGGTGACTTATAACATATCTCTGTTTTCAAAAATTTTGATTTCGACTGCTTAATTTCTTCTAAATTAAATTTATTGCAATTTTCTCATATTTAATGAACTTTGGCTACACAACTTTTTATATGTTATAGTACTGATTATTTTAGATATTTTGATTAAATTTCCTAATTTTACTTGGAAAAATAAATGTTATTATATTTTGAATGACATAATGTTAATACAAGTTTTATGAATGAAGATGACCATAGGATTGAGTAATAGCTGGTTTTATTACTAATATAACATTATGATAATAGTATGTGTAAGGACAAGTAAAGGCTAGTTTTACTAATGTTGGTTAAAGACTGATTGACATATATAAGATGGTGGTGAAAGTTCGATAGGGATGTTAAGCCCTGATGAACTAGTCCCGAGGCTAACCAAGAGGGGGGGTGAATTGGTTATTTAAAAATTTGAGAGCAACAGCAAAAATCTTTTCTATGATATGCAGCGAAAACAAGTAAATACACAAATGAAAAGATTAAACATAAATTTCACTCAAGCAGATAATCACAGAAAACTGAAGTGCAGAAAGTAATCAGAAAGAACACACCAAATTTTTATAGTGGTTCGGTCAACTTGACCTACGTCCACTCCCCGGAGCCTCCCCTCCGGGTATTGCACTAACTCAAAGTGTCTCTCCTTTTACTCCCACAGCAAGGCGGAGAAGCCTGTATAAAAACCTCATTTCCACCAACACGGTGAGGCAGAAAACCTAACCTCCTTTTGCTTCCTCCTGAAGTAGGCAGAGAACCTCATACCCCTTTTACTTCCTTCTGAAGCGGGTAGAGAACCCCGGATCTTCTTACGAACGATCCTCTCCCAAAGAACATCAACATTACGAAAGACGACTAGCAGAGAAGACGACTTTGATCCTTGCTTGGAGCAACCTTCGTAAATCCCTCACAAACTCCCCCTCATAAGATCCTCTCTCTCCCAAACTCTCTCTCCCAAACTCTCTCTCTCTCTAGGGTTTCTCTGGAAAGGAAAGTGACAAAAGATTTTTCTCGTTGAAAGAAAAAGATCTTTTATAGGAGGGCTCAAAATTTGCCCTAAATCTCAACTGGTCGACCTAGATTGTCTTGTATGATCAGTTCAAAATTAGTTGTTTCAGCCTGGACAATCTGGCTCTTCTGGACGATCAGTGGAAAAAGTTTTTCATATCGTCCCGTACGATTTTGCGATCATCCGGGATGATTAGTGTAAATTCAAGAATTTCATCTAGAAGGCCGCTCTGGTCGTCCAGAGAAACTTGTGCTGGATGACCCAAAAATGACTTGATCGTCCGGGACGATAAGGATATCATCCTGTATGATTAGTTCAAAATGTGCCTAAATCGTCCTGAGCACCGCTCTGGACGTACAGCTGAAACACACTAGACGATCATGATTGTCCAGGCCGATCCTGCAATCGTCCAGGACGATATGATCGTATCAATCAAGTATTAATTGCTTTCCATAATTACCAGACTAATTTAGGCATTATTATACTAGATCATCGAGGATGATACATGTATCGTCCGGGACGATCAGAACAAATATCTTAAAATAAAAACTTGCCTAACTTGATCTAGCGGCTAAGAATTTCTGATTTGAGCATATCATCCCGTACGATGTATGGATCATCCAGGATGATCTGCTTAATCAGACAGACTTAACTTGGTCGCCCTAATTAGGGTTTCTATTTTTACTTGATCGTCCAGTATGATGTGAATATCATCCAGGAAGATGTGAATATCATCCAGGACGATATGAACAAAAATTGAACAGAAACTCTAATTCACTGAAGCTCTTCCCCTGAGTGTGTGTGTGCAAGGTTACTTAGCTAGGGGATCAGTTACATTATAATTGACTCAAGAAAAAGAAAACAGTATATTTGGACACACTTGGACCCGATCTTGAGTTGGCTTGAGTTGCTCTTGATTTTTTGTACCTGAAATGGGTTAGCCAAGCAACGCACAATAGAAATATGTTTGTCATCATTAAAACCAGATTTGCAATAATCTCCCCCTTTTTTATGATGGCAAATATATGTGCAGTAGTTTAAAAATAAAAGAACAAGAAGATCGTAAAACAAAATTTTTTCAAATTTCATTGAACAAATAGAGCAGTACAGGGAAACAACTATAAATGACAAACACTATAAGACACGATCAAAAACTGCTACAACTGACTCCCCTTTTTGACATCACAAAAAAGGAGGAGGGCAAACATAAAAATAGAAATAATAGTACAAACAGAAAAAAAAAACAGTACAAAACAGAACACTAAAACGGAGGCAGATCCTGATCAGAAGGAGGAGGTGGTTGTGGTGGTGGAAAGTAACTGTAGAGGGTGGGGAAGTGTGCTCCAATCCAGGTAATATCCTGGTCGTGCTGCTGTTGCTGCTGAGCAGCATAGTCAGTAAAGTGTTGCAGGTCCTCAGCATGCCGCTACTCCTGGGCAGCAAAATAGGAATCGAATCTGGCCTCCCACTAATCGAAGCGCTGTACCAGATGGTCAAAAGGAGAGGCGATGAGAAGGGGAGCAGGTGCATATCATGCAGCAGGAACGAGAATAGCTTCTTCCTCTTTATCCTCAATATTCGGGGTGGGCTCCGGATATAGTCAGGTGCTGTGTAGGATATGGAATGAATTGTTTATGAAGAAGGAAGGAGGGACATCGGGAGGGACTTGATACTGTAGGTCATATTTGGTTTCTAAGGCATATGCAATGATATGTCCTAAAGTTAGATTGGGACGACGTCTATGACTCGGATCCCTAATAGTGGTGAGGTGCTCGATGTATCTGATAAGAAGGTTAGTGGCATTAAAGTCCTAGTGGGCCAAGATGTAATATGTGGTCAGAGACAATAAGGGGGTGATGTGAATCTGATTCCTAGCCTTTGAGATAATGGAGGAATAAAGGACGTGCTAAATGGTCCGTGCATCCTTAAGAAGGGAAGTGCAGGCATTATCGTGGTAGGGTGCATTCGTATTTTGAAGAAAGTGATTGGCGACACTCCAATCATAGTCAGGGTCAATAATAAGAGTATGGATTTTGTCACTGGTTACAAAAAGTTGAAGGATGTTATGAAAGTTCTGGGCTGTGAGTTCCATAGGATGTTGATTTACATATGAGCGGATGGTGGAATAGTCAGCAGAAATGCGCAGATTAGCGAAGAAAACTTGAAGAAGTTCAAGGCTAAATGGAAAGGTAAGGGTAAGGATGAAAGTGAGGGAGGTGTGTGCAAAAAGATCAAGAATAAGATAGGTAAGGGTGTAGGGGTTTACTATTTTTGACTGGGTGATCCCCACCTCATAATAGCGCTCGAAGGCAGCCGGATGGGCTGCATTAGGAAAGCGGGGACCAACATTCCCTCGTGAGGAACTCGTACCCTTTTGCCTAGAACGTTTCCTGCCAACCATTAGAAAGCACAAGTGAGGGAGAGAGGAAGGATAAGTGTGGAAAAAATTTAAGAAATCAGCTGTTTAAATAGAAGTCAGCCAGATCATCCTGTACGATCGCGAGATCGTCCAGGATGATATGAGCATTTATGACGGCCTGGACGATTGGTCAAAAAGGTGGTTGGATCATCCAGGATGATCAGAGATCATCCAGGATGATTAGACACAGGCGATCATCCCGAGGAGTCAAGCCGGACGACCGTTAACGAAAGGTATTGTCCCAGACAATTAGGTGGATCATCCAGGACGATGTGCAATAAGTGTATCAGACGAGCCGAATTCGAGTCATCCGGCTGCTGACACGTGGATCGTTTGGGACGATGTGGTGAATCGTCCAGGATGATGACTAATAATTGGCGCATGCTTAGTCATCCGATTATATCAGGAAGATATTGATCAGATCATCCAGGATGATGTAAGGATCGTTCAGGACGATCACCAATAATTTGTGTTTCTTAGCCGTATGATCAGAGTGGGGACGATTTTGAATTGATCGTCCAGGATGATGTTTGGATCGCCCAGGATGAAGAAGATCGTCCAGGATGATCTGTGGATCGTCCAAGACAAAGTGAAGAAAGCAGCAAAAAGATGGAGGATGGAGATGAACGATCAGGATCCCAAAAACACAACCATTAAAAAGAAAAACAAAACCAAAGGAAATAAAATATAAAATAAGAACACAAAAGCAACGATTTTTTTTGATCAAGCTGCTCCAGTAAATCAGAATTTTTCCTTGATTTTAGATTCAAAAACCAATAAGAAGACGATTGACAGCACTGAAATCCTGAAAAAGTTGGAAAAATTGACTTTCGTAACTCCCACCTCGGGTACCTTATGGATACAAATCCCTTTCAAGACAAAAATTCAATTCAGAAGAAAAGAAATTAGATTCGAAAAGAGATCCTTTCAAGCCTCATTCCAGGAAAATATCTGATATAATAGTGTTACAAAGTAATAAATCAGAAATCAGTATTTTCAAACTCAAGCTTTTGAAAATATAAAGTGGCACGCGGATTTTTCTAAAACATTTAGCGATCTGAAAGGGAAGAAAGCTTGATTTGGGCTAATTTTGTGCCTCTTTTTTAATTAGTTTGGTGCTTTGCGTATCTTTTAATTTTTGATACACTTTGTGTATCTTTTAGTTTGGTGACATTTCGCATCTTTTTAGCTTTGGGCTCATTTTGTGCCTCTTTTTCAATTTATTTGGCGCACTTCACATCTTTTGTAAGCTTTCTCCCTCTCAAAATTGTTAAAGCATCTCAATTGTAAAGTTACCTTCCAGACATAGGAGATGCTCTCCACAATAAGGAAGAGTAATTCACAAAATAAAAATCATACGTCATATGATAAGTACAATCACTTGGTTTAGAAAATCATAATAATGACTCAAGACTTTGAAAACACAATTCATATAAGGTAGATTACTGTAGGAAGATAAAATAAATCTCTATTTCAAAAACTAATATTTTAATTTTGAAGAAGATTTTTATCCAAAAGAAATAATACACCAGTAAAGGATTTAGAGGAAGAGAAATAATCATCAATGTTTCTTCCCTTTAACAGATCCAGTGGAATCAATCATTGCTTACCAGCTTCTAAATAAAAATAAGGTAAAACTCTCAGTCAAAATTCTAGTTTATCAGAAATAGCGAGCAGTGATCAGATTTTGAAAAATATAAAACAGTAGATAAAAGAGATGAACCATTATATAAAACCAGGTAGAAAATTACATCAACATAAATACTCAAATCAACCTAACACCAAAGCTAACACAAAAATCAGCAGAAGAAAATAAAAAACAACAGAAAGCAAATAATTAAATCAAACAGCTAACTAACATAAGCAGAATAAAAATTAGCAGTCATCAGAATCGAGCATTTATATCAATCACTCCTAATCTGGTCCTCAAAATGCCGAATGAGTCAAAGGCCAGTGGTTTAGTGAATATGTCAGCCAGCTGATTTTTAGTTGCTACATGATGTAGCTCAATGTCCCCTTTCGTAACATGGTCCCTAATGAAGTGATGCCTTATATCAATGTGTTTGGTTCTAGAATATTGGATTGGATTCTTAGAGATGCAGATGGCACAAGTATTATCACACATAATAGAAATTGTGCCCACAGGTAATCCTAAATCCAAGACTTGTTGCTTCAACCAAAAAACTTGGGCCACACAACTCCCTAAGGCAATGTACTCAGCTTTAGCAGTGGAAAGTGTAACTGAGTTCTATTTTCTGCTGGACCAGGAGACTAACGACTGTCCTATGAATTGACAAGTTCCAGAAGTGCTCTTTCTATCCACCCTACACCCTGCAAAGTTAGAATCAGAATATCCAATAATCTCAAAAAAGGTACTATGCCTAGGGTACCAGATTCCTAGGTTTGGGGTCCCTAAAAGATATCTAAGAATTCTCTTAACATCAGTTAGGTGGGACTCTTTGGGATCAGCCTGAAACCTAGCACAAAGACAGACACTAAATATGATATCAGGTCGGCTAGCAGTCAGGTAAAGCAATGATCCAATCATTCCTCTATACTTCTTCTGATCAATAGATTTTCCACTTAAATCCTTATCTAACTGAAAAGAGGAGCTCATGGGAGTGTTGATTGGCTTGGCTTTGTCCATTTCATATTTCTTCAAAATGTCCTTAGTGTATTTAGATTGATTGAGAAAGGTTCCATCCTCCATTTGCCTTATGCTAAACCCCAAAAAGTAGGACAATTCTCCCATCATACTCATCTCAAACTCCTTACTCATTATTTTAGAAAACTCATCACATAAATATTTATCAGAAGATCCAAAAATTATATCATCAACATAGATCTGGACAATGAGTAAGTCATCCCCTATTCTTCTCAGAAAAAAGGGTGGTGTCTACGCTCCCCTTAACAAACTCTCTTTTAAATAGGAATGTGCTAAGCCTCTCATACCAAGCTCTGGGTGCCTGTTTCAATCTATATAAGACCTTTTTTTAATTTGTAAACATGATTTGGATATTGGAAACTCTCAAAACCTGGGGGTTGTTCTACAAAAACATCCTCTTTTATTACCCCATTTAAAAAGGCACTCTTGACATCCATTTGAAACAGCCTAAATCCCTTATAACAGGCAAAGGCTAGAAGCATTATAATGGCTTCCAATCAAGCTACAGGGGTAAAGGTCTCCTCGAAATCAATCCCTTCAATCTGATTATACCCATTAGCCACCAATCTTGCCTTATTCTTAACCACCGCACTAGAATCATTCATCTTATTCCTAAAGACCCACTTGGTTCCCACTATACTTTCATTTTTAGGTCATTCTACTAACTCCCAAACATCATTCCTTACAAATTAATTCAATTCTTCTTGCATAGCTAAGATCCAAAACTCATCCGAAAGGGCTTGATTGATGTTGGTGGGTTCAGTCATTGAGATAAAGGCAGAGTGATTTACTTCCTTCCTAAGTCCATGCCTAGTCCTAACACCTTCAGAAGGGTCTCCTAAGATCAGTTCTTTAGGATGACTCGAAGAATATCTCCAATCTCTAGGCAGTGGGGTTTGAGGTTCTACCCTTTCCTCCAGATTTGCATTTTCAATCCCTTGGGTAATCTCCTCTACCTCTTCTTCTTCCTCAACTCTTGTCACCTTAGGATTAGATTCATTAAACATCACATGAGTTGTCTCTTCCACCACCAAAGTCCTCTTATCGAACACCCTAAAGGATTTCCCCACACTAGAATAGCCTAAGAACACTCCTTCATCAGATTTGGGGTCAAATTTTCCTAAGGATGATTTCCCGTTATTCAGAATGAAAATCTTACAGCCAAAGACATGGAGGTGGGATAGGTTTGGAGTTCTACCCTTAATAATCTCATAAGGTGTCTTGTTCAGATTTGATCTCACATTCACCCTATTTAGCACATAACAGGCAGTATTCACCGCTTCAGCCCAAAAGTATTTTGGAAGTGAATACTCAGCAAGCATGGATCTAGCGGCTTCTACTAAGGTCTTGTTCTTCCTTTCAGCTACCCCGTTCTGTTGAGGGGTCCTAGGAGCTGAAATATTATGACTAATCCTTTGCTCCTCACAGAAACTTCCAAACTTCACATTTTCAATCTCTCCATTATAATCACTATGAATAGTTAAGATCTCACAATCTAACTTCCTCTGAATCCAAGTGGAGAAGGACTTAAACTCATCAAATGACTCAAATTTGTGTGACAGAAATTTAATCCAAGTGAACCTCGATCAATCATCTACAATCACAAACCCATAGACTTTTCCCCCTAAGCTGGCAGTGCTAATGGGTCTAAAGAGATCCATGTGAAGGATTTTTAAAGGTCTAGAGGTGCTAATGTCCTTAATAGAGTGAAAAGAGGACTGTACTTGCTTTCTTAACTAATAGGCATCACACAGGTGGTCCCTAGTGAACTTAAGCTTGGGCACACCTCTAACTAAGTCCTTTTGGGTGACTCTCCTAAGGGTTTTCATACTGGCAAGACACAATCTCCTATGCCACAACCAAGACTCATCAGCAACAGTTTTTAAGCAAATTAAATTTTTCAGCTTTAATGCAACTTACATCCAACTTGTAGACATTGTTGATCCTTTGTCCCTGCAAAATAACTTTATCATTTAAGCTTAAAATGCAGCAAGTGGGCAGGAATTTGATGCTGTATCCTTTGTCACAGAGTTGACTGATGCTCATCAAGTTATGTTTCAGTCCATCTACAAGCAAAATATTGTAAATCATAAAACCCTTTGAATCACCAATTATACCTGAACCTACCACCCTCCTAGTGGTGTTATCTCCACGTGTAACCTTGCCTCCAGCCATGGCCTCCAACAAAATGAACTGATTTACATCTCCAGTCATGTATCTAGAACATCCGCTGTCTAGGTACCACATGCTCTCACGAGATCTTGTGTGAGAGCACACCTACAAAATTATCAAATATCAGTTTTAGAAACCCAAACAGGTTTGGGTTCCTTCTTATGAAAACAAGAATGCAATGCATGTGTGCTGTGCTATGAAACAGGCAATTTGGACCTCCACACCCAATGTGTACTACGGTGAACAGTGCAGGTATGGGAAATGTGTCCTAACATGCCACAGGAAAAACATCTAACTCCAAGAAAAGGGTTAACTAATCTATGTGGGTGAGAGTGCCTCTTCCTAGGTCTGTATAAAACATGCTTTGATGATTTTAAAATGGATTCTACAAAAGGAGGAGGTGCATAAAACTATGCAAACGTAGGAGGTGTTTCATGTTTCTCAAATGCATTGATCTTAACTTTTAAAAATTTATTTTATTTCTTTAAACTTGCAATTTTAAATTTCAAAGCACCATTGCTACTCTCCACTTCACATGCCATGTTGTCCAACTCTTTAAAAGCTTTTTCTAAATCAATATGGGTGGTTTTCAGTAAATCATGCTTAACAAATAAATTAGAATGCTTTTTATTCAGTTCATCAAATTCATCAAGTAAAGATATTTGATTGCTATCAATAGTGGAATGATCCTTAATCAAAACATCATGCTCTTTTTGTAAAGTCAAATAATCCAGTTTCAAGCTAGCATGGATTTTTTTAAGCTTCCTATTAGATGCATGAATTTTTTTAGATATTTCAAGTAATTGATCGTAAGTAAGCTCACATACCTCTTCCTGGTAAGACTGACCAGGATGATCATTAGCTATCAGACACAGATTTGTTTCCTCCTCTTCAGCTTCAGTCTCAAAAGAGTCGGATGCAAAATCTGTCCAGAACGCCTTCTGAATTTTCTTTTTATCCTTCCTGAACTTATGTTTCTCCTCACCCTTCTCCTTGCTTGGGTGAGCTTCAAGTGTAGGACAATCAGCCTTAATGTGTCCAGGCTTCCTGTATTCAAAACAAACAGTGTCAGATGAACCCTTAAAATTTCTGTTGGACTTACCCTTGTTCCACTTCTGAAAGTTCTTGTGTTTCTTCCTTAGAAAGCTTTTGAATTGCCTAGTGATCAAGGCAACGTCATCGCTATCAGACCCGAAAGCACTAGTGTCACTCTCGTTATCCTTCAGTGCCACTATTTTCTCCTTCCTCTTCTCACCTGCATCAAGCTATCTTTGGTTCACCCCTTGCTAGTAAGCAATGAGTGATCCAAGTAAGCTATCAATAGAGTAAGTATTCAAATCTTTAGATTTAGTGATTGCAGTTATCTTAGCATCATATGAAGAAGGCAGACATCTAAGAATTTTGTTCACTCTTTTGTAGTTTGTAAGTTCTCTACCTAAGGTATGCAAAGAAGTGACAATTTGAGTGAATCTTGTATACCTTTCAGAAATGGTTTTAGTAGGTTTCATGCGAAAAAATTTATAGTCATGAAGAAAAATATTTAATCTTGATTGTTTGACTTCAGTTGTACCTTCATACGTGATACATAATCTATCCCAAATTTCCTTACCAGTTGTACACGTAGAGACACGCATGTAATCCTCAGATTTTAAAGCACAGAAAAAATAATTCAAACATTTAGCATTCAATTATGCTAAGTCACGATCATCAAAAGTCCAATCAGTAAAGGGCAGTCCAGTTTTAACGTTGTTAATCATCCTAAAAGGTGGTTCGTATCCATCCTTAACTCGCATCCACATGCGATAATCAATTGATTGAAGAAAAGTGGACATGCGAGTTTTCCAAAAATTAAAAGGTATGTTATCAAATAATGATGGTCGTGTAATTGAATAACCTTCAGCAATATTAGGATTACCAAAGTTATCCATGGATCAAATTCAAAAGTTTTTAAACTTAAATTTTTAATCCCACTCTGATACCACTTAAAAGTTCGATAGGGATGTTAAGCCCTGATGAACTAGTCCCGAGGCTAACCAAGAGGGGGGGTGAATTAGTTATTTAAAAATTCGAGAGCAACAATAAAAATCTTTTCTATGATATGCAGCGGAAACAAGTAAATACACAAACGAAAAGATTAAACACAAATTTCACTCAAGCAGATAATCATAGAAAACTAAAGTGCAGAAAGTAATAAAAAAGAACACACCAGATTTTTATAGCGGTTCAGTCAACTTGACCTACGTCCACTCCCCGGAGCCTCCCCTCCGGGTATTGCACTAACTCAAAGTGTCTCTCATTTTGCTCCCACAACAAGGCGGAGAAGCCTGTACAAAAACCTCCTTTCCACCGACACGGTGAGGTAGAGAACCTAACCTCCTTTTGCTTCCTCCTGAAGCAGGCAGAGAATCTCAGACTCCTTTTGCTTCCTCCTGAAGTGGGCAGAGAACCCCAGATCTTCTTGCGAATGATCCTCTCCCAAAGAACACCAACATGAAAGATGATGAGCAGAGAAGATGACTTTGATCCTTGCTTGGAGCAACCTTCGTGACCCCTCACGAACTCCACTCATAAGATCCTCTCTCTCTCCCCCAAACTCTCTCTCTCTCTCTCTAGGGTTTCTCTGGAAAGGAAAGTGGCAAAAGATTTTTCTTGTTGAAAGAAAAAGATCTTTTATAGGAGGGCTCAAAATTTGCCCTAAATCTCAACTGGTCGGCCTAGATCGTCCAGGGCGATTATCGATCGTCCTGTACGATCAGTTCAAAATCAGCTGTTTTAGCCTGGACGATCTGGCTCTTCTGAACGATCAGTGAAAAAAGTTATTCATATCGTCCCATACAATTTTGCGATCGCCCGGGATGATTAGTGTAAATTTAGGAATTTCATCCAGAAGACCGCTCTGGTCATCCAGAGAAACTTGTGCTGGACGACCCAAAAATGACTTGATCGTCCGGGATGATAAGGATATCGTCCTGTACGATTAGTTCAAAATATGCCCAAATCATCCTAAGCACCGCTCTGGACGTACAAGTGAAACACATTAGACGATCATGATTGTCCAGGCCAATCCTGCGATCATCTAGGACAATATGATCGTATCAATCAAGTATTAATTGCTTTCCTTAATTACCAGACTAATTTAGGCATGATTGTACTAGATCGTCCAGGATGATACACGTATCGACCGGGACGATCAAACCAAATATCTTAAAATAAAAATTTACCTAACTTGATCTGGCGGTTGAGAATTTTTCATTTGAGCATATCGTCCCATACGATGTATGGATCATCCAGGATGATTTTCTTAATCAGATAGACTTAACTTGGTCGCCCTAATTAGGGTTTCTATTTTTACTTGATCGTCCAGGACGATGTGAATATCGTCCAGGATGATATGAACAAAAATTAAACAGAAACTCTAATTCACTCAAGCTCCCCCCCTGAGTGTGTGTGTGCAAGGTTACTTTGCTAGGGGATCAGTTACATTACAATTGACTCAAGAAAAAGAAAACAGTACATTTGGACACACTTGGACCCGATCTTGAGTTGGCCTGAGTTGCTCTTGATTTTTTATACCTGAAATGGGTTAGCCAAGCAACGCATAATAGAAACATGTTTGTCATCATCAAAACCAGATTTGTAACATGTGGGCTGATGGGAATTCATTTAAGTACTTTGGTTTCATGTTATCCTCGACTAATCCATGGGAAATACTGATTGGGAGTTATAAAGAGTTGTTACTATGCCGACGAGCAAGGAGTGATGTTTCTTTTTATTAATCCAACGATCATTGATTACTAATTATTGATTATCGACTACTAGAAAAACACCACATAAGCCTGAACTCCTTGTTTAGTGTGATTACTAGAATGCATGTTACTATAGAAATGTTGATGTACTATTTTATTATTCTATTATTTTCTATTCTACTGCTACTATTCTAATTTCTTATTACTATCACAAGTTTTATAGATACTGATACGATTACTAATGATCCTGATATTATTATTGATACTACTGATTCATTGTCATTATTAATATATATAATTCTCTATTTAATGATTTATTATTTCTTTTAAGTACATGATACTAAGTAAGTGATACTGAGTATGTAGTATAAGATATAGATTGGATTTTGATATAGAATGATTGACCCTTATGTGTATATTGATTTAATTGTATTGTATTGTTATAGATTCTAATAGTGTGGTGGGGACTTACTCCTAACCATAGAGCATCAAAAATTAAATTTATAGTAGGGTGGTGCCACAATGGGCACGCTCTATCACTAGTGGATCTAATCATAAGGGAAGGAAGCACGATGACTCACACCTAACCTTAAGGATAAAAAGGATTTTGATTTCAAATAGAGATTTGAATTTGGAGGATTTCTAAATATAATTTGATTTTTTTTTTTTAATAATTTGGAGAGTTTTGAATTCAAGTTTTTTGAATTGAAGAATTTTCTTTGATTTTAAATTTGATATTTCCCTTGCCTATCCTTTAATAAATTGTGTTAATGCTAGGGCGTTCCCTGGAAGCGACGCACTGT
This sequence comes from Dendrobium chrysotoxum, assembly GCA_019925795.1. Lineage (NCBI taxonomy): Eukaryota > Viridiplantae > Streptophyta > Magnoliopsida > Asparagales > Orchidaceae > Dendrobium > Dendrobium chrysotoxum. The sequence continues at coordinate 45,219,476 of CM034297.1, read as the reverse complement.
ATGGCCTGAATACAGTGAAAAGTGTGCAAGGGCCGCTGCATCGGTGCCCGGGTGCAGTGTTAAATAGGCAAGGGTTCCAACATCAACGACGGATGTGGGCAAAGAAGCTAGTCCATGATACTAATATTAGGATAGGAACTTGGAATATAGGTTCCCTTACAGGAAGATTAATGGAATTAATAGATATTATGATTCATAGGAAGATAAATATTTTGTGCATTCAGGAAACTAAATGGGTTGGAGAGAAGGCTAAGGAGATTGATAGTTTAGGATTTAAAGTTGGGTATTCTGGTAAGAGTCGTACTAGAAATGGTGTAGGCGTGATTATAGATAAGAGTTTGAAGGATAATGTTATAAATATTAATAGAATTGGAGATAGAATTATGGCTTTAAAGATTGTTGTTGATGCTAAGATTATTAATATTATAAGTGCTTATGCTCCTCAAGTAGGTTTGGATATGTGTTCAAAATTAAAATTTTGGGAAGATTTAGAAGAATTAATTCAAAAGATACCTCTCGAAGAAAAAAATTTTATTGGAGGAGATTTAAATGGACATGTTGGTAGAGAGGTAAATGATTTTAAAAGCATTCATGGTGGATATGGGTTTGGAATGACTAATGAAGGTGGTAAGACCATACTAGATTTTTCTTTAGCTTATGATTTTTTAATTGCTAATACCTTATTTAAGAAAAGAGATGAGCATCTCATCACTTATAAGAATGGTTATAGTAAAACTCAGATTGATTATTTTCTTATAAGAAAAGTAGATCGTTTAGATTGCAAAGATTGTAAAGTTATTCCGAGTGAAAGTTTATGTACCCAACATCGCTTATTAGTTTTAGACTTTAAGATGAAAGGACAGAAAATAAAAAATAAAGTAAAGCGATTTTCTAGGATTAGATGGGGGCATTTAAAGAATAGTAATAAAAATATTTTTGAGAGTAAGATTTTAGATTCTAAGATTTTATTTGTGCATGAGGATGCTAATGTTATGTGGGAAAAAGTGGCTAGTGATATTAAAAATATTGCTAAAGATGTGTTTGGAGTATCAAAGGGAAAAGCCCCTAATAGTAAAAATAGCTGGTGGTGGAATCCAATTGTGCAAGAAAAGATAAAAAATAAGAAGATTTGTTATAAAAATTGGTTTAGATGTAAAAATTTTGATAATTGGGAAAGATATAAAGAGGCATGTAGGGATTCTAAGAAAGCAATATGTGATGTAAAGATCTTAGCTTTTAATGATTTATATAATAGATTAGATACTAAGGAGGGAGAAAGATATATGTATAAGCTAGCCAAATAAAGAGATAGGAGTAGTAAGGATTTAATTCAAGTGAAGTGTATTAAGGATGAAGATCAAAAAGTACTTTTCTTAGAAGATGATATTCAACAAAGGTGGATGAGATATTTTGATAAACTTTTTAATGAAGATTGTAGGAATACAATTGACTTTAGTGACCTTAGCATCCTAAATGAAAATAAAGATTTCTGTTTTTATCGGCGTATTAGTAAAACCGAAGTTAGAGAGGCTTTAAAGAAAATGAAGTGTGGAAAAGCTGTTGGACCTGATGATATCCCAATAGAGATGTGGAAATGCTTAGGAGATGAAGGAATTTCTTGGCTAACTAAACTTTTTAATAATATTTTGAAGACTAAAAAGATGCCAGATGCGTGGAGAATGAGTGTATTGATTCCTATTTATAAGAATAAAGGTGATGCACAAGATTGTGCGAATTATAGAGGAATTAAGTTAATGTGTCACACTTTAAAACTATGGGAGCGAGTTATGGAGCGTAGGCTGCGGCGTGATACTAATGTTTCTCAAAATCAATTTGGATTCATGCCTGGTAGGTCTACTATGGAAGCCATACATTTATTGAGAGGTTTGATGGAGAAATATAGGGAGAATAAGGAGGATCTACATATGATATTTATTGATTTAGAGAAAGCATATGATAAAGTTCCAAGAGAAGTGCTATGGAGAGTTCTTGAAAAGAAAGGAGTTAATAATGCTTATATTCAAATCATTAAAGATATGTATGAAGGAGCTACTACTTGTGTTCAAACACAAGGTGGTTTGACCAAGTATTTCCCTATTTCGGTTGGATTACATCAAGGATCAGCTTTAAGCCCATATCTTTTCGCGTTAGTCATGGATGTTCTCACTAGACATTTACAAGAGGATGTACCCTGGTGTATGCTTTTTGCTGATGATATTCTTCTTGTTGACAAGACTAAAGAGGGAGTTGAAGGTAAACTTGAAGTCTGGAGATCAACCTTAGAGTCTAAAGGTTTTCGCTTGAGTAGATCTAAAACTGAATATATGGAGTGTAATTTTAGCAGTAATAGACCTAGTGAGGGGATTGTGACTTCGGGCGATCAAGTCATTAATAAGAGTACACGTTTTAGATATCTTGGATCTATTGTTCAGAGTGATGGCGAAATAGATGGGGATGTTATCAGTAGAATTCAAGTTGGATGGTTGAAGTGGAGGAATGCATCGGGCTTGTTGTGTGATAGAAAAGTCCCCCTTAAACTTAAGGGAAAAATCTATAAGATGGTGGTGAGACCTGCAATGCTTTATGGTGCAGAATGTTGGCCATTAAAAGAGAAGCATAATACTAAGTTATGTGTTGCGGAGATGAGGATGCTTAGGTGGATGAGTGGATTTACTCTTAGAGACAGGATACGAAATGAGCATATACGTGAAAAGGTTGGAGTAGCTCCAGTGGAGGATAAGATTAGAGAGAGTCGCCTTAGATGGTTTGGTCACATAAAACGGCGGCCTTCCGATGACCCAGTTAGGAAAGTAGAGGTATTAGATTTGACTTATGTTAAGAAAGGTAGAGGTAGACCTAAAAAGACTTGGTTAGAAAATATTAGAAATGATCTTTCTCTATTAGATTTAAACGAGAATTTGACTTTGAACCGGACACAATGGAGAAAAAGGATTCATGTTGCCGACCCCACGTAGTGGGACAAAGGCTTGTTATTGTTGTTGTTATTGTTGTTGTTGTTGTTGTTTAAATTTGATATTTATTAGGCGTGGCACATCTTGAAGAATCACCCTAATGATAGAAAACATCAGGTGGTATCATTCATAATCAATCAATTGATATTAACCTCCTTCATAGATCGTCTCTATGATGAATAATCTAGTCAACATTTATTCAAACTTTCCATCAATTTTGTGATGGGTTAAAATAGGCCTCTGAAACTAAGACCAAGCCTCCTACTTGGAAAGTTCTAGGGTGACATAATTTATCTTGACCTTAAATCATTCATGACTTAAATAATTTTAAATTTTAATGAGCTTGTAAGTGACACTCTGCAAGGCCCTCGACTTCCTCCAGTCAGATTCAGGCACTTTGTTCAGTTATGATTTATTTTTGAATGAAAATTTCCAGCGATATAAATCACACCTCTAGATGGGAATGATCTTGACCCAGCATAGAATGTGATTTTGTGAAGTGGATTCTAAAGAAAATGATGCTATGTGTAAGGGCTTACACATATCCCTCCAGAATGAGATTTAAATTTTTATCATGGAGTAGAAGATATATTCTTTTTATTGAAAAATTTTCCTCTTGATCATTTGGATCCTAGCAAAATGACAAATGGGAAGCCATTTAAAAGTACAGTGAGAAGTGGTTTGACACCAACTGACCCAAAAAGGTTTACAGATTTAGATTTTGTTGACCCAGATCAAGTTTCATAGAAACAAAACTAGGTTCTCCTTTATATATTTTTTAAATTAAAATCAATTTTAAAATATTTAAGTTAGAGAGAGAAATTTAATCTTCTCAATTCTCTTGCATGATATTTTTTTATCTAATAGACTATCCACGCATGATGATGAATATACATTCAAAATTTTTAAAGTTAAGCATCTAAGGATGAATGGGCTATTTAAAATTTAAGAATTTGAAAAGAATGAAGCCTCTTACTTATTTATTTAGCAAATTTTGCGCATCTTTCATATTTTTGGCACACTTTGCACAACTTTTCATTTTTTTGGCATACTTTGTGCATCTTTTAATTTTTGTTAATTTTGATAAGAGGCATCCTTTTTATAAAACCTTAAAATGATTATTTTCAATAGTAAGATCACCATCCAAATATAAGAGAAAAAAAATTGCTCTCTTATATAAGAAGGAATAATCTACAAAACAGACCCAATCTTTTGATAAGAATGTCAACTTGACTAGGAAAATTATTGAATAGATTTTAAAAATGCAAGAGACGCCGCAAGATTGAAAATTGCAAGAAGATTGAAATGATTTTTATTTCTAAAGCCAACTTGAGTTTGATATAGAATTTAATTCAAATCAACTCGCATAAGCAGTGGTAGGGAGGAAGCTTTAGGTATATAGTGGTGTCAGCCATAGCTTCTTCTATTTATAATTTAAGTAGAGGTCAATTTCCATTAAAAAGGATGAATCAACTATCTTCTAATGAAAATTAGGACCCAGTACAACTGAGAAATGACATACATTCCTTATAAATTGCAAGTCTATGTGGCAAAACCCCATGAATATGAAATTAAATTTCTATAATCTCTTAAGAGGAAGAGACTATCATGGGGTCTATACTATCCCTAGGTGATGCTGCAACATCTTATAATGATGCATATCAATCTAAAAATCTATCTCGATATGACCCATTTGAAAGTTAAATTTCAAAGATATCACTATATTATAAGATCTTATATTCTACAACCATTTTTCTTTTTCTTATTTTCCCTCCCTAATTTCTAGTGACTTAGCAATTACGAGAGTGATACCCCTAGGGATTCCTATGCCTCATCCTCTATAGATAATGTAGAGGGGCACGTATAATAATGTGATCTAACATCCTCCAATAGAGTGGATAGATCATAACCCTCAACTGGGGGCCTATGGTTTATCATTGGTGATTACTCATTTCATTCTTGGTCGATCTTTTCTATACAATAGTCAAAAGGGCATGGTGGAGATCATGCTATTCTCCTCATAACCTACCTCCCTTGGGTTAAAAGAAAAGGGTGGAAATAACTTCCATCGATAGAAAATAATCAAGAAACAAATAAACCAATCAAAAATAAAAATACAAACAATAAAACCTTACAATCAACCTAAGAACATAAATAAACATACAATTACACAATAAAATAAGTTTGCAGAATTTTAATTTAAGCATTAAGATCGATCACACCTAATCTTGTCTTTAAAGTGCTAAATGTGTCAAAAGCCAGTAGTTTTGTTAAAATGTCTGCAAGTTGATTTTTCATAGCAACATGATGCAATTCATTCTGTCCCTTAGCTACATGATCTCTAGTGAAGTGATGCCTTACGTCTATATGCTTGGTTCTAGAATATTGAATAAGTTTCTTCAAAATACATGTGACACTCATATTATCACATAAAATTAGAATTATGCCAATAGAAAATTATAAGTCAATCAATTATTATTTTAACCGAAGAACTTGTGCCACACAGCTACCTAAGGCAATGTATTCTGCTTCAGTAGTAGAAAGGGATACTAAATTTTGTTTCCAACTAGACCAAAAAACTAAAGAATTTCCAATAAATTAATAAGTTCTAGAAATACTTTTTCGATTAACCCTACATCCTATAAAATTTGAATCAGAATATCGAATGATTTCAAAAGAAGAACTATGCCTTGGATAACAAATCTCTAAGTTTTGAGTTCCCAAAAGATATCTCAGTATTCTTTTAACTGCTGTCAAATGTGATTTCTTTGGATCAGATTGAAATCTAGCACACAAATAAACACTAAATATTATATCTGGTCTACTAAAAGTCAAGTAAAGTAATGATCTAATTATTCCTCTAAATTTCTTTTGATCAACAAATTTTTTTTTAGGGTCCTTATCTAACTGTACTGAGGAACTCATTAGTGTAGTTACTGATTTAGTATTATCCATTTCATATTTCTTGAGGATATCCTTAATATACTTTGACTGACTAAGAAAAGTTTCTTCCTCACTTTACTTTATGCTAAAACAAAGAAAATAGCTCAAATCTCCCATCAAACTCATTTCAAATTCACTACTCATTATTTTTGAAAACTCATCACAAAGATTTTTATTGGTAGATCCAAAAAAAATGTCTTCAACATATATTTAAATAATGAGTATTTCTTCTCCTATCCTTTTCAAAAAGAGAGTGGTGTCCACACTTCCTTTAATAAATGATCTCTCTAATAGGAAAGTGCTTAACCTTTCATACTAAGCCCTAGGTGCCTGTTTCAATCCATATAATATCTTTTTTAATTTAAAAATATGATTAGAGAATTTAAATTTTTAAAACCCGGAGGTTGCTCAACATAAACATCCTCTTGTATCACCCTATTCAGAAAGACACTCTTAACATCTATTTGATATAGTTTAAAACCTTTGAAATAGGCAAAGGCTAACAAAACCCTAATTGCTTCAAGTCTAGTTACAGGGGCAAAAGTTTCTTCAAAATCAATTTCTTCTATTTGATTATACCCCTTGGCCACCAATCTAGCCTTATTTCTAATCACAACTCCTAAATCATTCATTTTATTTTTGAACACCCACTTAGTTTCAACAACACTTTGATCCTTAGGCCTTTCAATCAATTCTTAAATATCATTTCTTATAAATTGATTCAATTCTTCTAGCATGGCCAAAATCCAAAATTCATCCAAAAGTGCTTGATTTATATTAGTGGGTTCAACCATCGATATAAAGGTAGAATGATTCACCTCTTTGCTAAGTCCATGCCTAGTCCTAACACCCTCATTAGGTTCACCTAAAATTAATTCTCTAGGATGATTCTTAGAAAATATCTATTCTCTAGGCAAAGGGTTTTCTTTTTCTACGTTCTCTTTCAAATTTGTCTTTTTAATTTCACGGGAGATATTTTCAATATGATCTTCTTCCAACCTTGGCTCTTTCGATATGCCAAATTCATCAAAAATAATATGTGTGGTCTCCTCAACTACCAAAGTTCTCTTGTTAAAAACTCAATAAGATTTTTTAACACTATAATATCCAAGAAAAATTTCTTCATCAGATTTTGGATCAAATTTTTATAAAAAAGTTTTACCATTATTATGAATGAACACCTTACATCCAAAAATATGCAAATGTGAAAGATTTGGTGTTCTACCCTTAAGAAGTTCATAGGGTGCTTTGTTTAACTTGGATCTAATGTTCACCCTATTCAGAACATAACATGCCGTACTAACCGCTTCAGCCCAAAAATATTTCAAAAGCGAGTATTCTGTCAACATGACTCTAGCAACTTCTATCAATATTCTATTCTTTCTTTTAACTACCCGATTCTGCTGAGGGGTCCTAGGTGCTGAAAAGTTATGATCAATTTCTTGTTCTTTACAGAAATCTTCAAATGTTTTATTTTCAAACTCTCCTCCATGATCACTTTAAATTGACAAAATTTCACACCCTAGTTTCCTTTGAATCCAAGTAAAAAAACTTCTAAATTCATCAAATGATTCACTCTTATGAAATAAAAATTTAACTCAAGTGAATCTTGAAAAGTCATTAACTATTATAAATCCAAACACTTTACCTCCTAGACTTATATTGCTAACTGGTCCAAAAAGATCCATATGAATGATTTCCAATGGTATGCTAGTTCTAAGATCCTTAATGGAATGAAAGTAGGACTTCACCTATTTTTCTAATTAACAGGTATCACACAGGTGATCCTTAGTAAATTTTAGTTTAAGTATTCCTCTAACCAATCCATTTTGGGTAATTTTCTTTAAATTTTTCATGCTTGCGTGACAAAATCTCCTATGTCATAATCATGATTCATCAGTAATTATTTTGAGACAAAAAGTATCAAAAAATTTAATAAAATTCAAATCAAGCTTGTACACATTATTTATCCTAATTCCATGTAAAATATTGATTCCATTTTGGCCTATTATGCAGCTAGTGGGAAAAAAATTTACACTATACCCCTTATCACATAGCTGACTAATACTCAACAAGTTATGCCCTAAGCCTTCTGCCAATAAGATATTTTTAATGAAAAAATTGTTCAAATTTTTAATCATACATGTACATACCACTCTCTTAGTGGTATTATCTCCAAGTGTTACCTTGCCTCGATTCCTGTCTTCCAACATTATAAATTGATTTGAATCTCCAATCATGTGCTTTGAACATCCACTGTCCAGGTACCAAATTCTCTCATGAGGTCTTGTATGAGAGCATTTTTCTTCTTAATCTGACTGATCAAGATTGTCGGCTATTAAACACAAATTAGTGACTTCATCCTCTACTTCTATTTCTGAGGAATCTAAAGCTGAGTCCGCCTAGAATGCTTTCTATAAGTTTTTCTTTCCCTTCCTAACATTGATCTTCTTCTCAACCTTCTCCTTGCTAGAATTAGCTTTGAGATTCAGGAAATCAGATTTGATATAACCAGGCTTCTTATATTCATAGAAAATTACATCATTAGAAGCTTTAGCATTTTTGTGGAACTTACCCTTATTCCACTACTGACGTCTCCTTTGCTTCCTCTTAAGAAAACTTCTGAATTATCTTATCATTAAGGCATTATCATCTTCATTCTCTAGGTGAGACTGATCACTATCCGAATCATTCACTTTCAATGCAATATTTTTCTCCTTCCGCTTGTCACCTGCATCAATCTGTCTTTGAGTCACTCCTTGCTCATAAATAATTAGTGATCCAAGAAGATTATCAATAGAATAAACATTTAAGTCTTTTGATTTTGTTATAGCAGTTATTAAGCAGTAAGCAAATAAATAATTTTATTTAATTTTTTAACATTTGTTAGTTCCCTACCTAAAGCATGCAATGAAGTGACTATTTTTATAAAATGAGTATACATGTTACTGATTGACTCATTTAATTTCATGCAAAAAAGTTCATAATCATGTAATAAAATGTTGAATCTAAATTGTTTCACCTCATTTATTCCTTTTTATGTAATGCAAAGTCTATCTCATATTTCTTTCCAGATTTATAGGTTAAAACATACATATAGTCCTCAGATTTTAGTGCACAGAAAAACTATTTAAGCATTTAGAATTTAACTAAGCTAGTTCTTTTTCTTCTACTATCCACTCATTAAATGGTGTTTCAACTCTTATGCCATCAACAAGTCTAGTGGGACTAGTGTAACCTTCTTGTACTAAAATTCGCATGCGATAGTCAAATAATTGAAGAAAAGTAGACATATGTGTTAATCGAAAGGGATGTTATCAAATAATGGGGGTCTTGTGATCGAATATCCTTCGAGTGTGTTACGATTTCCAAAATCATCCATGATCATTTCAAAACTTTTTCTAAAGCTTAATTTTTGAAAGTAAGCTCTGATAGCACTTGTAAAGTCCAAGTAGGTTGTTAAGCCTAAGGCAATTGTCCCAATGCTAACTAAGAGGGGGGGGGGTTGGTAATTAAAAAAATTTCTTGGTTATTTAGAAAATCGATTTAAATAATTTGAGCATAGTTATAAATTTTTTTAAAATAATTTTTTAACCACATAAAATGAAAAATGTGAAAAATAAAAAAGTGGTAAAAAGTAAAGAATAGAAGACATCAGATTTTATAGTGGTTCAGTCCAACAAGAGCTATGTCCACTCCTTAGAGACTCCTTCTCTAGGTATTGCACTAAACACTAGTGACTCTCCTTTAGCCCCCACAGTAAGGTGGAGAAGCCCTTACAAAAATCTCTCTTCCACCAACCTGGTGCAGCAGAGAACCGTCATCCTTTTTTATCCTCCTAGTGAAGGCAGAGAACCAACCATCCTTTCTCACCCTCCTGGTGATGGCAGAGTACCAACATCCTTTTTTACCCTCCTGGTGACGGCAAAGCACAGGATCTCTTCCCAAAGATCTTCTCTCAAGAGTCTTCAAAAAGGTAGGGCAGAGATTTGAAGTACATACAAAGAGATCCTTACCTTTGGGCAAACTTGTGAATCCTTCACATTTTCAACTTGCAAGATCTCTTAATTTTTACTCCCAAACACTCTCCCAAAACACACTCTCTATCACTCCCAAGAAGAAATTCACAGAAGGATTGGAGATAGTCAATTTTTTGACACTTATATATAAAGGACGAGAAAAATAGTCTAGAAAACTATAAATTTCAAGTATGACGGACTTGGATTGTATAGTACGATCATATTTTGTACATACGATCAGTGTAAAAAGTGGTGTACGATGCTGTATAAACCTCATTTCATACACTGATCATCGTTTATACAAACCAACATTGTACAGTATGATCAGTTCAAAAAATGTTGAGTTCATACAGGACGAACATGTATGAACTTGATTTTATACTCTGACCTGCGTCTAGTATGAACCCTTTTCATACAGTACGATCTATTCAAAAAAAAAGTTGAGTTCATACAGGATGAATAGGTACGAACTTGATTTCATACTCTAACCAGCGTATGTACGAACCTTTTTCATAAAGTATGAACAGTACTTAGAAATTTTCCTTGACATGATCCAATTAAAACTGTTCTAGAGGAACACTCAGGACTACAATACGATTAGTTTTATACATATAAGTATTTTACACTCTCCTAGTGTGTGTGTGTGGTTTACCCAATTACAATCACACTCTCTCAGACTTAAAAAAATAAAAGAATTACAGACTTCAATTACAAGAACCCTAATCTAGTCTATCTTGAAGTCTTCGGTAGTCTGGAGTATGATTTTCCTGAAATGTTAGTACACACAAGCAACACAAATAATATTTCCAATATATGTTAGGAGAAACAATAATCAACACAATAAGATTTCGGAATCATCAAAAACACACATGATATAAAAACATAGTTATGAAAACTAAGTTACAACATTCTCCATCTCTTCATGTGGTTTTCTTTCTTGTTTATTTGTTGGCTTTCTTTGCTTTTCCCTGTTGCTATGTCGAATTGTTTTAAACGTATTGATCCTGGATTTCTTGTTAGTAAGAATCGCTCTAAATCCTTTAAGGATATTTTGTCTAGCTCTGATGCTTCGAAGGTGTTTCCGAATTTGCAAGTTACTACACTTAGGGGTTTGGTGGCATTTTGGATCTCGGAGGAAGAAGTCCTTCATCTTGCTAAGCCTTTTGAATTTGCTTTAGTTGGGAAATTTTTTCTTCGGCGCCTAGTGTTAGATTTGATTAGGAAGTTTTTTTTTAACCTTAAACTGACGAGTGAGTTCTCTATTACCCTTTTAGATTAGAGCAATGTTTTGATCAAACTCTTTAAGGATCTCGACTATGGAAGAGTTTTTTACGCATAGATTGTATTTCGTTAATGGTTGTTTTATGAAATGATAAAATGGACGTCGTTCATTGATCTACCGGAGGTGTCTCCGATCGTCCCTGTCTGGATTTCATTTTTGAAGCTACGCCCACATCTATTTTCTCCTCGCATTCTTTTTTGTTTGGGTTCTTTATTTAGCCATCCGCTTCACACTGACAATGCCACTGTTATGGGTTTGAGGTCGTTCGTTGCTTATATCCTTGTGGAAATGGACATTTCTAAGACTTATCCAAATTCTATTTAGCTTGGTCCTTGGAAATTTCTCTACATTCAAAAAGTTGTTTTAGATGGATTTCCTAGTTTTTGTGTTTATTGCAAAGCTATGAGACATATAAGGTCTGAATGTATTAAATTGCATCCTCATTTAAGGAAGGCTGAAGTGCCTACGTCTATTCACCCTCCTATTGGCTATGTCACTGCTCGCATTCTGGATCCTATTTATTTGGCTCTAGATGATCCTTCTTTTCCTGTGAATAACATGCTTTTAAATAAAGAACCCTTCGCTTGTTCCCCTACCACTGCTATTATCAACCCTAATGTTATTGAGGACCTGGATAATGTGCCTTTGAATGTTCATAATGATGTGCTTGATAATCTGCTCGTTGGAAATGAATTAGTGGCTTCTCCTATTAAACTGTTATCTGAAGGTGGGTGCGTTAATAATATGGTTGATTCTCCTCTGAACACTCCTTCTTTTACTAATTCTTTAAATAGTTTGGAAAGAGATTGTAATAGATTGGATAATCCTGATAATATTTTTGATAAGTCTGATAAGCATTTAATCTCTTCTTCTAATGATACTTCTATGTAAATTGATGGTTGTTATGCTGTGGGTAATTTAGTGGCTTTTACCTCTTAGCCTATGACTGATACTTTGGATAATACTACAGTGATTGGTGATGCTGACAAGGTGGGATTGGATGAGTCTCCTTTGGCTACTTTGGAACCTGTTGTGTTTCCTAATTATGTGGATGTGATCGATAAAGCGCCTTTTATTAATGTCCTGATTTCTCTTATTCTTGTGATGCTTTGCAAACTCAATTAGCTTTGAATTCTAAGGATACTTGTGTGGATCAATTTAATTGGCTAGATGAATGTCATTCTTCGGCTACCTGGGGTGGTGAGGTTGATAAGGTTGTGCCTGAGGAGGAGTTTCAAGCCTTATATGGCTTGAATGTGGTTCACATCGCTGATGAAGCCTTTTTTAAGGGTGCTTGTAAACAGAAGAAGAAAGAAGCTAAAAAAAAGTAATTTCGTTTGGTTGCTTGTGCCTCATTCTGGTGTTTGGTTGGTCTCTTGGCTGTGGTGGCTTTAACCGTCTATTGGTTTGGTCTCTTGGTTGTGGTTTTGGGTTTCCCTTTGTGGAACTTCTCTTGGCTGTGGTGGTTCGACCTCTTAGTGGGTTTGGTATTTTAGTTGTGTCTTCGGCTAGAGTTTGGTTGGTTGTTGGCTGTGGGTGCTGTTTGGGGGGTTCGGGTGGGGTCTGCTTGGGTGGTTTGTGGCTTTCTTTTGGTTGCTCGGCTGTAAGTTTATCTTCCGGCAGTTTGGTTTGGTTCTTGGTCTTCCCAAGCCTTGTCCCCTTGGGGTTGTTTTGGGTTGTCTTTGCTTGTTTTGTTATGTTCTTATTCTTTTTTGGAGGTTATTTTGTCTTGCAGGTGTTAGTGCGGTCTTCTCGTGCCTTCTCGGTCTCTCAAGTTGTGATGATGCTCTTCTTTTGGGAGTCTCTGTTCTCTCTGTGGTGGCCCCTGTGTTTGGCTAGCTATTGTCTAGATCTTTGTTTGTTTACATGCATTTTTTTATTTTTTTTTAAATTTTTTTTACATGCATTTATTTTGTTTGTTGTTTTGATTGTAATAGATGGATCATAAGCTGGTAGGTTTTTCTTCAAATGCTGTATTTATAGAGTACTCTTGGTCCTTTAAGGACTTGTATCTTTTAATTTCTATTAACATGTAGGCCCCTCCGTGGGTTTTATAAAAAAAAATGCGAAAAAATGCAAAATTTAAAAATTCTTAATTGAATATATAAAAATTATAAAAATACAAACCTAGTTACATTTGATTCATATTAAAATATAGACTGAAGAAAAATTAATAGTCATTAGGTTTCTCAAGATAAAATCAAATTTATATGAAAGCCAAATTTTGGTCAAATTAATACTTAATAAAACACTAAAAATCATATAAAATTCTAAATTACTTCGAACTTTTAAGAAACCTTCTTTAAACTACTTTTTACCTCATGTAGACACTTTCATGAAGAACTGAAGCCATTTAATCACTCAAAATTCAAACTCTAAGTACAACTTTAATGAAAAATCCCTTTTTAACCCATAACCATTGAAAACTCATAACAAATAATTAAAAATTATAAAATTCAAAATTTTATGAAATATTCTTGCGGTTGTTCTCAACCTCAATAAAATAATTTAAAGAATTTTCTAGGACCTAAAACAAATTTAAAACAAATTTCCTAAAACCTACCCAACAAGCTTAAGTAGAAATTCTTTAATAATTAAAAATCATAAAAATAAACTATGCTTTTATTTCATATATTCAAATGAGATAATTACATTTTCATGTGTTAGGACTTATTAGTGAATATGGTCTTTGCACATTAGACTTTATTCTCTAATTTGTGCTTGAGAATATCAAACTCTAACTTATACAAGTATACAACAAAACCTAAAATATAATTAAATTTCAGCATAAGATTTGAACTTAAACAATATTTAGATATTAAACAAATTAAATTTAGAAAATAAAACCTAAAACTAATAATAAGTTGATATCCACATAACCTAGCACGCACTAGTTTGTTGGTTAAGACAATGTGTCTTGCCCTCAGGTCAATGGAAAAATAAATACATGATCCAGAGCTTACTAAACATCCAAAATTATCTTAACCTAATTATCTTAACCATAATTTTCACATAAAGCAGAGCCCACTAAACATCCAAAATTATAATATTATGTGATTTGCAAAACATAACTTTTTCATTTCTACCAAAATAATTTTATATAACAGTTTAAAATGCTTTGTAAAATATATAAATAAATATTGAACTATCAAAAAAATATTTATAATTACACTAACTCTAGACAGACTCCAACCGTATCAATTCCGACTCAGTTGATTCTATCCCTTTTCGTGAAATAGTAGATATTTTATAGAGTGAACAATGAAATGCTTAGCAGGCTATCCTAGAATCTATTACATAAGTCAAAACCCATATTTGCAGTATACAAATAAAAGGTTTAAATAATATTTGTAGAACAATAGAAAATAACTTTACACTTAAAAAAATATTGTTATGGGGTTATTCATATTTATTTTCTTACATTTTCAGAAGAATAATAGTGGTGTAGCTTAAATTTGCATATGCATCAGAAATAACCTTCTAGTAGTTATCTCTTGGACACTTGACCTTATATATTGTAAACATTAACATACACATTCACATGGATGTCAAAGAAATATCACTTGTACTTGAAGTTATTTTAGTGAACAGAAGGTACAAAATATGAATTATGATATCCACTTGTTCGAGTTTTAAATTATAACTCTACTTCCATTTATACCTCTCAATGTCAACCTGCCTGCTCATAATAGATGAAAGAGACTTTGCCCGATTCCACTTATAACTCCACTTCCATATATAACTCCCTTGAACATCCAATAACTAGATAAGGCAGACGAGGCCAAAAATAAAAATTAAATAGAATATAATAGAATGGAGATGACCCCTATAACATTTTTTATTATGTACTTTAACATTTCCCACATCATAGATTCTACCATGACATGATATGCAAATACATAACTTATATATTTTACATGTAATTAACATTTAGCATGAACATACATATGTGTAAGTTATCACATGTATGATATTTTAGGATATAACGCATGTATAATTTTTCTTGGCATGACGTTAGTTTTGTTTGATAAAATTATGATTGTGTAAGTTTGATTTGAGCTTGGTTCGTTAGTTAACCAAATCAGGCTTAATCGAGTAATACTATCAAGAAGCATGATAGTTAGTTGAACAACTCATATTGAGCCTATTAATGAGTAGTAAGTTGAGCTTAAAAATTAGTGTTTTTAAAAAAAGAACTGTCAAATAAGCAAGTATTTTATCGAGTATAAATTAGTAGCTTGTGTTCACGAACAAAAAACTACCTAAAATAAAAAGAAAAATAAAAAAAACTCTCATAAAATCATATATTTAATAAATTTATAATCGAGCATTAAATTAGCTTATCAACGAGCTTATTCATGAAAGTTAAATGATATTGTTTATGATCATAAACAAAACAAGTATTTATAAAATTTGTTCATTTATCAATTGAGTATTTATAAAAGTATTATAATTAATTAAATAATTAAAAATAATTTGAGCATATTAGGAAAGAGAGATTTCACCACTAGCGGCTTTGTTCTTGTCTTGGTTGGTCCTAATAAAGTCGGATGTGACATGTCAGACAAATGACCATACCACAATGCTTCAGCCACATCACTTGCAGGAAAAATCAATAAAAATTGAGGGTCTCAATAAATAATTCAATCTATCAATCCAGCTCAAGTATGGGCTAAAAATTAAAATTTTTTATTCATTTAATTTAAATTGACCATAAATTTGACATGTGGGTATACCTTTTTTAATACCTTTTTTCTTTATTTTTTTTACACGTGGGTATAATTTTTTTATTTTTATAAAAACTTCTAAAATTTATAGTTAATAAATTATTAAAAATTCATTTTTTTATATCAAAATAAGTTAAGGAGTTGGGTTCGTGTCACTCGACTAGCTAGCGGGTTAGGTTCAAGTTAGTATTTTTGACTTATTTATTAAATGGGTTAGTTTAATTAACTGGATTTACGTCGAATTAATTGCGAGTTGAACTCAAATTTGATCCGTCAACCCAATTTTACACCCTAATAAAAATGGAAATAATACTAATCTACTGTCATCTTTGAGCACTACTATTTCTTCTTTTTCAAAGGAATTAAAAAATGATACCATTTCTCTAGAGTATAGCAATGGTGGTGCCAATCATCAATTGCTTTCACCTGCAGCATATATGACAAGCATACTCCTCATCCCTAATCAAATATTAAAAAAATTAGACAGCAAGCATCACAAAGGAATATTGACAAAATTGTATAAATAAATAATATTACTTTAATTTTAAAATAAATTTATCATTATGATTATTTTTTATCTGAATAGTCTAATGAAATTTATTTCGTAAGGAAATATTACCATTTTGCATTACAGGGAAGTGCATTGTAGAGCAATGGAATTCAATAGCTAACGTGACAAACCAATTTAAAGACAAAAAGGACCCATATTGCAATGTTGGTGTGATGGAATTAATAATGATGTAAAGTTGTTGGTGGCTATCACTTCAACACATTAAGGCTTCATTTGGGAAGACTTTCTTAGTTATAAAATTTTAATTTTTTTATTAGAAATTTGTTTTAAGAAGTAGTAAGAAAGCCATCTCCAAATGAAGCCTGATTCATGCCCCACATATATTGGTAAACTGTTCTTTTGAAGGTCTTTTAGTTATATTTAAGTATTGTAATGTTAAGTTAATGTAATGCTTTATTTCTATTTAATTTTTTGTTTCCATCATTATGTTTAGGGAAATAACTAATGTCATTTGCTACTGAAGACCAATTAATATTCCCTAATTTTCTTTTTTTAAGTTGTTCTCTTATTTAAAATAAAACTTAGGGGTTTTACGTATGTACCATAAACTTATGTGTTTATATATTTGGCATTTAAACATTTGTATTTACTTATATACTTAAATGTCTAAATCACATTAGAGTATATACATAAAATTAGGAAAACTTGCATGCCCAACTCTAAATGATGTGGAACAATTAAAAGTCTAGGGTTTACTATGTAACATATGATGTAGTGCACAAGAAAAACATACCAAAATTATAATCCAGAATATATCAAGTAGTAACCATGGTAAAAATTGTTGAAGATAAAAAACTTGCAGAAAGCAAGCAACGAGTACAAGAGGCAAGACAGATAATGAAAAACATGAATCAATTCATGAGCTTAAGTTGTTTTCTCATGCATCCCCCTGCATACTACAGTAACCTGATATATAGCTAGAAGAAGATACATGTTACATTTATAATCGGATGGTGCAGATTATTGATCAGGGATCAGATGGCTATTAGAGAACAATTCTGAAAAGTAGCAACCAAATGTGGCAAAGGAAGTGGAGCTGTGAGCCGTTTGCTTGATAACCTCTACAGCTTATCAGGAATTCTTATCGGCCTCCCTCAAGTTGACAATGGGTTGAATTGTTACCTTGTCTTGAAGTTGAGTGAACCGCAAATGAGTGAGAGGTTTTGTAAAGAAATTAGCTAGTTGATCCATGGAGGATATATGATGAACAACAATTTGATTGTGCTTTATACAATCCCGGATGAAGTGAACATCAATCTTTATATGCTTGGTCCGAGCATGAAAGACTGGATTATTTGCTAAAGCAAGCGCTAAAACATTGTTACAAAATAATTTTGTGGGATAAGAGAGATTGATACCAAAGTCAGAGAGAACGCTGCAAAACCAAAGAATATCACAGGTAGTGGTTGAAAGAGCTCGATATTAAGCTTCAGTGGAGGTCTGGAAAGAATAATTTGCTTTCTGACACTCCAAGAGATGAGTGTGGAGACAAGAAAGTAGAGTATCCAATGATAGAGTGACAATTAGTATAGTCAGTAGCCCAATTGGAATCAGCAAAGGCTTAAAGGTCTAAGCTGGATCAAGAAATGGGTAACCCAAATGAAATGGTTCCATTTATGTAACGAAGTGCCCTCTTTAGTAACTAAAAATGTAGAAGGTAGGGATGATGCATATGTTGACAGACAATTAACAACAAAGAGAATATCCGGGCGAGTTTGGATGAGGTACTTGTTGACCTCATTTTTGTATGAGGTCATCAGGATCCATCCAGACTCCTGTTTGTTGATTTGATGGTTGACAACCATCCAATTGTCAATCAATCCAAACTTTAATCTAGACTTTAATCATCCAGACTTCAATCCAGTCTTCAATCACACCACAATCTAGTCCACAATCTACACTTCAATCCAGTCTTCAATCACACTTCAATCCAGTCTCCATTCAAACTTCAAACATCAAGTCTTCAATCAAATTTTAATCAATCAGTTTGTCAATCATCATAGCCTACAATCTGGCTTGCAATCATCATCATCTATCTCTCTTTGAAATTAATATTGAACCGCATATGAATTAATTGAGGTTGATTTGATTACACACATTAAATTTGAGAATGTCTAGTTTGATTCAATTCAATTTAAGTTTTATTCCTTCTCGACGTTGTCATCGATTGTGAAATTGAGTCAATTAATTATTATTTTGAGTCGAGCGAAACCTAAATTAATCAAATCCCATTGAATTTTCATCAAATAAATTTGATGAAGCATCCTCAGAGTGATTTGAGTTAATTCTGATTGTATCTTTTCTTCAACGGCTTCGATTGACTCAATTCAGCCTATCTCAGCTTGGTATAAATTGAATCGAAGTCAATTTACTTGGATCAGTTCAGTTAAATGATTTCAATTCTAAATTTTGATCAATTTGGCTAATTGACTTAGCAATTTGGTGCTTCAAATTGATTTAAAATGCAACTTTCATCTTGGCCATTGATTTTGAAGGGCATGATGGTCATTTAAGCTTTCCTATATGACAAGATTTGAAGATGAATTAGGGCTGGCTATCATTCAAGAATACACATGACTCCATTCCCATAAGCAACTACCCCCTTAGAGATCCTAACACTTCATGTTTTGAAGCTGCTAGGGTCGGCCAAGAGACTCTTCTTCGATCTTTCATGCAATTCAGCTCTCTCTATCTCCTCATTCAACTAAGGAGATTCTCAAGCTCTCACCAACCGCTATCCTCTCCTTTTCTTTCATAGCAGCTAGGGTCAGCTGCTTGAAGGAGAGGAGTTCCAAGCTGTTTGCTTGCTGCTGGTGTTCAAGGAAGAAATAGGCATCAATTAGTTTTCCAAGTCTTATATCCTTGGATGCTTCTTTCTACAACATTTGATGGGCTTTCTTCATTGCACTGGCTTCAACATTGAGGCACCAAAAATGTGAAGAGAAATTGCCATCCATTCGGACAAGCAAGAGCAACAGCAGTTCTTTTGATATCAAGAAAGAACAGTTAGTTTTCTTCCTTCTTTGTATAAGAACATCGACGATAAGGATCATTTCTTTCTCCCAAATCCAATGGATACACCTTTTTGTTTATCAAAAATTAAATAGCTGCACTATTTTTCTATCCTTATAGATTGAATATGTGTGAATGTCTTTAGGAGTTCAATAAGCTTGTATATAAATTCTTTGAATCCAGCTATATATATGTCTTTTTGTTTTTTTTTTTAATCTCTGTTAGTGTGCATATTTCCAATCCTTTGTTGTAAAAGGCTGCAATTGGTGCTCATTGTAGTAAATATGTATATAGCCGGTTTTGGGCTTTGGCTTTATAAAAGTTTGGGATCTATTTTCAAGGGAAATGAATCTTTATGTGAACTTTCATTTTGAGTTGTAATATTTATTTCCACAAGCATAGTTCAGATATTTAGTTTTGCTTTTCTCAATGCTTGATAATTAGCCATCCCTTCATGTATATTCATGCTTTGATAGTGGCTAGATTTTTATGGCTTTGTTTCTTTCCTCTAGATCATCTTGATGGCAAAAGAAGCAATCAACGCTATGGCTTAGAGAAGAAAGGGAGAAGTTAGTAATCATTCCTCTTGAAGCAAATTCATTATGGAAGCATTAGAATTGGATTTCTGGTGGAAGTGTTTTGATCAAATTTCTTGTGGGAATATTTTGAAATAGTTTTGACAAAAGATATTCTTAGCAGCAATTAGGAGAGCTTAAATAAAATGCTTAAAAAATACGCCTAATTTCAAATTAGCGACAAAGATCGTCAATTATGATTCACATATCATCTTGTACGATTAGTACATAACAGCACTTTCAGCGAGTACGATTAGTATTGTCCTATACAATTAGTTCAAGTATTTGAAGGAATCATCATGTATGATATTTCTATCATCTTAGACGATTAGTTCATGAAAGATAACTTATCATTCAGTATGATGGCTGGCGATTAATTATCATTCCGTGTAGCACACGGTTCATCCAGTACGATGTAGAGGTATCATCCAAGATGATTAGTTGAAAAGTTAAAGTTTTTGTCATGTATGGTATGTGGAAATTAATTATCGTACCATGCAGAGCTCGAATTGTCTAGGATGATGGTCTTTGATCATTCTATACGATCTGATCGATCAATTTAACTATAATTAATCCCTTAATCAAGGGATTATTTTAGGCATGATTGTCATGGATTGTCCAAGATGATATAGATCGTCCTATACGATTAGAATAATTTTTTACTTATAAAATCTTGCCTAAATTATGATTGGCGGTTGTTTGTTCCAATTTGTGCTGATCATCCTATACGATCCAAATCGTCCAGGATGATTAGTTAACATAACTTAATTATTAGGGATGCCCTAATTAGGGTTTTTATTTTTAACTGATCATCTAGGATGATTTAGAATCATCCTGTATGATATGATTAAAAATCAAAAAACTCTTTAACTCAACAAAATTTCTCCCCCTCAGTGTGTGTGTGTAATGTTACTTAGCTTTAGGATCCATTCTAGTACATTTGACTTCAGAAAAGGTAAAAGATGCAATGAAATAGAAATTATAAACTGACTCAATCCTAGTCTACCTGATCTTGAGCTGATTGACATTCTAAGTGAACTTATGAACCTGACAGGTTTGTAAGTGAGGCAAATAATAATAGATATTGTAGAATAGCATAAGTAAAGAAACAGTAATATTTATTATCATTAAAATCACAGTACTTGAGCCCAGATTTACTACAATCTCCCCCTTTTTGATGATGGCAAACATTGCTGTAAAAATTTTAAAGCCAGGATAAAAAGAAGAATAGAAATATACCAAACCAAGTTTTACTAAAAACAAAAACAAACATATAGCCAATATACTAGTCCCCCTTTTCACATCACAAAAAAGGAGGAAATAAAAAAAATACACTAAACAGAACATAGTACAGAAATAAGTACAAACTCAAAAATAAACATAAAACACTAGAAAGAGTAACTCTGATCTGGTGAAGGTGGTGGTGGTTGAAAGAATCTGTGAATGGAAGCAAACTGCTCCCCGAACCAGGTCATATCATGGTCATGCTACTACTACTGCTGGACTACATATGTATCGAATTTGGCCTCCCACTGATCGAACCTCTGTACTAACAGATTATTTTGAGGCTGCTAGTGTATTGGTTCAGGTGCTGGCATTGGTGTTGGACCTCTCTCCTATTGTTCAGGCTCACGGTCATGATAGCGATCTTGGCAACGAGTGGCACTTTGAAGAACATGAAATAAGCTATTGGAATAAAAGAAAGGAAAGTGATCTGGTGGTGCAGGGTATTGAAATTGGTACTTAGATTCTAAAACAAAGGTAATGATGTGTCCTAATGCTAGATTGGTTTGTCTCTTATGGCGGGATCTTGAATGACAGTCAGATTCTAAATATAGTGAATGAGGAGGTCAGCAACATTGAAATTAACATGAGCCATAATATAGTAGGTTATAAGGGAAATAGCAGGAGTGATGTTTATCCTATCACAAGCTTTAGGAATTATAGAGTTCTTAAGAATGTGCTGGATGATACAGGCATTCGGAACTAAGGTGCTAACATGGGCAATGTGGTAGTTCACATTGGATTCCCTAAGGATAGTATTCGTTTGAGACCAGTTATATTCAGTGTAAGATGCGACATGGTGGACTTTCTCACCAGTTGTGAAAAGGTGGAGGAATTCTTGAAAGTCTTGATACATGATTTCGACAGGCCATATATTCATGTAAGAATGGAGGGTAGTGCCCTCACTATTTATGTGATGGCTGGCAAAGAATTCAAGGAGGAGTTTTGAATTATAGGGATAGGAAAGTGTGAGGATGAAGCCAAGGGTGGTGTCTACAAACATACTTAGTACCTAGAAGGTCAGGACTTCCTGGTTGATAATGTTTGAATCAGTAATCCCTGCAGCTTCGTACCATTGATAAGCTTCCTCATTAGCAGCTTCAATGAAGTGAGGGTCAATAATTCTTCGAGAAGAACTCCCAACCAGTGCCTGAGATTATTTATCCCCAGCCATTTGTGTTGCAAATCTGGTTTTGATGATGACAAACATGTTTCCAGTGTGTTTTGCTTGGCTAATCTGTTTCAGGCACAAAAGACCGTGAGCCACTCAAGCCAACTCAAGATCGGGTCCAAGTGTGTCAAATGTATGATTTTTCTTTTTATTGAGTCAATTATAATGTAACTGATTCCCTAGCTAAGTAACCTTGCACACACACACTCAGAGGGAGAGATTGAGTGAATTAGAGTTTCTGTTGCAATTTTGTTCAGATCGTCCTGGACGATATACACATCGTCCTGGACGATCCAGTTAAAATAGTAACCCTAATTAGGGCGACTAAGTTAAGAAGGACTGATTGAGCCGATCGTCCTGGACGATCTACGGATCGTACGGGACGATATTCCCAAATCAGAAATTCTCAGCCGCCAGATTAAGTTAGGCAAGTTTTATTTTAAGTATTTTGGTCTGATCGTCCCGGACGATACGTGTATCGTCCTAGACGATTCACTACAATCATGCCTAAATTAGTCTGGTAATTAAGAAAAGCAATTAATGTTTAATTGATACGATCACATCGTCCTGGACGATCGCAGAATCGTCCCGGACGATCGTGATCGTCTTGTGCATTTCAGCTGTACGTCCAGAACTATGTATAGGACGATTTGGGGCCTTTTTGAACTAATCGTACCGGACGATTACCCTATCGTCCGGGACGATCAAGTCATTTTTTGGTCGTCCAGCATAGATTTCTCTGGACGACCCGAACTGTCTTCTGGACGATTTCCTTCAATTTGAACTAATCGTCCCGGACGATCGCAGGATCGTACGGGATGATATGAACAACTTTTTCTACTGATCGTCCAGAAGATGCAGATCGTCCAGGCTGAAACAGCTGAATTTGAACTGATCGTACAGGACGATCTACCGATCGTCCTGGACGATCTTGGCCGACAAGTTGAGATTTAGGGCAAATTTTAAGCCCTCCTTTAAAAGAACTTTTTCCTAGATTTGGAAAAATCTTTTGCTGCCTTCCTTCCCTGAGAAATCCTAGAGAGAGAGAGAGTTGGGAGAGAGAGAAGAGATCTTGTGAGGGGGAGTTAATGAGGGATTCACTAAGGTTGCTCCAAGCACGGATCAGAGTCGTCTTCTCCGCTCGTCGTCTGTCGTCTAGTCGGTGTTCTTCGTGGGAGGATCGTTCGCAAGAAGATCCGGGTTCTCTGCCCGCTTCAGGAGGAAGCGAAAGGAGTTCGTGGGTTCTCTGCCCGCTTCAGGTGGAAGCAAAAGGAGTTCGAAGGTTCTATGCCTGCTTCAGGAGGAAGCGAAAGGAGGTCGGGTTCTCTGCCTCACCGTGTGGTGAAAAGGAGGTGTTTTATACAGGCTTCTCCGCCTTGCTGTGGGAGCAAAAGGAGAGTCACTTTCGTTTAGTGCAATACCCTGAGGGGAGGCTCCGGGGAGTGGACGTAGGTCAAGTTGACCGAACCACTATAAAATCTGGTTTGCTTTTCTGATTCAGTTTTGCATTTTACTTTTCAATATAAACTGCTTGGGTGAATATCGTTGGTTGATCTTTTCATTATTGTTTACTTGTTTCCGCTGCTAAGTATCGAAAAGATTTTTGTAGTTATCGTGAAATTTTTAAATAACCAATTCACCCCCCCTCTTGGTTAGCCTCGGGACAAGTTCACTAGGGCTTAACATCCCTTTCGAACTTTCAAGTGGTATCAGAGCGGGATTTAAAATTTCTGTTTAAAAACTTTTGAATTTGATCCAATGGCTAACTGTAACAATCGTAATACTGCTGAAGGTTATTCCATTACCAGACCACCGTTGTTTGACAATATTCCTTTTGATTTTTGGAAAACACGCATGTCTACTTTTCTGCAATCTATTGATTATCGCATGTGGATGTTAGTTAAGGACGGATACGAACCACCTTTTCGAATGATTAACAATGTGAAAACTGAATTGCCGTTTGCTGATTGGACGTTTGATGATCGTGATTTAGCACAGTTGAATGCAAAATGTTTGAACTGTTTCTTTTGTGCTTTGAAATCTGAAGACTATATGCGTGTTTCTACTTGTACCACGGGGAAGGAAATCTGGGATAGGTTATGTATAACATATGAAGGTACAACTGAAGTCAAACAATCTAGGTTAAACATCTTGTTACATGATTACGAACTTTTTCGCATGAAACCTAGTGAGACTATTTCAGAAATGTACACAAGGTTCACTCAGATTGTTACCTCTTTGCATGCTTTAGGTAGAGAACTTACCAACTACGAAAGAGTGAACAAGATTCTTAGATATTTGCCTGTTTCTTATGATGCTAAGATTACTGCTATTACTGAATCCAAAGATTTAAATACTTACTCTATTGACAGCTTACTTGGATCACTCATTGCTTACGAGCAAGGGGTGAACCAAAGGCAACTTGATGCAGGTGAACGCAAGAAAGAGAAGACCGTGGCACTAAAGGCCAAGGATTCAGATGCTAGCTCTTCCGGGTCTGATAGCGATGATGTTGCCTTAATCACAAGGCAATTTAAAAGCTTTCTAAGGAAGAAACATAAGAACTATCAGAAGTGGAACAAGGGTAAGTCCAATAAAAACTTTAAGGGTTCATCTGAATCGATCTGTTTTGAATGCAGGAAGCCTGGACACATAAAGGCTGATTGTCCAACACTTAAAGCTCACCCAAGCAAGGAGAAGGGTGAGGAGAAACCAAAGTACATAAAGGACAAGAAGCGGATTCAGAAGGCGTTCTGGGCAGACTCTGCATCCGACTCTTCTGAGACTGAAGCTGAAGAGGAGGAAACAAACTTGTGTCTGATGGCGGATGATCACCCTGGTCAGTCGGACCAGGAAGAGGTATGTGAGCTTACTTACGATCAGTTATTTGAAGTTTCTGAAAAGATTCATACATCGTATAGGAAGCTTAAGAAAACCCATGCTAGTTTGAAACTAGATTATCTGACTTTGCAAAAAGAGCATGAAGTGTTGATTAAGGATCATTCCACCATTGATAGCAATCACATGTCTTTACTAGATGAGTTTGATGAACTGAATAAAAAACATTCTGATTTAATTGTTGAGCATAACTTGTTAAAAATATCGCATGATGAATTAGAACTTGCTTTTAAGAAAGTGAATGATTTGGCATCTGAGTTAGAAAGTATTGAAAGTGCAAAAATGTTTGAAATTGGAAGTTTAAACAAACACATTGAGTTTTTGAAAGTGAAAATCAGTGCTTTTGAAAATAACAAAACACCGCCTACTTTTGAACAATTTTATGCACCGCCACCTTTTAAAAATTCTGTTGCAAGTTCATCAAAGAATGTTTCATACACTACTAGGAAGAGGCACTATCACTCACGACGTTTAGTTAATCCTTTTCCTGGTGTTAGATGTTTTTCATGTGGCATGTTATGACACATATCACACACTTGTACTGTTCACCGTAGTACACATTGGGTGTGGAGACCCAAACTGCCTGTTGCACAGCACAACACGCATGCATCGTATTCTTCTTTTCATAAGAAGGAACCCAAACCTGTTTGGGTTCCTAAGACTGACATTTGATGATTTTGTAGGTGTGCTCTCACACAAGACCTCGTGAGAGCATGTGGTACCTGGACAGCGGATGTTCTAGACATATGACTGGAGATGCAAATCAGTTCATTTCGCTGGAGGCCAGAGCTGGAGGCAAGGTTACACTTGGAGATAACACCACCAGGAAGGTGGTAGGCACAGGTATAATTGGTGATTCAAAGAACTTTATGATTGATAATATTTTGCTTGTAGATGGACTGAAACATAACCTGCTGAGCATCAGTCAACTCTGCGACAAGGGATACAGCATCAAATTCCTGCCCACTGGCTGCATTTTAAGCTTAAATGATGAAAGTGTTTTGCAGGGGCAAAGGATCAACAACGTCTACAAGCTGGATGTAAGTAGCATTAAATCTGATAATTCAATTTGCTTAAAAACTGCTGCTGATGAGTCTTGGTTATGGCATAGGAGATTGTGTCATGCCAGTATGAAAACCCTTAGGAGAGTCACCCAAAAGGACTTAGTTAGAGGTGTGCCCAAGCTTAAGTTCACTAAGGATCACCTGTGTGATGCCTGTCAGTTGGGGAAGCAAGTCCAGTCCTCTTTTCACTCTGTTAAGGACATTAGCACCTCTAGACCTTTAGAAGTTCTTCACATGGACCTCTTTGGACCCATTAGCACTGCCAGCTTAAGGGGGAGAGTCTATGGTTTTGTGATTGTTGATGATTATTCAAGGTTCACTTGGGTTAAGTTTTTGTCACACAAATCTGAGTCATATGATGAGTTTAGATCTTTCTCTACTTGGATTTAGAAGAAGTTAGGATGTGAGATTATTACCATCCATAGTGATCACGGAGGGGAGTTTGAAAATGAAATATTTGGAAGTTTTTGTGAGGATCATGGGATTAGTCACAATTTTTCAGCTCCTAGGACCCCTCAGCAGAACGGGGTAGCTGAAAGAAAGAACAGGACCTTAGTGGAAGCCGCTAGAGCCATGCTTGCCGAGTATTCACTTCCAAAATACTTTTGGGCTGAAGCGGTGAACACTGCCTGTTATGTGCTGAATAGGATGAATGTGAGAGTCAAACTGAACAAGACACCTTATGAGATCATTAAGGGTAGAACACCAAATCTGTCCCACCTCCATGTTTTTGGCTGTAAGGTTTTCATTCTGAACAACGGGAAGTCACCCTTAGGAAAATTTGACCCCAAATCTGATGAAGGAGTGTTCTTAGGATATTCAAGTGTGGGGAAATCCTTTAGGGTGTTCAATAGGAGGACTTTGGTGGTGGAAGAAACAACCCATGTAGTGTTTGATGAATCTGATCCTAAGGAGTCTAGATCTGAAGTAGAAGATGAAGAGATTGTTGAGGTTACCCAAGGAGTTGGAAATACAAATTTGGAGGAAAGGGTAGAACCTCAAACCCCATTGCCTAGAGATTGGAGATATTCTTCGAGTCATCCTAAAGAACTGATCTTAGGAGACCCTTCTGAAGGTGTTAGGACTAGGCATGGACTTAGGAAGGAAGTAAACCATTCTGCCTTTATCTCAATGACTGAACCCACCAACATCAATCAAGCCCTGTCGGATGAATTTTGGATTTTAGCTATGCAGGAAGAATTGAATCAATTTGTAAGGAATGATGTTTGGGAGTTAGTAGAAAGACCTAAAAATCAAAGTATTGTGGGAACCAAGTGGGTCTTTAAGAATAAGATGAATGATTCTGGTGTGGTGGTGAGAAATAAGGCAAGATTGGTGGCTAAGGGGTATAATCAGATAGAAGGGATAGATTTTGAGGAAACTTTTGCCCCTGTAGCTAGATTGGAAGCCATTAGAGTGCTACTAGCCTTTGCCTGTTATAAGGGATTTAAGCTGTTTCAAATGGATGTCAAGAGTGCCTTTTTAAATGGGGTGATTAAAGAAGATGTTTTTGTAGAACAACCCCCAGGTTTTGAGAGTTCCCAATATCCAAGTCATGTCTATAAATTAAAAAAGGCCTTATATGGATTGAAACAGGCACCCAGAGCTTGGTATGAGAGGCTTAGCACATTCCTGTTAGAAAGAGAGTTTGTTAAGGGGAGCGTAGACACCACCCTTTTTCTGAGGAGATTAGGAGATGACTTACTCATTGTCCAGATCTATGTTGATGATATAATTTTTGGATCTTCTGATAAATACTTATGTGAAGAGTTTTCTAAAATAATGAGTAAAGAGTTTGAGATGAGTATGATGAGAGAATTGTCCTACTTTTTGGGGTTTAGCATAAGGCAAAAGGATGATGGAACCTTTCTCAATCAATCAAAATACACTAAGGACATTTTGAAGAAATATGAAATGGACAAAGCCAAGCCAATCAATACTCCCATGCCCTCCTCAGTTCAGTTAGATAAGGATTCAAAGGGAAAATCTGTTGATCAGAAGAAGTATAGAGGGATAATAGGGTCACTGCTTTACCTGACTGCTAGTTGACCTGATATCATGTTTAGTGTCTGTCTTTGTGCTAGGTTTCAGGCTGATCCTAAAGAGTCCCACCTGACTGCTGTTAAGAGAATTCTTAGATATCTTTTAGGAACCCCAAACCTAGGAATTTGGTACCCTAGGCACAGCACCTCTTTTGAGATCATTGGATATTCTGATTCTGACTTTGCGGGGTGTAGGGTGGATAGGAAGAGTACTTCTGGGACTTGTCAATTTATAGGACAGTCGTTAGTCTCCTGGTCCAGTAGAAAACAGAACTCAGTTGCACTTTCCACTGCTGAAGCTGAGTACATTGCCTTAGGGAGTTGTGTGGCCCAAGTTCTTTGGTTGAAGCAGCAAGTCTTGGATTTAGGAGTACATGTTGGCACAATTTCTGTTCTGTGTGATAATACTAGTGCCATCTGTATCTCTAAGAATCCAATCCAATATTCTAGGACCAAACACATTGACATTAGGCATCACTTCATTAGGGACCATGTTACAAAAGGGGACATTGAGCTACACCACGTAGCAACTGAAAATCAGCTGGCTGACATATTCACTAAACCACTGGCCTTTGACTCATTCAGCATTTTGAGAACCAGATTAGGAGTGATTGATATAAATGCTTGATTCTGATGACTGCTGATTTATGATTGTTATGATTGGTATTCTGATTTCTGTTAGTTAGTTTTTGTATTGTGATTTCTGATTTCTGTTAGTTAATTTTGGTTTGATTATTTGCTTTCAATTGATTTTATTTCTTCTGCTGATTTCTGTGTTACCCTTTTTGTTAGTTTGATTTGAGTATTTACTTTGCTATGATTTTCTACCTGTTTTTTTTTTATGCTTTTCAAGATCTGATCACCGCTCATTACTTCTGGTGATCTGAATTTTGACTGAGAGTTTTTACCTTATTTTGGTTTGGAAGCTGATAAGCAGTGATTGACTTCGCTGAATCTGTTAAAGGGAAGAAACATTGATAATTGTTTCTCTTCCTCTAACTCCTTTACTGGTGTGTAGTTTCTTTTGAATAAAAATCCTTTTCAAAATTAAAATGTTAGTTTTTGAAATAGAGATTATTTTATCTTCCTACAGTAATCTGCCTCATATCAATAGTATTTTTCAAAGTCTTGAGTCATTAGTTTGATTTTCTAAACCAAGTGATTGCATTTATCATATGTTGTATGGGTTTTGTTTGGTGAATCGTTCTTCCTTACTGCGGAGAGTCATCTCCTATGTCTGGAAGATAATCTCACAGCTGAGACTCTTTAATGATTATGAAAAGGAGAAAGCTTATAAAAGATGCGCAGTGCGCCAGATAATTTGAAAAAGAGGCATAAAATGAGCCCAAAACTGAAAAGATGCCAAATTGCCAAATTGGATACACAAAGTGTATCAAAAATCAAAAGATGCGCAAAGCGCCAACCAATTTGCGAAAGAGGCACAAAATGAGCCCAACACAAGCTTTCTTTCCTTTCAGATTATTAAATGTCTTAGAAAAATCTGTGCGCCACTTAATATTTTCAAAAGCTTGAGTCTTGAAAATCCTGATTTCTGATTTTTTACTTTGTAACACTATTATATCAGATATTTTTCTGGAACGAGGCTTGAAAGGATTTCTTTTCAAATCTAATGTCTTTTATTCTGAATCGGATTTTTGTTTTGAAAGGGGTTTGCATCGATAAGGTGCCCGGGGTCGGCACTACGAACGTTGATTATTTCCAACCTTTTCTAGATTTCAGCGCTGTCAATCGTCCTGTCATTGGTTTTCGAATCTAAAGTCAAGGAAAAATTCTGATTTTCTAAGAGCAGTTTAATCAAAAATTTTAAATAAAAAAAAAATAAATATATATATATATATATATATATATATATATATATATATATAATACTTCTATGTGTTTTTTACGTAAGTTTTATTCGTCTTTTTGTGATTTTGATTTCATGGTTGTGTTTTTTGGATCCTGATCGATCATCTTCATCCTCCATTCTTTTCTACTTTTCTTCACATCGTCCTGGACGATACACCTATCGTCCTGGACGATCCTCTTCGTCCTGGACGATCCAAAAAATCGTCCTGGACGATTCATTCAAAATCATTCCCACTGCTCCTGCTGCTGAAACTACCCCAATTATTGGTGATCGTCCTGGACGATAATTACATCGGCCTGGACGATATGATCCATATCTTCCTGATACGATCAAACGGCTGACATTGCACCAATTATTGCCCATCGTCCTGGACGATCCACCTCATCGTCCTGGACGATCCACGTGTCAGCCACTGGACGATTGGAATTCGGCCCGTCCGACGTATTTATTGCATATCATCCTGGACGATCCACCTAATCGTCCTGGACGATACTTTTCGTCAACGGTCGTCCAGCCTGACTCCTCGGGACGATCGCCTGTGTCTAATCATCCTGGACGATCTCTGATCGTCCTGGACGATCGGACCGCCTTTTTGACCAATCGTCCAGAACGTCATAAATGACCACATCGTCCCGGACGATCCCGCGATCGTACGGGACGATCCGCCCGTTTTCTATTTAAACAGTGGTTTTCTTCATGTTTTTCACACCGTTTTTCCTCCACTTTCCTTCTCCTTTTCTCCTCTCTGGTTTCCTAATGGCTGGTGGCAAAAGATCTCGTCAAAAGGGGGCCAGTTCGTCCCGGAGACATGTAGATCCTCGATTCCCGAATGCCGCCGATCAGGCGGCTTTCGAATGCTATCGTAATGTAGGTATCACGCACTCCAAGATTGTCAATCCACGCACTCTCACGTATCCCGTTTTAGACTTGTTCGCACACACCTCCCTCACCTTCATTCTGACCTTAGCCTTTCCCTTCAATCTGGAACTCCTTCGCATCTTCTTTGCCAACTTGCGCATTTCCGCGGACTATTCCACTCTTCGCTCCTACGTAAATCAACGCCCCGTGGAACTCACGACCCATGATTTTCACAATATCCTCAACTTGTCTATCACTGGCGACAAGATCCACACGATCATCACCGATCCTGACTATGATTGGAGTGTCGCCAATCACTTCCTTCACAATACCAACGCACCCTATCACGATAATGCTTGCACTTCCCTTCTCAAGGACGCCCGGACCATTCAGCACGTCCTTCGTTCCTCCGTCATTCTAAAGGCGGGGGATCGGATTCACATTACCCCGCTCCTGTCCTTGACCACCTACTACATCATGGCCCGTCGAGAATTTAATGCCTCTGATTTGATCATCCGATACATAGAACATCTCACCACCATTAGAGATCCGGGCCACAGGCGTCGCCCAAATCTAGCTTTAGGTCATCTCATTCACTATGCCTTAGAGACAAAATATGACCTTCAGTATCCTGTCCCTCCTGATGTCCCTCCTTCCTTCTTCACAAACAACTCATTCCACGTCCTACACAGCACCCGCCTACATCCGGAACCTGCCCCGGATGTTGAGGAAGAAGAGGAAGAGGCTGCTCCAGTTTCTGCTGCACCAGAGGCACCTGCACCCCTTCGCATTGCCTCTCCCCTTGACCACCTGGTGCAGCGCTTCGACCAGTGGGAGGCCCGTTTTGACTCCTACGTGGTTGCCCAGGAGCAGCAGCACAACGAGGACCTCCAACGCTTCGCGGACTATGCTGCGCAGCAGCAGCAGCAGCACGACCAGGACATGGCCTGGTTTGGAGCTCACTTTCAGGCCATTCACCATTACTTCTACCCTCCACCGCCACCTCCTTCTTCCGATCAGGATCAGCCTCAGTTTTAGTTTTCTGTCGTGTTGTTGTTCTGTGTATGTTTTATTTTATGTTTTATTTCCGTGTTTATGTTTCTCCCTCCTCCTTTTTGTGATGTCAAAAGGGGGAGTCAGTTGTAGTCATGTCGTGTCTGTTTCTGTTTTCTATTTCATGTTTTCTGTATTATTTGAGCTGTTAAATGAAAATTAAAAAAAAAATGTTTGTTTTGTTTGATCTGCTAGTTTACCTTTGTTTTCAGACTAATTTACAAATGTTTGCCATCATCAAAAAGGGGGAGATTGTTGCAAATCTGGTTTTGATGATGACAAACATGTTTCCAGTGTGTTTTGCTTGGCTAATCTGTTTCAGGCACAAAAGACCGCGAGCCACTCAAGCCAACTCAAGATCGGGTCCAAGTGTGTCAAATGTATGATTTTTCTTTTTATTGAGTCAATTGTAATGTAACTGATTCCCTAGCTAAGTAACCTTGCACACACACACTCAGAGGGAGAGATTGAGTGAATTAGAGTTTCTGTTGCAATTTTGTTCAGATCGTCCTGGATGATATACACATCGTCCTGGACAATCCAGTTAAAACAGTAACCCTAATTAGGGCGACTAAGTTAAGAAGGACTGATTGAGCCGATCGTCCTGGACGATCTACGGATCGTACGGGACGATATTCCCAAATCAGAAATTCTCAGCCGCCAGATTAAGTTAGGCAAGTTTTATTTTAAGTATTTTGGTCTGATCGTCCCGGACGATACGTGTATCGTCCTGGACGATTCACTACAATCATGCCTAAATTAGTCTGGTAATTAAGGAAAGCAATTAATGTTTAATTGATACGATCACATCGTCCTCGACGATCGCAGGATCGTCCCGGACGATCGTGATCGTCTTGTGCATTTCAGCTGTACGTCCAGAACTATGTACAGGACGATTTGGGGCCTTTTTGAACTAATCGTACCGGACGATTACCCTATCGTCCGGGACAATCAAGTCATTTTTTGGTCGTCCAGCACAGATTTCTCTGGACGGCCCGAACTGTCTTCTGGACGATTTCCTTCAATTTGAACTAATCGTCCCGGACGATCGCAGGATCGTACGGGACGATATGAACAACTTTTTCTACTGATCGTCCAGAAGATGCAGATCGTCCAGGCTGAAATAGCTGAATTTGAACTGATCGTACAGGACGATCGTCCTGGACGATCTTGGCCGACAAGTTGAGATTTAGGGCAAATTTTAAGCCCTCCTTTAAAAGAACTTTTTCCTAGATTTGGAAAAATCTTTTGCTGCCTTCCTTCCCTGAGAAATCCTAGAGAGAGAGAGAGTTGGGAGAGAGAGAAGAGATCTTGTGAGGGGGAGTTAGTGAGGGATTCACTAAGGTTGCTCCAAGCACGGATCAGAGTCGTCTTCTCCGCTCGTCGTCTGTCGTCTAGTCGGTGTTCTTTGTGGGAGGATCGTTCGCAAGAAGATCCGGGTTCTCTGCCCGCTTCAGAAGGAAGCGAAAGGAGTTCGTGGGTTCTCTGCCCGCTTCAGGTGGAAGCAAAAGGAGTTCGAAGGTTCTCTGCCTGCTTCAGGAGGAAGCGAAAGGAGGTCGGGTTCTCTGCCTCACCGTGTGGTGAAAAGGAGGTGTTTTGTACAGGCTTCTCCGCCTTGCTGTGGGAGTAAAAGGAGAGTCACTTTCGTTTAGTGCAATACCCGGAGGGGAGGCTCCGGGGAGTGGACGTAGGTCAAGTTGACCGAACCACTATAAAATCTGGTTTGCTTTTCTGATTCAGTTTTGCATTTTACTTTTCAATATAAACTGCTTGGGTGAATATCGTTGGTTGATCTTTTCGTTATTGTTTACTTTTTTCCGCTGCTAGGTATCGAAAAGATTTTTGTAGTTATCGTGAAATTTTTAAATAACCAATTCACCCCCCCTCTTGGTTAGCCTCGGGACTAGTTCACTAGGGCTTAACATCCCTTTCGAACTTTCAATTTGGAGAAGGAAAGGCTCAAGAGACTTAGTTGAAGATTGAGAGGGTTAGGATGGTGTGGAGATTTCAAAGAGGTGGGATTATTTAAATAGAACTGAGAAGATCATCCAGGATGATCTGACATCATCCAGGATGATTAGGTGCAATAATGTCATCCAAATGATTGGTCAAAAAAGTTAGTCTCATCATCTAAGATGATCAAATATTATTTGGGATGATTAGAAACAAGATGATGTCCCCAAGGAGTCAGCAGGATGATTATTGACTCGATATATTGTCCAGGACAAATAAGTGGATCATCCAGGATGATGAGCAATAATGGATCAGCCTAATAGCATTTAAATCGTCTAGTGACTTCTACCACGTGGATCATTCAGGAAAAACAGGTGGATCGTCTAGGACGATGAGCAATAATGGATCAACCTAATAGTATTTAAATCATCTAGCGACTTTTTCCATATAGATCGTCCAGGATAAATAGCAAATTGTCCAGGATGATTATCAATAATAGAGTCAGATCAATCGTTGGATGTGTGCTGAGTGGTGATTTAATTAGATCATCCAGAATGATGTGAACAAAATTTGTAAATATTGAATGATGGAGAGGAATGATCAGAAGTTCCAAAATTTAAAAATTTAAATCAAAATACTACAAAAAATAACAACAAAATAAAGAAAAAATAAAAAAGAAAACAAAGACAGCTTTTTTTTAAATCAATCAACTCTAGTCAATGAGAATTTTTTCATAAGTTTATATTCAAAGCCAATAAGATAAAATTAACAATGTTGAAATAAAAAAAAGTTAGAAAATCGATTTTTGTAAACCCTACCTCGGACACCTTACAAGTTTCAAATTCCTTTTAAACAAAATCTAATTCAGAAGAAAAGAAATTAGATAAGAAAAGTGATCATTTCAAACTTTGTTCCAAAAAAAATATCTGATAAAATAGTATTATAAAAAAGAATTAGAAATCATGTCTTTCAATCTCAAGTGTTTGAATATATTCAGTGACACATGGATTCTTCTAAGATTTTTAAATATTTGAAAGGGGAGGAAGCTTATTTCTTTGTGGGCTTATTTTGTACTCTTTTTCCAGTAATTTGGTACACTTTTTGCATCTTTTAATTTTTGATACACTTTCTGTATCTTTTTTAATTTATTGGTGAACATTATGCATCTTTTCAGTATTGGGCTCATTTTGTACCTCATTTTTAGTTGCTTAGCGCACTTTGTGCATCTTTTACGAGATTCCTTTCTTCTAAAAGCTTTAAAAGACTCTCAGTTGTAAGATTATCTTCCAGATATAAGAGAAGAAAAACTCACTCTCTTAGATAAGAAAAAGTAACCCACAAAATAGAATCATTCTCATATGATAAATACAACCACCTGATTAAGAAAATATGATAGTGATCCAATGATTTGGAACACTACTCATATGAGATAGATTACTGTAGCAAGATAAAATGTATCTCAATTTTAAAGTACAAATTTTAATTTTGAAAAAGTTTTTTTATTTAAAAAGAAAAATACACCATTAAAGGAGTTAGAAGAAGAGAAATAATCATCAATGTTTCTTCCTTTAACTATTTTTGAAGAGTCAATCACTGCTTACAAGCTTCTAAAAAAATAAGGCAACAAATAAAACTTAGACATAAAATAAAAAAATATAACGAGAAATAAACAAACAAATCAAATAAAACTTAGAGAATGAAAAGCATAAACAGAAAGCATCATTTTTAAGCATGAATATCTATCACACCTAATCTAGTTCATAAGGTGTTGAAGGTTTCAAAGGCCAGTGGTCTTATGAAGATATGTATAAGCTAATTTTCAGTGGCTATATAGTGTAGCTCTATGTCTCCTTTGGTAACATGATCCATAATAAAGTGGTGCCTGATGTATATGTGTTTGGTCCTTGAGTGTTGGATCAAGTTCTTAAAAATACAGATGGCACTAGTATTATCAAATATGACTGGAATTGTGCCTACAGAAAGTCCTAAATTTAGAATTTATTGCTTTAGCCTAAGGACCTGGGCCACACAACTTCCTAAGGCTATATACGCAGCTTCAGCTATGGACAGGGCAATCGAGTTCTATTTTCTACTAGATTAGGAGACTAATGATTGTCTTATGAATTAGCATATCCCAGAGGTGCTCTTTCTATCCACCTTATATCCTACAAAATTTGAATCAAAATATCCTATGATCTCAAAGGAAGTGCTGTGTCTAGGATACCAGATTCATAAGTTTTGGGTTATTAAGATATATCTAAGGATTTTCTTAATTGCAGTAAGGTGGGATTCTTTAGGATCATTTTAAAATCTAGCACAAAGATAAATACTAAGCATTATATAAGGTTGACTAGCAGTTAAGTAAAGTAGTGATCCAATTATTCCTCTATATTTCTTTTGATCAACTGATTTTCCATTTAAGTCTTTATCTAATTGAGCACTGGAGCTCATGGGAGTGTTTATTAGCTTGGCTTTATCCATTTTATATTTCTTCAGGATATCCTTAATATATTTTGATTGATTAAGAAAAGTTTTATCATCCATTTGCCTTATGCTAAATTCCAAAAAGAAGGATAATTCTCTCATCATACTCATCTCAAATTCCTTACTCATTATTTTAGAAAAACTATCACATAAATTTTATCAGAAGATCCAAAAAGTATATCATCAATATAGATCTGGACAATGAGTAATTCATATCCTACTCTTCTTAGAAAAAAGTTGGTGTCTACGCTCCCCTTAATAAACTCTCTTTCCAGTAGGAATGTGCTAAGCCTCTCATACCATGCCCTCGGTGCCTGTTTTAATCCATACAAAGCCTTTTTTAATCTGAAAATATGATTTGAAAATTTGGAATTCTCAAAGCCTGGGGGTTTCTCTACAAACACATCTTCTTTTACTATCCCATTTAAAAAGGCCCTCTAGATATTCATTTGCAAAAACTTAAATCCCTTATAATAGGAAAAAGTTAGTAGCACTCTAATGGCTTCTAATTGGGCTATAGGGGCAAAGGTTTCTTCAAAATTAATCCCTTCTATTTGGTTGTACCCCTTAGCCACTAATCTTTCCTTATTCCTATCCACCACACCAGAATCATTCATTTTATTCTTAAATACTCATTTGGTTCCTACTACACTCTGGTCCTTCGATCTTTAGCTCCCAGATATCATTCCTAACAAATTAGTTTAGTTCCTCTTGCATTGCTAGGATCCAGAATTCATCAGAAAGGGCTTGATTAATTTTGGTGGGTTTAGTCATTGAAGTGAAGACAGAGTGATTTACTTATTTTTTGAGTCCATACCTAGTTCTAACACCTTCAGAAGGGTCTCCTAAGATTAATTCTTTAGGATGACTCAAAGAATATATCCATTTTCTAGGTAGTGTAACTTCAAATTCTATCCTTTCCTCCAAATTGGCAAATTCTACTCCTTGGATGACTTCCACAACCTCCTCTTCTTCTACCGTAGACCCTCTAGAAATATCTGATTCATCAAACATAATATGAGTGGTCTCCTTAACAATCAAGATTCTTTTATTAAAGACTCTATAGGATTTCCCAACACTTGAGTAACCTAGGAACACTCCTTCATCAGATTTTGGGTCAAACTTTCCTAAGTGAGACTTCCCATTATTCAGAATGAATACTTTACATCCAAAGACACGAAGGTGAGAGAGGTTTGGTGTTCTACCCTTAAGAATTTCATAGGATGTTCTGTTCAACTTAGATCTAAGATTTACCCTATTCAGAATAAAATATGCTGTATTCACCGCTTTTGCCCAGAACTATTTAAAAACTGAGTATTGAACTAACATGGCTCTAGCAATTTTTACCAGGGTCCTATTCTTTCTTTCAGCTATCCCGTTCTGCTGAGGGGTCGTAGGAGGTAAAAAATTATGATTTATCCCTTGCTCCTTACAGTAGGTTTCAAATTTCTCATTTTTAAACTCTCCACTATTATCATTATGAATAGTCAGAATTTTACAACCTAATTTTCTCTGAATTCAAGTGGAGAAGGATCTAAATTTCTTGAATGATTCACTTTTATGAGATAGGAATCTAACCTAGGTGAACCTCGAATAATTATCAACAATCACATACCCAAAGACTTTCCCTCCTAAGCTTGAAGTGCTGACAGGTCCAAAGAGATCCATGTGAAGGACGTCAAAGGTTTTCCTAGTGTTAATATCTTTGATTGAGTGGAAGGAGGATTTGACTTACTTTCCTAGCTAACAGGCATCACACATATGGCCCTTAGTGAACTCTAGTTTAGGGACACCTCTCACTAAGTCTTTTTGAGTGATCTTTTTATGGCTTTTTATACTTGCATGACACAATCTTCTATGCCACAGCCATGATTCATCAGCAATTGATTTTAAGCAAATATCAATATCAGCTTTAAAGTAATTTAGATCCAACATATAGATATTATTGATCCTTTTTTCCGACAAAATAATTTTGTCATTTAAGCTTATAATGTAATAAGTTGGCAGAAATTTTATGATGAAGCCTTTATCATAGAGTTGGTTGATGCTGAGCAGATTATATTTCAGCCCATCTACAAGTAAAATATTATCATGAAATTTTTAGAATCACCAATTATACCTGATCCCAGCACTCTACTGGTGGTGTTGTCTCCAAGTGTTACCTTGCCTCCTGCCCTGGCCTCTAAAAAAATGAATTGATTTGCATCTCCAGTCATATGCCTTGAACATCCATTATCCAGGTACCACATGCTCTCACAAGGCCTTTTGTGAGAGCACTCCTACAAAATCATCAAATGTCAAATTTGGGAACCCAAACAGGTTTGGTTCCCTTATGATGAAAAGAAGAATGAGATGCATGCATGTTATGCTATAAATTTTGCTCTTTTGATCTCCATACTAAATGTGTTCTATGGTGAATGGTGTAAGTGTGGGAGATGTGTCCTAACATGCCACAAGAAAAATATCTAATGCCAGAAAAAGGGTTTATTAATCTATTTGGGTTATAGTATCTCTTCCTAGGTTTGAATGATGCATGCTTTATTGATGTTTTATAAAACCCTACAAGTAAAGGTGGTGTTTTATTTTTCTCTAATGCAATGATCTTTTCTCTTAGAAGCTCATTTTCATATTCATAGCTTGCCACTTATTATTTCAATGCATGCTCACTACTATCTAAATCACATGCAGTGGTGTCTAGTTCTTTGAAAGCCCTTTCTAAATTAACATGTGATATTTTCAAGGAATCATGCTCAACAATTAAATCAAGATGATTTTTGTTTAAGGAATCAAATTCATTTGTTAAAGCCATGTGATTGCTATCCAGAGTGGAATTATCTTTCATTAAAATTTCATGCTCTTTCTATAGATTTAAAAATTCAACTTTTAGGATAGCATGTACTTTCTTGAGCTTCCTATATGAAGAATGAATTCTTTTAAAAACTTTAAATAATTGATCATATATAAGCTCACATACCTCTTCTTGATCAGAGTGATCAAGATGATCTGCCATCAAGCACAGGTTGGTTACCGCCTCTTCAGCTTCAGTTTTAGAGGAGTTAGATGCTGAGTCTGCCAAAAATGCCTTTTAGATTCTTTTCTTATCTTTCTTAAACTTAGGTTTCTCTTCACCCTTCTCTTTGCTTGGGTGAGCTTTAAAAGTAAGGCATTCAGACTTCAGATGCCCTAGCTTCCTGCATTCAAAACAGATAACATTAGAAAAATATTTAGAATGCTTATTATTCTTACATTTATTCCACTTCTGTTGATGCTTTTGTTTCTTCCTCAAGAAGCTCTTAAATTGCCTTGTGATTAAGGCCATGTCATCATTATCAGAACCAAAAGAGCCAGAGTCATTAGCCTTCAAGGTTATAGTTTTCTCCTTTTTCTTCTCACCTGCATCGAGCTGCCTTCGGTTCACTCCTTGCTCATAAGTAATTAGTGATCCAAGTAAGTTATTAATTGAGTAAGTATTCAGATCCTTAAATTCAGTAATGACAATAATTTTTTCATTAAAGGAAGAAGGAAAATAATGCAAAATCTTATTTACTTTTTCATAATTTGTAAGCTTTCTTCCTAAGGCATATAAAGAAGTAACAATTTATGTAAATCTAGTATACATCTCAGAAATTGATTCATTTGGTTTATTACGAAAGAGTTCATAATCATACAAAGATAATGTTCAGTCTAGATTGTTTAACCTCATTCATTCCTTCATAAGTAATGCATAATCTATCTCAAATTTTTTTACCAGTTGCACATGTTGAAACACACCTATAATCTTCAGATTTTAATGCATAAAAGAAGCAGTTCAGACATTTGGCATTCAGTTATGCTAAATCTTTATCATCTAAAGTCCATTCAGTAAAAGGTAAATCAATTTTAATACCATCTATAAATCTAAACGGTGTAGATATCCATCCTTAACAAGCATCCACATGCGATAATCAATTGATTGTAAAAAGGTGGACATGCGAGTTTTCCAAAAATCAAAATGTATATTATCAAATAGAGGTGGTCAAGTAATTGAATATCCTTTCACAATGTTGTGATTACCAAAGTTAGCCATGTATAAAAATTTAAAAGTTTTCTAAAACTTGATTTTATGAATCCCTCTCTAATACCACTTGAAAGTTTGTTAGGATTGTTAAGCTCTTATGAACTAGCTCGAGGCTAACCAAGAGGGGAGATGAATTGGTGTTTTAAAAATTTAACTTAAATAATAAGGAAAATCTTTTTGAGATTTTTGATATTTTAAAACAAACTATTTTTATCCCAAGGTAGAAGCAAAACAATTTCACAGAAACAGAATTATGATATTTCAACCACACAAATAATCAAGAGTAAATAATACAGAAATAAAATGTGGAACAAAATAATAAGAAAGAGCACACATAAATTTATAGTGGTTCGATCAAATCTGACCTACGTCCACTCCCTAGAACCTCTCGTTCCAGGTATTGCACTAATCAAATAGTGTCTCTCCTTTTACCCCCATAGTAAGAAAAAGAAGCCCTTACAAAATCTTTCCACCGACCCAGTGAAGCAAAGAACCTTGAATCCTATTTCACCCTCCTGGTGAAGGCGAAGAACCTAAAATCTTTTTACTCCCACATGAAGTTGGCAGAGAACCATAGAATCCTTTTACTCCCTCCTGGAGTAGGCAAAGAAATTGGATCTGTTGCTGATGATCGTCTCCCCAGAGCCACTAAGGAACCAAGGATGAAGAAGGAAGAAGATGATCGAATCCTTGCTTGGAGCAACCTTTGTTAATCCCCTCACAAACTCCCCCTCACAAGATCCTCTCTCTTTCTCTCCCAAACTTTGCTTCTCCAAGCTCTCTTAGATTAGAAAAACAACAAAAGATATTCTTAGTAGCAATTAGGAGAGCTTAAATAGGAGGCTTCAAAAATATCCCTAATTTCAAATTGGCGGCAAAAATCATCCAAGACGATTCACATATCATCCTGTATGATTAGTATAAAATAACACTTTTAGCCAGTACGATCAGTATTGCCCTATATGATTAGTTCAAGTATTTGAAAGGTCTCGTATGATATTTCTATCATCTTGGAGTTCATGAAAGGCAACTGATCGTCAAAGATGATGGCTGGCAATTAATTATCATCTCGTACATCATACGGTTCATCCAGTACGATGTAGAGGTATTATCTAAGATGATTAGTTGAAAAGTTAAAGTTTTTATCTTGTACGATATGTGGCGATTAATTATCGTACCATGTAGAGCTCAAATTATCTAGGACGATGGTCTCCGATCGTCCTGTATGATTTGATCGATCAATTTAACTATAATTAATCCCTTAATCAAGGGATTATTTTAGGCATGATTGTCATGGATCGTCCAAGATGATATAGATCGTCCTATATGATTAGAACAAATTTTAACTTATAAAATCTTATCTAAATTATAATTGGCGGCTGTTTGTTCCAATTTGTGCTGATCATCTTGTACGATCCAAATCATCCAGGATGATTAGCTAACATAACTTAATAATTAGGTATGCCCTAACTAGGGTTTCTATTTTTAACTGATCATCCAGAATGATTTAGAATCATCCTGTATGATATGATCAAAAATCAGAAACTCTGTAACTCACAAAATTTCTCCCCCTGAGTGTGTGTGTGCAAGGTTACTTAGCTTCAGGATCCATCCCAGTACATTTCACTCAAGAAAAGATAAAAGATGCAATGGAATATAAAGTATTGACTGGCTCAATTATAGTTTACTTAATCTTGAGCTGATTAATGTTCTAAGTGAACCTATAAACCTGACAGGTTAGTAAGTGAGGCAAATAATAGTAGATATTACAAAATAGCATAAGTAAAAAATAATAATATTTATTATCATCAAAATCACAGTACTTGAGCCCAGATTTGCAACAATCTGAACTCATTAGAGAATGATATTCTCATCTCTCAAGGGGATATATCATTCATAATGA
The DNA here is from genome assembly GCA_019925795.1 of Dendrobium chrysotoxum. Taxonomy (NCBI): domain Eukaryota; kingdom Viridiplantae; phylum Streptophyta; class Magnoliopsida; order Asparagales; family Orchidaceae; genus Dendrobium; species Dendrobium chrysotoxum. Next base: position 45,176,738 of record CM034297.1, on the reverse strand, counting down.
CGTGTTTGACTTTAAAACTAAAAATTTTAGAAATTAAAATTATTTAAAGAAATTTAATTCTAATTTTATTTGTATCTTTCTAATGCAAAATAAATCCCCTTTTTAAACAAACAGTAATGTAGTGTATCAATAATTTGTCTATAATGAGTGGGCTGCATATATAAAGCTGAATCATAAAGAATGATAGGAATTTTAGTGGGAAGCGAGGTTGCAAGTGGTTTACAATCTTGCATGTCGGCTTTGATTAGAAAGTCTGTAGTGTAATAGGATTGATTTAGGAGAATGCGATTAGAGGTATAAGTGACATGGAGCCCAAGGCAATCAGTGATGGGACCAAGATTTTACATGCAAAAATGATCTTCCAAGGTTGTCAGAAGTAGTAAATTGCTTGGGTATCATTGCCAGTTAACAAGATATCATTGATATATACAAGGACATACATTTAAGAAGAGCGGTGATTGTAGAATAGAAAGGAGGAGTCAGTCGTGCTTATAATAAAGCCATATGAAACAAGTGGAGAATGTTTCAAACCTTGGGATTGAGCCATATACACCATCTTATTTAAAATGTTATAAAGGAAGGCATTAGACACATCTAATTGAAAAATTATCTAATTATAGGTGGTAGTAATGGTAAGAAAGACACAAATTATGGATAACTTGGTAACCAGGCTGAATGTATCATTGTAGTATATACCATGTACCTATTTGAACCCTTAAGAAATTAACCTAGCCTTATACCGAGCAATTGTGCCATTTAAATTGTATTTGGTCTTGAAGAGCCATTTGCAACCTAGCAAGTTTTGATCTAGAGAAGACGGGACAAGAGTCCAGGTGCCTTGATTTTGCAAAGCCTCAAATTCTTCACTCATAGAAGCACGCCAAACAGGATATTTGTTATCTTGAGAGAAACATGTAGGATTTTTTGGAATGGGGAGGTGCTGAAGGTCAAGAATGACCTTTGTCTTGAGAGCCCTAGTTTGGATTGAGTAACCATCACATGTTAAGCATGCAGGAAATCATGTAATGGAATGGGAGCAGTCAAAATAGGATAAGGCAGGGCAGGGGGGTTCGATTACGAGAAGAGAAGATGGAGATGGGGAAATGGTATGAGTGTTAGAAGATGATGTAGTGGGAGAGATAGATGAATCTTTGGTGGGTAGATGCAGAATTGATGAAGATGGAATGAGAATTGAGGGAGAGAGGTTGTCAGGTGTAAGAGGGGCGGTCATAGTAAAGGAAGGTTGTTTAAAAGTGAATATAGTTTCGTAAAATCTATCATGACGCTATATATGAAGATGACCCGTGACTAAGTTGAGACACTTATAACCTTTTGATTGTGTGGCATTACCAAGGAAGACACAAGGGGCTGAGTGAGGGGTAAGTTTGTGAGATAATGTAGTGGGAAACTAGGGGTAACATAAACAGCCGAAGGTTTTTAGATGAGTATAAGTTGGTGGGCGATTGAAGAGGCACTGATATGGTATTGTGTGTCGATGGGTGGAGATAAGCATTTAGTTAATGACATAGGCAGTAGTCAAAAGTGTGTCGACCTAGAATTTGGCAAGAAGATTTGTAGCAAAGAGTAGAGCCTAAACAGTTTTGAGAAGATGACAATGCTTACACTCATCTATACCATTTTGTTGAGGTGTGTAAGGGCAGGTGATTTGATGAAGAATGCCACATTTATAAAAATGAGATTTAAATTTTGTATTAACATATTCGGAACGACTATCAAAATAAACCATTTTTATGGTGTTGTAAAATTGGTTTTCAATAAGGTGTGGAAATTATAGAAATGTAGAAAACGTATCAGAATTGGAGTGCAAAGGATACACCCTGTAGTATATATTAAAATCATTCACAAATAATAGATAATACTTGTTAGACCTCATTGATAAAATAGGGGAAGGTCCTCATACATCTGTGTGAACAAGTTGACGACATTGTGTAGTTGTAGGAGAAGATGGTAAAAATGGTAAACGACCACTTTTAGCTTAAGCATAAGCAGAGCAAGAAAAACAGGAATCAATTCATGAGCTTAAGATTTCTCTCATTCGATACATATGCTCTAGTTGGGTTTATTTGATGTGGGTGTTGGTTTCCCACGGGAGCAAATACATCTTAGGCCTTAACCTAAGAATACTCTTGATTGGGGATGTTATTTTATGCCCTTCTTTGTTTGATGCATAGTGGGATCCTCAGGTTTTTTTAATCCAAAGGATATAGACTCAATTGGGTTTAATCAAGTTGATCGAACATGATCGAGCCTGATTAGGCTCAAATCTAAGTGATCGGAGGAAAGAAAGATCCGCTTGAGGGAACGTGCACGAAAAAAAAAAAGTTCAACACACCTTTATCAACCTCCCTATTGGTGAGGACTCGATCACCTTCTTCTCAGCCATCTCAACTCGTACATAAGAGAATTCGACCTTCTTCGAGGCCTTCAAGCTTGCAGAATCTCAAATCACCAAATTAACAAAAGTGAAATTCTCTCTCTTTTTGCAAGCCTTTTATTTATAAAGAGCTAACTGGAGGATGGCTTCACGTCATTGTCATCAAAGTGGGGTCAACATAGTCCTTGAGTATATAGAAAATAGGATAATAAATTTAGATTTACTTTTTCATTTTCTGTTTGGTAGCCTTATTCAATACCCATCACTTTTATTTAATCCTTTTTTTACCACTCACCTATTAAAGGGCGAATGAATCGGCGAACTAAATGTATACTCACATATATTTTCATAGGTATTTGATAGGTAGCTAGCAGGTTATAACAAAGGAACTCACTCTCAAGATTGCCTTATAACATAAGTCACCTATAAATTTGAGAGAAACTACTCAGCTTACAAGGAACTTTCCTTGAGTGATCAATAGGCCCTAATTGCCCGTGCCTACTAAGGAGCTCACCCTCTACATGGTGAATTAAGGATTCATCACCAAGCTAGAAACCTAGCACTTGCAATATACCCGGATCACTACCTCATTCATTCACTCACCCTCAGAGCAATCTCAGGCACTCTCTCTTTCCCAGAGTTACCATACTAACCAAACTCAACTATAGTAAGCGCTTACTCATGGGACCCTCTGCCTATCTCACCACAACCATCAAACTCTGAGCTCTCCATTCTTACGACAACACCTTACTCACCTCTCTCCTTAGGTGACTAAAGATCTCTCATACAAGTTGTCGGCAACATCAACAAGCTTGCTAGTCACAAGTCCCTCATCTCAGCACTTGTCCACAAACTTGCCCAAGCAGACTTACCCTCATCCATTTGACATCACTAAGCTTGCCTAGAGGCAACTTGTTAAAGCCTTTCGATCTGACCCTCCTTTAGCCAATTAGGAGCACATGTCTAGTGTTGTGTATAATGTTTTATGGGTATTTTATGCAGCATTGTACCTTCTACTATTTCTCTATGTAGCATTTTCTTGTAGCCCTCAAAATCTTATAAATAAGGCAAGAGAAGTAATTTGTGTCATTTTGTAAGACTTTTGGCTGATTTAGTGGATTCCATGCTCATTTAAGCTATATATTCTCTCTTCCTCTCCACTTTGCATTCTCACACAAGTTACAACCCACTCGCTCACCGAGCAGGCTTGTTAGTAAAGTCTGGCATTATCCTGAGATATATCTGGATTCAACTAGCCTAACTCAATTTAGTCAAACTAATCAAGGGCCTTTAGGGTTCACATTTGTCAACTTGGATTGACTAAATTTGGTCAAAAGATATAGTTGTAAATCTTACACAACCAAGTTGGCCATATTTTTCAATTTAGTTGGTTAGTGGAATTTACATATTGTAATCAATAGACGGCTTTCAAGGATTTTGCATGAGTTTCTATTCTATATATTGGGTTGCAAATTATTGAGCTACGAAACCTATTGAGGTTTTAGTCTTCATATTTTTTCTTAATTGGATCATTACCAATATGCTCGTAACATTTCAAAATTGTGTTAGCTGAAATTAATGAGTGTTTTCTCTCTTTTTTTCATTGCTAAGGCTTTATTTGGGTTATTTTTTTACTATTTTTTGAAATAGTTTTCTAGTACAAAGATTTCTAGTTCATTAAATTTTTGAACTAAAATATTGCTTTAGAAAACAATAAGAATGACGTCTCAAATGAAACCTAAATTTGAGCATTATGATCTGCTTTCTATTCACCCCTTGGCTGATTGTGTGTGCAGTAGAGTTTATTTATTTTGGCTTCTACCGAGAGGTAATTTAGCGGGCATAGGCATAGTAGTTTGTTGAGGGGATTTTATATAAATTACAATTCGTGGTATGAACTTTTGTTTTTGGTAAGGGTTTATTTATGTTCATAGTATTTTTCTGATTAAGATATTTTTATTTGCATATTATTGAATGGACTAATTAGAGCACGATGTTGAAGGGCAAAGTAATGTGCTTATTCAAAGTGGAAACTCTATATATTTTTTTTATTTAAGGGAGCTTTGAAGTTAAATGAGTATAAAATATTTAAAATATAAGAACTTTAAAATTATTGATATTTGATTTGAAATAAAAGATATATAAAATAAAAATAAATTTATGTTTTATTATTTATTCTAATTAACTTTTTTTATAAATAATTATTTAATAAATTAAATGAATAATATTTAAATAGTATCATATAAAATATTATTAAAATATTATTATATAAAAAATTTAATATTATATAAAAAAACACTCTCTCCTATCTCTCTCTTACTCCCACCCATCTCTCTCGCCCCCCCCCCCCCCCGGGCGTTTCTCTCTCTCACTCCCTCTCTTTTCATAACTCTTTCTCTACAAATTCCTATAAATTAGATGTGTGAAATAATTTGAATTATTCAGAATGCCAAATAATTTAGGGCCATTCTATCCTTCCATTCCAACAGAAACAGCTCTCAAGTTCTTCCAACTACTCCGAAGGAACTGGCGATTGAGCAGTACAGAGAGACAGAGAGAGCTTCAATGGAGAAGAGCCCCCTTCTCCGGCAATTCTCCATCATGGTAGGAGTAGTAGACTACCACGGACAACCCATCTCCCGGTCATCTTCTGGTGGCTGGACCTCTGCGTTCTTTATCATAGGTAAGCTTCCCTCTATCCACCGCATCTTCCTTCATCACCTCCTTGAATAACTCTTTAAATGGAATCAGGGGTTAAAATCGCCGAGAGTATGGCGTATTACGGCATCTCGTTCAACCTCATAACGTACCTCACCGGCCCCCTCAACTTCCCTACGGCCGCCGCCGCCGCCTCCGTTAATAATTGGTCTGGCGTCTCCATGCTTCTTCCCCTCCTCGGCGCTTTTGTGGCCGATTCATTCCTCGGCCGCTACCGCACCATCGTCCTCGCTTCTTTTCTCTACGTCCTGGTTCGCCTAAATCGTGAAAAACTCCTTTTATGTCCTCTCTATTCACTACCCAACTCAACTAGTTTTCATCGATGTGCAGGGTCTAGGGTTGCTCACTCTCACTTCCGTGCTTTCAAGGCCCTGCTCAGGAGACCTAAAGCTTACCTTGAATTCCACTTCCTGTTCTCCAGCTGTTCTCCAAGTTGTTTTGTTCTTCTTATCCATCTATCTCGTAGCCTTTGGGGAAGGAGGGCACAAGCCTTGCCTTCAGGCGTTTGGCGCTGACCAATTCGACGAGAGTGATAACCAAGAGAGCATTGCGAGGAGTTCATTCTTTAATTGGTGGTACTTTGGGATGAATAGTGGCATGATTGCCTCCTTCATTGCATTGAGCTACATCCAGGACAACATTGGCTGGAGCTTTGGATTCGGAATCCCTTGTGCTGTTATGGGCGCTGCTCTTCTAGTTTTCTTGTTGGGAAGCAGGACTTACCGCTGCTATCCCTTAGAGGATACAAGCCCATTTATTAGGATTGGCAAAGGGCTTGCTGATATGGTCATGAGCAGGAAATCCTCTGCTGATCGTTTCGCATCTGAAGTAGAAGCCAACGACCTAGAACAGCATTATGGCTGTCAATCTGATCAAGACACAAAGTAAGAGTTCCGTTTCTAACTTTCAGCTTTTAAATATTGGATCTCGGCTTGCATAATTAAAATTTTAGATTGGTTCTAATCAGTGATTTACGGTTTGCAGGGTTTGGAATCCGTTTAGACTTGTTTTTTCTCATTCCAGCAATCTAAATTAAACATTATATAAAGGACTGTTTGGCAACGGGATTTAAGCAGGATTTGCAAGATTTAGCATAAATCCTGCCAAACGGCATTTGAGAGTCCATTAAATCTCGCGGTGAGATAAATTCGTTGTTAGCCAATTTTTGGCCTAAATCCCGGATTTACTAAATCATGGAATTTGGCGGATTTACGGGATTAGGCCGAAGAAGCACGCGAAAGGGATAAAGATGGTTACCTTCGCAATGAGTGAGCCCCCGTCGTGACTTCCAATCTGATGTTGCAGATGGCGAAGAAGCTCTTCTTTAGCGACTGATGCGGTGCATCATTGTTATTTTATACCTTAGGCTATATCTTATCTTTGTTGTAGTTCATGTTAGCTCCACTTCTTTTTTTTGCCTTTTGTGGTTTTACCTTTTTGTTTTTTGTAACATTCTATTACAATCATATAAACAAATGCTGTAAGAAGGAAGAAAGGAATAGATGAATATTATATGATCTTTTAAGCTTTAGAGCTTGTGTTTGCTCCCTGGATTAGGTGTTTCTTCTAGCAGATCCGTTTCTTCTACCGATCTACTACATCAGTTTGTATCAAAATCTATAGCTTGCGAAGAATGACGGACTGCCGAAGAAGATGGGCTGTCAACGACGATCGAAGTTGAAGAAAATGAGCGATTGACGTTGAATAAGATGGACGGTCGACGACGAACGACGTCAAAGAAGATGGGCGGTTGACAACTATCCTCCACTCCAACTTCCACTCCAATGGCGAGATCCGCTGCCCGACCTGTGACCTTCCGCTATTATTTCACCCGATCGTAAACAAATACGCAATCAACCCTCTATCATCCACAACTATCTTCCGCTTCGACTTCCACTCTGATGGCAAGATTTTCTGCCCGATCACACAGTCCGCAACCATCCTGCGGCCGTCATCCGCGACTCGCCTCCGCTCTAGCACGCCATATCCCGATCAAATCCGCTCCGGCATGACTTGCCACTCCCTACTCCGTCACTCCCGCCTCCACCTCCGTGGGTAACTTCCGTGCGACACCGCTTGTCAAATCAAACTCCTCCGCTTCCGCCGACAACCGCAACTTAGCCTAAATCGAGCCTGATCATCCTGCTCCCGCTACAACACACGACACACAATTCTGCAGTTGGCGTCCAAATCGCTTCCCATAGCTCAACCCCTATTCTGCCTCCGCTTCAATTCACGGTCGGACTTAGAATCCCGCTTCATCTCGTGACCAGCCGGCGATTCCGATTTGCTCCAGCGTAATTCCTACCCCATCTGGCACGACCCCGAATTTGTCCTCGTGATTACGTCTACATGACCGGCCCTATTCCAGCCCAGTCTGGTCGCCCGCAATTCCATAGTGGATTTGTGGCCCAACTACACTCTGAAGAAATCCATTGAAGAGTGGAGGGAAAGAAACAGAATCATCACTATTGCCAATCTCAAAACTAAGTTTGAATTTAATGATGAGCAGAAGGTGCAACATTCTCTTGACCGGTTGGAGGAGTTCTTCAAATAGGACTCTCATCATGATTGGATTGTTTTTGAGAACTATCTGTCTATTCTTGTTGGTTTGCTTGGAAGAAAGAGTTTGGAGATCAGGTGTCGTGCTAAGGAGAGTGATGATACAAAGGAACAACTTGCCAGTATTGATAAGTTGATTGAATTGTTATAATGTCTCTTGGAAGACGTAGTGAAGAACGTAAATTGGCTGTGGCATTTTTGCTGGAGTTGTCAAGAACTGAATTGATTCACAGTAAGATTGGCCAGGCCCATGGCTGTATTTTTCTTTTGGTTACTACTACAAATGATGGTAATCAGGTTGCAAGTGGTGCTACATAACTATTGGAGAATCTTTCTCATCTTGATGAAAATGTTGTGAAATGGCAAAGGCAAACTATTTAAAGCCACTATTGCAATGTCTTGGATCAGGAAATGACGATGTGAAGAAGTTCATGGTGACGACTTTAGCTGAAATTGAGCTGCTGATCAAAGTAAAGCAGCTCTTTTTAGAGATGGTGCACTGGACGTCCCTTTTCGTCTGGTTAAACATAGTGATCCATATATCAAAACAATGGCTGTTAAGTCACTTCAAAGTCTGTCAAGCTTACCTGAAAATGGTGTGAAAATGATTACCAAAGGGGCAGTATCTCCGCTTCTTGACCTTTTATGCCGTCACCACTATTCTGCATATCATATATTAAGTGAACAGTGGCTACTATGATTATGAACATTGTTTCAGCGGATGAATCTTTAATACTTTTGAAATCTGATGATGACATAGTTTGGCTATCCTCTTTAGTTAACTTGACATTTCCAAGCATACAATAAAGTATTCTTCGAACTTTCTATGTCTTATGCCATCTAACTTCCACTGAAGATATAAACTATAAGCTCAAACGGTGTAATGCCATTGAAGTTTTGATTCCACATTGCCAAAACAAGAATATATTAGTAAGGCTCAATGTCACCATGTTGTTATCTTGCTTGACAGAAAATGTAGATGCCAGTGTATTAGCAGATAGCAGTTGCTTGCAAACCTTGCAATCCATCATTAAAACATCCAAAGATGATGTAGAGATAACTGCTTCAATGGATATTATTTCTAGCTTTCCTGCTGACTGCATACAAATCTTTCAATGGTTTCTTGAAGGGAATAGACTTGCAGCCATCATTCAGTTTTTAAAAAGTGCTAAGCTTGGTGGTCCATCTAAGAATGAAATTATAGAAAATGCTGCTAGAGCTTTCTACCATTTTACAATTCCTACGAATTTTGAATGCAGAAGAAAGCAGTTCAGGCTGGTATGATCTCAGATCTTGTCCACTTTTTGGAATGTGGCACTTCTTTATCGAAGAGATATGCAGCAATTTCATTGGCACAATTTTCCGAGAACTCTATTAAGCTGACCAAACTAGTTGAGAAGCCCTGGGGCTTCTTTTGTTTTGCAGCAGTACCTGAAGAAGTCTGTAAAGTACATAATGGTGTTTACTCTGTAGAACAGTCATTTTGTCTTTTAGAAGTAGAAGCTGTTCTGCCACTTGTTAGATTACTTTCTGAGCTTGATATAACAGTAAATGAAGCTGCTTTAATAGCTCTTTCAACACTCATTGTGGATGAGAGACTACTGAGTGGGAGCAAACTACTCTATCGGATGAATGGAATTGCTCCTACTATAAAGCTGCTAAATTCTCAATCTCCTGATGTTCATGTAAAAGCAGCTCTTGTTTTGAATTGGATTTTTCGTCTCGAGGAATATCGTAAGTTCTTGTTTTTGGTTTGCGCTCATCTAAATAATGCTTGTGGGCATACGTCGAAGGCACTGAATTTTTGATGCAGAGATCAGGTTATGATTTTTTACACCTACCTCCCTCCTAATGTTGCACCTCGATGGAGTCAAGTTCTGCTGACGTAAGAGGAGTATAATGCGGAGCATCATAGCTATTGTATACCTTAGGGAATATCTTATCTTTACTGTAGTTCATGTTAGCTCCACTTCTTTAGTTTGCCTTTTGTGGTTTTACCTTTTTGTTTTCTACAACATTCCATTACAATTATTTATACAAATGTTGTAAGGAGGAAGAAGGGATAGATGAATATTATATGATCTTTTAAGCCTTTAAGTTTGTGTTTGTTCCCTGGATTAGGTGTTCCTTCTAGCAGATATGTTTCTTCCGCTGATCCACTACATCAGCGACTACTTCAACACACTATTTCACGTGAAGCCTTCAAACTTCACTCGAAGCACGCAAGTCCGAAGCAACATGAAGACATGGCGACGAGGAAAAGCAACAATAACGAAGAATTGGAGAAGATGAAAAATAAACCCTAGACAGAAATTAATTGCTTAATTTAAATAATTTAAAATATTAATTATTATTTAGATTAATTAAATAATTAGGAATATAATTAAATAATCAAATTTAGCTTAATTAAATAATTATTAGTATAATGAGATATTTAATAGTATAATTAATAATTAAAACTAATTAAATAATACTTAAAAATTAATTAAATCATTAGTATGAGTATTAGTGACATAATTAGTTATTTCAAAAATTAATTAATTAATTAATTAATTAGATAATTAGCAATATAATTAGATATCAAATACTTATTAAATTAACACCTAAATAAATAAATTGTTAAATAGTAATGTAATTAGTAATTAAATTATTTGATAATTAAGTTAATTTTAATTATATTATTTATTATTATAATTTATTGATGGTAATTAAAATTAAAATTAATAAGTGACTCATATTTAACATGCAAATTAAACTCATAACACATTAAATTTAATTTTTAAATGATTCAATCATCTTAAATCTTGGATAACGTTGCCAAACAGTGTCAAGGAATTTAAAAGGATTTAACAACTATCTTGTCAAACAATTTTCAAGATTTAAAATACTTAGGGTTTATTAAATCTGTATTTACAAGATTTACTAAATTCTACTAAAGTTAAATATTACTTGTTGACAAACAGCCCCTATGTGTTGGAGTTCACTCTATCAAGTCCTGTCATCTACATTTATTTTTCATTGTATGTTAACAGTTGACCTATTCTATTTTTGTTCAGACATTAAACTTTTGTGCATAGTTAGGGCCTCAACATGTAAGATTATTGTTCTATGAATTCAGGCTTCACATAATTTTGCTTAACTAATTCATTATTGAAATTAAAGTTGGTCTATATGTTAATATATCAGACCAAGCCAACAGAGCAAATTAAAGAATTATCTATACCGTAGGATTCATTATATCATCACCGTTCTTGTATCTACTTAGAGTCTATTTATACTGCTTGTACCATTGTAGTTGTTAAGGAAAAATTCATTTTCTTTTGTTTCTCTTTTCTGTTCCTGCCTTTGTTTGCTCTGTGGCTCTGTCAACATGGTATCAGAGCACAATTAAGAATTTTTTCTTTCTTTCTGTCTGTTCTTCGTTCCTCATCTTCCTACTGTTTCACCATGGCTGAATCTTCCACATCTCCATCAACCGTATATTCTCTTTCATCTTTCAATACTATCTCCATTCCCCCGCAACTCAAGTTTCTAATGCATAACATCAAGAATCTTGTCTCCTCTCCCTTAACCTCCGACAACTATCCCATATGGCGGTCCCAAATCAAAAAATATTTACAGCTAATGGGTTCAAAGGGTTTCTTGATGGCTCCAACAAATGTCCGATGCAAATTCTACTGGTCGAAAACTCCAACGTTCTTCTTGGGTCGCCATCCGAAGCTTGGATTCTTCTTGATCAGAATCTTGCTTCTACCTTATTATCTGTCATCTCGACTTCTATTCTTCCTTACGTTCTTTCCCTTAATCACTCTGCGGACATATGGGCTACCCTAGCTTATCGTCTTCAAGCGTCTACCTGGTCACGAATCATTCAATTAAAGAATGAACTTTATCACCTCTCCAAAGGTGACCAATCCATGACGTAGTACCTACTGACGGTGAAATCCAAGGTAGACGCAATCACCGCAGCTGGAAGTTCAATCGATCCTGAAGATGTAATTCTATACACACTGTACGGTCTACCTGCTACATATCAAGCATTCAAGACTAACATCCGCACAAAATTGCAACCCATCAAGCTTGATGATCTCTACACACTTCTTTGTAGTGAGGAGTTGAATCTTGCTCAAGAAGCCTCTAAAGAACTCCAATCACTCATATTCAAGATAATCCAATCGCACTTGCAGCATCCCGTGGTCGTGGCCGAAATTCATTCACACGGGGATGAATGCCTAATTTTCAGCACAATTCTCGTTCATCCAACTCATCCAACCAAGGAAGTCATCAATTTAAACGAAGCATTACTTGCCAAATCTGCAACAAGCAAGGTCACTCCGCAATCAAATGTTGGTATCGCAATGATCCAACATATCAAGAAGTAAAGCCTAAACAAGCTCTGTTTAGTCTGACCGACACTTCGCAACAATCTGACTGGTTCTTAGATAGTGGAGCATCAACTCATCTAACTTCCGATCCTTCACATTTTTCTTCAACCGAAGCATACATAGGCAATTCTCAAGTTACCTTAGGCAATGGCCAACCACTTCCCATTCAATACACAGGTAAAGGTATTCTACCCACTCCATCAGGTAATCTTTAACTGAAAAATCTTTATCAAGTTTTCAATCTTTCATTTAATCTTTTATATGTTTATCAATTAACTCGTGATAATTCTTGTATTATAGCCTTTTCTTCCAATGGCTATCAAATTAAGGATTTGAAGACCAAGCGGGTTCTACTTCAGGGACCATGACATAATGGTCTATACTCGATCCATTCATCCACTCAGCCCTCTACACTTGCCTTACTCTTGGTGGAAAGTATACCGGATCTTTGGCACAGTCGGCTGGGTCATCTAGATTCTTACAAAATTCAATGTCTTACTAGATTGCATAATAACATCCTACAAAATATTGTAATATATGTAATCTAGCCAAAAGTAGTCGGTTATCTTTTCCTCAGTCGATGTCTACTACATCTTTTTCTTTTGAAATTGTTCATTCTGATGTTTGGGATGATTACACTAAATTCTCGTGGGTTTATCCTTTATTTCAAAAATCTGATGTATTTCACAAATTTCTTGAATTTTATAACATGGTCAAATGCCAATTCAACAAGCCTATAAAAATTCTTAGGACTAATGGAGGAGGTGAATATATCAACAAACAATTTCAAATGTTCTATAAAATATCAGGAATGATACACCAATACACTTGTCCTTATACTCCAGCTCAAAATGGAACAGCGGAAAGAAAGCATAGACATATCTTGGAAACACTTTGAAGTTTGTTGATTCACTCTCATTCTCCTCACGGACTATGGGTCCAAGCTTTGGATACTGTCGTCCATCTCATTAATATCCTACCTACTCGAATCTTAAACAACAAAACCCCATATGAATATCTTTATAACAAATTACTTGTGTATACTCATCTCAAAACTTTTTGATGTCTCTGTTATCCTTGCCTCAAACCATATTCAAATTCTAAACTTAGTTCTTTGTCGAAACCATGTGTGTTTGTCGGGTATGCCAATTCTCAAAAAGGTTAGATCCTCTCACCAACCGAATCTATACGTCTCGTCATGTTCTTTTCAATGAACAAGTTTTTCCCTACCATCAAATGCAACAACCTGAATCAGCCATTCTACCTCTTCTTTTGGTTCCGCATCTGCCATACCTCCACAACATCATACTTCCTCATGTCAACCTCCAGATCCGTCTATTCATTCCTGCAGCACAAATAATAATGCTTCACAAGGTCTACCTCAACCCACTCGCTCCGACATGGCCTGCAATACCATACCAGCTTCTTCTCAAACATCAACTACAACAACAACAACAACAACAACATCAAGCCTTTATCCCACTACGTGGGGTCGGCTACATGAATCCTTTTTCTCCATTGTGTCCTATTAAAAGTCAAATTCTCGTTTAAATCTAATAAAGAAAGATCATTTCTAATATTTTCTAACCAAGTCTTTTTAGGTCTATCTCTACCTTTCTTAACATAAGTCAAATCTAAGACCTCTACTTTCCTAACCGGGTCATCGGGAGGCCGCCGTTTTACGTGACCAAACCATCTAAGGCGACTCTCTCTAATCTTATCTTCCACTGGAGCTACTCCAACCTTTTCACGAATATGCTCATTTCGTATCCTATCTCTAAGGGTAAAGCCACTCATCCACCTGAGCATCCTCATCTCTGCAACACTTAACTTAGAATTATGCTTCTCTTTTAATGGCCAACATTCAGCACCATAAAGCATTGCAGGTCTCACCACCATCTTATAGAATTTTCCCTTAAGTTTGAGGGGTACTTTTCTATCACACAATATGCCCGATGCATTCCTCCACTTCACCCATCCAACTTGGATTCTGCTGATGATATCCCCATCTATATCACCATCACTCTGAACAATAGATCCAAGATATCTAAAACGTGTACTCTTATTAATGACTTGATCGGCCAAAGTCACAATGCCCTCACTAGGTCTATTATTACTAAAATTACACTCCATATATTCCGTTTTAGATCTACTCAATCGAAAACCTTTAGACTCTAAGGTTGACCTCCACAATTCTAGTTTACCTTCAACTCCCTCTCTAGTCTTATCAACAAGAAGAATATCATCAGCAAAAAGCATACACCAAGGTACATCCTCTTGCAAATGTCTAGTGAGAACATCGATGACTAAAGCAAAAAGATATGGGCTTAAGGCTGATCCTTGGTGTAATCCAACCGAAATAGGAAAATACTTGGTCAAACCACCTTGTGTTTGAACACAAGTAATAGCTCCTGCATACATATCTTTAATGATTTGAATATAAGCGTTATTAACTTCTTTCTTTTCAAGAACTCTCCATAGCACTTCTCTTGGAACTTTATCATATGCTTTTTCTAAATCAATAAATATCATATGTAAATCCTCCTTATTCTCTCTATATTTCTCCATCAAACCTCTTAATAAATGTATGGCTTCCATAGTAGACCTACCCGGCATAAATCCAAATTGATTTTGAGAAACATTAGTATCACGCCGCAACCTATGCTCCATAACTCGTTCCCATAGTTTTAAGGTATGACACATTAACTTAATTCCTCTATAATTCGCACAATCTTGTGCATCACCTTTATTCTTAAAAATAGGGATTAACACACTCATTCTCCACTCATCTGGCATCTTTTTAGTCTTCAAAACAGTATTAAAATATTTCAACTAATTCTATGAAAACCCGATCACAGACTGGTCATCTCAAACCCAAACAAATATTCAATCTAACACATCAAATTGGGTCTCTAGACCCAACATCTTACACACAAGCTTCCAAACATAAACATTGGCATCAAGCTGTCTCAAGAGTTTCAGGCTCTGCAATCTCAAGGAACATGGGACCTTGTCCCTAACTCTCCAAATTTTAACATTCTTGGCTGCAAATGGATGTTTCGAACTAAGTATAACTCAGATGGATCCATTGCCAGGTACAAAGCTCGTCTAGTGGCTCTCAGTTACAAGCAAGAATACGGGTTGGATTACACTGAAACATTTAGCTCAGTTGCTAAAATACCAACTTTTCGAATTTTAATTGTTATTGCTTTACATAATGCTTGGCCTATTCATCAATTAGATGTTTCCAGTGCTTTCTTACATGGCTTATTACATGAAACAAGCACCGGGGTTCATTGATGAACTTCATCCTACACATGTTTGTAAACTGAAAAAGGCTCTTTACGGTCTCAAGCAATCACCATGACAGTGGTTTGATACACTTACAGGTTATCTACATACTCTTGGCTTTCGTATAAGCAATTTAGATCCATCACTAATGATATATCGCATAGATAAAGTTCAATTATACTTTCTTATATATGTTGATGATCTCATTGTAACGGCCAATAATCACACTGTTGTCCAAGACTTACTGAACAAGCTTCACATGCGGTTTAACATGCGGAATCTAGGAACATTGTCCCAATTTTTGGGTATTACAGCGGTTCAAACTAAAGATGGTCTTCTTCTTCATCAAAGTCGATATGCTCACACCATTCTCGACCGAGCAGGAATGCTTAATTGCAAACCTGTTGCTACTCCCATATTTACTAAATCTCAGAAGCTCTCGGATACGTCTCCCACTTGCTCAAATCCATTACTATAACGTCAACTTGTTGGATCTCTCCAATATTTAACTCTTACAAGACCAGATATAACATATGTTGTAAATCGAGTCTGTTAACATATGCATAATCTGACGGATAGCAACTTTGAAGCACTTAAACTTATCCTTCGTTTCATTAAAGGTTCTATACATGTTGGTTTACCGCTATCTCGCAAATCTTTTGTGCTAACGTCTTATGTAGATTCGGACTGGGCTGGAGATCAACAAGATCGCAAATCAACAACTGGCTACTACACATTCTTGGGGTCATCCATCATTTTTTGGAGCATAAAGAAGCAAACTACAATTGTCAGATCATCTACCGAGGCCGAATATCGCGCATTAGCATCCGTTGCAGCAGATCTCATTTGGACCCGTCAGCTTCTTCACGAACTTGGATATACTCAACATACTCCAACAAAACTTTTTTGTGACAACACTTCGGCTATAGCCTTAGCTAGTAATCCAATATTTCACGCTCGTACAAAGCACATCGAAGTTGATTGTCACTTCATACGAGAGTGTATTAAGAACAACAACATCCAAGTTCATCACATATCAAGCAAGGGCCAACTACCGGATATATTCACCAAAGCTTTATCTAAGCCTCGATTTCGTCATCTCTCCAACAAACTGACCTCCTCAAACGACTCATCAGTTTGCAAGGGGGTGTTAACATATCAGACCAAGCCAACAGAGCAAATTAAAGGATTATCTGTACCGTAGGATTCGTTATATCGTCACTGTTCTTGTATCTACTTAGAGTCTATTGATACTGCTTGTACCGTTGTAGTTGTTAAGGAAAAATTCATTTTCTTTTGTTTCTCTTTTCTATTCCTGCCTTTGTTTGCTCTGTGGCTCTGTCAGCACTATAGACCGCAATTTTTCTGTTTAAGCTTTTATCTTGGTTGATTTCATTTTTTTTACACGATATTAAAGGCCTGATTCTTGTAAGGATATATAAAGTGTTGCATTTTAGTAATGAACAGGGAAATGATCTTTCTCCACTCCAAATGCAAAAAAAACTATATGTGAGTTGGAAATCTTGGTTTCCTGTTCCAGTTCCCCCATTTATTGTTCAGAACAAGTTAGAATCCGGGATATGCCATGCTTTTACCATAACATACTAGTTGGGCTTAATTAGGGTGCAACCTTTATGCTTACGCTTCTATACAACATTGTTACTGGTATTTCAATACGTTTAGCATTGATTAATATTTAAAAATCTTGCAATTAGGCTTGTCAATGGTGGTAATTTGCTTGGTGATGAACGGATTGAAGAAGCTAATCGGATGCTTCGATTGTTTCCTATATGGGCAACCTGTTTAGCCTATGCCACAACCTTCTCTCAGAATTTTACCTTGTTCAACAAACAAGGTGACACCATGGACAGGCATATAGGACAGATCTTTCAAATTCCATCGGCCGCTCTGCAAAGCATCATAAGCATCACCATTGTCGCTTTCATTCCTGTCTATGACCGTGTGCTTGTTCCCATAGCCAGAAATCTTTCTGGGCTTTCCACTGGCATCACACAGCTTAAAAGAATTGGCATTGGATTGTTCTTTTCGGTGATTTCCATGGTCGCCGCAGCTCTGGTGGAAATGAAGAGAATCGAAACTGCAAGAAAACATGGCTTGATCGATCAGCCGAATGCAACAGTGCCAATGAGCGTATTGTGGCTGCTTCCTCAGTTCATTCTATTTGGCATCATGGGTGCGTTTGGAATGGTTGGCCTGCAGGAGTTTTTTTATGATCAGGTGCCTGATGCATTGAGGAGTCTAGGTCTCGCTCTCTATCTTGGTATATTAGGCACAGGAAACTTCATTAGTGGTTTGCTTGTCTCAGTGATTGATGAAATCACTAAAAGAGAAGGGGAAAGCTGGTTCTCAGACAATTTGAATAGAGCACATCTTGATTATTTCTATTGGCTCCTTGCAGGACTTGATGCTATTGCGCTGGTCCTTTTTGTCTTCTTCGCTCAATCCTATGTATACAAGAACGAATACCGCAGTGTGTAATATGCTAAAGCAAACCGAATTTTACTACTTAAAATATGCTTTGTTATTGCCTTAAGTTCTATATGAAGATAAGCTCAGGCAGCTTGTGTAGTTTGCTTAGCTGGCCTTATTGTTTTCCGAATGATGTGATTCTTCCTACGCTACTCAATGCTTTCATTCATGACTGGATTTGAATTTCCTTTATGCTTATTGTTGTGGGATGTCAAAGCACACCTTCTCTATTTGTGGTAATAACGTGAAAGCTTAGAAATATAGAATTAATTTTAAGAACATCTAAAATTTGATAAGGCTGAAGTCAACAAAAAATTCTCACCATCAAAATGAATTTAATCATATATTTGTAAATTTTAATCAAATATTTACTGTTCATTGTTTTTTATCTCTATTCAAAGAAATCAAATATTTCTTAACTTTTTTCCGTTGTAGTTTTTATGTGTTGATTTTGTATTACAATAAATATACAATATTATAAAAATATATCAAAAAATATGGAAAATAGATTGGATATATACCTTATATATTTCTTCTTATTAGTTTCACAGAGTAATTATGATTTATTTTGTTCTGAGAATGAATATTTTTGATAGAGACAAGTTCTTATGAATAATTACATTCAACATGTAGCTTGAGAAAATATTTTTTTATTAAGTAATATCATTAGAGCTTAAGAAAGGCGATCATAACCAAAAGAAACATTAAATAAAGTCTCAATAGCCTAAATTTAAGAATAGCAAGAATGATGAGATCACAAATTTGATTGATTCTTAGTTCAAACAGCAGCAATAACATTACAAGCCTTTATCCCACTATATGGGGTCGGTTATATGAATTCTTTTCTCCATTGTGCCCAATAATGATATAAATTCTCATTTAAATCTAATAAAAAATATCATTTCTAATGCTTTCTAACTAAATCTTTTTAGGTCTACTTTTATCTTTCTTACTATAGGCTAGATCTAATACATCTACTCTTCTGACCGGATCAACGAAAAGCCGACAATTTATGTGACCAAACCATCTAAGACAACTCTCTCTAATCTTATCTACCATTGGAACTACTCTAATGTTTTCACGTGTATAAACATTTTGGATTATGTCTCTAATAGTAAAAATAATCATCCACCTAAGTATCATTATCTCTACAACACTAAACTTAATTTTATGCCTCTCTTTTAATGGGCAATATTCCGCCTCATAAAGCATTGCAGGTCCGATGACCATCTTGTAAAATTTTCTCTTAAGTTTGAGAGGTACTTTTCTATCACACAACAGGGCAAAGCATTTCTCCACTTCCACCATTCAACTTGAATTCCACTAATAATACCCCCATCTTTTTTACCATCACTTTGAACAATTGACCCGATGTATCTATAATATGTACTCTTTTTATTGACTTGATTACCGAAATTCACAATCCTCCAATAGATCTATTATTACTAAAATTACACTCTATGTATTTGGTTTTAGAACTACTCAAACGAAAACCTTTATACTCTAAAGTTGACCTCCATAATTCAAGTTTTCCTTCAACTCTCTCTCTCTCTAGTCATATTAACAAGAAGAATATCATCAACAAAAAGCATACACTAGGGTACATGCTCTTACAAATGTATAGTAAGAACATCCATGACAAAAGAAAAAAAGATATATGCTTAATGCTAATCCTTAAGGTAATCCAACTTAAATAGAAAAAATACTTGATCAAACCACCTTATGTTTGAACCCAAGTAAGAGCTCCTGCAAGCATATACTTCATGACTTGAATATAAGCATTATTAAATCCTTTATTTTCTAGAACTCTCTAGTGCACTTCTATTGAAACTTATCATATGCTTTCTCTAATCAATAAATTTCATATGTAGATACTCTATATTCTCTCTATACTTCTCCATCAAACCTCTAAATAAATGTATAGCTTCCATATTAAACCTACCCAGCATGAATCCAAATTGATTTTGTTAAACATTAGTATCATATTGCAACATGTGCCCAATTATTCTCTCCCGTAGTTTTAATGTATGACACAATAACGTAATTCCTCTATAATTCACACACTCTTCTGAATCATATTTTTTCTTAAAAATAGGAATGAACACATTCCTTCTCCACTCATCTGAAATATTGTTAGTCTTGAAAATAATATTAAAAATTTTAGTAAGCCAAGAAATTCGTTCACCTCCTAAGCATTTCCACAACTCTATTGGAATATCTTCTGGTTCAACTATTTTTCCACCCTTCATTTTCTTTAATTCCTCTATAACTTTAATTATACTAATATGAAAATTAAAAAAAAAACTATATTTTCATTTAAGGTGCTAAGATCACTAAATTCAATCATATTCTCATAGTCAATAATGAAAAGCACTTTTTTATCTTCATTTTTAATGCACTTCACTTGAACTAGACCATTACTTGTACTATATCTTTGCTTTGCTAACATATACATATATTTTTTTCCCTCCTTAGTATTTAATATATTATATAATTCATTAAAATCTAAACTCTTTACTTTGCATTTTGCTTTCTTAGACTCCTTACGGGCCCCTCTATATCTTTGTCAATTTTCAGAGCTATTATATCTAAGCCAATTTTTATAGCAAAGCTTCTTATTTTTTATCATTTATTGTACGTTTTAATTCTACCATCAACTATTTTTATTATTAGGAGCTTTTATTTTTGATGCACCAAGCACAAACTTTGCAACATTTTTCATATCACTAGCTACTTTCTCCCACATAAAAAAATCTAGTTCTTTAAGCACAATCAAAATCTTGAGATCTTGAATCTTACTCTAAAAAATATTTTTGTTAGCATTTTCTAAATGCTCCCATCCAATTCTAAAATAATATTTTACTTTATTTTTTATATTATTCTCTTCATCTTAAAGTATAAAATTAATAAGCGATATTGGATACATAATCTTTCACGTAGAATATTTTTAGAATTTTTGTAATATAAATGATTTATTTTTCTAATATGAAAATAGTCAATCTGAGTTTTATAATATCTATTTTTACAAGTGATGAGAAACTCCACTCTTTTCTTAAATAAGGTCTTAACAATTAAAAAATCATAAGCTAGAATAAAATCTAATATAGTCCTGCCACCTTTATTAGTCACTTCAAATATATAACCACCATGAATGATTTTAAAATCATTTACCACTTTACCAACATGTCCATTTAAATCTCCTCCAATAATATTTTTTCTTGGAGAGGTATCCTTTGTCTTAATTCTTTCAAGTTATTCTAAAATTTTAATTTTGAACACATATCCAAACCTACTTGAAGAGCAAAAACCCTTAAAATATTAATAACCTTAGCATAAAAAATATTCTTTAAAGCTATAATTTTATCTCTAATTCTATTAATTTCTATAATATTATCCTTCAAATTCTTATCTTCTTTGCCCACATTTGTTCATGATGCGGGAACCTTTGTGTCACAACCCAACCTAATATAACTCACCAATAAAATAGGTCATATCGTGTTGGATGGTGACAAACCAATCCCAATATCTTATTTTGGAAACTCTTTAGAATTATTTGGTTATTAATAGACAATAAAGCTATTAATTAACTCTTGATAAATAGGAAATAAACTCATCAACAAATTTCTCCTTTTCCTTTCTATTCATCTTTAAAATTTATATATAAGAAAATCTCTTCAATACATTGCCTAGCTATGATAGAGATAGAGCAGAGCAGAATATAACCATGACAAAGATAAATCAGATTCTATAATCTAACAAATGCCTATATAGACTCAGATAAATCAGATTCTATAATCTCAACTAACAAATTGGTTCTTTAACCTTTCCCTGATTTGAAAGTGAATACAAAATAGTAGTAAGTCAATATAGCTTAGCATGCCACACCTATCGAACTAAATTTTTAATAATTAACCCAAAATTCAATTAATATAATTAAAAACAATTATTAATAAGCTTTTGTATAGGATAGAGTAATGTTGGCAAATAACATAAATTAAATACTCTATAGGGAATGTACATATATAAGTACTTCATATATAATAACAAAAAAAATCCCTCAAGCCCTTATGCTTCTTGATAAAAATAGATATCATAATTCAGGCACTTATGACTCTGTGTGCTAGAATAATAAAAAATAAGCCCTTATAACTCATAAATGCTTAGTATATCATATATTCAAATATTTAGGCCTTTATAGCTCTTAGTGCATTCAGCACAACAGAATTTCCTCTAGCATCCAAAATCTCTCAAAATTATATATTTTATGCATGTACGCACATATATAGTTGAATTTCATATAAATAAATGAAAAAAAAATCAAAATGCAGGAATTAACAAAATATTATCCTATATGGGGCCTTAGATATAGAAGCGATGCTTGAAAATATATTTATACAAAACTCAATCTCCCTATCATGTGATAAAATTATTAACACCTTAGGAAAGATGTCAGAAAAGTTCTGCACCATTGAGACATCAAGCAAATATCCATATTATATTCACCTATCTTGAATAAATGCTAGAAACATAATACAACCTTTCTTCCCTAATTTATCTACTTCAAAAGAAAGTATTAGATAAGATATTCCCTAACTTCCTTAAATAGCTCTCATTATGCAAAAATAAAGTAACCCTTTTCTTGATATAATCAATCCGAGCTCTATATTGACTTAGTCAATCCATGCCCAAAATATCATTAAACTTAGAGATGGGCAATAGTATAAGATCATATCTCCATTTCGTATAAAATATCTCTAAATCACAGAAGCAAACTTTACTATCTACAACACCATCTCTAGTCGACAGAATAATATATAAAGAAGAAGGTAATAGTACAGAAGGAAAACAGAATAAGTCAAAGTATCTCTCAAAAAATAAATGAATGACTAACTCTATAATCAAACAAAATGTGACATGGTTGATAAGAAATATAAGTCGCATATATAACTACATCTGGAGCATCCCTGACCTTATGTCTAGTCAAACTATACCACATGCCTGAACCAAAATGGTGTAACAGAACTAGCAGACTCCCTCTGACCATTACTAGATGATCTGAACCACTACCACTATTAAAAGATCCCTAAGTAAATATATTACAACCCACCTGATATGAACCTCAAATAGATATGTCATACCATATTAAATTGGGATAAGCTAACCAAAAATCTAAGTTTTGGGGAAACTTTTAGATTTCATTCATTTAAAATTTGAAGCAGGCAACATAGCTTCTAATTAACTTCTGGTAAGCAGAAAAATAAACTCATCCATTAATTTTTATTATTACATCATCAAAATTTACATTTAATATTTACACTACAACATATAACTATTGATTAAAATAAATTAATTTAAAGAATAAGTCATGACTGTACAAAAATAAAAAAAAAATTTCTATGCAACTCAGACATATTAGATCCTGAATACATGGCTACTCAATGAGCACTTTTTTCCTTTTCCTGGATTGAAACAGAATGCATAATAAGAGTGAACCAACATAACTCAGTAGATCATACCTACCAATCTAAACATTCAAATATTTTATTTATTATGGTCTTAACTGAATTAAAAACTAATTTGTTAAAATTTATTGTACTGAGCATCTTGATAATTACAGTAGTTAGAATAAGGTGGACTATGTACTAAAAATAAACAAACAAGCACTCCATATATCAAAATAGAAAATTAAAAGATTTCCCTCATGCCCTTATACCTTCCATCAAAAATAGGTCCTTATGACCCCCTCTGCTAGCATATCAGAAAACAAGCGCTTATGACTCCCAATACTTAACACATATCAGATATTCAAAAATTTAGGTTCTTATGACTCTTTGAGCATTTAATACTAGAATCCATCATATGTCATATCTCATTAGAATCACACATTTTAAGCAGATAATTATATATATCATTGCACTTGGGTAAAAGAGATATAATTAAACTAAATTCAAAATTTCACAAAATGTTTTATCGGTGGACGACAAAATTAACTTTTGAGCATAATTTCATAATTTTGAAATATTAACTGATCAGCAGAGATTGTTCATAATATTATTTTGAAGCTTTAATTGTACTATAAATTTATTTTTAGGAATCAAATTTATTTTCTAATTTACTAAAAACATCATAAATTTTAATTTACTCATTGAAATTTTCCTATAAAATAACTAAATGTCTAGAATTATTATATCTATAACATACAGAAAGTTACATGATAAAAGTTTTATGGGTAGAAAGTAATCCATATTTTTGCTCTACAAAATTACTAAAAGGTTGAAGTGGGTTTTAAAATATTTTGATAAAAATAATTAGAAATGGATTTTGATATTTTTATAAAAATTTAACTTAGCATCATAGTGCTCAACCCTGCAGCACAATAATGCTCTCCCATTAGAGATCTCAGCACTGTAGTGCCCGACCCCAGTGCCGTAGCATTAGTTCAAATTTTAAAAATCTATTGGAGTGCTCAATTCCACAGCACTGCCAACCCACCACTACGATGCTTACAGGGAAAATTATAGATTTTTCATACACATGCACATAGGCTCCTAGGTCCTACTTTAGAATAGATTAAAACATACTCTTACCTATAGAACACTTACTAACACATACAGAAGATATTAAATACTTCAATACACTTACTAGACCAAGTCAAAATAGGTGCAACTATGTACGGATCTAGTAGGTGTTACAATCCTTCCATCCTAAAAAAATATAATTCTTAATATTTCAAATCTCAGATTAACTAAATAGATTAGGATATATTTGTCTCATTTTAGATTCCATCTTCCAAGTGTCTTCCCTTTCAATTTTGTGCTTCCACTACATCTTGACCATTGGGATCTATATATTTCTTAACCTTTTAATACCATATCCTAAAATTCTTTTTGGTTCTTCTATGTAGCTAAAATGTAGATCTACCTCAACCTCTTAAATCTATACTATATTCTCAAAATTAGAAACTCATTTCCTCATGGATGATACATGGAATACACTATGAATATTGGACATGTGCTCTAGAAATTATAACATATAGGTAGACTTTACAATTCTTTCAATTATTTTAAAGGATTGAATGTAACTTAGACTCAATTTTTCTTCTTTTCCAAACCTGTTAATATATTTCATTGGTTTGATCTTCACATTTATATAGTCTGTAACCGGAAATTCTACAACTTGATGTTTTGCATTATAATACTGATTCTGTCTAACTTGCACCACTTTTAATCTATCTTTAATCAGACGAATCTTTTCAGTAGCATCATCAACATAGTGGGTTCCAGCATTTCCTACATACAAATCTTCATAAGGGGCCAGACCGATGCTTGAACTAAATTTTTTATTATAAGAAAATTTGATCAAAGGGGCGTGATCCTCCTAACTTCCACTAAATTCCAAAACATATAGTTTCAAAATATTCCCTAATCCATGAACAGTTCTTAGATTGCCCATTAATCTATGGATGAAAAGTCATATTGAAGTGTAGTTTCATGCCAAACCTTGTTAAATGTCCTTCCACAGTCTAGAGGTAAACTTACCATCTCGATCAGATATTATCACCTTCATTATTCTAAGTATTAAGATAATTTCTTATACATACACCTATACCAATCTATCCACTAAATCAAACTATTAGATTAGAACAAAATATGTAGGCTTCATTAGATGATCTACCACAACCCATATCAAATTATATTCTTATCATGATCTAGGGAATCCCATTACGAAATCCATCATCACTTGTTCCCATTTCTATTCAAGAATAGGTAACAGTTGGAGAAGACCTCCCAATAGCTAGTGCTTAGCTTTTACTAACCGACAGAATTCACACTTAATAATAAAATATGTTATATTTTTTTAATCCAGATTACGAAAATATACCTTTCAAATCACTGTACAATTTATTACTTCCTAAATTAATAGTATAACCTGAATAATGTGCCTCAGGTTGAATCATTTGCCTCAGATCTCCATAACTACGAACCCATAGCATATTCTCATAGAAGATGATACCAAAACCTAATAATTGCAGTTCAAGTTTCTTATATACTTGATTTGATTGATCAACTTTATATACTCTAGATCTGACTTCTAAGCTTCCTAAATCCTTTCTTGCAAAGATGGTTGGATAGTCATTTGAGTTTAAATATCAGAATCCTGATCAATAGGAGAAACCACTTATAACTATAATCTTTTCATATCTTGACAGGGCTGCTACTTTTATTTTTTTTTACATACTATTATAATTACTATTAGCTTATGCAATTGTAGTAGTTTCATGCTTTAGCTTTCAACCTCAACTCAATTTTATAATAGATTTCTTATAATGTAAGTCTTATTTTAATGCAGGTGCACATGTCATATTGAATAATAAAAATGATGAAAATAGTGTCAATCCCATGAGGAATAAATGGAAATATCCCAAGTTCACTTTACAACTTCTTACTGAACCATTAAATTTATTTAATTGATTTAAAAAGGTGATACAAGTTAAAAAGTAAAGGCTTCAAATTACAAAAGTTAAAATTCATTAATTTTATAAATTATGTTCCTATGATTTTTGAAATGAACATGATTAATTTAGAGAGGTTTTCTTCTTATGGTTGTTGTGAATTAGAGCAATTATTACTCTCATCTCTATCAAGCTCATTGGAGTATTAGCTAGGATCTTCCTTAAGTATTGTTAATCAATCTCCTTAAGACCTCATAATCCTAACCACCATACATTTGTATTATGCCTAGACTACATTTTAAGCTACCTAATTGTTCATTTGTTCCTCTGTTGAGAATCTAGATCACACTAAGTTTTTAATTTATGTATGCTTTATTTAGAAATCAATTGAAGCATGGATAAATTAAAAATAGCATGTATATATTAAAAATAATACCTATTCTAAGCAATATATGCCTTTAAAATCATCATAGATTCAAAAATTTTATTTAGCTACACATCAAGGCATTGTTACAAGTAACAAACATAACAAACATCACAGACATTTTTTTAAATTGAATGATTAAAAGTACAAATTACAACATATGATAACAATGTAAATAAGATAAAGTAAAGTTTAGAAATGATCCAGAAGTAGAACTACAATCTCTTGTTCACTTCCTTTCTTTGCTATACTCTAATACAAGACTCTATGTACCAGAACACAAGCTACACTCTCCCCAAGATAGCCCTCACAATCACACTCAAACACACACTCACAAAATGACTCCACAAGTTTACATCCTCTCTAGACTAAGACGAAGATTATTATTTATAGTTTTTCAATTTAATTGAATGCGCGCTATGATGCTCGTTTGGTGGCATTTCAGCAATGCTAAACCAGTGTATCAGTTCACCAGCAATCGTTATAGTGCTACTGAATCGACTCATCAGTTACAATTTAAGTTTAGTGTAGCATTAGGTTATTTAGCAATGTAGTACTTCAATTTGACAATGTGGCATTGACTAGATAGTGCTTCGGTGTTGACTAGATAGTTCTTCGGTGCTTACTGGATAGTGCTTTGGTGCTAAGTTCTTCAGTTGAATTTTGGTAAGCTTTCCAATATGGCACTGAAATGGGTTCTGGCACTATGGCACTGTCATTGTGGCGCTACAATGTTGGTCCAATTTTCATAATTTTCTATAAATATTTGCACAAAACATAAGAATTATAAGCACTAACTAATATAATAATAGTCAATTAAAATGAAATTTTTTTTATCTTATCAGATTTTCTCTATCTTATCAACTTTTCTCAAACTTTAAACTATTACTTATTCTGAAGTAATGGATAGTGCACTAGGAAAACAAATTATCTTTTACCTTGAGTATAGTTTTTGAAAAAAAATATAAAATTAATAATCTAAGTATTTATATAGTATATAAATTGGAAGATTTTTCAATAAAAAAATTAATAATATCTTGATCTCTCATTTTAAATTAATATATCTTTTAACCTAAACTCCTATGGGTTAATAATTTTGGCTAGATTACATAGATTTACTATAATTTTTTGAATTGATGAAATTACTTGTTTAGTTAATTCTTAAATCTACATATAAGCTTTCTTTAAGTATTATGATTCTAATTATTCCTTTTAAAGTATATAGACACGGCTAGATATTGTAGGTACCAATTATTGATACTTATGTATTTACCAATTGATTTTTTTATTTTCTTATGGTTTTATTTGGATTAGTACCTTATTAAGATTTTAAATACCTATCTATTACTCTACTTTTTATTTTTAAGCAGGTATGTACATTATATGCACCAATTTTTGATATTTAGGTACTTTAGACTTATTTAATATTTTTCATTTTTTTTATTTTGTTAGCTATTCTTTTTTACATTGAATATATTTCTATTGCCTCCACTTATTATATTAATTTTTTTTAAATCCCTACTTGCTTTTTCAGTGATTTAGGATTAAACAAGTTAATTTATATTAATCTTAAAATTCAATAATCCTTTTATAAGTAGTCAAGTACTTAAGTGAATTTTAGGAATTTAATTTATCCAGAATTATTAATTTTAAATGAAAAGTTAATTATTATTTATAACTATTTTATTAGGGAAATTTTGCAAGTTGTGTACTATTAAATACTTAAGGAACTTACATTTGAAATTTTTTAAATTTATATCTCAAGCAAAAGTGCGATAGTATGACAAGTACTAAATTAAAATTTAGAGAAATTTTATTTCATTAATTTCTTTTACCAAATTACAAGAACAATAAAAACTTATAGGAAATTTGTACAACTAAATAAATAGAAATAAAAAAACTCAACTAAAAAGAAAAAAAATAAAAGAAATAAAACAACTACTAAGAAAATAAGTTTTAACTAAAAAAAAAAAAAAAACTAAACAAAAATAATAAAAGTAGCAGCAGGGCTCTCCCTACATTGTGGTCCCCTTCTTCTTCTTCTTCTTCTTCTTCTTCTTCTTCTTCTTTTGGTGTTATTATCAAGGGTCTTGCTTCTAGATATATAGCAAAGGGGAGTAGGCTAGGGAAAAGTTACATTGATTGTGGGAGCCTATCTCCCAGCTCTTAGATATGTTTATCAAGGATGTGTTATTGTCCATGTGATACTGGTACTATTGTTGGTGTTGAAGCATCATGTGGTTGTAGCTCCCATACATCCCTTGCTCAAGCCCAGTTAGCTTATAATAACTTGATTCTCAAAAATAAATTTAAAATGAATATTTGAATTTTGTTTACCATACAACACTGAGCTTGTGATGGTTTAGTGCTAAGCTTGTGACACTGTGGTGCTAAGCCTTCGGGCATAATGACACTAGAAATCACCACCATGACATTGAACCTTCTGTTATACAGTAATTCTTGATTCAACATGTAGCATTGCGATGTTGTGTGATGGCATTGCGATGCTACGCACTCAAAACTATATATATATATATATATATACATATATATATATGTATATATATATATATATATATATATATATATATATATATATATATATATATATATATATATATGTGGGAGGAAAAGAGAAGAGTGGAAAAAGTGTCACATTTTTGTCACCGATCCGCTTTGCTGCTTTTATGAAAATTTCTAGATCAAGGCAAGTGGCTTATAACATATCTCTATTTTAAAAAAAATTTATTTTGACTACCTGATTTTCTTAAATTGAATTTATTGCATTTTTCCCACATTTAATGAACTTTGACTATACAACTTTTTGTAAGTTATAGTACTTATTATTCTAAATATTTTGACTAGATTTAATACTTTTACTAGGCAAAATAAAAGTTATTATATTTTGAATGACATAATGTTAATACAAGTGTTATAAATAAAGATGAGCATGTGATTGAGTAATATCTATTTTTATTACTAATATAATAATGTGATAATAGTATGTGTGTAAGGACAAGTAAAGGCTAGTTTTACTGATGTTGGCTAAAGGCTAACTTACTTGTATAAGATGGTGGGCCGATAAGCTTTCCTTCAAATACTTTGGTTTTGTTTTGTCCTTGACTGATCCACGTAATATATTGATTGGGAGTTATAAGATACATATTGGATACTGATATAGAATGATTGGCCCTCATGTGTATATTGATTTAATTGTACTGTGTTATTATAGATTCTAATAGTTTTCATAGATGTTTCTAGTTTATTAATTTCTATGATTTCCTTACTACTATGACATGTGATTTAGGAAGAATAGTTTACTATTTATTGATTTGACCTTCATCTGAATTTATTGATTTATAGTTTATTGGTTTACCAATTTTACTGTTTATTTACCATAGTGTTTTACTCACTTTCTGATAAGTATAAATAATGTATTATTTTATACATTATATTTTCAGTAAAATATGTTATTTTCATTATGTTGTGTAGAAAAATATAAAAAGGACATAAAATTCTAAGTATCATCGAGCACTGCAGCGTCGGATGAATCAATGCCATAACACCATTAAGGATACTGCCAGAGCGTGATAATATTGGCATAGTGGCACAGACTTCTCAGTTTGACAGTGTCATGGTGTCAAAATGGTCATCATGAAAGCGGTGTGTTTACTATCTTTAAGCATCGCGGCATCACAATCGATCACACTTTGGCACCAAAATTGCCACTCGGGCGTCGCAGTATTCAAAAGTTAACAACATCATAATGCAACAATTGTTTCTTCCGAAGGACACGATCTGCCATTAAAGTGATGAAACTGTTCACTAAGTAATTGATTTACATTAGTAAGTTCCATGGTGGAGCAAAAATATCAAAATAGCGGGGTTAGTTTATTTTGCCAATCTTTCAAGTGTCGCAGTGCTAGTTACCTAATTTTTATTCTCCTATAAATAGTCATTGTGCTAAATTTATAAGAGAGTTCAATCAATTATCTAATTTTAGTACATTTTAGCGTAGTTATTGAGATATCTCTTAGAGTCAATTCTATGGGAGACTAGAGAAGTGCTAGAAACAATGAAGATTGTGTGAGGAACTCTACATTATGGTAGAAGGAGTGTATAGGAGACACATAGATCCTTCTTGGTGATATAATTCTCTTATATTTATATTCTTTCATGATTTCAAGGAAAATGAGTTTGCTTATCTTTTCTTCCATATCTGGCTAATTCTATAGTTTTGGATTGATAATGTAGAGAACTTATTAAGTACTAATGAAGATTCTTGTGCTATAAAGTTAAATGATATTTTCAATCTAATGTGATGCATAGCCTCAATTTAAAATTGTACTATGTTTAGCCTATATTTACAATCTAGTGTGATATATAACTTATATTTTCAATCCCACTCTTTAATTAATGCACATAGTGCCTATATGTATACTTAAAATCTAGTGTGATGTGTAGCCTCGATAGAGGAATACAAGAATAACTAGGAATATTGAAATAGTATGTTTGCATACCTAGATATAAGATGTAGAATATGTTAGATTCTTAAACTGATGATATAATTGTAGGAGTTCAGCAGATATCATTTTAACAGAACAAGGTTGACAGAGATCTAGGGATACATATGCTCTGAATCACATTACAAATAAGAGTTTCATTAGGAAAGATAAGAGATGGAGCACTGAACCGGAGGAAGAGAGAGAAGGACCGTAACTTTAGGAGGGATTTCGAATTCGAATTTTTTCTTTCCGGATTTTCATGAAGGATGGCGGCAGATGGCCGCCGGCCTTTATCGTCGGCGGCGATGAAAGCTATTGGTTCATCTTGTGGTAAGGATCTTCTTCTCAATGATCTTAATAGAATGGAAATTGGTTCGAAACAAAATCAATTCAAGAAAGATATCAGCTCTTTGAAGGGAGCGTTGGTAATTAAAGAACCGTCTGGTCTGTCCTAAGAAGGTAGATTTGGTGGAAGGCAAGGGCAAAGGTGTTGTCGAGAGTTTGGATGTCCTTACGCCAAAAAAGAATAAGAACTGTATGTTGTCTGCTTCTAGGGATCCTTCGGCTTCTTCATCAGGATTGAAAATTTTTGTTAACAGATTTGGGAATTCAAATGCAATCCCTGGACACAGTGTGATAAATGTGAATTCCCCTCTTCGGTTAACAAAAATTTTCTTGAAGATGAAGTTAATACAGTGGGAAGGTTGGACGTCAATGTAGACAATGTGTCTGGTGAAATACCTTTTAAGGTTGGTAGTAAGATGGAGGTTAATCCTTGGGGAAGAAAACCTTATATCAAGTTGGACTTCAAAGAGGAAGATAGAGTGTTATCTGAAGATGGCATGGTGGTGAGATTATGTGAAGAAAAGGAAATCTTGAATTCTAACAAATTGATGAATTCATTGGTTGTTAAAGTGTTTGGAAAGGTGCTGCCCGCTCATGTGGTGGCTTGGGAAATTAGGAGGCAATGGAGCCAATTTGGTCATTTCCACTTCACATCCCTTGGGAGAGGATGGTTTCTTTGTTCCTTTGATTCACAAGAAATGGCGGAAGGAGTTCTCTCAGGGGGACCTTGGTTTGTTAATGGGCATATTGTAGGGATGGATAAGTGGTCCCAAGAATTCTCCACCTTGTCTATGAAAGGGCTAACATCTCTAATATGGATTAGATTACCACACTTACCATTGCATTGTTGGGATGAGGTGAATGTAGCTAGGATTGCTTCAATGATTGGTAAGCCTTTAATGTTGGATGGGAATTTGCTTCAATGGGGGAGAAGGGAGTTTGTAAGGGTATGTGTGCGGGTGAAACTTGACCAAAGCCTTCCATTAGGAGTATGGGTGGAAGGAAGCTCAGGAAGGTTTTTTTCAAACTGTTGAATATGAGAAGATCTCTACCTTTTGATTTGATTGTGGAATGATTGGACATGTCAAATATGACTGTAAAAATAGAGTCCTTGCTGGCAAGAGCTCGGGCCACATTGTGAACAATGAAGTGATTCTTCCGGCTGTTGACAGGAGGCAAGAAGATGTAGGTGGAACTTCTTATGGACCTTGGGTTCTTGTTAATAATAAAAGGGGGAGGAGACCGGGTCAAAGAGGTTTTGTAGAGAAGGTTACCTTGAAGAAATATGTTGATAAACAAAGCTCTCATGGGAGTGAAAAGACTACTGTGAGGGACACATCTATTGAAGTTGATTGTACTTGCACGGTGGAGGTGGGTATGAGCAAGATTAGGGGTGTTCCTGTGGAATTGGAAGATGGTGATATCTCGGGTGGTCCTAGCAATTATTCGGACAAGGTGGACCATTATGATATGGAGAAGGAGGTTGTTCAGACAGTTTGTGGGAATCAAGCTACTCCTGAAGATAGTGGTATGACACATTCTTTAACTGTTTCTATTTTTCAAAGTGATGGAAATAAATTTGGTGTTTTAGAGAAGCTAGGGGAGGTTGAAGTGAGTGGGGCTCCTGTTGAGGATAGGAATGATGTTGTTGGTAACTTGGGGGTTGTAGATAGGATTGGTGGAGGGGGTTTGGGAGAGGATAAGGGTGTTCAGGAGGCCTATTTTGGTGACAATGATGATGGAGGTGTGGTTAAGGGTGGTGGGTGTGTAGCTGGGCTGTCCTCTGGGAAGGTTGCTAAAAGATTAAAATCTTTAGGTCCTATCATTGCTACTCCTCGAGATAGGAATGTGGAGTTGGGTTTCAAGAGAAGGGGCGGAGGTGTTTCCCCTAGGGGGGTTAGATAACGTCCATTGTTTTTTGGAATTGTAGGGGGGCCAAGAAAAAAGAGGCCTCTCTATATATGAAGGAGTTTGTGAAAGATTTTAATATTTTATTTGTGGGTCTGGTGGAGACTAAAATTACTTCCTTTGATAAGAGTGAGTTGGGAAGGATTATGGGTCCTAATTGGGATTTCTTCTTGCTGCCGGCTATGGGGCTCTCGGGTGGTATAATGATTTTATGGAGGTCTGATATTGCTTCCTTCTCTGTGGTAAAGACAATAGACCAGTGTGTTGTGGGGGATCTTAATGTTTTTAATAAAGGGAAGTGGATGATTTCTACTGTTTATGGGAGTAAGGAGGTCCTTAAGAGGAGGGTGTTGTGGGAGTGCATCCAAGAAGTTTCTCATAGGAAGGTGGCTTCCATTGTTAGGGGAGACTTTAATTGTATTTTGTCCCAAGATGATAAGAAAGGTGGGAGGAAGTTTGTGTTCTCTCAAGGTTCTTTAGAGATGGTTAAATGTTTGAATGAGAATGACCTTCATGAGGTTAGGTTTGTTGGGCCGAGATTTACTTGGTGTAATAATAAGGAAGGTGGGGGCCGAATTCTTGAGAGACTGGACAGGTGTTTGCTCAACACTTTGGCTTTAAATTTCATTCAAGTGGCGGTGGTTAGGCATATAGCTAGGGTGGCTTCAGACCATTGCCCTATTGTATTGCAGATTTTTTACCCTGAAAGGAAGTCTAAGGGGGTGATGAAGTTTGAGGATGTTTGGACTTCTTTTAGATCTTCTGCTCACATTGTGGCTAGTGTGTGGAAGAAGAATTATTGTGGTGATGAAATGCAGATTTTGAACAAGAAGTGTAACAGAGCATTGAAGTCCTTATTTTTCTGGAGCAAAGCTAAGTTTGGATGTTTTAATACAGCAAAAGATAGATTGAAATCAGAAATTTTGGATCTTCAAGAGGAGGAGGCTTCAAGTGGCGGGTTAGATGATGAGAAGCTTTGGTTGCTGTGGGTTAAGGTGAAGGAATTGAATGAAATTCTTTGTCATTTGAATTCTTGGTGGAAGCAAAGAGACAAAGTGAAGTGGATTGAGGAAGGGGACTCTAATACTAAGTTTTTCCATGCTTTTTCCACGGCTAGGAGAAATAGCAACTGGATTTCTCAAATTAAGAAGAGTGATAGTACTTTAACCGAAGTGCCTAGTGAAATTGAGGAGGTTTTCTTCAGTTTTTTTTCAAAACAAATGGAAGGAGAGGAAGGGATGGTTGGAGAATTGGCCTTCGACTAGTATGGTGCTAAATGACATGGATAGGAGGGTGTTGGATGCCGAACTTTCTAACTCTGAGATAGTGAATGTGGTGAAGATGCTTGGTAATAATAAAGCTCCGGGGTGTGATGGTTTAAACTATTCTTTCTTCAAATCCTATTGGAACATTATTGGTGAAGATGTGTGCAAGGCGGTGAAGAGGTTTTTTAGCTCCGGGAAGATGTGTAAGGAGTGGAAAGACACCTTTGTTGTTCTGATTCCAAAAGCCAAGAATCCGACGATTCCTTCTGGTTTCCGGCCTATAAGTTTGTGTAACTCGATTTACAAAATTTCTGCAAAAGTTTTATTGAACAGGTTGTCTTTGGTTATTCATAAAATTGTATCTGAGGAGCAGGTTGCTTTCATTAAAGGAAGATCCATTTCAGACCATTTGTTACTAGCTCAGGAAGATTTTCACAAAATGCGGATTTCTAAAGCTAAGGATGGAATGGTGGCTATTAAATTAGACATGGAGCAGGCTTATGACAGTATGTGCTGGATGACTCTTCTAAAGATGTTGGGTGTTTTAGGATTTCCAAATAAATTTGCTAACTTGGTGATGGAATGTGTTAGGGAACCAAGGTTTGCTTTACTGATCAATGGGAGTATTTCTAGATGGATCGTTGGTAAAAGTAGATTCCGGCAAGGATGTCCTCTTTCTCCATTTCTTTTTATTATTTGTTCTTAATTACTTTCCATTGCTTTTCATAATAGAGGTATGGATTTGGGCATTAAGATCTCTCCTCGGGGCCAGAAGATTTCTCATTTGCTTTATGCAGATGATGTCTTGATTCTATTAGATGCTAAAGTGAAAAGTATCAAACAAGTGAATGACATTCTTGGTGATTATTGCAGCTAGACGGGACAGTCTATTAATCTTCAAAAATCAGCATTACTGTGTGGAAAATCTGTCAAGAGGAGAAGGAGGAAAAAGATTGGCAAGCTGTTGGGGATCAAACTGGTGGGGGAAATGGAATACTTGGGTGTTAAATTGGCTTTGAGAAGAATGGGGAAATCTGATTTCCAGGTATTACTGGACAAGGCTTTTGCTAAATTGAATTATTGGTGCAACAGGTACATATCCTTGACAGGAAAACTGGTGTTGGTTAAATCTATTTTTTACAGTATTCCATTGTTTCTGTTATCTCATTCTTTGGTTCCTTTAAGCATTTTAAAGGAATTTGATAAGATTTGTAGAAGCTTTATTTGGAACAAGTTTGATGGAAGCCACGGCCTGCATTATGTAGCATGGGATGTTATGTGTAAGCCTGAAGTCTTGGGAGGTTGGGGTGTCCAGTCGGCTGGATCCAGGATAGGGGCTTTGAGGGCGAGATTTGCTTGGAAGCTGATGGAGAATCCTTCAACCTTACTGAAAAGAAATCTGCTGTGCAAATATGGGGAGTCCTGGTGGAAACATGAGGTAGTGGGGGAGCTTCGCCTACTTGGAAGATTGTAGCTAGTGGCTGGGTGGCTCTCAAAAGGCTGATGAGATGGAATGTTATGGTAGGTTCAAACATTAACGTGCTACATGATGTGTGGATACTTGACAAGTGCTTACTTCAGTGGCCGACATTTGTTGGTGTTTTTGAGGATGATAAGGTGCAGCTAGATGTCTTCATTCAAGATGGGAAGTGGGATCATATCAAATTATCTTTATTCTTTGGGGAAGACCTTGTTAATCTCATAAAAAGTATCAAGATTTATGATAATCCAAATGGTGATTTTATGGAATTAATGAGGAAATGGAGTGGCAGATCTATTTCTTCATTGCTGATTGAAGAAAGCTACAAGGAGGAGATGCAGCAGAATGAGGTTTCCTGGATTCATAAACTTAAGCTAGCTGCTCAGGTGGAGATGTTCTTTTGGCGAACTTGTTTGAAGGCGGTTCCTACTGGTGAATTTCTGGCTCATAGGAACTTGGCTAACTTTAATTTGTGCCCAAGAGGATGTGGAGTTATTGAAGATAATGATCATATCACTTCTACTTGTTCTAAATTGAAGGATGTCATTAATGTTTTAAGTACATGGGGCATCAGTCTTCCTAAGTTTGATGGATTCAAGGAATGTATGGATAAGTTGAGAACTATTTCGATGCTGAATCCGGAGCAAGCACGCCTTTATATCACTCTCTTATGGTTTTCCTGGAATGAAAGGAATAAGGTGAAGCATGGTAAGTTAGGGAATTCTGCAATCACCATTGCAGCTATTGTCCTTGGGTTTGTTAGCTTGGCCTACAAGGGTGTACACTCAGGTCACTGGGATGTTAATCAGTCCTCTGGACTGTCAGCTAACTCATGGCATCCCCCTCCTCCTGAGTGGTATAAAGTTAACGTTGATGGGGCACTTAAAATGAACTATGGAGCTGCTATTGGAGGGGTTGTCCATGACTTCAAAGGAAGGTTTGTCTTGGCTTTTGGATTGCATGGGATTCATTGGGATGCAGCTCAGGTTGGGTTCATGGCGGTGAAAGCTATCATGACAGCTTTAAATGGGTATTTAACAGATGCTGTTGGCATTATAATTGAGGGAGACAATAAGAATATCATCAAGCTTCTTAACAAGTTGTACAGCAAACCTAAGGAGCTTGAGGAAGGCTTTGAAGATCATGATTCTTTGTTTCTTAGAGATTGTAATAAGGCTATTTTTAATTATGTCCCTAGAAGTTGTAATAAGCTTGCAGACTATTGTGCAAGGCTTGCCTTTTCCTTTGATTTCTTTTGGGATTGGTTTTGTGAGAGAAAACTTCCTCCTTCTTTTGTCCAATTGGTGAAAGAAGAGTGGAAGGGAGTGGTTCTCTCTATAGTTTGTATCTAGTTTCTCTGTTTTCTAGCTATTAATGCAATTTGCATTTCATCAAAAAAAAAAAAAAAAGGAAAGATAAGAAATCTGCATTCATTAATTCAAAATATTTTATTTAAATATTATATCCTTATCTTTAACTATTGTTAGTTAGTGATTGAATCTCTACAATCAATATTTTTTTTTAGTAGGATAATTTTGTAATTAGAGTAAATATTAGTTATTGATTACTACAAAGCATACTTTCTTGTGGGTTTGAAACTCTACTCTTTCTTTTTATTACTTGATTCAACATGTATAATTGTGTATATTAAGTTGGATTTGTTATTTTTATATATCAAAAAACCTAAGCACTATTTAAGGGAGATAGAGCTTTAAATATTTTTTTAATTCAAAAGTGTAGTTCACAACCCCCATCAAGTTTTTGGCACCATTGTTGGGGAGTTATTTTACTTTTTGCAAATTTTAACTATAGTGTTGCATAATTAGACTTACTCGTATCCTTTGTTTTATGTATTTTATTTGTGATTGCATATTCATTGTTGCATTAGTTGCTATCTTTAATAGTATTGTATTTTATTTTATGCTAATAATTAAAGTTATAATCTAAAAATTTGTGTATTTTTTTTTTGATAAAGTGCATAGGGCAATTTTATTACTGAAAAGGAAGATACAAACAGCTAAGTGATTGGTCCACAATCACAATCCTCCCTAAGTAAAGAGATAAATAAAGGAGGAACATTATTACAATGTAAGTCTTCCCAGAAAAAATCAAAAGAGCAAGCCAAGTTGGCGCAAAAATCAGCCAACTTATTACACTTCCTATTAACAAAATGAATTAAGACTTGATTGAAGTCAAGAAGAAAAGAAAAATGATGCCTGTGAAGATCATCCTCTTTGAATGACTTATTCTTGAAAAGCTTACGAATGTATTCTATAACATTCTTATTATCACCTTCAATGATGATGCCTTTGAAGTCCATCATCCATTCTTGAACATACTTACTGAAGTTCAAAACTGAAGAATATTCCAAATGAGATGGGTACCAATGCACTCCTTTAACTCCAAAGGCAGACAGAAATCTACCTCTGTAATCGCGGCAAACGCCTCCTACACTAGCTTGATAGTTTCTCTTCATAGAAGCATCGATATTTAGCTTAATCCATCTGGGTGGAGGAGGAAACCAATGAGAAAACAGCGAATGCACGTTGGAATCCCAGTTGTCCGAATGATGATTAAGACCAAAGGATATTGTAGCCAAGCTGATTGCATTAGTTACAATAATCATGACACTGTCCTCCTTTCCTCCGTGAGATAGTTTATTTCTACTCTCCAACACCACATACCACAGAACAGTAAAGGTTGCCAATGAACGGATGGGAATCAAACAAAGATTGCAATCCTAAACAGCATTCAGATAAAGAGGAGAAAATCAGGATCATAAAGCCCCAAGATCTAAGAGTTTTGAGAACTTGAAGCAGCTTACAGTAATCTTCTGTACTTTAATAAGTCATTCGAAGGAATGGCATTGATAAGTAGTCTCCACTAGAACATATCCACACGAGGGCTGAATTTAAGATCTCTCCTCCAACGCCAACTACTCTCTTCCACTCCATTGCCTCTCAATTTATCCATCGCTAAAGCAGATAAAGATTTCCCAGAATTCTTATAAATCAGTTCCAACTGATCCCCACCTAAATCAGGAATAATAGGGACCCGTTTGATGACATCAACAAGTTGCTGACCAAAAACCTGTAGCAACTTTTCTTCAACCCAAACACCTTCACAAATAAACCAGCCCAAACCTTACAATTGGCCTTTCATTTCTGCAACAAAAGTTGGCCATCTGCTAATAGAATTGTCCCAAATCCAGATATCATCCAAGGTGTTTATAAGGTCTCCAGAAGAAACATTCCACCTTACAATTTCTCTCAGACAATTGAAACCACTAACAATGATTTTTAGCGTAGGAGAATTGCACCTTTTAGTCTGAATGTTCTAAAGAAGAAAACCATACTTACTAATAAGAATCTTGCTAAGAAAAGAGTTAGACTTCATAATCATATTCCAAGCAAATTTGGCCCTCAAAGGACCAACCTTAGAAGCCACCGACTGAACTCCTTGACCACCAAACCTTTTAGGCATACAAATAACATCCCAAGAGACATAGTGAAGTCCTTTCCTTCCATTTTGTTTATTACACAAAAAATCCCTACACATTCTATCCAACTCATACAGTACACCCATAGGGATTAAATAATGGGTAGCAATATATGTAGAAAGAGAAGAGAAAACCGTCTTTACAAGAAGGATCTTCCCTGCCAGTGAAATAAACCGATTGCCCCATATGTTTAAAG
Source organism: Dendrobium chrysotoxum (assembly GCA_019925795.1). Taxonomy (NCBI): domain Eukaryota; kingdom Viridiplantae; phylum Streptophyta; class Magnoliopsida; order Asparagales; family Orchidaceae; genus Dendrobium; species Dendrobium chrysotoxum. The sequence goes on along the minus strand of CM034297.1, from coordinate 45,136,823 downwards.
TGTTATGAGCTTTTCCAATTAGCAGACTAAAATCAGATCAAATCAACCTTCTCAAAGCAATTTTAATGCCATGATAATTAAATTCCTTCAACACTTTGTAACCCAAAATTCTAGCAAGAGACCTCTTTCTAGACCTTGCAACTGACTTTCCAAAAAGAATAGCAGATTTTTGAATATTCACCTTCTGGCCTGACCAATTACAATAGTCCTTCAATATCTTCTTAGCCTTCTTCACCTTACTACAATTGGCTTCCAAAAACACCACAATGTTATCAACATATAACAAATGAGAAATTCTATCAACATCTGGAGCAATTTTGATGCCTAGACTCCTCCCCCTTTGAGCAAAAGCATCCAAAAGAAATTGAGAGCAAAGAACAAACAGATAAGGAGAAAGGGGGCACCCTTGCCTAAACCCACATTTCCCCTAAATCCAATCCGATCAGCTGTCATTAATAAGAATGGAGAAATTCGGAAAGGAAACACATTGGAGCAAAAGATTTGAAAATTTACCTATTTAATTATATATATTATATATAATATATAGCACCACAGTGCTTATTATTTGAGTGCCGCAATGCCATAATGCTTCGTCATGTTATAAGCAGGTGATCCATTTTTATTTTAATCACACCTTCCATTTCCTTCAAACTTTTCTCTTTTTCTTTAAAATCCTCTCTAGAATAATGGCTCCTAAGATGTTTGTTAATTAGAGGGATTCTTCTTCTTTTGATAAGAGAAGATTTATCTCTGTTGATGCTAAATCCAGATTTAATGACTCAGTTGTAACTAATTCTGAAATGAGACTTTCAAAATCCTACACAACCCATTATGCAAATCATAGCGAGTAGAGGCTGGGAAAGTTTCTCTGAAGAAACATTTGCTACTATTATTAATTTTGTTCGAGATTTTTTTGCAAATAAAAAGAGGTAGTGGATAATAGTTGTTATGTTAGGGGTAAGTGGGTCCCTTTTGATTTAGTATCCATTAAAAAAGTTTATAAACTTAGGGACTTTGAATTTGATAAGTATAATATCTTTATTAATACACCTATAAATCGTGATGACATCCTAAACATTTTTTGTGGACCTAATAATGGAGTTTGTTGGAAAAAGTAAGAAAATAAAATTATTAATTTCCCTGCCTTATATATGATTAAAGCTTCCAAAGCCTGATGTTATTTCATTTCTACATGATTGTTACTTCGTCGTAATATTAGGGAAGTCACCCATGACCATGCCCTTTTAAATTATTCAATTCAAATGGGGTATTCTATTGATATGGAAAAACTTATATTTTTATCTCTTATGTACATCATTTAGGGTACCACATCTATTGTGTTCGGGTACCCTTCTCTTATATACTTATATATGCTTTATGTATAGTAGCGGGTGTTAGGGGAGAATAAAATGAAGAATAATTATTCCCCATTGAAGCTCTCACAAAAAGAAAAATTGTGGGTTTTAAGCAGGTAGGAAAAAATGAGGAAGAAGGTGATTTCAATGAGCCTAGATCATCTTATAACCTAGGAAGCAACAGTAGCGGTAGGAGTGCTAGAGCTCTTAAAACATGAGGAGCACAGGTGGCTGAATTGAGAGGAAAAATGAAAGAGGTGGCCACTTTTGGGAGGAAACCAGGGACTAGCAATTTTAGATGAGAATAAGAATTACTAATAATGTGGACCAACATGACAAGAATTATAAATACACCTTAGACTTTAATGATGCACTTGTTGGTATGATTAGGAGTAACCCTTTCATGGAGAATCCTGAATAACTTGAGTTCCCCTATGCACCTACCTATAATCCCTTTATTTGGCAGCCTTAAGAGAAAGGACATAATGATGATGAGCAGGAGGAGGAGGAAGACCCTGATTCAGAGAGTTAGGGGTTGATTTTCCTTTTCTTGAGAGAAAGAGACTTTGGAGGTTACTTTGGTTGGGTAGCATATTTTTATTTTGAATTGGGAAGAGATACTGTGTTTTTATGAATAGTTTGGCTAATGACTTAAAACTTAGTGCTTATGGGAGGCAACCCACTTGAGATGATATGTATGATGCTTAATACTCTAGTTATCATGTAACCTGTGTTATATTCCTGTTATGTTATCACATATTTTATGCGCCTTTTATCATATATATAAAACCATGTGTATTGTTAATTGTTATTTTTATTTTTATTTAAATTTTATTAAAATTCCACTTATACTACTTACTATTATTTTTATTATTTCTTGTATTATGATTATTTAATTAACCTTAGTAAAACTGGTTATTATAAATTTTATTAGGATAATAATAAAACTCTACATCATAGTTTAAATGAATATTATTTATGCTTCATATAGTGGAAAAATTAATAATTAACTAACTTAGATCATTTAAGTTATTATTTTAATTTGAAATTATAAGTTATATCTTTATGCATTAATTTTTGAAATAAAGATGAATAATTAGAATTAAAGATAATATATGAGTAGATTAAAATTGAAAATCGTAAGTAACCTAAATTTAGAATTGGTAATCTTATTAAATCTTTACATAAAATTCATTAAGATTATAAAAAGGTTTGATACAAAAACTAATATTCAAAATCATTAATTATGCACCTCATAAAATGAAAAAAAAAGTTGTGAAAATAGTTCTAAAAAGAAAAGAAAAAAAATAAAAGAAAAAGAAAAGATGAGTACATCCAAAAAGTATCAGTTAAAAGCTTAGAATCTGATTACAATCATATACTTAAATTCATAAATGATAAAATAATAAAACTAGTATAAATTATGGTGAACTAATGACATTTTAATTTTAATGACTAACATATCTTATCATTAAGCTACATTATTCACTTTAAAATTCAAAAGTTAGTAATTAAATATATAACCTATGAATTTAAATTAAGCAATAACATGGATGTCTGATTAGTGTGATTATTATTATTTCTTCAAATTAGAATTATAACCTTATTTAATTTTACAACTTCTAGACCGTGATAAATTATACTATATTTTAGTAATTTTAATAAGTCCATTTTTATTTTTATTAACAATTTAATCAGAATTATAAAATTTTTATTTATCTGAGGAGAAGAAGGAGTTTAAGCTGGGGAGAATTTAATAAGTGTAAATTGAACGTTCGCTAGAGATGTTAAGCTCTGATGAACTAGTCTCGAGGCTAACCAAGAGGGGGGGTGAATTTGTTATTTAAAAAATTCGTGAGCAACAGGAAAACACTTTTGGATAATTGCAGCAGAAACAAGTAAACATAGAAACGAAAAGATCAACCACAGATTTCACCCAAGCAGATAATGACAGAAAAATAAAGTGTAGAAAATAATCAGAAAGAGCACACCAGATTTTATAGTGGTTTGGTCAACTTGACCTACATCCACTCCCCGGAGCCTCCCCTCTGGGTATTGCACTAACACAAAAATGACTCTCCTTCTTCTCCCATAGCAAGGCGGAGAAGCCTATACAAAACTCCTTTCCACCAACCAGGTCAGGCAGAGAACCTGAACTCCTTTCGCTTCCTCTTGAAGCGGGCAGAGAACCCAGACTCCTTTTGCTTCCTCTTAAAGCAGGCAGAGAACCTGAACTCCTTTCGCTTCCTCCTGAAGAGGGCAGAGAACCCGGATCTTCTTGCGAATGATCCTCCCACAGAAAACACCAACAAGACGAGAGATGACGAATAGAGAAGGCGACTCTGATCCTTGCTTGGAGCAACCTTTGTGAATCCCTCACAAACTCCCCCTCACAAGATCCTTTCTCTCTCTCCCAAGCTCTCTCCCTAAAGGTTTCTCTGAAAAGGAAAGTGGCAAAAGATTTTTCTTGTTGGAAGAAAAAGATCTTTTATATGAGGGCTCAAAATTTGCCCTAAATCTCAACTGATCGGCCAATATCATCCAGGATGATCGCTAGATTATCCAGTACGATCAGTTCAAAATCACTTATTTCAGTCTGGATGATCTGGTTCTTCTGGACGATTAGTAGAAAAAGTTGTTCAGATCGTCCCGTACTATTCTGTGATCGTTCGGGATGATTAGTGTAAATTTAAGAATTTCGTCCAGAAGATCGCTCTGGTCGTCCAGAGGAACTTGTGCTGGATGACCTAAAAATGATTTGATCATCCAGGATGACATTGCTATCGTCCTGTATGATTAGTTCAAAAAGTGCCAAAATCATTCTGATCACCGCTCTGGACGTACAGATAAAACATACTGGATAGTCAGGATTTTTAACACATCATCCCGTATGATCCTGCGATCATCCAGGATGATATGATTGAATCAATCAGACCTTAATTACTTTCTTTAATCACCAGACTAATTTAGGCATGATTGTAATGGATCATCCAGGATGATACACGTATCGTCCGGGACGATCAGATCAAATCTCTAAAAATAAAACTTGCCTAACTTGATCTGGCGGATGAGAATTTCTGATTTGAGCCTATCATCCTGTATTATGGATGGATCGTCCAGGACGATCGGCTTAATCAGATAGACTTAACTTGGTCGCCCTAATTAGGGTTTCTATTTTTACTGGATCATCCAGGATGATGTGATTATCGTCCAGGATGATCTGAATAAAAAATTGAATAAAAACTCTAATTCCCTCAAGCTCTCCCCCTGAGTGTGTGTGTGTGCAAGGTTACTTAGCTAGGGGATCAGTTATATAGCATTTGACTCAATAAAGATGAACAAGTACATTGGACCTAGATTTCAAAATAGACTGACTCGAGCTTAGACTAGCTTGAACTTGTAATTAAACCTGCGTACCTGAAAGATTAAACAGGCAACCAGAGACAGAAATATTTGCTATCATCAAAATCATAATCTTTAAAACCAGATTGCAATAATCTCCCCCTTTTTGATGATGGCAAACATTTGTTAAGTAGTTTCAAATCAAATAGACAGGAGTAACCAATGCACGTATGAAAGACAAATATCATTTCAAAATTCACTAAACAGAAAATACAATAAGGAGAATAACTACAAAATAAGAGCAATACAAGAAATAACTAGAACAATACATGAAACTACTAGTCACTCAAAATACTAACTCCCCCTTTTGACATCACAAAAAGGAGGAGAAACAGACACAATAATACAAGCAGAAAATAACACAAAACACAAAGCTAAAAAGGAGGAGGATCCTGATCAGAAGGAGGAGGAGGTGGTTGCTGAAAGTAACTATGAATGGTGGCGAAGTGTGCTCCAAACCAGGAAATATCCTGGTCGTACTGCTGTTACTGCTGAGCAACGTAGTCATTGAAGCGCTGCAGATCCTCAGTGTGCTGCTGCTCCTGGGCAGCAACATAAGAATCAAATCACGCCTCCCACTGGTCAAATCACTACACCAGATGATCAAAAGGGGATGCAATATGAAGGAAAGCAGGTGCATCAGGTGCAGCAGGAACATGAACAGCTTTTTCCTCTTCCTCCTCAACATCCGGGGTAGGCTTCGGATATAGTCGGGTACTGTGGAGTACATGGAAGGAATTATTTGTGAAGTAGGAAGGAGGGACATTGGTAGGGACTGGATATTACAGATTGTATTTAGTCTCCAGAGCATATGTAATGATGTGTCCTAGAGTTAGATTTGGGCATCATCTATGGCCCGGATCCCTAATGGTAGTGAGATGCTCGATATAGCGAAAAAGGAGATCAGTAGCATTGAATTCTCAGTGGGCCATGATGTAATAGGTGGTCAGAGAAAGTAAAGGGGTGATGTGAATGCGGTCCCAGCCTTTGGGATGATGGAGGAACGAAGGACATGTTGAATGGTATGGACATCCTTAAGGAGGGAAGTGCAAGCATTGTCGTGGTAGGGGGCGTTGGTATTTCTAAGGAAGTGATTGGCGACACTCCAATCATAATCAGGATCATAAATAGGGGTGTGGAGTTTATCGCCAGTGACGAAGAGTTGAAGGATATGGTGAAAGTCCTGGGCGGTGAGTTCTATAGGCCGCTGATTAACAAAGGAGTGAAGGCTGGAGTAGTCAGCGGCGATGCGAAGATTTGCGAAAAAGACTTGGAGAAGTTCAGTGCTAAATGGGAAGGCCAGGGTAAGGATGAAGGTGAGGGAGGTATGCGTAAATAGATCCAAGACAGGGTAGGTAAGAGTGCGGGGGTTGACGATCTTGGATTGTGTGATTCCAACTTTAAGATATCGTTGGAAGGCAGCCTGATCGGCTACATTTGGAAAGCGGGGATCGACATTTCCTCGGGAGGAGCTTGCACCTTGATGCCTAGATCTCTTTCCACCAGCCATTAGAATCACAAGAGAGGAGGTAAGGAAGGAGGAGGGGTGAAGAAAACTGGCTGTTTAAGTAGAAGTCGGCCAGATCATCTCGTACGATCACAGGATAGTACAGGACGATATGAGCAATTATGACGGCCATGATGGTTGGTCAAAAAGGTGATCGGATCATCCAGGATGATTAGAGATCATCCAGGATGATTAGATACAGGTGATTGTCTCGAGGAGTCCAGTCGGACGACCGTTGAAGAAAAGTATCATCCAGGATGATGAGGTGGATTGTCCAGGACGATATGCAATAAATGCATAGGATGGGCCGAATTTGAATCGTCCAACTACTGACACATGGATCGGTCAGGATGATGAGGTGGAACATCCATGATGATGAACAATAATTGGTACATTCTCAGCCGTTTGATCAGGATCAGGAAATATAGATCACATTATCCAAGATAATGTGAGGATCATCCAGGATGATCACCAATAATTGATGTAACTCATCCATTTGATCAGAGTGGGGACGATTTAAATGGAACGTCTAGGATGATGTATAGATTGTCCGGGACGAAGACGATCATCCAGGATGATTTTGGGATCGTCCAGGATGATGTGAAGAAACAGTAAAAAAGATGGAAGATGGAAAAGAAAGATCAGGGATCCCAAAAACATATTCAATAAAATAAAAAATTAAAATAGAGAAAATAAAACTAGAAATGATAAACACAAAAGCACAAAATAATGAAGTTTTTTTTTAATCGATCCGCTCTAATGAATCAGAATTTTCCCTTGATTTTGAATCCAAAAACCAATAAGAAGGCGATCGACAGCACTGAAATCTAGAAAAAGTTAGAAAATTGACTTTCGTAACTCCCACCTCGGACACCTTATAGATGCAAATTCCTTTCAAAATAAAAATCCAATTCAAAAGAAAGGAATTAGATTCGAAAAGAGATCCTTTCAAGCCTCATTCCAGAAAAATATCTGATATAATAGTATTACAAAGTAAGAAATCAGAAATCATGATTAAGGGTGTATGAATTTTTCTAAGACATTTAAAGATCTTAAAGGGAAGAAAGCCTATTTCTTTGTGGGCTAATTTTGTGCCCCTTGTTTTTCAATTTGTTTGGCGCTTTGCGCATCTTTTGATTTTTGATACACTTTGTGTATTCTTTCAATTTTTGGCGACATTGTGAATCTTTCAGTTTGGGCTAATTTGGTGCCTCTTTTCATTTTGACCCTCTTTGTACATCTTTTATAGGCTTTCTCCCTCTCAAAATCGTTAAAGAATCTCAGCTGTAAAATTACCTTCCAGACATAAAAGATGATAAAGCTCGCTCTCTACAATAAGGAAGAGCAATTCACAAAACGAAAACCATACATCGTATGATAAGTACAATCACTTGGTTCAAAAAATTATAACAATGACTAAAAACTTTGAAAATACTATTCATATGAGGTAGATTACTGTAGGAAGATAAAATAGATCTCTATTTCAAAAACTAACTTTTTAATTTTAAAGAAAATTTTTATCTGAAAGAAAAAATACACCATTAAAGGAGTTAGAGGAGGAGAAACAATCATGAATGTTTCTTCCCTTTAACAGTTCCAGTGAAATCAATCACTGCTTACAAGCTTCCAAACCAAAAAATAAGGCAAAATTTTCAGGCAAAAATCCAGTTTATCAATAGTTGTGAGCAGTGATCAGATTTTAAAAAGCATAAAATAGTAAGTAAAAACCAAGGAGAAAATCGCATCAAAATAAATATTCGAATCAAACTAACAATAAGATTAAACTAAAAATCAGTAGAAAAATAAAAATCAACAAAAAATAGATAATCAAATCAAACAACTAACTAACAGAAACATAATGAAAAACAGACAAATCAGAAATCAGTAGTCATCAGAATCAAGCATTTATGTCAATGACACCTAATCTGGTCCTCAAAATGCTAAATGAGTCAAAGGCCAGTGGTTTAGTAAATATGTCAGCCAGCTGATTTTTAGTTGTTACATGATATAGCTCAATGTCCCCTTTTATAACATGGTCCCTAATGAAGTGATGCCTTATATCAATGTGTTTGGTTCTAGAATGTTGGATTGGATTCTTAGAAATGCAGATGGCACTAGTATTATCACACATAATAGAAATTATGCTAACAGGTAATCCTAAATCCAAAACTTGTTGCTTCAACCAAAGGACTTGGGCCACACAACTTCCTAAGGCAATATACTCAGCTTCAGTAGTGGAAAGTGTACCTGACTTCTATTTTCTACTAGACCAGGAGACTAAAGACTATCCTATGAATTCGCAAGTTCAAGAAGTGCTCTTTCTATCCACCCTACACCCTATAAAGTCAGAATCAGAATATCCAATAATCTCAAAAGAAGTGTTGTGCCTAGGGTACCCGATTTTTAGGTATGGGGCTCCTAAAAGATTTCTAAGAATTCTCTTTACAGCAGTCAGGTCAGACTCTTTAGGATCAGCTTGAAACCTAGCACAAAGATAAACACTAAATATAATATTAGGTCGGCTAGCAGTCAGGTAAAGTGGTGATCCAATTATTCCTCTATACTTCTTCTGATCAACAGATTTTCTACTTGAATCCTTATCTAACTGAACAGAGGAGCTCATGGGAGTGTTGATTGGCTTGGCTTTGTCCATTTCATATTTCTTCAAAATGTCCTTAGTGTATTTAGATTGATTGAGAAAGGTTCCATCATCCATTTATCTTATGCTAAATCCCAAAAAGTAGGACAATTCTCCATCATAATCATCTCAAACTTTTTACTCATTATTTTAGAAAACTCATCACTTAATTATTTATCAGAAGATCTAAAAATTATATCATCAACATAGATCTGGACAATGAGTAAATCATCCCTTACTCTCCTCAGGAAAAAGGGTGGTGTCTACGCTCCCCTTAACAAACTCTCTTTCTAACAGGAATGAGCTAAGCCTCTCATACCAAGCTCTGGGTGTCTATTTCAATCCGTATAAGGCCTTTTTTAATTTGTAAATATGATTTGGATATTGAGAACTCTAAAAACCTGGGGGTTGTTCTACAAAAACATCCTCTTTTATTACCCCATTTATAAAGGCACTCTTGATATCCATTTGAAATAGCTTAAATCCCTTATAATAGGGAAGGGCTAGTAGCACCCTAATGGCTTCCAATCTAGGTACAGGGGCAAAGGCCTCCTCAAAATTAATCCCTTCAATTTGATTATACCCCTTAGCCACCAATCTTGCCTTATTCTGAACCACCACACCAGAAACATTCATCTTATTCGTAAAGACCCACTTGGTTCCCACTATACTTTGATTCCTAGGTCTTTCTACTAGCTCCCAAACATCGTTCCTTACAAATTGATTCAATTCCTCTTGCATAGCTAAGATCCAAAATTCATTAGAAAGGCTTGATTGATGTTGGTGGGTTCAGTCATTGAGATAAAGGCAGAGTGGTTTACTTCCTTCCTAAGTCCATGCCTAGTCCTAACACCTTCAGAAGGGTCTCCTAAGATTAGTTCTTTAGGATGACTTGAAGAATATCTCCAATCTCTAGGCAAAGTGGTTTGAGGTTTTACCCTTTCCTCTAGATTTGCATTTTCAACCCCTTGGGTAATCTCCCCTACCTCATCTTCTTCCTCAACTCTAGTCACCTTAGGATCATATTCATCAAACACCACATGAGTTGTCTCTTCCACCACCAAAGTCCTCTTATTAAACACCCTAAAGGATTTCCCCACACTAGAATAGCCTAAGAACACTCCTTCATCAGATTTGGGGTCAAACTTTCCTAAGGATGATTTCCTGTTGTTTAGAATGAAAACCTTACAGCCAAAGACATGGAGGTGGGACAGGTTTGGAGTTCTACCCTTAATGATCTCATAAGGTGTCTTATTCAGATTGGATCTAACATTCACCCTATTAAGCACATAACATGTAGTGTTCACCGCTTCAGCCCAAAAGTATTTTGGAAGTGAATACTCAGCAAGCATGGCTCTAGCGGCTTCCACTAAGATCCTATTCTTTCTTTCAGCTACCCTGTTCTGCTGAGGCATCCTAGGAGCTGAGAAATTATGAGTAATCCTTTGCTCCTCATAGAAAGTTTCAAACTTCACATTTTCAAACTCTCCACCATGATCACTATGAGTAGTCAAGATCTCACAACCTAACTTCCTCTGAATTCAAGTGGAGAAGGACTTAAATTCATCAAATGACTCAGATTTATGTGGCAGAAATTTAATCCAAGTGAACCTCGAGTAATCATAAACAATCACAAAACCATAGACTTTCCCCCCTAAGCTGGCAGTGCTAATGGGTCCAAAGAGATCCATGTGAAGGACTTCTAAAGGTCTAGAGGTGTTAATATCCTTAACAGAGTGAAAGGAGGACTAGACTTGCTTCCCTAATTGACAGGCATCACACAGTTGGTCCTTAGTGAACTTAAGCTTGGGGACACCTATAACTAAGTCCTTTTGGGTGACTCTCCTAAGGGTTTTCATACTAGCATGACATAATCTCCTATGCCACAACCAAGACTCATCAGTAGCAGTTTTTAAGCAAATTGAAACATCAGCTTTAAAGCAACTTACATCCAACATGTAGATATTATTGATCATTTATCTCTACAAAATAATTTTTTCATTTAAGCTTAAAATACAGCAAGTGGGCAGGAATTTGATGTTGTATCCCTTGTTACAGAGTTGACTGATGCTCAGTAGATTGTGTTTCAGTCCATCTATAAGCAGAATATTATCAATCATAAAATTCTTTGAATCACCGATTATACCTGAACCTACCACCCTCCTGGTGGTGTTATCTCTAAGTGTAACCTTGCCTCCAGCCCTGGCCTCCAGTGATATGAACTGATTTGCATCTCCAGTCATGTGTCTTGAATATCCGCTGTCCAGGTACAACATGCTCTCACGAGGTCTTGTGTGAGAGCACACCTATAAAATCATCAAATATCACATTTAGGAACCCCAATAAGTTTGGGTTCCTTCTTATAAAAAGAAAAATATAATACATGTATGTTGTGCTGTGAAACAGGCAATTTAGGCCTCCACACCCAATGTGTACTACGGTGAACAGTGCAGGTGTGGGAGATGTATCCTAACATGCCACAAGAAAAATATCTAACACCAGGAAAAGGGTTAACTAATCTACATGGGTGATAGTGCCTCTTCCTAGGTTTGAATAAAATATGCTTTGATGATTTTGAAATAGATTCTTCAAAAGGTGGAGGTGCATAAAACTGTGCAAAAGTAGGAGGTATTTTATTTTTCTCAAAAGCACTAATTTTAACTTTTAGAAATTCATTTTCATTCTTCAAACTTGTAATTTCAAATTTTAATGCTCCATTACTACTCTCCATTTCACATGCCATGTTGTCTAATTCTTTAAAAGCTATTTCTAAATCAATATACGAGATTTTTAATAAATCTTGCTCAGTAATCATATCAGAATACTATTTATTCAGTTCATCAAATTCATCAAGTAAAGACATGTGATTGTTGTATAGTGTGGAATGATCTTTAACTACAGAATCATGCTCTTTTTGTAAATTCAGAAATTCTAGTTTCAGGCTAGCATGAGTTTTCTTAAGCTTCCTATACAATGCATAAATTCTTGCAGACACTTCAAATAATTGATCGTAAGTAAGCTCACATACCTCTTCTAGGTTAGACTGACCAGGATGATCATCAGCCATCAGATATAAGTTGGTTTCCTCCTCTTCAGCTTCAGTCTCAGAGGAGTCGGATATAGAATCTGCCCAGAATGCCTTTTGAATCCTCTTCTTGTCCTTCCTGAATTTGGGTTTCTCCTTACCCTTTTCCTTGCTTGGGTGAGCTTTAAGTGTAGGACAATCAGCCTTAATGTGTCCAGGCTTCTTGCATTCAAAGCAAACAGTATCAGATGAGCCTTTAAAATTTTTACTGAACTTACCCTTGTTACACTTCTGAAAGTTCTTATGTTGCTTCCTTAGAAAGCTTTTGAATTACCTAGTGATTAAGGCAACATCATAGTTATCAGACCCGAAAGAATCATTGTCAGCATCGTTGGCCTTCAGTGCCACCATTTTCTCCTTCTTCTTCTCACTGCATCAAGCTGTCTTTGGTTCACCCCTTGCTCGTAAGCAATGAGTGACCCAAGTAAGTTGTCAATAGAATAATTGTTCAAATCTTTCAATTCAGTAATTGTAGTTATCTTAGCATCAAACAAAGAAGGCAAACATCTCAAAATCTTGTTCACTTTTTCATAATTTATAAGTTCTGTTCCTAAAGCATGCAAAGAAGTGACAATTTGAGTGAACCTCATATACATTTCAGAAATAGACTCAGTAGGTTTCATACAAAAAAGTTCATAGTCATGCAGCAATATATTTAACCTATACTGTTTGACTTCAGTCGTACCTTCATAAGTGATGCACAATCTATCCCAAATTTCTTTGCCAATTGTACAAGTAGAAACACGCATGTAATCCTCAGATTTTAAGACACAGAAAAAATAGTTTAAATATTTGGCATTCAGTTGGGCTAAGTCACGATCATCAAAAGTCCAATCAGTGAAAGGCAGTTCAGTTTTAACATTGTTAATCATTCTAAAAGGTGGTTCATAGCCATCCTTAACAAGCATCCACAAACGATAATCTATAGATTGAAGAAAAGTGGACATGCGAGTATTCCAAAAATTAAAAGGTATGTTATCAAACAATAGCGGTCATGTAATTTAATAACCTTCAGCAGTATTACGATTACCAAAGTTAGCCATGGATCAAATTCAAAAGTTTTTCAAAAGTAGATTTTATGAATCCCACTCTAATACCACTTGAAAGTTTGATAGGGATAATAAGCCCTGATAAACTAGTCCCGAGGCGAACCAAGAGGGCGGTGAATTGGTTATTTAAAAAATTTGTGAGCAACACGAAAAATCTTTTCGATAATTTGCAGCAGAAACAAGTAAACACAGAAATGAAAAGATCAACCACAGATTTCACCCAAGAAGATAATGATAGAAAAATAAAAGTGCAAAATATAATCAAAAAGAGCACACCAGATTTTATAGTAGTTCAGTCAACTTGACCTATGTCCACTCCCCGGAGCCTCCCCTCCGGGTATTTCACTATCACAAAAGTGACCCTCCTTCTGCTCCCACAGCAAGGCTGAGAAGCCTGTATAAAACTCTTTTCCACCAACCTGGTGAGGCAGAGAACCTGAACTCCTTTCACTTCCTCCTAAAGTGGGCAGAGAACCCAGACTCCTTTCGCTTCCTCCTGAAGCAGGCAGAGAACCTGAACTCCTTTCGCTTCCTCCTGAAGCAGGCAGAGAACCTGAATCTTCTTCCGAACGATCCTCCCACAGAAAACATTGACAAGATAAGAGACGATGAATGGAGAAGGTGACTCTGATCCTTGCTTGGAGCAACCTTTGTGAATCCCTCACAAACTCCCCCTCACAAGATCCTCTCTCTCTCTCTCCCAAACTCTCTCTCTCTTAAGGTTTCTTTGGAAAGGAAAGTGGCAAAAGATTTTTCTTGTTGGAAGAAAAAGATCTTTTATTGGAGGGCTCAAAATTTGTCCTAAATCTCAAATGATCGACCAATATCATCCAGGATGATTGCTAGATCATCCTATACGATCAGTTCAAAATCACCTCTTTCAGCCTAGATGATCTGGTTCTTCTGGACGATTAGTAGAAAAGTTGTTCAGATCGTCCCGTACGATTCTGCGATTATCCGGGACGATTAGTGTAAATTCAAAATTTCATCCAGAAGATCGCTCTGGTCGTCTAGAGGAACTTGTGCTGGACGACCTAAAAATAACTTGATCGTCCAGGACAATATTGCTATCATCCTGTACGATTAGTTTAAAAAGTGCCAAAATCGTCCTGATCACCGCTCTGGACGTACAGATGAAACATACTCGACGGTCAGGATTTTTAACACATCATCCCGTACGATCCTGTGATCATCCAGGATGATATGATCGAATCAATCAGACCTTGATTACTTCTTAATCACCAGACTAATTTAGGCATAATTATAATGGATTGTCCAGGATGATATATATATCGTCTTGGACGATCAGATCAAATCTCTAAAAATAAAACTTGCCTAACTTGATCTGGCGGTTGAGAATTTCTGATTGAGCCTATCGTCCCGTACAATGGATGGATCGTCCAGGATGATCGGCTTAATCAGACAGACTTAACTTGGTCGCCCTAATTAGGGTTTCTATTTTTACTGGATCGTCCAGGATGATGTGATTATCGTCCAGGATGATCTAAACAAAAAATTGAACAGAAACTCTAATTCACTCAAGTTCTCCCCCTGAGTGTGTGTGTGCAAGGTTACTTAGCTAGGGGATCTATTACATAGCATTTCACTCAATAAAGATGAACAAGTACATTGGACCTAGATTTCAAAATAGACTGACTCGAGCTTGGACTGTCTTGAACTTGTAATTAAACCTGTGTACCTTAAAGATTAAACAGGCAACCAGAGACAGAAATGTTTGCTATCATCAAAATCATAATCTTTAAAACCAGATTTGCAACATAAATAATATATTATTTTATGTGTTATATTTTCAAGAAAAATTTGTTGATTTAGTTATATCATGCAAGAAAAATATAAAGAGGGCATAAAATTCTAAGTATTATCCAGTGTCGTGGCGTTAGATAAATCAACACCGCATTACCATCAAGGACACTACCAGAGCGCCATAATATTGACATGGCAGTGCAAACTTCTCTGACCGCACTACAACATCAAAATGGTCATCTTGGCAGCGTCGTATTTACTATCTTTAAGCACCGCAATATCACAATCTATTATGCCTTGGCACCAAATTGCCATTCAGGCACTACAAAGTTCAAAAGTTAGCAACATCAATTCCATGGGAGACTAGAAAAGTGCTAGATAAAATCATTATAGTGTTAATCAGTGTTTGTATGAGTAACTCTATACATTCAGGAAGAAGGAGTGTAGGGGAGATATATTGATCCTTCATGATGATATCATTCTCTTGTATTTATGTTCTTCCATGATTTCAATAAAAATGAGTTTGCTTATCTTTTCTTCAATGTATGGCTAATTCTCTAATTTTAAATTAATGATATAGAGAACCTATTAAGTACTAATAAAGATTCTTGTACCCTAAAGTTAAATAATGATTTCAATATTTTTTTGCTCTTTATTTAATTCACATAGTGGCCATATGTGTTGTTAAAATCTAGTGTTATGTATAGCCTCAATGAAAAAATGCAAGAATAACCAGGAATTATGAAATAGTATGTTTGTATACCTAGACATAGGATGTAGAATATGTTAGGTTCTTAAGGAGATGATATAACTATAGGAGGTCAACAAAGCTCGACAGAGATCTAGGGATGTATATGTTATGATCACATTACAAATAAGAGTTTCATTAGGAAAGATAGGAAATCTATATTCATCAATCCAAAATATTTTATTTAAATACTGTATCCATTACCTTTAATTATTATTAGTCAGTGGCTGAATCTTCACAATCAATATTTTTATTTCAATAGGATAATTTTGCAATTAAAGTAAGCCATAGTAGTTGATTGCTAGAAAGCATACTTCCTCATGGGTTTCACACTTTACTCTATCACTTAATTATTTGATTAGGCATGTACACTTGTGTATATTAAGTAGGGTTTATTATTTTTATTTATCAAAGAAATCCTAAGCATTATTTAGGGGAGATAGAGACTTAAATATTTTCATAATTCAAAACTGCACTCTATAGCCCCCATCACTTTTATACCATACTGTTATACTATTTTATGAATTCTATGGCTACTTAATGTGATTTACTATTTCTACATAAATTTGTGACCATATTGATTGCTATTATTATGAATTGATTGATGACATGCATACTGCTTCTTTATCATACTTTGAGTTTTATTATAGGATTTAGGGACATATTTGTTGGCTTAAATGATTTTAGGTCAGTGTAGAGGATCAGGAGTATGAGATTGAGCAGAGAAATGATTATCTAGGTTATCTTATTTATGTTTAGTTATTCTTTTATAGTTAGGAGCAAATAGATGGTATGATGTGATTATATAACTTCTGCCTATTGTATATGAGTTTGGGAGTCTGAATACAGATGTATATTAATGTTTGGATAAGTAAAATAATTTTAGCTACTAGTTTATATTGATAAAAGAAAATTAGATAGCTCCAGTGGTCATTGATATAGTTATTAAAAGATTAAATGAATAATTCTTCTAAATTTAATTATGAGATTTGGCAGTTATTTCTTGAAGTGATCAACACAAAAATTGATTCAATCAACTCTATCCCAAAGATCTGCAACCTAATCTTCTAGCATCCTAAGATCTCTGTCATACTGCTGTCTGGGTTGGTTTGAATGGATAGAACCCTCACCATGCTTTAACTTGGTGATTTTGAAGGACACAATCTTAAATTTAATTTGAGTAGAAGCAGGCATGACTTGCTCCTCCCTTATGTTCCTTACTACCTTGTCTGACTAACAAAGTTCACAAATTATGCTGGGATGCCCTAGCCTTATAGAGCTAAACCAGCTAAGCATATATTAGATAGATTAAAAAATGATTCCGCAAAAATTTACATTCATATTCTTCTGAATGTAATAGTTTAAAACTACCCTATCCTTAGTTATCATGCTAATGTTTTTGTTTGGCATAAGCTTTGTTAAGATAAAGTAGTGCCAAACTTTGGATTCATGGGTAAAGGTAAACATATAAAAGTTTATTATTTTATCATCTCTTCCCTTCCACTAGGTGTCAAAATCCCTCCAATTTAGGTACCTAATAACTACCTTGTAGTCTAAGGCAATGTTGCAAAAATTTAAATATTCATCCCATTCAAATTACAAATTAGGAGTTTGGAAGACTTGGTTGATGGATACAAGAGTAAAAGGAACCCACATACCATGAATAAATACACACTCCCTCTAAGGCTCCTTCGCATTGATGAAGAAATCCTCGATAATAACAGTATTGGCAGGGCAAGCCTGCATGACAAGAAGTCCCAATTCTGATCAACAATTTGGCCCTAGATAATCCCCCAGGGTTGTTGAATCCCCCTTTAGGGATAATATACTTTCCTACCAATTTATTATAATGCTCTATGGTGGTTATACTAACAAACCTAAGGGCATTATAGGATGTGGAGCCTCCTCTCTCCCTACCAATGGTGAGCTTGTGGGCCATCTCTTACCAAAGAAAGCTAAAAAAGAGAACCTATTATTTGAATGCACTAGAACTTAAAGGTACAAAAATATGGGTGAGAAAGGAAATTCAGCCCCTATCCCTATATATAATTTGGCCAGTGCTACTGTGCTGGTTTGAGTACTAGGGCATCGCTCAGTCAAATCTGATCAATGCGAGTACTAGCATTATGGCACTAGGGACAAGTAGCACTATAGAGCTACCCTTATGAATAAAATCATAGGGTTTTAACTTTGAGGCTACTAAGTGCTTAACAAATGGTAGTGTTGTATAATTCAAAGTGATGGCCACAACAATTCTTCATCTACCATATTTAATATTTTACTAAGCATTGTTGTACTATATGGGTGACATTGTAACACTCAGTCTGACAGAATGAATAGAGAACTCAATGCCATGGTGCTACAAGGATGGAACTATCATGTTGTTGCGACTCGGGCTCACGAGTTTTTATTTTGATGATAACAAACATTATGACTCACATCTTCTAGTATTTGCAATGTATATTTATTTGTGTGTATACTAACATTTCATGAATAGCATGCACCTTCCAACAAAGATTCAAGGCTAAAGAATGGGTAGAATAGGCTATGATGTGATGATATTTATAATTTTTATTGATGTACTTTTTGATTTCTTGAGTCAAGTCCTGTAAGGGTGTCTGCTTGCTTGTTACTATATACACACACACTCATGGGGAGTGAGATCTAGTCAAAACCAGAAGTTCAACTTTTGAACAAATCATGCTGGATGATTTAGATCATCCAGGATGATCTATTTATTAAACTAATCATCCTGGATGATCCAATATGATCTCAAAACCCTAGCCGCCATGATAATTTAGGCAAGGATTTAAGATTCAGTTTTTGGTCTAATCATCCAGGACGATCCATATCGTACAAGATGATCTATAATAATGTTGCCTAAATTAATCCTTTGATTTTTCAATCAAATATGCATAATTTGATATTCTGATCATCCTGGACAATCTGTATATCGTATTGGATGATTTGTGCAAAATTTGTACTCATCATCCTGGACTATCCTGGGATCATCCAAGACTATCAGGTCAAATTCTGCACATCATCTTGGACGATCCTGCTATCATCCTGGATAATCTTCGGTGGTAAAATTGAGTTTTTAGGATTTTCTGAAGCCATCTTTTAGAGCACATCTTCCTGGACGATCCTGCGAACATCCTAGATGATCTTTGCCTCCAGAATTGATTTGGAAGGGTTTTTGGAGCTCTCTATTTAAGCTTTCTCAAGGCACTTGATAAGTTTCTTTGGCAGCCATTGAGGCTTCGTTTCTTCTGGAGAAAACTTGAAGAGAGAGCTTGAAAGGGAGAGAGGAAAGGGTTGAGTTTGAGAGGGAGAAGAACCTTGGAAGGGAGATTTTTGAGGGAGTGTGAAAGGGTTCACACAGTTTCTCCGCGAAGCTTGCACCTAACTACCATCAAATTCAAGGGTTATCTGGAGGGAAGTTTTGGGAAGAAGAAGATCTCTTTGGTCTCAAAGGACCCGGCTACTCCGCCGCACCGGGGAAGGTGGAAGTGATTTTATAAGGACTTCTCCGCCTAGCTAAGGGTGCTAAAAGAGAGTCACTAAAGGTGTAGTGCAATACTCGGAGGGTGCCTCCGGGGAGTGGACGTAGAGCAGGTTGGATCGAACCACTATAAATCTGGTGTGTTCTTTCTGATTATTTTCCGCATTTTATTTTACTGCGATTAACTGCTCGGGTGAAATCTGTGATTGATCTTTTTATTATTAATTTAATTTATTTCCACTGTAAGATATAAAAAGATTTTTCCTTTTATTTAAAGAAGTTTTTAAATATTCAATTCACCCCCTCCCCCTCCTGGTTAGCCTCGGGACTAGTTCATAAGGGTTTAACACCCCTCACGAACTTTCAGATGCTCTAGAGGATGATTTAGTGTTGTGGCACTAGATTCCTATAGTGTTTTGGTGCAATCTACTTAAATCATTTTTTTGATATTTGACATAACACTGAGATGCCTTAGGGTGTAGCATTATAGAGCTAGGCTGAATTTTTGCAAATTAATTCCTATACTCTATAAACTACAACACAACACAAGAATAAATTCAAGCTCACATTTAGCCATAGAATTTTCTAAACTCTAAAAAACACTAATAACATAGCTCTTAATAGCCAGTACAAGGATCAATTGGGTTGCCTTCAAAATAACACTAATTTTATAGTTTTCAAGTAAACTATAGCAGAATCATATTCATGATGAGCTAGCTCTACAAAGATCCTAAGGTTATCAACATATCCTCGTAGATATAATTTTAATCTCTAACCATTGACTTTAAAAATTTGGGTAGTTTTAGGGCACAAATATCGATAACTCCATAAGAATACATATTTACTACAGTGAATGGTTCTGACCACTTGGACTTTAATTTTCTTGAAAATATTTTGAATTATGAATTGTACAAAAGTACTTGTTATCCACACTCAAATTCTTTTCTAATGAGCTTACGATCATCCCACTTCTTAATTTTCTCCTAATACAGCATCTCATTTTTGTAAGCCTCGTGTCCAAATTCCTCTTAGTTATTCAATTGTGTTAATCTCTTTTCCTTAGCATTCTTGAGATTGTAATTCAATTCCTTTACTTCCCAAAGTCATTATGTGCTAGTTGTAATGGTAAATGATAAGCTTTCCGAAAAATAATTTATAGGATGACATTCCAATAGGTGCCTTAAATACAGTTCAATAAACCTAAAGTGTATCCTCTAACTTCAAAGCCCAATCTTTTCTATTATGGCTTATAGTTTTCTCCAAAATTTTATTAATCTTTTAATTATTGATCTCAACTTGACCATTAGTTTGGTGGTGATAAGTAGTTGCAACTCCATCTTTTATACCATATTTTGAAATCAAAGCCTCCAGACTTTTATTGAAAAATGACTCTCCCATCACTAATAATCACTTTAGGCACTCCAAATCTAGAAAAAAAAATTCTTAGGAAATAATAACCACTTAAGCATCCATTTTGGGGGTTTCTACTCCTTCAATCCATTTAGATACATAATCAACTACTATCGAAATATATTGATTTTCAAAAGATTACATAAATGGTCCCATAAAATCTAGTCCCCAAGCATAAAAACTTTCTACTTCAAACATAATGCTAAGAGACATTTCATTTCTTCTAGTAGTGTTACCTACCCTCTGACACTAATCACATCATTTAACATATTCATATGCATCCATAAATAGGTAGGACAATAAAATCTCCATTGAAGAATCTTAGAAGAAGTTCTAAAACCTCTAAAATGACCTCTATATTTTGAATCAAGATATTGCCTAATTATTAATTCAAATTCATTTTTAGGGGCACATTGCCTAATGATTTGATCTTTATATTTCCTAAATAAGAGTGTATCATCCCAAAAATAAAACTTAGCATCATGCAAAAATTTATGCCTTTGGGTATAAGACAAGTTAGTGGGTATAAAGCCACTAATAATGTAATTTACAATATCAACATACTGAGGCATACCATATGAATGCATAACAAATAAATACTAATATGGAAAGATTTCATTGATTGAAAATTTAACACACGTAGGTTCTTCAAGGTATATCCTAAATAAATGATTTGCCATCTGGTTCTCAATTTCCTTTCTATCCAAGATTTCTATATCAAATTCTTGTAATAAAAGAATCCACCTCACATATCTAGCCTTGGTATCATTTTTATCATAAGAAATTTAATAATATTAGGGCTGCAAATGAACTGAGAGTTCGACAAGCTACTCGTGGGTCGACTCGATAAGAGCTCATTCATGTTCATTTGATAAGATAAATGAACGAGCATGAACACTTTTGATAAATACTCGATAGCTAAATATATGAGGTTGAACAACTTGGCATTCGATTCATTTATGTTCATGAACAGTATCATTTAACACTTGTGAACAAGCTCGATTAAAACTATATTAGAGTTTTAAAATATATATTATTAAATTTAATAATTTATTTTCACTAATCTCATCTAAAATTATTTAATAATTTTATTTTTTCTTCCCACATCCGTCTAAAATCATGAACAACCCACTCTCTGAATAAATATAAGATGAATCTAAATCATTTGCTCATGAACGAGCTCATCTGGTTGCTCAAAAATACTAATTAGATATGTTCATGAATGGGCTCATTTGATAGCTCAAGAATACTCATTAGATATGTTCGTGAATGAACTTGTTTAATAGTTTAAAAAACTTTGCTAGATATGTTCATGAACAGGCTTGATGTAATTGTTTGTTAGAATAATAAATAAGGCTCATTTGTTAAGTTAATGTACATATAGAAGTAGAGCTCGCTTATAGCTCGACAAGGAAAAATAGTCCTTCCTAGTTACTTTGCTCAACTTTCTATAGTTTATACAGATTCTCCATCCAGGAACTATTATAGTAGGTATCAGTTCATTTTTTCATTGGCTACAATAATTAGACCTCCTTTCTTAAGAATATAATATATAAGACTAACTCATGTACTGTTAAAAATGGGGTAAATAATTCTTGCATCTAACCACTTAGTATCTCTTTTTTACTACTTTCTTCAAAACTATGTTATGTCTTCTTTGGGGTCAAATTTTGGAAAGTAATTCTCCTCCATCAGAATCTTATGCATGCAAAAGTATGGACTTATTTCCTTGATATCTGCTATAGTCCAACCAAAATCTATCTTATACTCACTAAGAATCCTAATCAGCTTACCCTCTTGGTTTTCTCTTAATTCAACACAAATGATAATAGGTAAGGTTAACTCTTTTCCTAAAAGCATAATTCAAATGTGCAGGCAGGGATTTTAATTCTAATATGAGTGCCTTACATAAATAATATTTCAAAGGTCTACCTAGGTATGATGTATCAAACACTTCAAACTTATCCTTAAAATTTCTAAGGGTTTCACAAATTAGTTTAATAGAATTTTTACCTCCCTCTCCAATATCATCCTAGTACAAAGAATTCTCCAAAGAATTATCCAACAACAAATTCTCCACAATAAAATTTCACATAATCCTCAACTAAGTCTACTCTACAAAAATCCTTATTATGATCACTAGGGGAATTCATTGAGTTTGAGATATTGACATTCACATGCAAATTTTGCACTCTTATGGTCAATTCACCCTTTTGCGCATCTATCATGGCCCTACCAATATCTAGGAAAGGTCTTCCTATGATAATCCATATCTCTACATCTTCTTCAATATAAAATCCATAGGGAAGATAAATTTATCTACCTTAACCATCACATCCTCTATTACTCTCTTAGGATAAGTAAATGAATGGTTTGCTAGCTGAAGGGTACAGTGGTGGGTTAGAATTCTCCTAATTCAAGTCTTTTTATAATAGTCAAGGGCGTTAAATTAATGATAGCTCCTAAATCATATAGTGCTCTTCCACAAAATTTTTCCCTATAACCATAGGAATGGTAAAACTACTAGGGTCCTTAAGCTTTTGAGGAAGTTTCTTCTATAGAATTCCACTACATTCCTCAATCTAAGCTATGATATTAAAATCTTCTATTTTTGTAAGGATTTCTAAAAACCTTGAGAACTACTTACCCAAATTTGATTTTAACAATCTTTGGGGAAATGATGGTGGTGGACTTTCAACTATGTCCCTATTAAAATTTTCTTTTTCTTTAACAGATTGAGAAGGTTCCTTAGGTTGGGGGTATTCTGCTAGTTCTACCATAGATGATTTCAACTTAGATTAATCTTTATTTTTAGCAACATTTCTAATTATTTCTCACTCCTCAATTGAGTTTGCATTGTTCTTTACCCTTTTATTTAGGATTTATTTCAATATTACTAGGTAAAATACATTAAGGTCTATTAGTTAAAGATCCAACTGATAGTCCTAATTGATTTTCAATATTTCTAATGGCAACAGCTTGACTTTGTAATTATGCACCCATTTATAAAACTAATTCTTCTAAAGCATGCTTCCTATCCTTAGGTAGGGTATTTGAGTTGAATCCAAGGAGATAATTAGGGCATGGGTTAAAAATTTTTTGAGGACGGTGGTTCCAGTTACCTACTTGATTTGGCTAGTTAAAATTCTAATTAGTGTTATTATTATGATTATTATTCCAACTAAAATTTGGATGATTTTTCCAACTAGGATTATAGGTGTTGGAGTAAAGGTTGTTAGTTCTATTTTTAATTGCATTAATTAATTCTACTCTGGAATTATTTAGATCACTAAATACTTCACAAATATTTTCTTCCAAGATTTTAGGTGAATATTGAGGTGAATTAATTCCAAGGTTACTTAATTTTTTAGAAATGCAAGTTACTTGGATAGTTAAAAGGGATAACACATTAGATTCATAAATCTTTCCACTTTTTTATTATTATTATTTTTATATGACCATTAAAAATTGTTGGTATTGATCTCCTCAATCAAAACATAGGCCTCTTCAAAGGGATTTGAAATCAAAGGACCACCACTTCGGGTATCTATAATTGATCTAAGGAAACCTATAAGGAAGTTTGGATAATTATCTAATCAGGAAGATCAAGCTGAGAATATTTTCTAAGAAGTTCCTTAAATCTTTACCATGATTCATAAATAAATATTCCATCTAATTGGGTAAAAGATGTGATGTCATTTATAAATTTGGCAGTTTTAGATGTTGAAAAGATTTAGCTAAGAATTTATGTGCAAGATCATTCCAAGTTGTTATAGAGCATAGGGGCGAAGAATTTAACCATATTTTAGCTTTATCCCTAAGTGAAAATGGAAACATCCTAGGTCTAGCAGTGTTATCACTAACTCCATTAAATTTAAAGGTTGCACATATTTCTAGGAAACTAGTTATACATAGATTAGGGTCTTCTAAAGTTATTCCCAAACTAAGAGTTTTACACTAGTAGGATGATGGCAAGCTTTAGTTTAAAATTCTTTGCTTTTATATTAAGTTTATTTATACTTTGATGAATAGCTTCAATCATAGGTTGCTCTTTTTCAAGATGTTGTTTAGCCATTTTAAAATATTTTTCACATTTTCTAATTTTTCTTATGGTTTTTTCAATTAAAATGTCAAATAGTAATTCTAGTGGTTATTTAATACTATACATGCAATAATAAGCAACATAATAGAAAATGTAAAATAGTGAGCAATAATAACAAATCGGATATCGAAGAAATACTAAGCAAGCGAAAGTTTAAGAAAATAAAAACAAAAAGAAAATTAGATTAAACTAACAATTAATTTTATCACTATAAAATGCAAATCAGGATAATAATTTCTTTAGTTTGTCCCCGATAATGGCGCCAAAAACTTAACAGGTTTGCTACTTCTATTTTTTAATACATAGCTGCTACTACTATTAGCTTATGCAATTACATCAGTGTCGTGCTTTAGCTTACACCCTTTATTTACTTTTTTAAAGGAAGTTATTTTTGTTATTGGTGTAAGTCCTATTTTAACACAAGTACACATATCATATTAAGTAATAAAATTGTTGAACAAAATGTCGATTCCATGATGAACAAATAGAAATATCCTAAGTTCACCTTACTACTACCTACTAAACTACTAAATTTATCTAGTTGATTTAAAAATGTATTACAATTTAAAAAGTAAAAGGTTCAAATTGTAAAATGTAAAATTCACTAATTTTATAAATTCTAAACATATAATTTTTTAAATGAGCATGATTGCTTTAGAGAGATTTTCTTCCTATGGTAATTGTGAATCAGAGCAATTGTTACTCCTCATGTCTATTGAGCTTGTTGGAGTATTAGCTAGTATCCTCCTTAACTACTATTAATATATCTCGTTAAGACCCCTTAGTCTTAACCATTATATTTTTATGTTATGGTGGGACTATATTTTAAATTCCTTGGTTGTTCTTCTATTTCGCCATGGCTCTAAATCACATTGAGTTTTTAAATTATTTATAGTCTATACATAAATCAATTAAGGCATGGAGAAATTAAAATAAGTATGGGTATATTAAAAATAAAACCTACTCTAAGTAATAAATGCCTTTTAAATTATCATAGATTCAAATAATTTGTTTGGCTACACATGGAAGCATTATTAGACATAACAAATACAATAAATATTTTATTAAATTGATTGATTAAGAAGTAAAAATTATAACATATGATAAAAAGGTGAACAAGATAAAGAATCTGGATAACCATACTAGCCAGTTATAACATACTATCAAAAGACACTGGAATTGCTACTTCACTTTGCTCTTTCTAAATATTCTAATCAGTAGGGTCCATTTATCTACCTGTATGATTCTCTTTCGTAATCAATCAAACATAAAAACTCAATAAACACATACATGCAATGAATCAATCAAATGCAAAGAATAAACTCTATACTATCCAATTCTACCCCACTCAAAATCAATCATATGGCCCTAGCTTACAATTCAATTCTTTCAACAACCATTGCTATGATACCAAATTTGTGATGCCCCAGAATCTAAGTTGGAAGAAGTATTTCTTTTATATTTTATTTAATCTACTATAGCTTCTATAAAATCACCAATATAGATTAGTCCAATGAAAGAAAAATATAACAATTATATACATCAAAATCTTTCACTATTTTCATTCATCAAAATATAATTTATAATAGAAAGGAGATCACTTATAATATTGATTTATCTTAAAAATCTCTTGACTACAAAAGAATAAATCAAAAGAAAATGTGGAGATCCTAGCAGCCTCACTCCAAAGGTTTCTGACCCATTCCCTAACCTAAAATCAATAAAATTCATATAATGAGCTTATCAATCCCAGTAGAACCCAAAAATACTAAAGCTTTTAATGTAAGATCTCTACAATTAATATGGATGCTCTTCTTAATTATTATAAAATTAGTAATTATTAGTATATATAGTAAATAATCTATAAAATCACTATAAGAACTAACATGATCAATAGACTGAAAGAATCTAATTAAACATATGAATATGTCAACATATAAGAAAATTAGTAAAAGTCTATAAAATAATGTTAAGTGTCATATAGTTAAATATACATCAATAGTTTATCAGTTATATTCATGCCACTAATTCTATTATCTTCTTCTATTAATCATTATTATACAGATTAATGTGTTATATTAGTATGCAATATTTTCATGTTGTGTCAATATGTCTATCACTATTTATTAGTGTCCCTGTCACATGCTATGCCATATTATATCAGTCTTAACGCAAGTTCTATCAGTTCTATATCATTTTTGTCTATCAATCAATTTATATACTCTTATATAATTGCATGTAAATATGAATATAATTATGAAAAGAAAGGTAGGACATCAAACTAGTTATATGGTGTTTTCTTGTCAGGTGGTTATCTTGTAAGAGTCGTCACTCCTATCGGTTGGCATATCTTATCCCCTTATGAATCCCTATCTTATATATTTGTTCTTATATCTTATAATTATATATATTGTACTGGGATTACAATACAACCCATAATTTAAAGAAAAGCCCATTGGCCCACCCTTTTGTACCGGATATCTTGCTCTAACCAACTTGAATTATTTTACAACTAGCTAGCCTTTCTAGAAATGCCACATTTATCTTATATCAGTCATATCATTTTCTAAGCAAAATTTAAAGTTATATTTGAAATGCAATTAATCAATAAAATATAAGAAAATTCATACATTATTTATTTACTTCAAAAAATCATAACTACTAATTTACCCAGTGATATTTAGTAATATTACAATCAAAATGTCTATAAAAATCATATCTATCATATATGAAAAGTTACACAATAAAAGCTTGATAAATCAGGAGAAAATGCAGTTATATTTTTTTTTGGAGGATTTAAATAAAAAAAAAGGAAGTCACTGAAAATAAACATTTGATTTGAGTTACCTACCATAATTAGAAGAAATCTCATAACAAAAATGACCCCATTGTCTTCTCTCTATTCTCTATCTACTCCTTTTCCCCTCTTCATCTCCTCATTTATTCATTTCCATACCTAACAAGCCACAAAATAGGGAAGGGGATAAAGGGCTAAGTGGAGAAATTTATATTAAAAAATATTATTCAGTGTCCAGTGCCGCAGTGCTCTAAATTTAGTACCATAGTGATGCATGTCGTTCCTAGAGTTACTATAGAATAAAGAGCTCAGAACCACAGTGGCACCCGCTGAGCTTCCAAGCATAGTGCCACAATGTTCTTTCCAAAATTTTTAAAATTTTATTTAAATCTATTTTCACAATTTCAAGTTACTATAACAGTGCTGCAGTGCTAAGCTCTCTAGCTGATTTGGTAAGCTCTCCACTACGACACTAAAATGAGTTATGGCACTCTAGTGTTTTCTTTGTGGAGTTATGGCATTAGGCTAATTTTCCTGATTTTTTATAATTTCATGCACAAAACACAAGGATTGCAAGCACAAAATAATAATAGGCAATTATAATGAACAATTTCTATTATATCATATCACAAATCAAAAGTTCATTAACAATAAGAAAAATACTCGGCATCCTAAAAGACTTCTTGCCAAGAACATTTTCCACTAGATTGGTTGTACTAGGCTGGTATTGATTAGTTGGATCATAATCTTTGATTAGATCAAGCCACCGCTTTTTCCTTAAATTTAGATCAATCTAAGTAAATATGTACTTCAAACTCTAATGATTGGTGAATATTTCACCCCTGATTATATATAAATAGTGCCTCTCAAGATCATGTGTCAAATAATTCCTCTCATGTGGCTTTAACTATCTAGAGGCATATGTTATAAGCTTTTCATGTTGTATCAAAATATATCATAATCATTTCAGTAAAGAATTGCTGAATACCTAGAATCCTTTTGTACCTTATGGGGTAGTCAGAACTGGAGTAAATGGAAATTGTCATTTAGTTCCTGAAATATTGTCTCACAATTAGATGTCCAAATAAAAGGCACTAACTTCTAAATCAGCCTTGTCAAAGGTGTAAATTTTTGAGAAAATTCTTTCATAAATATTTTATAGTAATCATCTATTCTTGAAAAGCTACGCACCTAAAATTCTTTAGTAGGCATCAACCAATAAGTAATAGCCTAAATTTTTTAGGCATTTACAGAGATACCTGTACTGCTCACTATATACCCAAGAAATGAGATACTCTTCTGGAAAAACTCACAATTGGAAAATTTTGTATATAACTGATGCTATCTCAAAATGTTCAGAATAATCATTAGATGCACTACATGATCCTTGTCAACTAAAATGTTATTTATAAATACAATCATAAATCAATCAAGATACTCTCTAAATTCCTTGTTCATCAGATCTATAAAATGGCAGGTGTATTAGTCACCCAAAAAGGCATGACTAAGAACACATAATGCCCATATTGGTATTATATATAGTCTTTACCACATATACCTCTCTTACCTTTACCTGATAATACCTAAATCTTATATCAATCTTAGAAAATATAGAAGCTCCTATAAGTTGGTTAAATAAGTGATTGATAATTGGTAGAGGATACTTACTCTTAATTGTTACCTTATTTAATTTGCTATAATATATATACATATCATATTGTCCTTCTTCACAAACAGAATAAGTGCTCCCCATAGAGACATATTACGATGGACAAAATCTCTATCAAATAACTTCTAAAGTTATACTATCAACTCTTGAAGTTTTATAGGTGCCACCCTATACAAAGCTTTAGATATCAAAGCTATACTAAGAAATACATTAACGCATAACTCAATCTCCCTAGCAGGAGGCAAACTTATCAACTCTTCAGGAAACACATTAAAAAACTCTCTCACTATCAAGACATTAAGTAGAGATCCTAATTTTATGCCCCATCCTAAACAGATGTCACAAATACCACATATCATGTCCTCCATAACATATCCACTTATACAATAAAAATCAGACGTGACTGAAAACTTCTAACTTTATATAATAAATGACTCTTACTACCCAAAAAGAAAGTAACTCTTTTTTCAAATAATCAATCCAAGCATCATATCGACTAAACCAATCCATACCCAAAATGATGTCAAATGTAGAAATATGTAATAATGTCAAACAA
Organism: Dendrobium chrysotoxum; assembly: GCA_019925795.1. Lineage (NCBI taxonomy): Eukaryota > Viridiplantae > Streptophyta > Magnoliopsida > Asparagales > Orchidaceae > Dendrobium > Dendrobium chrysotoxum. Next base: position 45,107,239 of record CM034297.1, on the reverse strand, counting down.
GATCTCTACTTCCTATCAAATATTTAAATATCATAGAAATATACTCTATTGGCTACCATAATATCTACAGTCAATAAAATAATAGATAGAGAAAAAGATAATAATATGGAAGGCAAGAGTAACAAATTAAAATATCTCTCAAAAATAAATGAGTGATTGGCTCCAAAATCAAATAAAATGCGAAAAGGAATATAAAAAATAAAGGTCGTAGCTATAACCACGTATGGAGTATCTCTGGCCTCATGCTAAGTTAAACTATATAAACATGCTTGAATTAAAGCCAAAGCAATAAGACTATCAGACTCTCTCTATCCACTCCTAGGTGATCTTCCTACTATAAAACCTATTATAAAATTAGATCCACTACCTCTGCTAAATGATCTCTCAGTAAACACACAAGTCAACACTATCCTCGATCTCCCTATAAGTCTAGCAAAATTATAGCATACATATGCCGGTCTAACCACATCTAAAGTATTATCCTATCATCCTGTAGCACTGACCAAAGTGTCTCATGTCATAACTCTAGCATATATATACCCCCTAATAAAACCACCAGAACTTTCCATATCACCTCCACCAATAATAGATACAAACTAACCACCACCCTTAGAATCTCTAGGTCTAAACTTGCTCCTCTTCCCAAAAATATTGCTACTAGAAGTCTCGCTATTGAAACTCTTCATACTAGCACCACACCATTATTCGGTAGCCAATAGATTATTCTCTATCAAACGGGCCCTCTCCATTAATTTGGAGAAATAAAAAATATGAAAGTAAACTAGCAGTTGTCTCAAACTATCTCGGAGCCCTCTTAGAATCCTGTACACTTCTCCTCGAAAGTACTGACCACCTGTGGAGCTTGCTTGGCTAAGGCAGTAAACTTTATCTCATACCGTGTAACTATCCTCTTCCTATGAACTAATCATAATAAAATCTCTTATATCTGCTGCCATAAAAGTATAAAACATGACCTAAATATAGTTGTGAACTTCTCCTAGCTAGTTAAGGAATTGAACCTTACTAGAGACTTCTCCTTTTATTGGCCCAACTACCAGCACTATGCCTCACCATCTAACAAAAACAAAACCAGAGGTACCTTTCTCTTAGGAGGACACCGCATTCCATTTAAGATTTTCTCTAACCTTAAAGGCTCCTATCTCAAGAACATCTATAAATGCCTATCAATATCATTAAATTTCATAGAAAAATTCATGATGTGCTTTACCCATCAACTAGGCTACTAGATTGGCAAATTGAGAAATAGAATCAAAACTGACACTAAGGCTAGTACTCTACGTTAGTGTTGCCTGACTAACACTTTACCCATTTATTATATCAGGGTCTTAAAGATCCATTGTTTGATTGAAAAATATATTTTTGAAAAGATTAATTTTCTTTGGGAAATATTTAATTTCTGAAATTTTAATATTTGAAATCGAGCACTCATTATGAATGATACATCACCTTGAAAGGTAAACATATCGTTCCTTAATAGGTTCAGATTTCAAAACTTGATTTATCATGATTATCGTAGTCAAATTTAAAGAGAAACAACATATGATCCCGAAGAATCAGAATGATATTTAATCCAATATTTAACTATAATAATCTAGTAAATTGATCATTAATTTCATAATCAAGATCACGATAATAGTATGATATATCTTTCCAATGAAAGAGGATATTGTCTGTTATCGATCATTTGAAAATGACGATAATGATCGTAAACTCTTGAATTTCCAAAAGATAATTAATTAAAATTTTAAAAAACTTGATTTTTGAAAATCTGGTTTGGGTTTCTAAATCTCTTATAAGCGTAAGCCCTCGTAGTTAATTACATCGTAGGAAAATCAGAAATCTTCTTACAAATACTCTCGATTAAAATAGCGATACAAATTTTATTTAAGAATTCAAAGCTTGATATCAAGGGAGGTAGGGACTGGAATTTCAACAGGGATTGGTTCAAGGTTGAACACTTATTTCTGGAGTCAAAGGAAGAAGAGTAGGAGGTGTCTTGAGATTCTGAATTACTTCAGAAACACCCCAACCTATCCTAAGTGTTGGGCTTGAATTTGATTGAAAGAGATTTAGGTTTGAGTGGTTAATTTTATTAGAAAGTGGGAATTAGATTCTCGGAATGTTGAGGTCTTAGGATTGAAGATCTGCCTCAGAACCTAAGTCTAAAATGGGTACTAAAAATCAGTAACCCAGATCCTAGCTAATGCAATGCAATCCTGGACTTACCTCAGCCTGGATTGGGGAGCCAACTAAACCTCCTAAATGCTTTAAAACCATGTGTCCGATCTTTTATGAAAGAGTGGTTAGGGACGTTGTTTAAGATTAGTTTACGGAGAGCGGGGCTGACATCTAGAGTAGATTCCTAATTGGCCCCTCAACATATATTGGGTGAAATGCTTAAGCTAAAAATACGATTAAGAATTAGACTCAATTTTAATTTGTATCTAATGCAATGCATGCTAATTGACTCGAATGCTTTAAAATCAGAATGAAACAATTTTAAAATCAGGCTTAAAAAAATAGGTTTTATCCTAGAGATTGCACAACATCCCCCTGGACAAAACTGCACCCTAATAGGTCAGGTGGTCTGCCAAAACTCGCAGGCGGGGAGGTACCTAAATGGAAGAAAAAAGTCAATATGAATGCATGAAAAACCCCAGGTGAGTCCGGGCTTACTTATTAAAGGCGTTAGAGTTTTTATCTGAGCCTAAAGTTTTTAATTTTAATTAAAGTAAAAATAGTTTGACCATACCCTCATGAGCCTCCGATCGGATTCCAGGCTAAATCAAATACGACATGCAAGATCACCAAAAAAACTAATAAATGTAGGAAAATCCTAATCTCAATCAACACATCAATCAAATCAATTAAATAATTAAATTAATTAAATAAATATTCAAAATAAAAGTCCATAGGCAAGTACCTTTTAATTATATAACCCAGGGTCTGCAGGAAAAGTAAAGTGGCCAGGTACCACAGACTACAACCTGAATTCTACTCCTAAGACTCAAGTGACTTTGAGAATGGGTCTTCTCGTTCTTCACTTCTTCGTCTTCTTGGAACTCCTTGGATCATCGGGTCCGGGTATCCAAATGAAAAGAAACTCCCCCTGAATAGGGGTGTTATCTTTTCTCTTTGGATATTTAAAATTCATCCTAATTTGGATCTCCAAATGGATAGGAACTCTCCCTTAAGGGATGTCCCTTTCTCTTTGGATTCTAAATTAGATGTTGAAATATCCCATTCTCAAAGTACTTAACACATTACAACTCAATTACATTCAAATTATATTTGAATAAAATTCAAAATCTAGACTCAACAACCTACAAGGTTATCCTAATAATCAACAGTTATAGAAATATCCCAAGCAGTTAATATATTTGAAATTTAAAATGGTTAAACCAGCCACATTTGGCCATACTCTTTTAATTTTAAAGGGGGACTTAAGCATTCTGGAGCACCTGTGTAATTTAATATTTATGATTTTGCCCTCTTTAATTTAATTACCCTGTGCGAGCATGGCCACCTGTATAAGATTGAATTAGTACAAATCATCCCTAACCTAGGGATAGATCTAATGCACAATCAATCACATCATAGAGTGTAGTAAATAAATAGACAAACACAGCAATTCTACTACTAGCAAATAGCATGCAAAGAAAGCTCGAAAACCCGACACACAACAGAAAAGTAAACACCGGCCTAGCCTAAGACTAGAGTGGGTTGTCCTAACAAACCATCTAAAGTGTGTGAGGTAGGCTGTGTGGTTTGGATATGTCCTAAGTAGGATCATTTGATTGAAGTTACTTGATATTCTGTTTAGTTGAAAGGCTTAAGGGAGAATTTAATTGAAGTTTAAGTCTTAATGGTTTAAAATTCATTTTAAAATTAATTTTGATTGTTTATTGGATACCACTTTTGTTTCACACCGAGGCCGTGAAGTTTACTTCACCTTCCTTGGGGCTAATTTAATAGCCTCGTAGGCCTGGGTTACCTAGTGGTACCCGATATAATTAGATGATTTAAGTTTGATTAAGGTTGGAAGTGTTTGATTGAAAAATATAGTTTAAAAATATGTTTAATTTTCTTTGGGAAATATTTAATTTCTGGAATTTGAATTTTATAATCGAACACTTATTATGAATGATATATCACCTCGAAAGGTGAACATATCGTTCTCTAACAGGTTCAGATTACAAATCTTTAGGTTTATCTGATTATCGTAGTCAAACTCAAGGAGAAACAACATACGATCTCGAAAGATCAAAATGATGTTTAATCAATTGTTTGATTATGTTAATCTGAATAGGATCATTAATTTCATAATCAAAACTATGATTGTAATTGACATATCTATCCGAAGAAAGAAGATATCAATCATTATCAATAGTTTGGATATGAAAATAACGATCGCCATTTTTTGTTTTGATTTCCCAAAGATAATTAATTAAAGGTTTTGAAAAAGCTTGATTTTGAAAATCTGGTCTGGGTTTCTAAATCTCCTACGAGTGCAAGCCCTCGTAGTTAATTACATCATAGGAAACCAGAAATTTCCTACGAATACTCTCGATTAAAATAGCGATACAAATTTTCTTTAAGATTTCAACGTTTGATACCAAAGAAGGTTAAGGGACTGGAAATTCAATAGGGATTGGTTCAAGATTGAACACTTATTTCTGGAGTCAAAGGAAGAAGAGTAGGAGGTGTCTTGAGATTCTGAATTACTTCAGAAACACCTCAACCTATCCTAAGTGTTGGGCTTGAATTTGATTGAAAGATATTTTAGTTTGAATGATCAATTTTATTAGAAAGTGGGAATCAGATTCCCGGAAGGTTGAGGTCTTAAGATTAGAGATTTGCCTCAGAACCTAAATCTAAAATTGGGTACTGAAAATCAGTGACCCAGAACCTAGCTAATGCAATGCAATCCTGGACTTACCCTGGCCTGGATTGGGGAGCCAGCTAAACCACCTAAACGCTTTAAAACCATGAGTCAAAGTCTTTAAATGTAGAGTGGTTAGGGATATTGATTAAGATTGGTTTAAAGAATTGGGGTCGACATCTAGAGCATATTCTAATTGACCCCTTAACATATGTTGGGTTAAATGCTTAAGCTAGAATTGCAATTAAAGATTTAGACTCAATTTTTAATTTGTATCTAATGCAATGCATGCTAATTGACTCGATGAAATGCTTAAATCAAAATGAAGCAGTTTTAAAATAGGCTTAAAAATAAGTTTATCCTAGAGATTACATAACATCCCCTTGGATAGAACTGCACCCTAATAGGTCAGGTGGTCTGCAAGAACCCGCAGGCGGGGAGGTGCCTAATACGGATGAGAAAAGTCAATATGTATGCATGAAAAACTCCCGGCGAGTCCGGGCTTACTTCTTAAGAGTGTTAGAGTTTCTATCTGAGCTTAAATTTTTTAATTTTGTTTAAGTAGAAAAAGTTAATGACCGTACCCTCACGAGCCTCCGATCGGGTTCCAGGCTAAATCAAAATCGACATGCAAGAACGCCAAATAAACTACTAAAAGCATACGGGTCCTTAATCGCAATCAACACATAAATCAAATCAATTAAATAATTAAATTAATTAAATAAATACTCAAATTGAAAGTCCATAGGCAAGTGCCCTTAATTATACAACCTAGGGTTTGCAGGAAAGTAAAGTGGCCAGGTACCACTGACTACAACCCGGATTCTACTCCTAAGACTCAAGTGACTTTGAGATTTGAGATTCTTCTCATTCTTCACTTCTTCGTCTTCTTGGAACTCCTTGGATCGTCGGGTCTGGATATCCAAATGAAAAGAAACTCCCCCTGAATAGGGGTGTTATCTTTTCTCTTTGGATATTTGAAATTCATCCTAATTTGGATCTTCAAATGGATAGGAACTCTCCCCTAAGGGATGTTCCTTCCTCTTTAGATTCCAAATTGGATATTTAAACATCTCAATCTCAAATCACTTAAAATTTACAACTCAATTTACATCTCAAATTACATCAATTGAAATTAAAAATCTAGACTCAACAACCTGCAGAGTTATCCTAATAATCAGCAATTTATATTTGACATCCCAAGCAGTTATATATTTGAAATTAAAATGCTCAATCACAGCCACACTTGGCCATGCTCTTTTTGATTTAAAGGGGGACTTAAGCAATTTTCTGGAGCACCTATGCAATTTAATAATTATAATTTTACCCCCTTTAATTTATGCCATGTATGAGCATGGCCACCTGCATAAAATTGAATTAGTACAAATCGTCCCTAGCTTAGGGGTAGATCTAATCGTACAATCAAGCACATCACAGAGTGCAGTAAATAAGTAAACAAACACATCAATTCTACTACTAGCAAACAGTATGCAGTAAAAGCTCGAAAACACGGCATACAATAGAAAAGTAAACACCGACCTAACCTAAGACTAGAGTTGGTTGTCCTAGCAAACCATCTAAAGTGTGTGAGGTAGGCTGTGTGGCTTTGATATGTCCTAAATAGGCAATTGATTGAAGTTGTTTAAAGTTTTAGTTGGTTGAAGGCTTAAGGGGGATTTAATTTGAATTTAAATATTAATGACTTGAAATTAATTTTGAACTTGATTTTAATTATTTGTTGGATATCACCTTTGTTGCACACCGAGGCCGTGAAGTTTATTTCACCTTCCTTGGGGCTAATTTAATAGCCTCGTAGGCCTGGGTTACCTAGTAGTACCCGATATAATTAAGTGATTTAAGTTTGATTAAAGTTTAAAGGTTGATTAATTTTAATTAGAATTAGTTGGTTGCTGGTTTTAAGTTCAAATTAATATTTTCTGGAATTTTGAATGATATATTGAATTTTGAGATTTTCTAGATTATTTTAATGATTTAATTCAAGGGACAAAAATTGACTTTTTGATTTAAAATGTTTTCTGGAAATTTAATATTTTATTAAAATATTAGACCTTAATACGATCAGTTAGACAGTAAGTACAATGATATTGGATTTTTCTAAATTTTATTATGAAGGTTTGAAGTTTTGACTTGAATTTGAACTAAGTTTGACCAAAAGTTGACTTTTTCAAATTTGATTGATTTCTGGAAACTTAATATTTATAATAAATATTAGAGCTTAAGATGAGTTATATGCCTTTGAGTTTGCTCAATTTGGAGTTTATTTGAATTAGTTATGAATTTTTGAAGTTTTGAGTATTTAATGAATTATTTAAATTGTTTAATTAGAGACCCTTTTTATGATTTGGATCCAAATGATCTCCAAACTTCTTGAAATCAACTCCAAAGGTCAGAAATGACCTAAGGAGTGATCTCTAAGTGTTTGAGAAATTTTTGGAATTTTTAATTATTTTTAATTAATTAAATTAATTAAATATTGAATTTCAATTAAACTTAAATTAAACTTAATTTTGAAGTCCAGTCAAGGGTCTTTTATTTTTTGTTGATTAAGGGTTCAATTCTGGTCAGTTTGAGGGGTTGTTTGTATTTTTTAGATTTAAACTTGATTTATTATAATTTTTGGAAGCTTAAATGGTTTAATTAAGGTTTGAATTTAATTAGGTTAATTGAGGGGCTTAGTGACTTCAAAATTCAGTGGGAAATTTTCCTAGGCCTGAGAATGTCACTATGTTTGAATGGTTTGAGTTTCAAGTCAATGGGATGTGTATCCTAATTATTGGAATTATTCTAGGTTCTCTAAATCAAGTCCTTAATTATTGTCCTTAATGATGTCACTAAATTTGAGTAGGTTTGAATCAAAGTTCAACTAACCCTTGAACACTATTTACAATCATACCATAACAATCAATCATGAACCAAGTATAGTAGATCTACATGAAGAAAGATGATTTCATGAATATTCAAATATTATCCTTAAAGCATGCTTCAAATATTTGAAAATTCATCCAATAAACAATCATATATTTGATTTGATTTAAAGGCCCTATATTAGATGATTGATGAAATATAGTGCATTTAAATCCACTTAGAATAAATTCCTTGAGAATTTAGAGAGCAATCAAAAGAATTGGGAAATTAATGATTGGAATGATCATTCTCTAAATATTCAAGAGAAAATGAGTATTTTAGATAAGATTGTTTACTGATCCCTTAGAATCTTTATATGTAGTCATTGTAATATCATTTGATTATTAATGAATTTTATTCAAACATCCTAGACTAAATAATAATCTATTTCTTTTGAAAGAAAATTCAAAAAGACATATATCAAATGAAATTGCAATAATTATATATAATGGGCTTAATGTCCATATGAATCTTCTCATTATGCCACTTAATGCCAGACTTGAACAGATATTTAATTATAATTAAGAAGATTTGAAAATACTTAGGATTTAAAAAAAAACTTAATAATAATATTAATAACAATCAAAATAATAATAATAATAAAATGAAATTAGACTTTGATTTTATTTTTAGAAAATAGTAGATTTTATTTCAAGAAAAATGAGTATTTATACAAAAAAAATGGTGAAGTATTTTAATTTCTATGATTATTCAGAATTCTGGCATTAAATCTAATTAAAATAAATATTAATTCAGCATTATACACGCGGCAGCAAATCATTTGGCCATTCGGGATTGTGGCGGTCAGCTGACGCGGCTTACTTAAGTGAGTCAGCAAGGATCATCAACCGTTTGATCTGGCTGCTTTCATCTGGCGGTCAGGATTTAATCCTGTTATAACTCGGATGAATGGGATCATACGGTAGAAAATGAATCCCGCAGTTTGCAATGGATGAACTAGATCGAGCTGGATGAGAACTCCGTCCATCCAGCAATTAGATCCAACCGGCTTGAATGAACAGGAGACGAAATCATGGCCGTTAAAATTAAACAGATCAGATTAATGGTTATGATTTCATCTCTAAGCTTTGCAAACCGAAAACCCTAGATTTAAAACCGCATTTAAACTTCACTTACAGTGAACTAAACGGCATAATCAACAAGATTCATATGAAATATGAGTAGAGCAGTAATGGGGATTAATTTACATGCTCTAATACAGCTTCTGTGGATAGCTATTTAAGAACTTAGGTAAAACCTAGGTTTAGAGATATACCGCAATATAATGGATGAAAATGAACGGTTTAAATATCTCTGAATTTGTGGATTGTCCACGTTTATTCCTTCAGAAGACTTTGAGCTCGGAAAAAGCTTCTACGAGGAGTTGGACTATCTAGGACGAACCTTGCTTCGGCTCTTTGCTCTCCTAGCCGCTGGCAGCTCCTAAATGGCCGTAAAATGTTCCAGAAATGAAGAGAGGGCTTTGGGATTTCAAAACGAAAAGCCAGAGAGGTCTGGGGATCCACTCGAATAGGAGATAGCTTGGTCCATGCTTTCCCGTCTCTCCTCCCCCTATTCAGCTGCTGGAGCTGCTTTGGACCGTCCAAATGCCTTAGGATGATGGCTGGATTGAGGACATGTGTCCCAGGCCGTTAGAGGGTCGGGGTAAGGACTGTACTGGTTGGAATGACCAAGGGGTTGTCTTCACGTGGGGAGGACCACCTTGGTTGGTCAGGTCGGGTTGGAGGCATTCCAGCAATTGGGTGGAGTCTGGTTAGCTCCAAAGAAACTTCTGGAGTCCTTAGAATGAGCTGGATAGGTTTGGATTAGGCTAGACAAGTCAGGATAGGTCGAGTTGACCATGTAGGTTCGAATGAGCTCTTGTTGACCTCTTGACCAGTCAACAAAGATCAAGTCAGCTGAGGTGGAGTTCAGGTAATGGCTGAGAGGCTTAACATGGGATGAAATCAAATGGGTTAAGTGATTTGATTATTTGACCACTTCTAAATCAATTGAATGCATGTGTTGACTAGTTTGACTAGTCAACATGGTTAATAATGCTGAGGTGGCAGTGGCATAAAAGTTTTTTGAATTGATTGAGTTGGTTTTTAAAAAAACAAATGTCAAGTCAAGAGATTGTAATTCAAGTCAAGCATGAAGGTTTGAAATGGATTTGACCAAGTCCTCATGATTTGATTTGATCAAGTGAGATTTGACTTGGCTTGGTTTGAGTATACTCAAAATGTCCAATTGAGTGGATCTTGATGATTTAAGAACTTGCTTGAATGAGATTTTAGTATATGTAGTGAAAATAGTTTATGTTGATTGGATTTGACCATACATGGGTATGGTTGACCAAGTCAACTGATGATTGGGTCAAGGTGCTCAATTCAACCCAAATCATCAAAGGTACATTTGAATGAAATTTAAATGAGATTTGAATGCATTTGAGTTCTGATTCAAAGTGAAAAGCTTAAGGGCTCGAATTGGTCAACCTGGTTTCACTTGGTCAACCAAGCTGACCCAGGTCCAGGGTTTGGGTTGAAGCAACTCCAAATGATATTTGGAGTCTTCTAGAATAATTTTGAGAGGTCAAATAGGTCATTTGGGTCAAATGGGCCTATGGGGCCCTTAAAGGGCTTAATGGGTCAATTGTGTTGACTGGGTCAACTAGGTTGACCCAGGGTCAGGGACTGGGTCCAACCAGTTCAGAATAACATTTTGAGTCTACTGGTGGTGGTCTCAAGGTCTGGAGAAGTCATTTGGTCAAAATGACCTATTTGGGCCCTTAATGGGCCTTTTAGATCAACCCTGGTTGACTTGGTCAACCAGGTGGGTACAGGGTCTGGAAATGGGTTCAATGAGTTTGGTTTGACATTTGAAGTTTGCTGGAAGTGACTGCATTTGATTTGGAGCTCATTTGATTTAAAGTGACTATTCACACCCCATAGGGGTATTTTGGTCATTTTGACCCCTGGTCAACTGGGGGTCAAATTGAGTCCAACAAAATGCAGTTTATTGCTCAATGGGTCATAATCAAGGGTCTCGAGGTGATTGGAGGCTTTGGAGAAAGCTCCAGGGTCAAAATCCACTGGGTGGTAAGTCTAGTGGCATAGAATGTAAATATTTGAAGGTTTTACAGCCTTTGGATTTTAATTCAGTTTCTGGGGTTAGAGATCTCAGAATGAGCTCAAATTTGGAGGGTTGCCTCTAGAGACATGTCACATCAGTGTGGAATTGACAGATCCTGAATCAGAGGTCATTTGATAGGGTTTTGAAATGTTCAAAGATTTGCTGGAAAAGGCTTTCAGGACTTAGACCTTTGGCCTTGGATTTGAATCTGAAAATCTGGTTTTGAATTGGATTTTGAGCTTGAATGATAGGATTTGAATTAATTTTAGATTGAATTGAAGCTTGGATTGATTTAGAGGAATCCTAGGGTTTAGAATAGGTCCTAGGGTCCAAATCAGCTTAAGGGAATCCTAAGGTCTAGAATAGATCCTAGGGTCTGAAGTCTAGGAAAATCCTAGAATCTAGATTTGTCTTAAATTGTATTGATCTGGGGTCAGGGTTGATTTGAATTTGGATTAATCTTAAAGTCTGGATTGATCTAAGATCAGATTGATCCTAGGGTTAAGATTGATTCTAAGGATTGGAAAGATCCTAAGGTCTGGATTGGTCCTACTGACCTCATACAAAAATGAGGTCAATAAATGGACCCCCAATATGTGTAATAGAATGAAGTTCTATTGCACATATTGGTGTTGACATGGTCAAGTCTGGAGTTTTGATCCTAAGGGAAAAATAAATTTATCCCTTGGGAATCAGGGTTTGAATAGATACTAGGGTAGTGCTAAGAAAAGCGTACTCTACCACTAGTGGGTCTGGTCCTAAGGGAAAGGAAGAATCTATCCCTAAATGAGAAGGAAGTCTGGGTGATCCTATAGGAAGGAAGAACTCCTAACTACAGAGGATCGAGTCTAAATTTGATTCTACGGGAAGGGGAAATTCTAACCTTAGAAAATTGAGTTTGAAATGAATCTAAGGGAAGGAGATCCTAACCTTAAAAGTTTGAATTTGAAATGATACTAGGGTAGTGCTGGGGACAACGTACTCTACCACTAGTAGATCTAGTCCTAGGAGAAGGAAGAAAACCTATCCCTAAGGAAAAGAAGGCCTAGATGACCGTATAGGAAGGAAGAATTCCTAGCTATAGAGGATCAAGTTTGAATTTTGATACTAGGGCAGTGCCACAAAGGGCGTACTCTGCCACTAGTAGATCTAATCCTAAGGGAAGGAAGAAATGCCTAGCCCTAAAGAAAAGAAAGCTTGATTGATATTAACTCCAGGACGGTGCCATAAAGGACTTACTCCATCACTAGGAAGTCTAATCCCAAGGGAAGGAAGAAGAACCTACCCTAAGGAAGAGAGAACTGGATTTTGAGATTAAACCCAGGACGGTGCCATAGAGGACTTATTCCATCACTGGGGAGTCTAATCCTAAAGGAAGGAGAAAAGCCTAACCTTGAGGAGAAGAGAGTTTGATTTTGGAATTTGAAATTGATTCCAGGACGGTGCCACAGGGGACTTATTCCATCACTGGGGAATCTAATCTTAAGAGAAGGAGAATACTTACTCTGAAGGAAAGAGAACTGGATGATCTCATAGGAAGATAGTATTGCTTCCTATAGGAGATCAGACTTAAAGATTTGAATTTTGAAATTAGAATGGTGCCTCAGAGGGCGTTATCCATCACTAGTAGATCTAATCCTAAGGAAAGAAAGCACGATGACTCACATCTGTCCTTAAAGAAAAGAAGACTGGAGGACCCTGAGGGAAGGAAGCATTGCTTCCCACAGAAGGTCGGATCTGGATTTTGAATCTAGGATGGTGCCACAGAGGGCGTGCTCCACCACTAGAGGATCTAATCCTAAAGAAAGAAAGCACGATGGCTCATATCTGTCCTTAAGGAAAAGAAGACTGGATGATTCTGTGAGAAGGAAACATTGCTTCGCACAGAATCGGATCTGGATTTTAGATCTAGGATGGTGCCACAGAGGGCGTGCTCCACCACTAGAAGATCTAATCCTAAGGAAAGAAAGCACGATGACTCACATCTGTCCTTAAGGAAAAGAAAACTGGAAGAAGCTAGGATGGTGCCACTAAGGGCGTACTCCACCACTAGCGGATCTAATCCTAAGGAAAGAAAGAATCCTATCCTAAAGGAGAAGAAAACTGGAAGATTTTGTGAGAAGGAAGCATTGCTTCAAGCAGAATCGGGTCTGGAATGATCGTATGTAAAGGAAACTTGCTTTACATAGGGGATTGAATCTGGATAATCATGTATAGAGGAAACTTGCTCTATACAGAGGATCGAGTCTGGAATGTTCATGTGTGAAGGAAACTTGCTTAGAGGATCAAGTCTGGATGATCATATATAGAGGAAACTTATTCTATATAGAGGATCGGGTCTGGAATGATCGTATGTGAAGGAAACTTGCTTCACACAGAGGATCGAGTCAGGGTTGATCATATGTGAAGGAAACTTGCTTCACATAGAGGATCAAATCTGGATAATCATGTATAGAGGAAACTTGCTCTATACAGAGGATTGAGTCTGGAATGTTCATGTGTGAAGGAAACTTGCTTCACACAGAGGATCAAGTTTGGATGATCATATATAGAGGAAACTTACTCTATATAGAGCATCGGGTCTGGAATGATCGTATGTGAAGGAAACTTGCTTCACACAGAGGATCGAGTCAGGGTTAATCATATGTGAAGGAAACTTGCTTCACATAGAGGATCTAGTCAAGGTGATCGTATATAGAGGAAACTTGCTCTATATAGAGAATCACAACTGGAAAGAGACTAGGGTGGTGCCACAGAGGGCGTGCTCCACCACTAGAAGATCTAATCCTAAGGGAAGAAAGCACGATGACTCACATCTAACCTTAAGGAAAAGAAAACTGGATGATCTTGTGAGAAGGAAGCATTGCTTCGCACAGAATCGGGTCTGGAGTGATCGTATGTAAAGGAAACTTGCTTTACATAGAGGATCAAGTCTGGATTGATCGTATATAGAGGAAACTTGCTCTATATAGAGGATCAGGTCTGGAATGATCGTATATGAAGGAAACTTGCTTCATACAGAGGATCGAGTCTGGATGATCATATGTGAAGGAAACTTTCTTCACACAGAGGATCGAGTCAAGGTGATCGTATATAGAGGAAACTTGCTCTATATAGAGGATCAGGTCTGGAATGATCGTATATGAAGGAAACTTGCTTCATACAGAGGATCGGATTTGAATTCTGGAATTTGAGATTTGAATGATTTTTGAACTTGAATTTAAAGATGTTTGAATTTAAAACTTGATTTGACGAATTTGAATTTGAATAGTTTTGAATTTGAAATTTGATCGATTTTGATTCATCTTGAATTTGATTTTAAGTTTTGAATTTTGATTGCGTTTGATTCAGTTTTGATTTGTTTGAATTTGATTTTGAATTTGAAGTGTTTTGAATTTAATTTTAGTTTGACACTCATCTGGCATGGTACTTCCTGAAGAGCCTCCCCGATGTTTAAAAATATTGGGTGGTATTCTTCAGGATTGATCAGTTAAAGGAAAATTTCCTCAAAGATCGTCATGAACGATCCAGTCAACATTGATTCAAGTTTTCCATCAAAAGTGGTCTCCAAAAGACTACGACCAAGTCTCCTACTTGGGGAGTTCTAAAGTGACACAACTTATCAATAACTTGAATCAAATGTGACTTATGAACTTTTAAACTTTGTTGAGCATGTATTTGATTTTTATTTGAGGCCCTCGAGCTCCTCGAATTGGAGACGGGCACTTTGCTCAACTATAGTTTGATTTTGAACAGCAAGTCCCAACAAAGAGAACTATACCTCTAGATCAGGATGAACTAGGACCCAGTACAGGGTGTGGTTTGATTGTGAACGATAATTTCCAGCATTATAAAATACTCCTCCAGTGGGATTGATCGTGGACCCAGCATAGAGTGTAATTTTATAAAGAAGGCCTTGATGGAATGATGCCTATGCGGAAGGACTTACACACACTTCTCAAGGACAAGATTTAAATTTTCATCAAGAGTAGAAGATTCATTCTCTTTATTAGAAAACTTCCTCTAGGTATTTGGACCCTGTCAGAATGACGAGCGGGGACAAATTCAGAAGTACAGTGAAAAGTTTGAGTGACTCCAACTAACTTGAAAAGGTTTAAGGATTTAGGTTTTGTTGACCCAGACCAAGTTTCGTAGAAACTAAACTGGGGTCTCCCTCAAATATTTTGAATTAAAATCAATTTCAAAGAGGTTAAAGTCAAATAGAGAAATTCAATCTTTTCAATTCTCTTGCACAAGAGATTTTTGTATCTTGATAGATTATTGATGCATGGTAAAAATTCTAGATTCAAAATTTACCAAAGTCAAGTAATTTAAAGTTGACTGGGTCTTTTGAGATTTAAGGATTTTAGAAGAAGGGAGCCGCTTTCTTTCTTCTCTTTTCTTAGTGGCGCACTTTGCGCATCTTTTGATTTATAGTGCATTTTGTATTGTTTCTTAACTTGTGGCGCCCATTGCGCATCTTTTTGATTTTTAGTGCACTTTGTGCATTTCTTGATTATTGGCGCATTTTGTACATCTTTTGAATTCAATTGAATTTAAGAAGAGGCTACACCTTCTCTATTTCAATACCGGGATTACATCTCGAGTAAAAGAGAAGAAAACTCATTCTCTTATGCAAGGACGAATAATCCTCAAGGTAGGACCTAGTCTTTTAAAATGAATATTGGCTTGACTTTTGAAAATCATTGTCTAGATTTTAAACACGCAAGAGATATCTATTAGGATAGAAAATTGTGAGAAAATTGAGAAGATATTCATTTCAAAGATCAACTTAAATTTGATATTGATTTAACTCAACAGTTGAATCAATCCCACAAAAGAGGTGGGAGGGAGGTGTATTCAAATATTTGGAGTCAACTACAACTTTCTCCTGCTTAAAACTCAAAATAGAGGTCAATTTCATTAAAAAGATGATTCAATTATCTTGAAAGTTTGAAATCAGTACACTTGAGAGATTGAAAGCTTTTCCTTAAAAAGAAATTGCAAATCTAGGTGGCAAGACCCCAGTAGTACGGAATTAGATTCCTACAATCTCCTTGGAGGGAGAGACTACTATTGGGTCTGCACTATCCTTAGAAGTCATTGCATCACTTTAATCAAAAAGATTTATCTCGATAGGACCCCGTTGAAAGTTGAATTTTAACGGTATCACTATCTGATATAATCTTAGATTATTTCCCCTCTCTTATTACTAGTGGTCTAGTAATTAGGAGAGTTGCACCCCGAGTGGTTTCTATACCTCCTCCTCTCTAGTTGATGTAGCGGGGCACGTATAGAAACGTGACCTAACATCGTCTAGTAGAGTGGACGGGTCATAACCTTCAACTGGGGGCCTAGGGCCTGGTGCTAGAGTTTTATCAATTTTGGTTTGATTAATCCTCGCCATGTAGTAGTCAAGAAGGTGTATTGAAGATCGTGCTCTCGTTTCTACAACCTCCCTCCTTTGAGTAACAGGAAAAGGGTGGAAATGATTTCCACCATGGAAGGGGTTCGTAGAAGGAGCAAAGAACTTTTGATTAGCCTCGGACTTGACGTGCTTTAAGGCTTTCGCCTCAGCAGTCTTCCTGGCCTTAACAACCTTCTTTCTGACTCTACGAAGGTAGTTCTTCATTTTGTTCTTGCTGGCCTTGCTGACAGCAGGGGTACTAGAACTTGATCCAATCTCAGGCTGAGATGGTAGCTCTTCTATCGTTATTGACTTCTGGTTGTTATCCTCCTCAGTAAAAGATACAATGGGTAAAGGGGTGACAATAGCTTCCATCTCGGAGATGGGGGAGTCAACTCCTGACCCTAAAGTAATCTCAATCAAGGGGATATTCCTTCGTATTCCAGCAGACAGATCAATCATTTCTTCTCCATCGACTGATAACTTGAAGTCTTGGAATTGCATTTCAAACTGGATGAAATCACCAGAAGTGATTCCTTCGACTATCAAGTTTCTATCTAGAGAGAAAATGAGTTTCCCAGCCATTTGAGTGCTTAAATCCTGAAATTAATGAACAATGATTTGAATTAGTTAATCTTGAATTTGAATTTGAATTTTAAACTTGATTAATGTTATTCAAAATTTGATAATTCAATCATGTTAAGCTTAAATTTAAAATAGTGGTTCGTAGTATTGACAAGGACTTAAGAGTTGAACCCGACACTTTCGCTACACCAATTAACTTGGGGCAAAATGTCAAAGTTCAAACTCAAACTTGAATTCAAAATTGAATTTAAAAATTGAAGTGACAATCAAATTCGAACTTAAGCTTGAGATTATATTTTGAATTAAAGTTGGATTTAAATTTGAACTTAAGGTTGAAGTCGAATGGATCTTTCTTCAAATTTCGTGACTCAACAGATCGAGTTTCACTCAATCATATAGGTACACAAAATTGATATGAAAGATTCAGGGATCAGGCTTGACTCTTTTCATTTCACCAATTGACTTGGGTCGAAATGTCAAAGTCCCGATCAAAATTGAATCGACTTTAAATCGAAAATCAAATTCAAGTTTCAGGTTGAAATTATGTTTGGATTCAAAGTTAAATTTAAATTTGAGACTCAAGTCAAATGGGTCTTTCTTTAAATTTTATGACTCAACAGACTGAGTTTCACTCAATCATGTAGGTGCATAAAATTGATATGAAAGATCTGGGGATCGGGCTTGACTCTTTTCGTTTCTCTAATTAACTTGGGTTGAAATGTCAAAGTCCCGAATTTGACCTTGAAATCAAATCTGAAGTTTGAATTTAAGTTTGGAATCAAATTTGAGTTCAATTTTGAAATTGAATTTGAACTTAAGATTGAATTCAATTTTGAGGTTGAATTAAAATTTAAATCTTGGATTCAAATTCAAGCTTGAAGTTGGATTTAAATTAAAATTGAATTTGAATTTGAATCTGGATTTAAACTCAAGGTTGGAATTGAACGGATCCTCTTCAAAATTTAGAACTCAACATATTGAATTTTGTTCAAATATGTAGGTGTGCCAAATTAGCCTGAAGATCCTAAGGCTTGACTCTTTGCACCCCACCAAGTAATTTAGGGGTGAAATGTCAAAGCCCAGAATTGACTTGAGAATTTTGAATTTGAATTGCATGTGTTCAACTACAACAGAATATTGTAGAAGACACATAGCAATGACGATTGAAGTTGATTCGAAAGATTTTCCTTGACTTTTGAAACTCAAAATGTTGAGTTTTATTTTCAACATAATGGTTAACAAAAGTTAAGGGAAAATCTAGACACCTGGTTTGACTCTTTCACCATATGGACTAGCTTGATGTGAAATGTCAAAATCCAAGTTTAATTAAAGGAATTTTGAATCTGGGTTTTGAGATTGAGGGATTTTTGTAAATTGTGAAACTTAGCATGCAGGAATCTATTCGCATGCGAGTTTGCAACATATGCAAAAAGATTTTGACAAGCTTGGCTTGACTCTTTTGCTCTACCAATAGACTTGGAGGCAAAATATCAAAGCCCGGCTTGGAGGGAGGTTTCCTACACTCACCTCTCTTTTCACATGTCTTAATTGAGTTGGTCACACTCACCCAAGGAAGAAATGGGTAGAGGGACCAACGGAAGAAAGGTAGTCAAAACTATCGATGCAACAAAATTCGTAGCGCGATTAAAGATGGAGAGAGAGATTGTCCCCAGCGGAGTCGCCAATTTTGTTTGATTGAAAAATATAGTTTAAAAATATGTTTAATTTACTTTGGGAAATATTTAATTTCTGGAATTTGAATTTTATAATCGAACACTTATTATGAATGATATATCACCTCGAAAGGTGAACATATCGTTCTCTAACAGGTTCAGATTACAAATCTTTAGATTTATCTGATTATCGTAGTCAAACTCAAGGAGAAACAACATACGATCTCGAAAGATCAAAATGATGTTTAATCAATTATTTGATTATGTTAATCTGAATAGGATCATTAATTTCATAATCAAAACTATGATTGTAATTGACATATCTATCCGAAGAAAGAAGATATCAATCATTATCAATAGTTTGGATATGAAAATAACGATCGCCATTTTTTGTTTTGATTTCCCAAAGATAATTAATTAAAGGTTTTGAAAAAGCTTAATTTTGAAAATCTGGTCTGGGTTTCTAAATCTCCTACGAGCGCAAGCCCTCGTAGTTAATTACATCATAGGAAACCAGAAATTTCCTACGAATACTCTCGATTAAAATAGCGATACAAATTTTCTTTAAGATTTCAACGTTTGATATCAAAGAAGGTTAAGGGACTGGAAATTCAACAGGGATTGGTTCAAGATTGAACACTTATTTTTGGAGTCAAAGGAAGAAGAGTAGGAGGTGTCTTGAGATTCTGAATTACTTCAGAAACACCTCAACCTATCCTAAGTGTTGGGCTTGAATTTGATTGAAAGATATTTTAATTTGAATGATCAATTTTATTAGAAAGTGGGAATCAGATTCCCGGAAGGTTGAGGTCTTAAGATTAGAGATTTGCCTCAGAACCTAAATCTAAAATTGGGTACTGAAAATCAGTGACCCAGAACCTAGCTAATGCAATGCAATCCTGGACTTACCCCGGCCTGGATTGGGGAGCCAGCTAAACCACCTAATCGCTTTAAAACCATGAGTCAAAGTCTTTAAATGTAGAGTGGTTAGGGATATTGATTAAGATTGGTTTAAAGAATTGGGGTCGACATCTAGAGCATATTCTAATTGACCCCTTAACATATGTTGGGTTAAATGCTTAAGCTAGAAATGCAATTAAAGATTTAGACTCAATTTTTAATTTGTATCTAATGCAATGCATGCTAGTTGACTCGATGAAATGCTTAAATCAAAATGAAGCAGTTTTAAAATAGGCTTAAAAATAAGTTTTATCCTAGAGATTGCACAACATCCCCTTGGACAGAACTGCACCCTAATAGGTCAGGTGGTCTGCCAGAACCCGCAGGCGGGGAGGTGCCTAACACGGATGAGAAAAGTCAATATGTATGCATGAAAAACTCCCGGCGAGTCCGGGCTTACTTCTTAAGAGCGTTAGAGTTTCTATCTGAGCTTAAATTTTTTAATTTTGTTTAAGTAGAAAAAGTTAATGACCGTACCCTCAGGAGCCTCCGATCGGGTTCCAGGCTAATTCAAAATCGACATGCAAGAACGCCAAATAAACTACTAAAAGCATACGGGTCCTTAATCGCAATCAACACATAAATCAAATCAATTAAATAATTAAATTAATTAAATAAATGCTCAAATTGAAAGTCCATAGGCAAGTGCCCTTAATTATACAACCCAGGGTCTGCAGGAAAGTAAAATGGCCGGGTACCACTGACTACAATCCGGATTCTACTCTTAAGACTCAAGTGACTTTGAGATTTGAGATTCTTCTCATTCTTCACTTCTTCGTCTTCTTGGAACTCCTTGGATCGTCGGGTCTGGATATCCAAATGAAAAGAAACTCCCCCTGAATAGGGGTGTTATCTTTTCTCTTTGGATATTTGAAATTCATCCTAATTTGGATCTCCAAATGGATAGGAACTCTCTCCTAAGGGATGTTCCTTCCTCTTTGGATTCCAAATTGGATGTTTAAACATCTCAATCTCAAATCACTTAAAATTTACAACTCAATTTACATCTCAAATTACATCAATTGAAATTAAAAATCTAGACTCAACAACCTGCAGAGTTATCCTAATAATCAGCAGTTTATATTTGACATCCCAAGCAGTTATATATTTGAAATTAAAATGCTCAATCACAGCCACACTTGGCCATACTCTTTTTGATTTAAAGGGGGACTTAAGCAATTTTCTGGAGCACCTGTGCAATTTAATAATTATAATTTTGCCCCCTTTAATTTATGCCCTGTATGAGCATGGCCACCTGCATAAGATTGAATTAGTACAAATCGTCCCTAGCCTAGGGGTAGATCTAATCGTACAATCAAGCACATCACAGAGTGTAGTAAATAAGTAAACAAACACATCAATTCTACTACTAGCAAACAGGATGTAGTAAAAGCTCGAAAACACGGCACACAGCAGAAAAGTAAACACCGGCCTAACGTAAGACTAGAGTTGGTTGTCCTAGCAAACCATCTAAAATGTGTGAGGTAGGCTGTGTGGCTTTGATATGTCCTAAATATGCAATTGATTGAAGTTGTTTAAAGTTTTAGTTGGTTGAAGGCTTAAGGGGGATTTAATTTGAATTTAAATATTAATGACTTGAAATTAATTTTGAACTTAATTTTAATTGTTTGTTGGATATCACCTTTGTTGCACACCGAGGCCGTGAAGTTTATTTCTCCTTCCTTGGGGCTAATTTAATAGCCTCGTAGGCCTGGGTTACCCAGTGGTACCCTGATATAATTAAGTGATTTAAGTTTGATTAAGGTTTAAAGGTTGATTAATTTTAATTAGAATTAGTTGGTTGCTGGTTTTAAGTTCAAATTAATGTTTTCTAGAATTTTGAATGATATATTGAATTTTGAGATTTTCTAGATTATTTTAATGATTTAATTCAAGGGGCAAAAATTGACTTTTTGATTTAAAATGTTTTCTAGAAATTTAATATTTTATTAAAATATTAGACCTTAATACGATCAGTTAGACAGTAAGTACACGGAAATTGGATTTTTCTAGATTTTATTATGAAGGTTTGAAGTTTTGACTTGAATTTGAACTAAGTTTGACCAAAAGTTGACTTTTTCAAATTTGATTGATTTCTGGAAACTTAATATTTATAATAAATATTAGAGCTTAAGATGAGTTATATGCCTTTGAGTTTGCTCAATTTGGAGTTTATTTGAATTAGTTATGAATTTTTGAAGTTTTGAGTATTTAATACAACAATAACAAGGCTTTGTCCCACTACGTGGGGTCGGCAACATGAATCCTTTTTCTCCATTGTGTCCGGTTCAAAGTCAAATTCTCGTTTAAATCTAATAGAGAAAGATCATTTCTAATATTTTCTAACCAAGTCTTTTTAGGTCTACCTCTACCTTTCTTAACATAAGTCAAATCTAATACCTCTACTTTCCTAACTGGGTCATCGGAAGGCCGCCGTTTTATGTGACCAAACCATCTAAGGCGACTCTCTCTAATCATATCCTCCACTAGAGCTACTCCAACCTTTTCACGTATATGCACATTTCGTATCCTGTCTCTAAGAGTAAATCCACTCATCCACCTAAGCATCCTCATCTCCGCAACACATAACTTAGTATTATGCTTCTCTTTTAATGGCCAACATTCTGCACCATAAAGCATTGCAGGTCTCACCACCATCTTATAGAATTTTCCCTTAAGTTTAAGGGGGACTTTTCTATCACACAACAAGCCCGATGCATTCCTCCACTTCAACCATCCAACTTGAATTCTACTGATAACATCCCCATCTATTTCACCATCACTCTGAACAATAGATCCAAGATATCTAAAACGTGTACTCTTATTAATGACTTGATCGCCCAAAGTCACAATCCCCTCACTAGGTCTATTACTGCTAAAATTACACTCCATATATTCAGTTTTAGATCTACTCAAGCGAAAACCTTTAGACTCTAAGGTTGATCTCCAGACTTCAAGTTTACCTTCAACTCCCTCTTTAGTCTTGTCAACAAGAAGAATATCATCAGCAAAAAGCATACACCAGGGTACATCCTCTTGTAAATGTCTAGTGAGAACATCCATGACTAACGCGAAAAGATATGGGCTTAAAGCTGATCCTTGATGTAATCCAACTGAAATAGGGAAATACTTAGTCAAACCACCTTGTGTTTGAACACAAGTAGTAGCTCCTTTATACATATCTTTAATGATTTGAATATAAGCATTATTAACTCCTTTCTTTTCAAGAACTCTCCATAGCACTTCTCTTGGAACTTTATCATATGCTTTCTCTAAATCAATAAATATCATATGTAGATCCTCCTTATTCTCCCTATATTTCTCCATCAAACCTCTCAATAAATGTATGGCTTCCATAGTAGACCTACCAGGCATGAATCCAAATTGATTTTGAGAAACATTAGTATCACGCCGCAGCCTACGCTCCATAACTCGCTCCCATAGTTTTAAAGTGTGACACATTAACTTAATTCCTCTATAATTCGCACAATCTTGTCCATCACCTTTATTCTTATAAATAGGAATCAATACACTCATTCTCCATGCTTCTGGCATCTTTTTAGTCTTCAAAATATTATTAAAAAGTTTAGTTAGCCAAGAAATTCCTTCATCTCCTAAGCATTTCCACATCTCTATTGGGATATCATCAGGTCCAACAGCTTTTCCACACTTCATTTTCTTTAAAGCCTCTCTAACTTCGATTTTACTAATACGCCGATAAAAACAGAAATCTTTATTTTCATTTAGGATGCTAAGGTCACTAAAGTCAATTGTATTCCTACAATCTTCATTAAAAAGTTTATCAAAATATCTCATCCACCTTTGTTGAATATCATCTTCTAAGAAAAGTACTTTTTGATCTTCATCCTTAATACACTTCACTTGAATTAAATCCTTACTACTCCTATCTCTTTGTTTGGCTAGCTTATACATATATCTTTCTCCCTCCTTAGTATCTAATCTATTATATAAATCATTAAAAGCTAAGATCTTTGCATCACATATTGCTTTCTTAGAATCCTTACATGCCTCTTTATATCTTTCCAATTATCAGAATTTTTACATCTAAACCAATTTTTATAACAAATCTTCTTATTTTTTATCTTTTCTTGCACAATTGGATTCCACCACCAGCTATTTTTACTATTAGGGGTTTTTCCCTTTGATACTCCAAACACATCTTTAGCAATATTTTTAATATCACTAGCCACTTTTTCTCACATAACATTAGCATCCTCATACACAAATAAAATCTTAGAATCTAAAATCTTACTCTCAAAAATATTTTTATTACTATTCTTTAAATGCCCCCATCTAATCCTAGAAAATCACTTTACTTTATTTTTTATTTTCTGTCCTTTCATCTTAAAGTCTAAAACTAATAAGCGATGTTGGGTACATAAACTTTCACTCGGAATAACTTTACAATCTTTGCAATCTAAACGATCTACTTTTCTTATAAGAAAATAATCAATCTGAGTTTTACTATAACCATTCTTATAAGTGATGAGATGCTCATCTCTTTTCTTAAATAAGGTATTAGCAATTAAAAAATCATAAGCTAAAGAAAAATCTAGTATGGTCTTACCACCTTCATTAGTCATTCCAAACCCATATCCACCATGAATGCTTTTAAAATCATTTACCTCTCTACCAACATGTCCATTTAAATCTCCTCCAATAAAATTTTTTTCTTCGAGAGGTATCTTTTGAATTAATTCTTCTAAATCTTCCCAAAATTTTAATTTTGAACACATATCCAAACCTACTTGAGGAGCATAAGCACTTATAATATTAATAATCTTAGCATCAACAATAATCTTTAAAGCCATAATTCTATCTCCAATTCTATTAATATTTATAACATTATCCTTCAAACTCTTATCTATAATCACGCCTACACCATTTCTAGTACGACTCTTACCTGAATACCAAACTTTAAATCCTAAACTATCAATCTCCTTAGCCTTCTCTCCAACCCATTTAGTTTCCTGAATGCACAAAATATTTATCTTCCTATGAATCATAATATCTATTAATTCCATTAATCTTCCTGTAAGGGAACCTATATTCCAAGTTCCTATCCTAATATTAGTATCATGGACTAGCTTCTTTGCCCACATCCATCCTTGATGTGGGAACCCTTGCCTATTTAACACTGCACCCGGGCGCAGATGCAGCGGCCCTTGCACACTTTTCACTGTATTTAGGCCATACAGTGCGTCGCTTCCAGGGGACGCCCTAGCATTAACACAATTTATTAAAGGATTCATGTCATGGTTATTCGACAAGTTTTACGCTGGCTGTCGACTACCTAATGCAACCCTCCACTTTTCTCATCCAGGACTTGGGACCTGGCAACGGCAGTGTTGTTTTGAGTATTTAATGAATTATTTAAATTGTTTAATTAGAGACCCTTTTTATGATTTGGATCCAAATGATCTCCAAACTTTTTGAAATCAACTCCAAAGGTCAGGAATGACCTAAGGAGTGATCTCTAAGTGTTTGAGAAATTTTTGGAATTTTTAATTATTTTTAATTAATTAAATTAATTAAATATTGAATTTCAATTAAACTTAAATTAAACTTAATTTTGAAGTCCAGTCAAGGGGCTTTTATTTTTCATTGATTAAGGGTTCAATTCTGGTCAGTTTGAGGGGTTATTTGTATTTTTGGATTTAAACTTGATTTATTATAATTTTTGGAAGCTTAAATGGTTTAATTAAGGTTTGAATTTAATTAGGTTAATTGAGGGGCTTAGTGACTTCAAAATTCAGTGGGAAATTTTCCTAGGGCTGAGAATGTCACTATGTTTGAATGGTTTGAGTTTCAAGTCAATGGGATGTGTATCCTAATTATTGGAATTATTCTAGATTCTCTAAATCAAGTCCTTAATTATTGTCCTTAATGATGTCACTAAATTTGAGTAGGTTTGAATCAAAGTTCAACTAACCCTTGAACACTATCTACAATCATACCATAACAATCAATCATGAACCAAGTATAGTAGATCTACAAGAAGAAAGATGATTTCATGAATATTCAAATATTATCCTTAAAGCATGCTTCAAATATTTGAAAATTCATCCAATAAACAATCATATATTTGATTTGATTTAAAGGCCCTATATTAGATGATTGATGAAATATAGTGCATTTAAATCCACTTAGAATAAATTCCTTGAGAATTTAGAGAGCAATCAAAAGAATTGGGAAATTAATGATTGGAATGATCATTCTCTAAATATTCAAGAGAAAATGAGTATTTTAGATATGATTGTTTACTGATCCCTTAGAATCTTTATATGTAATCATTGTAATATCATTTGATTATTAATGAATTTTATTCAAACATCCTAGATTAAATAATAATCTATTTCTTTTGAAAGAAAATTCAAAAAGACATATATCAAATGAAATTGCAATAATTATATATAATGGGCTTAATGTCCATATGAATCTTTTCATTATGCCACTTAATGACAGACTTGAACAGATATTTAATTATAATTAAGAAGATTTGAAAATACTTAGGATTTAAAAAAAAAACTTAATAATAATATTAATAACAATCAAAATAATAATAATAATAAAATGAAATTAGACTTTGATTTTATTTTTAGAAAATAGTAGATTTTATTTCAAGAAAAATGAGTATTTATACAAAACAAATGGTGAAGTATTTTAATATCTATGATTATTCAAAATTCTGGCATTAAATCTAATTAAAATAAATATTAATTCAGCATTATACACGCGGCAGCAAATCATTTGGCCATTCGGGATTGCGGCGGTCAGCTGACGCGGCTTACTTAAGTGAGTCAGCAAGGATCATCAACCGTCTGATCTGGCTGCTTTCATCTGGCGGTCAGGATTTAATCCCGTTATAACTCGGATGAATGGGATCAAACGGTAGAAAATGAATCCCACGGTTTGCAATGGATGAACTAGATCGAGCTGGATGAGAACTCCATCCATCCAGCAATTAGATCCAACCGGCTTGAATGAACAGAAGATGAAATCATGGCCGTTAAAATAAAACAGATCAGATTAATGGTTATGATTTCGTCTCTAAGCTTTGCAAACCAAAAACCCTAGATTTAAAACCGCATTTAAACTTCACTTATAGTGAACTAAACGGCATAATCAACAAGATTCATATGAAATATGAGTAGAACAGTAATGGGGATTAATTTACATGCTCTAATACACCTTCTGTGGATAGCTATTTAAGAACTTAGGTAAAACCTAGGTTTAGAGATATACCGCAATATAATGGATGAAAATGAACGGTTTAAATATCTCTGAATTTGTGGATTGTCCACGTTTATTCCTTCAGAAGACTTTGAGCTCGGAAAAAGCTTCTACGAGGAGTTGGAATATCTAGGACGAACCAAGCTTCGGCTCTTTGCTCTCCTAGCCGCTGGCATCTCCTAAATGGCCGTAAAATGTTCCAGAAATGAAGAGAGGGCTTTGGGATTTCAAAACAAAAAGCCAGAGAGGTCTGGGGATCCACTCGTATAGGAGATAGCTTGGTCCATGCTTTCCCATCTCTCCTCCCCCTATTCAGCTGCTGGAGCTGCTTTGGACCGTCCAGATGCCTTAGGATGATGGCTGGGATTGAGGACATGTGTCCCAGGCTGTTAGAGGGTCAGGGTAAGGACTGTAATGGTTGGAATGACCAAGGGGTTGTCTTCACATGGGGAGGACCACCTGGGTTGGTCAGGTCGGGTTGGAGGCATTCCAGTAATTGGGTGGAGTCTGGTTAGCTCCAAAGAAACTTCTGGAGTCCTTAGAATGAGCTGGATAGGTTTCGATTAGGCTAGACAAGTTAAGATAGGTCGGGTTGACCAAGTAGGTTCGAATGAGCTCTTGTTGATCTCTTGACCAGTCAACAAAGATCAAGTCAGCTGAGGTGGAGTTCAGGTAATGGCTGAGAGGCTTAGCATGGGATGAAATCAAATGGGTTAAGTGATTTGATTATTTGACCACTTCTAAATCAATTGAATGTATGTGTTGACTAGTTTGACTAGTCAACATAGTTAATAATGCTGAGGTGGCAGTGGCATAAAAGTTTTTTGAATTGATTGAGTTGGTTTTTAAAAAAACAAATGTCAAGTCAAGAGATTGTAATTCAAGTCAAGCATGAAGGTTTGAAATGGATTTGACCAAGTCCTCATGATTTGATTTGATCAAGTGAGATTTGACTTGGCTTGGTTTGAGTATACTCAAAATGTCCAATTGAGTGGATCTTGATGATTTAAGAACTTGCTTGAATGAGATTTTAGTATATGTAGTGAAAATAGTTTATGTTGACTGGATTTGACCATACATGGGTATGGTTGACCAAGTCAACTGATGATTGGAGGTGCTCAATTCAACCCAAATCATCAAAGGTACATTTGAATGAAATTTAAATGAGATTTGAATGCATTTGAGTTCTGATTCAAAGTGAAAAGCTTAAGGGCTCGAATTGGTCAACCTGGTTTCACTTGGTCAACCAAGCTGACCCAGGTCCAGGGTTTGGGTTGAAGCAACTCCAAATGATATTTGGAGTCTTCTAGAATAGTTTTGAGAGGTCAAATAGGTCATTTGGGTCAAATGGGCCTATGGGGCCCTTAAAGGGCTTAATGGGTCAATCGTGTTGACTGGGTCAACTAGGTTGACCCAGGGTCAGGGACTGGGTCCAACCAGTTCAGAATAACATTTTGAGTCTACTGGTGGTGGTCTCAAGGTCTGGAGAAGTCATTTGGTCAAAATGACCTATTTGGGCCCTTAATGGGCCTTTTAGATCAACCCTGGTTGACTTGGTCAACCAGGTGGGTCCAGGGTCTGGAAATGGGTTCAATGAGTTTGGTTTGACATTTTAAGTTTGCTGGAAGTGACTGCATTTGATTTGGAGCTCATTTGATTTAAAGTGACTATTCACACCCCATCGGGGTATTTTGGTCATTTTGACCCCTGGTCAACTGGGGGTCAAATTGAGTCCAACAAAATATAGTTTATTGCTCAATGGGTCATAATCAAGGGTCTGGAGGTGATTGGAGGCTTTGGAGAAAGCTCTAGGGTCAAAATCCACTGGGTGGTAAGTCCAGTGGCATAGACTGTAAATATTTGAAGGTTTTACAGCCTTTGGATTTTAATTCAGTTTCTGGGGTTAGAGATCTCAGAATGAGCTCAAATTTGGAGGGTTGTCTCTAGAGACATGTCGCATCAGTGTGGAACTGACAGATCCTGAATCAGAGGTCATTTGATAGGGTTTTGAAATGTTCAAAGATTTGCTGGAAAAGGCTTTCAGGACTTAGACCTTTGGCCTTGGATTTGAATCTGGAAATCTGGTTTTGAATTGGATTTTGAGCTTAAATGATAGGATTTAAATTAAGTTTAGATTGAATTGAAGCTTGGATTGATTTAGAGGAATCCTAGGGTTTAGAATAGGTCCTAGGGTCCAAATCAGCTTAAGGGAATCCTAAGGTCTAGAATAGATCCTAGGGTCTGAAGTCTAGGAAAATCCTAGAATCTAGATTTGTCTTAAATTGTATTGATCTGGGGTCTGGGTTGATTTGAATTTGGATTAATCTTAAAGTCTGGATTGATCTAAGATCAGATTGATCCTAGGGTTAAGATTGATTCTAAGGATTGAAAAGATCCTAAGGTCTGGATTGGTCCTACTGACCTCATACAAAAATGAGGTCAACAAATGGACCCCCAATATTTTAAAATAGATTTTAAAGGATATATACACATACATATATAAACTTATATATATATATATATATATATATATATATATTAAAATAAAAAAAATTAAAATATTATTAAAATAAATTTTAAAGGTTTGAGAGATCCTATGATTTCAATGTAATTTCAAAATAAATTTTTTTTTATTTTGAAAATAATTAATTTAATATTTAATTAAATATTAATTAATTATTAAAATAATTAAATAGTTAATATTGATCAAAGTAGATTAAATTTTTAATTTCTGAAATTAATTTTAAATTAATGAATTCATTTTTCTAAAAATTATGAGATATTATATTAATTTTTCTGATTTAAAATGAATTTCTAATGAATTTTTAAAGTTTTAAATCAATTAAATGAATTTAAATCGTTTAAAATTAATTAATATTTAAAATAATTTAAATTAGACTAAATTAAATTTTGGACACTTTCTAAAATTTAAAAAAGGATTTAAAATAAATTGAATTCAATTTTCAAAATTATTTGTATTTAATTTTAATTGAATACTAATTAAACTCTTAATTAATAAATATCTTAATATTGGTAAATTACTTAATTATTAAAGTTATGTTAAACATCAATTTTAAATTTAATTTTTAATTTCAAAATATTTTAAAATATGTTTTATAACTTGATTAAAATATTTTAACATAATATTTTTTTATTCCTTTTTTAAAAATTTTTATATTTAATTTTAATCAAATGTTAATTAAATTCTTAATTAATTAAAAGAAATATTTAAAACATATATATATATATATATATATATATATATATATATATTTAAATCAATTTTAATTTAGATTTAAAATATTTCAATATAATTGCTTGAATTTATTATTATTATTATTTAATATTTCTGGTTTAAAATAGTATTTAAAATTAATTTAAATAAATAAAAAAATCGGCTGTGAAGGCCACGTGGCGGCCCCCGGTTGGTGCGTTCAAAAGCGGAGGCTACTGAGCCACGTGGCAATCGTTGGTTCGTGGGTCAAAAGGCGGCGGCGGCTGTACTGATGACTCAGCAATCTCCGCAGCCGTTCGATCACCCGTGGAATTGAACCAGCGGTCCAGATCTAGCTGGACCATGATTCGATCCGGCGGAAGCCTGCATACAGGCGATTATCGCACGAAAAGGTTCGATCGGGCCGTTGATCATGAAATCAACTGCCTAGAGTTCACACAATCAATAGATTATATTAATTGAATCATGAAATGGAAAATTAACTCGAACTCAAGATTTACTCAATAAAATTCAATAAAATTTTAAACTTAGATTTACACAGTGAACAGAAATTCTATGGACGTTTCGTTATAGCTTAAAACATGCTTAATAAAATGTTATTTTAACCTAAGTAAATCTACCTAGGGTTTGAGTTTTTGAGAGATCTAACCGTTGAATTTTTGTGTTCTTGGGCTCTCTGAATTTGTAGTTTGTCCATGAATCTTTCTCTAGTTGAAATCGAAGCTTGAAATGCCTTGGATTAAGAAATATTAAAGCTGGACGGAGTTGGCCTTCAGCTCGCCGGAATCTAGTCTCCGGTGAGGCCTAACCGGTGGGGTCGGGCTTGGAATGTGTTAAGGAAACTCCTGGGAGCTCAAAACGGCATGTGAGAGCTACTGGAGGGGCTTAAGGTAGAGAGAGAATGAATAGGTTAGAATGAATTCAATTTTAGGGTTTTTAGCCTATTGAATCATCCCCAAGCTAAATGGATGGCTGGGATTAACTGGTTGGAGTCCTAGATACTTGACAAATGTCCTGGAGTTGGTTAGCAGCAGGGAATAAAAAGGACAAGAGCGCATGCCATGTGGAAAGCTTGCTTTGGCCTCTAGTCCATGTGGGTTTGAATAGGAGTTGTCTAGGCTTGAATTAGAGGTTAAGATAAGTTTAAGAATCTTTTGGAAACCATTTTAGATGGCTGGAGTTGGTTTAAAATGGAGGGGATTTGATTAAACAAAAAGGTATGGTTATGTAAGTGTCCTAAGAGCTTTTGTTGACCATTTGACTGGTCAACCGGTCAAAAGAGATGATGAGGTGGCAGAGAGAGGTTTGAAGAGTAGGCTTATATGGTTCAAATGACTTGAAGAGGAATGGGTTAGCTCAAAAGGGTTATTTAACCACATTTGACCCACTCATTCGATTTGTTGACTATGTTGACCAGTCAACAGATCAACAACAGGTGAGGTGGCACCTAGGTGTTCTCATATGCTGGTGGGATGTCTTGGTAAAATTATCAAGCCATGGGTTGGAAGTTTATAGCAAAAATGTGAGGAATTTAAATGATTTTGACCAAATATACTATGTTGACTTAGTCAACTTCAATTGGGTTGGATTGACCAAAGGCTAGGACACATTTAAACCATGGATTGGGTTTGATTTGGAACTTGAAATGGATTTGAATGACTTGAATTGAGTGTTTAAAGAAATTTGACCTAAATGGGTCCTATTTGATTGGACTTGGATTAAGTTGACTAAGTCAACTTTTGACTAGGTCAAGGGGTCTAATCCAGCCCAAATCACTAAGATAATTGATTAGAAGAGTTTGAAAGGATTTGAGGTTGATCTGGGGCTTGATTGGGTTTAAATGGCTTAAGGGTTTAAATTGGTCAACCTGGGTTGACCTGGTCAACCAGATTGACCTAGGGTTAGGGTTTGGATTGAATCAATTTGAAATGATATTTGAAGTCTGGTAGAAGTATTTTCAGGGGTCAAATAGGTCATTTGGGTCAAATAACCTGTTTGAACCCCTAAGGGGTCATTAGGTCAACCCTGGTTGAGTTGGTCAACCAGGTTGACCCAAGGGCTAGAAGTGGGTCCAACAAATTCAAAATAATATTCTGAATCTATTGGTGGTGGTCCCAAGGTCTGGAGAGGTCATTTAGTCAAAATGACCTATTTGGGCCCTTAATGGGTCATTAGGTCAACCCTAGTTGACTTGGTCAACCAAGTTGACCCAAGAGCTGGGAATGGGCTCAACAGGTTGAGTTTGACATTTGAAATTAGCTGGAGGTGATCCCAAGCAGTTTGGAGATCATTTGGTTTGAAATGTGCATTTGAACCGCTAAAGGTATTTTGGTCATTTTGACCCCTGGTCAACTAGGGGTCAAAGTGAGTCCAACAAGATGTGGTTTAATATTCAAGAGATCAGGATTAAGGGTCTGGAAGTGATTGGGAGCTTTGGAGAAAGCTCCAAGGTTAAAATCTACTGGGTGATAGGTCCAGTGGTATATGCCGTAAATATTTGAAGGTTTTAAAGCCTTTGGATTTCAATTCAGTTTCTGGGGTTAGAGACCTCAGAATGAGCTCAAATTTGAAGGGTTACCTCTAGAGACATGTCACATCAGTATACAACTGATAGACCCTAAATTAGAGGTCATTTAATATGGTTTTGAAGTATTCAAAAATTTGCTGAAAAAGGCTTTTAGGACCTAGACCTTTAGCCTTGAGATTTGAGTATGGAAATCTAGATTTCATCTGGATTTTAGGTTTTGAGTTGGATTTTGAGCTTGATTGTTTGGATTTGAATCATCCTAATAATTTAAGATCATTTGGAGTGATCATAAATAATTAAAAAGATTTGAGCTAGATTAAAGACAAGATCAAGATTTGAATTAGGGTTTGAATTTTGGAATGGATTGAAATATGGATTTTGGTTATGGTTTAAATTGAATTAAGGTCTGGATTGACTTGAGTTCAAGATTGATTTAAAGTTTGAATTTGAATTGAATATGGATTGATCTAGAGTTTGGGGTCTGGCAAAATCTTAGGGTCTAGAGTAGATCCTAGGGTATGGAGTCTAGGAGGATCCTGGGGTCTAGAAATCCTAGGATCTAGAGGAATCTTAGGATCTAGAAATCCTAAGGTCTAGGATCTAGAGAAATCTTAGGATCTAAAAATCATAAGGTCTAGGATAGGTCCTAAAGTCCTAGATAAGTCTGGAGATTGAATATAGATTGAACTAAGATCTAGATTAATCAGAGGCTCAAATTATGTTGAGATCTGGATTGATATAAGATCTTAAATTGATCCTAAGGTCTAGAATAAGTCCTAGAGCCTAAGAAAATCATATGATCTAGAGCCTGGTAGAATCCTAGGATCTAGAGTAGATCCTAGGGTCTGGATAGATCTAAGGTCTAGGAGAATCCTACGGCATAACTTGATCTAGAATTTGGGTAGATATTAGGGTCTGGGGTCTAGGAGGATCCTAGAGTCTAGAACTTAGAAGAATTCTTAAAGTCTAGAAGTCCTATAGTTTAAATTGATCTAGAGGAATTCTAGGGTCTACATTAATTTGAAGGAATCCTAGGGTCTAGAGTTCCTAGGGACTGAGTTCTAGGATGATCCTAAGGTCTCGATTGGTCCTACTGACCTCATACAAAAATGAGATCAACATCCATCAGACAATCACTCATAATACATGGTTAAACATATATGCATATGAAAATAAGAGGAAATATATGCACATATGCTACCCAAAACTATCTCACTTGACTATAGATCATTTCCTATAGCTTTATTTTATAATTGGTTCCCTAAAACTAAAACTTTTATACCAAAAAGGGATTGTCACAACCTAACCCAATATAACCCACAAATAAATAGGCCATATCTTGTTGGATTGGGATAGGCTAGCCCAATATCTAAGTTTTGGGTAAACATTTTAGATTTTTTCATTTAAAATTTAAAATATACAAGAGAGCTTCTAACTAACTTCTAATAAGTAAAAAAAATAAACTCATCTATAAATTTCTATTCTTTAATCATTAAAATGTGCATAAAATATTTACACTATAGTATATGACTAAAGATTAAAATAAAATAATTTAAATAACTAGTCATGACTGTAAAAAATTTAAAAAAATACTTATAGAAACTCAGATAAATCAGATCTTGAATACACAGCTACTAAATGGGCTCTTTCCCGTTTCTCTGACCTAAAATAGACTACATAATAGGTGTGAGTCAACACAGCTCAGTAGGTCACACCCTCCATTCTAAATATTCAAACATTTCACTTATTATGTATTTAACTAAATTTAAAAGCAATTTGCCAAAAATTTGTTATATCGAGCATAATAATAATTATAGATAATTGGAAGAAGGTGGACTGTGCATTAGAAGTTAATAAACAAGAACTCTACATATCATAATAAAAAAATAATATATTTCCCTTAGAACTTATACTCACCATCAAAAATAGGTCCTTATGACACTGTGTGCTAATATCAAAAAATGCTCAGAAAATATCTCATATTCATATATTATGAACATCATGACTCCCTATGTATTTAGCACCAAAACTTCCACCATATCTCGTATCTCCTCATAATCACACATTTCAAGCTGATAAACATATATATTACTACATCTCAATAAAAGAGAAGTAAAAAAACTAAATTCAAAATTTCACATAATATTTTATTGGTGGATGATATAATTAACTACTAACTAGAATTTCATAATTTCAAAATATTACCAAATTATCAGAGATTATTCAGAATAATATTATTCAGCTTTAATTATACTATAGCCTTATTTTTGGAAATCAAAATTATTTTTTAATTTACCAAAAATATCATAGTTTTTAATTTACTTGGTGAAATTATTCTAGAAAAGTACCTAAATGTCCTGAATTATTACATATATAACATAGAGAAAGTTGCATAGTAAAAATTTTATGCTTACAAAATTATCCTCATTTTCGAGCTACGAAATTATTAATTAAAAATTCCAATATTTTTATATTTTTAAAAATTGAGATAGTTGAAATGTAACATATCTCAATCTAGATAATTTCTCAAACCGAGCCGACATCATAAAATGGACTGAGTCGCCAAAATCCCACTTTCTTGCTTTAAAATCTCTCCCTTTCTCTATTTTTAAAATATTTTGATAAAAAGGATTAGAAATAGATTTTAATATTTTTGAAAAAATTTAATATAGCACTGCAGTGTTCTACCCTGCAACACTGCAGCTCTCCCCCGCTAGAGAGTTCATCACCATAACACCCAATCGCAACACTGTAGTGTTAGTTTGAATTCTAGAAATCTATTAGAGAGTTCAATGTTGTAGCACTACTGACCCAGTGCTACAGTACTCATAGGAAAATTCCAAAATTTTAATACATACACACAGACTCCGAGGATCTATTTTAGAATAAATTTAAACATGATCATACCAACAAAACACTCATAAACATATGCAAAAGATATGAAATGCAAAAGTTTCACTTAATTTTGCTTACTAGACAATGTCAGAATAGATGCAACTATGCATGAATCCAGCAGGTGTTAAAAATATATGTGGTGGGACTATTTTTGGTCTCCCTACTAGTTTAATAGAGTT
The DNA here is from genome assembly GCA_019925795.1 of Dendrobium chrysotoxum. Classification (NCBI taxonomy): domain Eukaryota; kingdom Viridiplantae; phylum Streptophyta; class Magnoliopsida; order Asparagales; family Orchidaceae; genus Dendrobium; species Dendrobium chrysotoxum. Next base: position 45,071,564 of record CM034297.1, on the reverse strand, counting down.
CTCAACCCTAACCTTAAAATGTCTATCTGGGCTTACCTGGGGATACGTAGTTATCATGTGTTTAGTATGAACACATTGGAAGCATTAAACTATCATCAGATAACATTATCCCAATTATCTCCTACCACAACTTAAGCACAGTGGTGCTCCACTCACAGAACCTCTAGAACTGACATTACAGCCACTGCTAGGAACCAATATAAAATATCCACTCCTCTTGGAGTCTAATGGTCCAAACCTGCTCCTCTTCCCAAAAAATCCATGGCTAGAAGCTTCACCACCAAACTCTTCTTTCTTGTAACCCACCGCTATAAAATACCTGATAGATAGTTCTTGATCAGGTGGGCTATCTCTATTAGCTTAGAGAAATTAAAAAATTAGAATGGAACCAAAGACTTCCTCAAAATGTTCAAAGTCCTCTCAAAAATTTATAAATCTTCTCCTCACATGTGCTAACCAATAGCAGAGTGTATCTAACTAGGGAAATAAATTTACCATATATTGCATCACTGACCCACTTTCCTAAACTAGTTTTAGAAACATCTCTTGTATTTGTTGCCTCATAGATGGAGGAACAAACCATGATCTAAAATCATCACTAAATTCCTCCCAACAGATAAGGAAATTCACCCTTCCCTGAAACATCTCCTTCTGCTGGCCCAACCACCAGCTCTTAGCCTTTCCATTTAGTAGAAATAATTCTAGTGATACCTTTCTCTAAAGACGACATGATATCCCATCAAATATCATTTCTAACCTCATAAGCTTGTCCCTTACTGCTCTATGCCCAATAATGCTCTCAAAATTTGAATGCTTCAACCTCAGAAACCTTTACTAGTCTTTATCCACACACCCAATCTAACACATGAAATCCTGCTATGAGCTTGCCCTATTAACTATACTACCAACTAGAAAACTAAGACATCGAATCAAAATTAATAGTAGGAACAATACTATATACTGTCACAGTCTAACTAGCACTTCACCCATTAATGATATCTGAGTTTTACCAACCATTTAAAAATTATACAAAATGCACATAGTTGAATAGAATATAAACATGAAAATAAACATAAATGAATGCTCAAGACTACCCAAAACTATCTCACTTGACTAAAGATCAATTCCTATAGCTCTGTTTACATTATATTCACCAAAACCACTACTTTGATTCTAAAAAGGGAATGTCACAATCCAACCTAATATAACCCACTAACATAGCGGGTCATATTATGTTGGATGGTAATAGACCAAGCCAAAGATCTTATTTATAGGTTGATTGATAATTTGATGAATGCATGTAATATCGAACCTTTACCAAAAAAAGAATGATTAAGAAATAAGAGAGAAATGGGGGGAGAGAAAGAGAATTGAGAGAGAAACTCTAGGATTTTTATAAATTGAAAAAATGTGCAAGACTTGAAAAAATGATTTAAATGTGCCATAGCACACCCTCTAAATCTTATTTATAGAATCAAGTTGAAGCATATTGCTATAAAAATGTCACAAAAGTAAAATTACAATTCAAGGCCTAATAATTTAATCTCTTATAGGATTGGCATACTCTCTAAAAGGTCATGGATAGTCCTGATCTAGATTTGGTTCAGCCATTCCTAATGATAAAGTCTTCTTGTGTTTTCTAATTTTTGAAGGTCATTTCCATTTCTAAGTCAAACAAGAAGGGTCCCTTATTAGTTCTACTACACACACACTAATAACAAACATAAATTGAAATACGATTAACAAACTAAAAATAAAAATTGCAAATAAAAACAATCACAGATTCACAAAAGAAAATGATAACTAAACAATATACAAGTAGGATTATGCTACTAATTTACTTTCAATAACTAGAAAATAAACTCATCCACAAATTTCTCCTTTTCCTTTTTATTCATCTTCAAAATGTATATACAATAAAATCTCTATAGAATAATTCATGACTATGACAGAGATAGAGCATAGTAGAATATAACCATGATTAGGCAAAAAAAAAAAAACCAAAGAAAACTAGGAAATACTTGTGCAAACTTAGATAGATCAGATCATGTAATCTCAGCTACCCAGTTGGTTATTTACCTTTTTTCTAACCTAAAATAGAATACAAAATAGGTGTGAATCACCATAGTTTAGCAGGCCATATCCATTAATCTAAATTTTTAATAATTAACCCAAAATTTATTTTACTAAAATAAGATAGGTAATTAACAAGTTATTCTATAGTGTAGAGTAATGCTAGCAAATAGCTAAAATTAAATAAACTTTGTGGGGAATATAAATAAATAAGTACTTCGTATATCAGAATAGAAAATAATAGGTTTCCCTTAGGCCCTTTTACCTCTCAACAAAAATAGATATCAGATTTTAGGCCCTTATGATTTCCTTTGCTAGCATGTCAAAACATAGGCTCTTATGGCTCCTAAATTTTTTGTACATCAAATATTCAAAAATTCAGACCCTTAGAACTCCTGATGCATTTAACACAAGAGAACATCCTCAAGCATCCAAAATCCTCATAATCACTCATTGCAAGGAGATAGGCAAATATATAATTGCATTTCATAGAAATAAATGGAAATAATCAAAATATAGGAATTTACATAATGTTATACCGGTAGCCAACACATTTAATAACTGAGCAGGATCGTATAATTTTAAAATTTCATCAAATTATCTGAGATTGTTTATAGCACTATTGTAGTTTTAAATATACTACAATATTTTTTCTAAGCATAAAGTTATTTTCTAAATGGCTAGAAATAGTAATTTATCTAGTAAAAATTCATAAGAAAAGTACAAAAAAATCTAGAGTACTCATATCTATAACATACAGAAAGTTACATAGTGAAAATTTAATGGATGTGAAGTTATCCTTATTTTTCAACTACAAATTTATAATTATAATGAAAAAATTCTCAAAATTTCATATTATTAAAAACTAAGATAGGTATAATGTAACTTACCTCAACCCAGAAAACTTTTTGAAATGGGCTGACAGTAAAAATAGACCAAAGTCACCTAAATTTGACTTTTTCTCTCTAGATTCTCTCTCCCTCTTCTAAAATGGTTGCCTAAATGAGGATTTTTACAAAAAAATTAAAAGTTGAAATTGATATTTTTGTAAAAAAAGACCTAGCACCCCCACGCTCTAGATTTCCTTTGCTAACATACCAAAACATAAGCTCTTATGACTCCCAAATGCTTAGCACATCAAATATTCAAAATTTCAGACCCTTATAACTCCTGATGTATTTAGCACAAGAGAACTTCCTCCAGCATCCAAAACCCTCACAATCACTCATTACAAGGAGATAGGCACATATATAATTGCATTTAGTAGAAATAAATGGAAATGATCAAAATATAGGAATTTACAAAATGATATCGGTAGCCAACACATTTAATAACTAAGAAGGACTGTATATTTTTATAATTTCAACAAATTATCTGAGATTGTTCATACCAATGTTATGTAGTTTTAAATATACTACAACATTATTTTCTAACGATAAAGTTATTTTCTAAATGGGTAGAAATAGCAATTTATCCAATAAAAATTCTTAAGAAAAATACAACAAAATCTAGCATACTCGTATTTATAACAGGCAGAAAGTTACAAGTGAAAATTTAATGGATGTGAAGTTATCCCTATTTCTCAACTACAAATTTATAATTATAATGAGAAAATTTTTAAATGTTCATATTATTAAAAACTAAGATAGGTATAATGTAACTTATCTCAACCTAGAAAACTTTTTGAAATGGGATGACAGTAAAAACGGACCAAAGTCACTCGATTTTGACTTTTTCTCTCTAGAATCTCTCTCCCTCTCTCTTTCTCTCTCTCTAAAATGGTTGCCTAAATGAGGATTTTGCAAAAAAAAAAAAGTTGAAATTGATATTTTTGTAAAAAAAGACCTAGCACCGCCACGCTCCAGATAATAGCATCACTGCATAGACCCAGACCGTTTTAAAATGAATTAAACCCAAGATCTTAGAATTGCAAACCCACCTCCCGCCCCCCCCCCCCCCCCCCCCCCCCCCCCCCCAAAAAAAAAAAAAAAACCCTTGTGTTATAGAGCTCCAATAGAGAAATTCATACTTCATGATTTATACACACAAACCCTCAGGACACACTCCATAATAGAATTTCGACATTCACACACTCACATAACACTTTCAAACTCATGTAGGATGCAAAATGTAGAAACTCATTACAATAATCTTACTACAATATGTTTGAATATGTGTGACACTATTGTAGCAGATATTACACCTTGCTTATTTAACACTACCCCAAGGTGTCGATGTAGTGTCTCTCGTATGCTTCTCACTATATTCGAGTCATACAACAAGTCTCTAAACATTAATACAATGTATTAAAGGATTCATGTCATGATTATTTGATAAATTTTACATTGGTTGTCGACAACCTAACATTATAACTCTTGTTATTTCATGTCATAGTTTAAATAAGAAACTAAGTATTTAACCGAATTTAGGATCCATCAAGATAATTAATATTCTATTTTGCTAAAATCATACTCATTAAAGCATCTTCCATAATAATAAAGTCTTAGAATTTGAGACAATTCATCAGGTGCTGAAGACTCTATAAGAATTAAAATTAAAATTTCTGATTAAACACGTTATCTATTAAGACCAAGAACACTAAAATAATAATTTGACTAACAAGTATCACTGAAGACATAGTCCTATAAGTCTTAACTTAGCCATCTTATCCACATTACAAAATTATTCCATTTTGCTCTATATAATGTGCAATATAGAGGGCTTATTATTTAAGTATTATGATGACGTCAATAAGATAGGGCTTGAAACACCATCGAAAATTGTCTTGATCACACATGAATCTCAATGCTTATTTGAATTAGAAAATTTTAAAATAAAATTCAATATCATTCAAAGTTTGGTTTCGACAAACTTATAGCAGAACTGAATATCTCAATGAGACTAACCCAACAATATCAAAAGTGCTTCAATCAGAGTCTGAATAAGTATAGATCAACACTTGAAGTATAATTAGAATCTTATAGCTCATCTTGAGCACCCCAACCTGACCTTGCCACCACTAGAACATCGCTCGATCATCATTGTTGGACCATCACCTGTCTGCATCATCAAACCATAACTTGACCACCATTATGGCACCATCGTTATCTAACTATGATCCTTTGATTTTCGTCACCAGGCTATGATCATCTAACCACCGTCTCTTAGTTGCAATCCTTTGAACACTATCACCTAACTATAGCCCTCTAATTAACATCACTTAACTATAGTGCACTGACTAATGTCACCTAACTACGATCCTCCAACCACCAACACACAATCATGATCCTTCTAACCGCCATCACTGAACCACGGTTCTTTCAATCACTATTGCCCGATTATGATTATCTGAATTCTTTCACATAATAATGGTCCTCTAAATAATGTCCCCAAACTATGGTTCTTTTGACCTCTATTACCTAATTTTGATTCTCAACCATTATTATCTAATTATAATCCTTTGACCTTTATCACCCAACTACAATCATCATATCATCATCACAGGACTATAATCTTTCAACTAATGTTAATCGATTCTAGTCTTCTGATCATCATCGCTTGACTATAATCCTGTAATTATTATTGCTTGCTAAATCAGGGTCCTCTATTCAACATCATTTGATGAATGAACTTTTGTTTTGGTAAGTCTTTTATTAATGTTCATAATATTTTTATTAAGATATTTTTATTTATAGGTTTGCCAAAAAAATATAACATTGGTCGGAGTAATTGGAGCAGGATGACCAAGGATGAAATAATTTGCTTGCTTAGGCCGGAGAGTCAATGTTTATTATTATTATTATTATTAATTAATTAATTAATTAATTAATGCATTGGACGACTTATTTGTATATATCCCTTTGTCAAGAAAATGTATATTATATTACTTCTAGAAAAATTAAAACACTCATAATTAATTGAGAATAACAGTTTACTGTTTGTTTTTTAGGATATTTGAACGGTGAAAATGCAATTTTTTTAAGAGAATAGGCGCCACTCTGTTGCTTGTTCCACTGTGTTGCTTCTTCCACTCCAAAACCTCTAAGTTCTTCCAACTACTCCGGAGGAAGTCGGGATTGACCAGAAGAGAGAGAGAGAGAGAGAGAGAGAGAGAGAGAGATTCAATGGAGAAGAACCCCCTTCTCCGGCCATCCTCCACCATGTTCGGGGTAGTAGACTTTCGCGGCCAACCTATCTCTAGATCATCTTCTGGTCGCTGGACCTCTGCGTTCTTTATCATAGGTAAGCTTCCCTCTATGCACTGCCTCTTCCCTTATCACCTCCTTGAATACCTCTCTTGATTGATTCAGGGGTTGAAATCGCCGAGAGAATGGCGTATTACGGCATCTCCTTCAACCTCATAACTTACCTCACCGGCCCTCTCAACTTCTCGACGGCCGCTGCCGCCTCCTCCGTCAACAGCTGGTCCGGTGCCTCCATGCTTTTTCCCCTCCTGGGCGCTTTTGTTGCCGATTCGTTCCTCGGCCGCTACCGCACTATCGTCCTCGCCTCACTTCTCTACGTCCTGGTTCAGCCTAATCCTAAAAAACCCCTTTTATTTCCTCTCTATTCACTATCCAAATCAACTAGCTTTTCGATCCGCAGGGTCTAGGGTTGCTCACGCTCACTGCCGTGCTTTCAAGCTCCTGCTCAGTGGACCTAAAGCTTACCTTGAATTCTAATTCCTGTTCTCCAGCCGTTCTCCAAGTTGTTTTGTTCTTCTTATCCCTCTATCTGGTAGCATTTGCGGAAGGAGGGCACAAACCATGCCTTCAGGCGTTTGGCGCCGACCAATTCGACGAGACTGATAACCAAGAGCGCATTGCGAGGAGTTCATTCTTCAATTGGTGGTACTTTGGGATGAATGGTGGCATGATTGCCTCCTTCATTGCATTGAGCTACATCCAGGACAACATTGGCTGGAGCTTTGGATTTGGAATTCCTTGTGCTGTTATGGGCATTGCTCTTCTGGTTTTCTTGTTGGGAAGCAAGACTTACCGCTGCTATGCCTTGGAGGATACAAGCCCCTTTATTAGGATTGTCAAAGGGATGGCTGATATGGCCATGAGCAGGCAATCTTCAGCTGATCGTTTCGCATCTGAAGTTGAAGCTGGAGACCTAGAACAGGACTGCAGCTGTCAATCTGATGAAGACACAAAGTAAAAGTTCTGCTTATTGCTTTCAGCTTTTAAATATTGGATCTCAGCTTACATAATTAAACTTTTTGATTGGTTCTAATCAGTGATTAACAGTTTGCAGGGCTTGGAATCTGTTTAGACTTGTTTTTTCTCATCCCAGCAATCTAAATTAAACATTATTGGAGATCACTGTATCAAATTCTATTATCTCCATGATTGCTCATCATATGATAACAATTGACAAATGCATTGTTTGTTCAGACGTTGAACTTTTGTGCATGGTTAGGGCCCAAAGGTGTTGAGAGTTTTCTTCTAGATTTCAGGTTTCACATAATTTTGTTAAACTAATTCATTATTTTATAAATTAATTTTGGTTTATAGACCTCTATTTATCTGTTTAAGCTTTTATCTTGGTTGCTTTCAGTTTTTCACTCAATATTGAAGGCCTGATTCTTTTAGGTTGGTAATCATTGTGCCAACTTATCCTAGTTAGAATATATGAAGTACTGCATTTTAGTAATGAAAAGGGAAATATTCTTTCTCCACTCCGTTTGTGAAAAATCCTATATGTGAGTTAGAAATCTTGGTTTCCAGTTCTAGTTCCCCCATTAATTGTTCAGAACAAGTTAGAATCCGGGATCTGCTATGCTTTTACCATAACATACTTGTTGTGCTTAATTAGGGTGCAACTTATAAGCTTATGCTTCTATACTTCATTGTTACTGAAATTTCAGTACATTTAGCATTGATTACTATTTAAACTTCTTGCAATTAGGCTTGTCAATGGGGGTAAATTGCTTGGCGATGAACAGATTGATGAAGCTAAGGGGATGCTTCGGTTGTTTCCTATATGGGCTACCTGCTTAGCCTATGCTATAACCTTCTCTCAGAGTTCAACCTTGTTTAACAAGCAAGGTGGCACCATGGACAGGCATATTGGACCAAGCTTCCAAATTTCATCAGCCGCTCTGCAAAGCATCATAAGCATCGTTATTGTTGCCTTCATTCCTGTCTATGACCGTGTGCTTGTTCCCATGGCCAGAAATTTTTCTGGGCTTTCCACTGGCATCACACATCTTCAAAGAATTGGAATTGGAATTTTCTTCTCAGTGATTTCAATGGTCGTTGCAGCTCTGGTGGAGATGAAGAGGATCCAAACTGCAAGAGAACATCACTTGATCGATGAGCCAAATGCAACAGTGCCAATGAGCATATTGTGGCTGCTTCCTCAGTACATTCTATTTGGCATCATGGATGCTCTTGGAATGGTTGGCCTGCAGGAGTTTTTCTATGATCAGGTGCCTGATGCTTTGAGGAGCCTGGGACTTGCTCTCTATCTCAGTATATTTGGCATAGGAAGCTTCATTAGTGGTTTGCTTGTTTCAGTGATTGATGAAATCACTAAAAGAGAAGGGGAGAGCTGGTTCTCAGACAATTTAAACCGTGCTCATCTTGATTATTTCTACTGGCTCCTTGCAGGACTTAGTGCTATTGCGCTGGTCTTTTTTGTCTGCTTCGCTCGATCCTATGTATACAAGAAGAAGGAATACCACAGTGTGTAATATGCTAAAGCAAACGAAATTTTATTACTTCAAATACGTTTGTTATTGTCTTCAGCCCTATATGAAGATAAGCCTGACAGCTTGTGTAGTTTGCTTGGCTGGCTTTATTTGTTTTCTGAAAGATGTGTTTCTTAATGCTTTGATTTGAATTTCCTTTATGCTTATTGTTTTGGGATGTCAAAGCTCGCCTTCTCTATTTGTCATAATAATGTGAAGGCTTAGAAATATAGAATTAATTATAAGAGAAGTAAAAAAAAAATTTCATATCCATCAAAATGAATTTATTCACATCTTTGTAAATTTTAATTAAATATTTATAATAAATAAGGGATCTCAAAAAGAGAAAATCTTAACTCTATAACATTAAAAATATGAGCTCTTCAAAAGGAAATATTATGAGTTTAGTACATCTGAGCTAGGATGTATTTCTTAAATTTAATTAAATGCAACATATTACTAGTAAATAGTGAAATTAATTTATGATTATTGTCAAATTTAAGTTAGACCAAGTATTTTTCCTATTTCAGTTAGATTATATCAAAGATTAGCTTTAAGCCTATACCTCTTTTGCTTTAGTCATTGATGTTTTCATCAGACATTTGCAAAAGTACTCAAGTGTATGTTTTTCGTTGATGATTTTCTTCTTGGTGATAAGACTAGAAAAGAAGTTGAAGGAAAATTTAAATTATGGTGGTCAACTATAGACTCTAAAGGTTTTATTTGAGTATATCTAAAATCGAATGCATGGAATATAATTTTAGTAGTAATAGATCTAGTGGGGGGATCGTGACTTTGGGCGATCAATTCATTAAAAAGAGTACAAGTTTTGAATATCTCTGGTCTATTTTTTCAAAATAATGATGAAATAGATGGGGATATTATTAGTACAATTCAAGTTGGATGGTTAAAGTGGTGGAATGCATGGGGTCTGTGTGTGATAAAAAAAGTATCGCTCAAACTAAAGAAAATATTTTATAAGATGGTAGTGAGGCCTGCAATCCTTTATGGCGTAGCATGTTGGCTATTAAAAGAGAAGCAAAAAATTAAGTTGAGTGTTGCAGAGATGAGGATGTTCAAGTAGATGAGTGGCTTTACATTTAGAAACAAGAGAAGAAACGAATATATATGTGAAAATGTTGGCTAAATAAGATTAGAGAGAGCCACCTTAGATAGTTCGGTCATATAAAATATTGGTATTTCGATGACCCGGTTAGGGGAGTAGATGTATTAGATCTGACCTATATTAAGAAATATAGATATAGACTTAAAAGACTTGGTTAGAAAGTATTAAAAATAACACTTTTATTAGATTTAAATGAGAAATTGACTTTGCATAGAACACAATGGAGAAAAAGAATTTATGTAGCTGACCACACATAGTGGGATAAAGACTTCATGTTGTTGTTATCATATTTGAGTTGCAATTTTATTTTCTATGGTGTTCAAAAGTGAACAATGGATTACAACAAATTAATCTCCAACCACTATCCTACAATCAAAATCCTTCTAACCACCATCGCCCAACCACAGTCCTTTCAACCATTGTCACCCGATTATATTTCTCTTAAATTAGTCACCTAATAATAATCATTTAACTAATGTCACCCAACTATAATTTATCTCCCATTGTCTGACTATGATTCTTCGACCACTGTTAGTCTTAATATAATCCTCTCATCTCCATCGCCTAACTGTCATCGTCCAACCACCATTACACGATTATGATCCTTTAAATAATTTGCTTGATTATAGTCTTCTAACCAACATCACTTGACTATAGTCCTCCAACCAACATCTTCTAACTACGATCCTCTAACCATCTCACCTGCTATGGTCCCCTGACCTACAATCCTCTTATCATTATACGATCAATATATGTCTTCAACATCAACTCAATTTGTCCTAGCTAAATTTTGCATTATTCCAACATTTTAAATATGTATTTGGTTGCTCCATATTATTCCTAAAATTTAGTGCTTATGATAGAGCTGAAATTCAGAATGGTCAAACTTTCATTTCCTATCTTAAGCTAATATGAGTTAATTCAAATCAACCATAAACTCGTATGATCAATATTGGCCATTATTACCCTAAAATTTGTTTCGAAGTTAAACTCATATAATCGTAGCCCCCTATGGGTCATTGAGGGTTGCACGTGCCAAAAAAAATCTATTAGTTTCTTTCCACAGCACCAACCAAAATCTTCACCAAAAAACTCCATCAAATCAAAGGAGATTCATTCATTATTTTGCTGAAATTCTCGAGACTTATTCTTGCATTATTTGTATAAAAAGGTTTTATTTAATTTCATTAGATCTATCTTGCTACATGCTTAGATTATAATAAATAATATTATATGTTGTTGAAATATATTTTCAATTGCTAAAATTATTTGATTTTTTTCGGAATTAAGTTTTATATCTGCTAAATTAATCTTTATATTTGCTAAAATATATTTTCATTTTTCGGTGAAATTATATTTGTGAAATCTATTTGCAAGTTGCCAGGTATAGGGGTGTCAAAACGGGTTAACATGTTGGGTTTGAGTTCGACCAATCGACCGACCTGAACCCAAGTACCCAACCCATTTAATAAACGGATTTAAAATTAAACCCAAACAAGACCTTCTAGTAACTCAAATCCGGCCAGATAACTTGTTTTATTTTAAAAAAAATATTTTTATTAGCTATAGTGGGTAGTTAAATATAGTTGAAAGTTATTTGCTAAAATTAAAAATAGTATATGAGGATTGATAACTATGAAGCAACAAAATTGCGTGTCAGGCGAAACTATCTACCTAAATGAAAAACACGTTCAAGAAAAAAAAAACAATGAGGCTTTACACATTTGAAATAATTCATTATATATTTGAAGTTATAAAAAATTATTCTTCTCCACAATTGGAGAAGATAGGATCATAAAGTCGGGAGCACTTGATCTCCTTTAGTTGTGATAAAAATTGTGGGAAAAATAATAAGATGATGATAGTAAAATAAATTATATTAATTGGACAACGATTAGCAAATGATGGTAGTCGGATAATGGAGAATGGACGTTGAGTGTCAAGAGGCAATGGTTGGATGATAACAGTAAGACAACAACAATTGAATAGTGGCGGCGACTGGCATTGATTGTTGGTATCGCACATTGGGTAGTGCTCTAGGGTTCTTTGGATATCCAAGTATTTTTTTTAATATCATTTATTTGTCTCCCTTAGTGGAAAATAGACTCTATTTATAATTTTTTGAGAGCATTATTTTGATAAAAAAAATTATTCAAAATATTGTGGCATTTCATTAGATTACAGATATAGAATCTTTTGATTATAAATCATTTACTCAATATTTAAGTGTCATTAAAACTTCAGAATTAAATGATAATGGGCTCGTTAGACTCATCTCGTCAAGCTGTTTAATTTGATTATAAGCATGCAATATTTAAAAATTATTTGATCTTTCTATTAATGTCTCAAAGTTTTTAAATAAGTAACAAGTGCTTGATTTTTGTTCGTTTAGACTAAGATCGATTTAGCTTTGATATCATTGATTTCTTCTTATTGAGACATTTAGTTCAATTATAAATTTACTAAATTTATAGTTTATATGGTTCTAAATTTTATTTAAAATTAATCAATACAAATTTTACATCAAGATTCATGCCGATCAACTAAAGATTTGAGAGTTGTCTTATAAGTCCGTTAGTTTCAAACATTGAAGCTTAAAATTATCTTTTTTTTTTTTTTTGAAATAAATTATGAGGTACAATTGCTACCTATGAACCTCCTCACAGAGTCTTGAGACTAAGCAAATTCCCCTAAACAATAGTTTTAACCTTTATTTAAGTTAGCACATTAATTTGAGTAAAATTTATTCAAAAAATTTTCTTTGAATTCTTTATTTTTTCCCAAAATTATGTGTGAAGGTTTTGTTGGGCTCAAAACTAGAGGTGTCAATTTTGTACCCGACCCGAAAATCCGACCTGAACCCGACTCGAAAATTTCGGATTTGGGTTGGCCCGAACCCGAAGCTGGTCAAGTTCGGGTCCGGAAAACCGACCCATTTGCAAAACCGGGTCTGGTTCGGGTTGACCCGGAAACTCAAGAATGACCCGAAAAAAGTTACCTTCACAGCGAGCGAGCTCCCGTCGTCAAATGAGCGAAGTCGAACTGGAACGAAGGAGCCGAAGAAGCGACTCGTGCAATCTCCACACCTCCTGCGGAAGTCGGAACGAAGCTGAATAGCGAGCGAGCTCCTGTCATCGAAGCCTCGAAGAAGCCAAGTCAAACTGCAACGAACGAGACAGAGAAAGTTACCTTCACAGCAAGCGAGCTCCCGTCGTCGAAGGAGCGAAGTCGAACTGCAACGAAGGAGCCGAAGAAGCGATCAAGCGACTCGTCGAAGGAGCGAAGTCGAACTGCCGTCCTACGAAAATCGGAGCGAAGTCGAACTGCAACGAACCCAAACCGGGTCAGGTCAGGTTGACCCGAACCCAAAGCGGGTGGGTTCGGGTCCAAAAAATCGACCCGTTTGCAAAAACGGGTCAGGTTGACCTGAACCTGAATAATGCCGGGTCAATTTCGAGTTCGACCCGAACCCGACCCGTGACTCAAATTGACACCCCTACTCGGAACTACCAAAATTTAATTCATAATATCAACTAATGGTTCCAATAAACCCAATGTTTCCAGAATATGCCTTTTTTTGTTAAACATTGGGCTCAGACCGTGCTGAGCTTGCTGGCTAGCAAGGCAAGCATGTGAAACAGGCCTTTTTTATAAACAATGTGGTTTTCTTTTTTTCTTTTTTTTTTCTTTTTTTAAGATATGGTATAGTTTTTATTTATTTTCTATTTTTATACCTTTTAATTTTCTTAATAAAGTTTTGAAAATTAAATGAAGCCATTAAAAGCTCCAAAAAAATGTTAAAAATTTTAAAAGAAAATCTTTAAACATTTTAAGATTTTCTATCAAATTTTGTAACTCTTTTTCACATCTTCAAGTATAAATATTCCCCATGATTGAAAACGTTATATTTATGGTTGTAAAAATCGGATCGAATATAGTATTGGAAGAATGAGAGGTTAAGGGTTCAAGGGTTTGACCGATGTCGAATTTAGGTTGAACCGGATGATGTAATCATTATGAAAATTATTTAAATAAAATTTAAATGACAAAATAATCATGTAATAATATACATATTTCATTAAAAAATAAAATTGAATTCGAACATTAATAATATCTTATGTAATTTTAAATTTAATTCAAATTTAATAAAAATTTAGCTTAGATATAAATTTATATATTTAATTTGAGTTATTATTAATTTATATTATATGTTTAGATATCATTTACACCTACAAATTTTATATTAAAGTTATATTATAAATTTACATTTATAAATTATTATTAATGTTTGATCATTTACTATTTATAAATAAAAAATTTTTATAGTAAATAAATAATAAATGAAGTATATAATTTATTTAACATTATTAATTAAAACTAAATTCTATTTAATCATAAAATATTTATTTAAAAAATCTATTTTAAAATATATAGTGTATATCATAAAATTAAGAAATAAGAACTTTAACTTATTTTGTCCTATATAACTTCAAAACTTGCTCTTGGTAATGTTTATATTGCTTTTTGAGTTTTGCATGTGATAAGAAATCTCATGGAATGATGAAGTCATTTGAAATGCTTATTTAAAATTTTTTTATTTAAAAATTAAGCATTTTAAATATAAATTAATTTGTTAAATTACAAATATTACTTAATATTTTATTCTTAATGTATTAAGTTAATTTTTTTAATTATTTAAATAATTCAAAAATTAAACCGGCTGATTCAATGGAACTACGATGGGTTCACCATTTGAACTAGCGGTTCTAATCGGTTTAGCCCAGTTTGATGCAAAAAAGATTTTCAGGATGAATCAGACAGGCCTTAACACCAGTTCATGATTGAACCGGTCAGGCCGGCTCGTACGATCCGATATTTATAGTGCCAAGCACTTTCATTGACTTTTCTCTCCGATCATTGTTGCCCAACTACGATCCTTTCAATCTCTATCGTCTGCCAACTACACTATCTCTGACCACTGTCATTTAACTATGGACCTACCAACCAAATGATTAGGCCAATACTCTCTTGAGAACAATTATCTTGTCATTATCTAACTATGAATATGCTATGTACAATGAGCCAAAGCCCTCCTTCGAGGAAGGGCATTATTTTTAATCAATCAACAACCTAGTGGGATCATTTCAACTAGACAAGGTCCCATGATTTTTTTCCCTTTTAAGGATTTTTCACATAAAAATTTTGGATCTCTTATTTGTCTATGTGGTCGGGGAAGGGCAACCTTGGCTACAACCTCAAATTTGACTATGGCCAAGAAAAATTTCTCCAATATTTTTAACGTCTAAGATAATGTCACAGAAAACCAAATTTCATACAACTTCTAACAAATACAAAATGCTTCAAGTAAATTTTAAGCCTTATACAATCCCCAGCTCGACTTCTATGCCTTGGGTAAGGTCTTAGTCACGACCTCAAAAAGGCAATAATGGTCTAAAGACAGACCAATATTTACCTTTAATTTAGGATATATGTGGCATTCGCCCCCTCCCAATCAAGGTATCATCGATCAAGGGGGATTCAATTAAGCCTCTTCCATACAAGCTAACGTCATTGAGCAACGCTTTGACAAACAATCTCATATAAGTCAAATATCCTTAGTTGATTATATAAATTCTCAGTAGGTTGTTAAACCTAAGGTAATTATCCCAATGCTAACCAAGAGGGGGGGGGGGTGAATATATAATTTTAAAAACTTCTTGGTTAATTTGAAAATTGATTTAAATATTTTGAGCACAGTTATGAATTTTCTAAAAATTAAATTTTCAACCACTAAAAATTAATTTTTCAATCACAAAAAATAAAAGGAAATGTGAAAAATAAAAATATAGTAAAAAGTAAAGAACATAAGACATCATATTTTATAGTGGTTCGGTCCAACAAGACCTACGTCCACTCCCTGGAGACTCCTTCTCCAGGTATTGCACTAAACACTAGTGACTCTCCTTTAGTCCCCACAACAAGGTAGAGAAGCCCTTACAAACACCTCTCTTCCACTAACCCGATGCGGTAGAGAACCGTCATCCTTTTTCACCTACCTGGTGAAGGCAGAGAACCCACCATCCTTTCTCACCCTCCTGGTGATGGTAGAGTACCAACATCTTTTCACATCCTTCTAGTATCGACAGAGTACCATCATCCTTTCACACCCTCCAGTGTCAGTAGAGTACCATTGTCCTTTCACACCCTCCTGGTGTCAGTAGAGTACCGTCTTCCTTTCTCACCCTCTTGGTGATGGCAGAGTACCGAATCTCCTTTGAAAATCTTCTCTTAAGAACCTTTAAGGAAGTAAGGAAGAATTACGAACAAGCAAGAGATGTTTACTATGGGGCACCTTTGTGAATCCCTTCACAAATCCCTCTTACAAGATCTCTCACTTTTTACTCTCAAAACACTCTCCCAAGTACACTCCTAATGCACACTCAAGAGAAATTTGAAGCAAGGTCAGGGGAGATTTTTGAGTGTCAATTTTTTGGACTCTTATATATAAAGGACAAGAAAAATCATCCAAAAACTGAAAGTTTCAAGTTTAACGGACTTGGATCGTATAGTATGATTATACTTCGTACGTACGAATAGTTTAAAAAGTGATGTACGATGCTGTACAAACCTAATTTCATACTCTGATCAATGTCTGTACGAACCAATATCGTATAATACAATTAGTTTAAAATTGAACCCTTCATCTATATGATCATGTATAAACCCCATTTCGTACTCTGATCAGCATCCATACGAACAACACAGTACAAACCATACTTAGAAAATTTTCTAACCATGATTCAATCAACTCCATTCTAGAGGAATACAGGAAAAATCATCCCGTATGATCCAAAAAATCATATAGTATGATTAGTTTTTAAAAGTTTAAATTTTTTCTCACTTCTCAAGTGTGTATGTGTGCATGATTATTCAATTACAATCACTCTCTTAAACTCACGAAAAATAAAAGTATAGACTTCAATTATAATACACCCTAATATAATCTGTCTTAAAGTCTTTAGTAGTCTGGAGTATGATTTTTCTGAAATATTAGTACACACAAACAACAAAAATAATATTTTCAATATATGTTAGGAGAAACAGTAATCAAACAATAAGATTTTAGTATCATCAAAAGCTCACATGATATATAAAAATATAGTCTTGAAAAACTAATTTACAACAATCTCCCCATTTTTGATAATGGTAAAATAATTATTGTTTGAGTTAACAGATAAAACAAATGTTCTCCTTAGCTCCCCCTAAATGAATAACCAATTTAAAACAAGGGGTTCCCATGAAAATCAAAACACAAACCTAAACCCTACTGAAACATAAAAAGGAAAACAAATAAAAAGGAAAACAAATAATATAAGGAAAACAAACAATATAACACCTACAAATACATACAAATACATACATTTAACGAACACCCAAAAATATCAAAATCATCAAACAAATAATATCATGACTCTCCCTTTTGACAACAACAAAAAGGGAAGTATACCTTGAAATAAAAAGTTTTTATAAAGAAATCAAAGTAGTTGAAGAAGAAAAATTTTAAACTAATTGCAAATACAAAGTTAACTTTCAAAAGCAAAAAAGAAGAAAATTCAAAATTTTAAATTAAAGTACAACTAAGATAAGAAAAGTCAATCAGGTTCACCATTCATGCTAGACAAAATATATATAAAAATAATTATTACCAAAAGAATGAAATAAAAATTAGTTAATTTCTAATTCAATAGTTAAGATGATTGTCCATTATATGGATTTGAATTAGAGGTAGAATGATAATGAAAAGAAAGATACGAACGTTGTCAATTGTCGATATTGCGCATCTTTTCAATTTTTTGTGGCACACTTTGTGCATCTTTTTATTTGGGCTAATTTTGTGCCTCTTTTCACTTTGCGAATTATTACACATAACTTTTTTTTAAAATTTCTGCACACTTTGTGCATTCCTTTTTTTTTTTACTTTTTTAATCTTTTCAATATTG
Source organism: Dendrobium chrysotoxum (assembly GCA_019925795.1). NCBI lineage: Eukaryota > Viridiplantae > Streptophyta > Magnoliopsida > Asparagales > Orchidaceae > Dendrobium > Dendrobium chrysotoxum. The sequence continues at coordinate 45,053,668 of CM034297.1, read as the reverse complement.
ATAATCCCAATTCAAATGCTGATAATAACAAAAATAAACACATTAAAAAAATAAAATACATAAGATATTCAATTTGCAGCAATAAATAATACTTGTCTATATAAAAATGAAATTGATATCCTAATCTACATCCATACATAATTTAATTTAAATTTTGTAAAGATTAAATTTTTTGTAAAATAAAATAATTCAAATTCAATTCTATTGGGAAACTACAAATGATTTAACATAAAAAATATAAAAATATTCCAAGGCAAGTAATTCCACATCATGTCAAAATATCATTCCATTTATCACTTTTAAAACTTACATTCATCCATCACATAACAAAACATAAATCATAGCATGGGACATCCAACCCATTCATCCAGTACATCAACTCAAAACTAAAAGAACTAAAACATAAAACTTCAACATAGGAAATTAAAAATAGAACATCACAACCACTAACACATAGAAATATCAGCAACATCAGTAGAGAAGTACAACTAATAATCTGAAGGGCCCTAATCTGGAGGAGGTGATGGATTGAACATTGAAAAGTAACTACTGATTGTAGCTATATTCATGTTCATCGAATCAAACTGCCTGTGAATCCATCCCATGTCCTCATTATATTGAGCATCCTGCATATTTAAGTGATTTTTAATTTGATCAAATCATTGATCAAAGTGAGTTTCCATTCTATCAAAGCACTGAACCATCTCTTGGTAGAAATTTTGGTCAGGTCCAGGGGCAGGGGCTCCTTTTCCCTCAGAGTTATCTCCCTCAGAACTCTGCTCCCTCCCAAAAAGTGCTCGAAAAGAGGTATCAGTAAAGTAGATAGGGAGTTTAGTGGGAGGATCAGGATGTATAAGATTATACTTTTTATCTAGGATATAGGCAATTAAATGACCTAAAGCCACATTTTTCTTTCTTACTATATGGATGACCAATGTCAGAAAGGTTATAAAGATAATCCATGATCAATTGGGCTTCATCTAAATGTTGTTCAGACATGATCAAATATGTTACTATGGATAGAAGAGGAGTCATGTTTATACGGTCACCAGCTTTTGAAATAATTGAAGTTCTCAAAATGTGCTAGATAATCCGGGTATTTTGATTAAGAGTGTAAACATGTAGTAAATGACTCACTTAGGCTACTCCTCTAAGAACTTGATTTACATCAGACCAGTCATAGTCTACCCTAGAAGTTAATGTGTGTGCCCTAATCCCTTGGGTTCTTAGATGGAGGAAGGTGCCTAAGTCCTCCTTGGTAATTTCTACTCGTTGCTTGAATACATAAGAAGTGATTCTATTATGGTATTGATTTACTTTTATATTTGCCAGAAAAATTTAAAATGTTTCTTTATGGTAGGCATAAATGAGAGTCAGGATAAATAAAAATTGAGTAGAGGTGAATAGGGGCATGACAGAGAAGTGAATATCATTTTGAATGATGAGACGGAAAGGGGTGATTTTCGCAGCAGTATACCTATAGAATGCATCCTCATTCTCTTTAGAAAGAAAGTCGTCATCCATACCAGATTGGGAAGATGAGTCCCTAAAAGTTTGAGGTTGTTTGCTACTGCTTGCAATTCCTAAGATGTAGGCTCTAGAAGGTTTAGAACAAATGAGAAAGTGATGGAAATCTTATCCAAAGACCCTTCTATTTAAAGAAAAATGACCTATCATACAGTACAAAATTTTGATCATACATATGATCCGTAGATTGTACGGGATGAAAAATATTTTATACAAATAAATAGAAACGGCCAAAAATGAAACGTCATTTCATAAATTGTCATTCCGGAGGAGTCATTTCGTACAGGCTTTTAACTACATGATTGTACAAATGAACAGGTGTTCATCCAAGATGATCAGAATATTAAAGATCATTCTACGATGGTTAGGTTCGTCCACATGAGAAACTGACAACTAGATCGTACAGGTAAAATCCTATGAAAAACTAAGTTTCATCATCTCAACTCAAAAAACTGTCATGTATAAGCTACAGAATTTGTATAATGCAAAATAATTTCGTACAATATGAAAGAAACACTTAAAACTATACATGATAAACTCAAAAACTTTTCAAAACAAACCATTTTAAAACTAATGACATGTAATTTTTTTTTAAAAAATAATACCAATGATAAAATATTAAAAAGAAAGCAAAAAATAAATAAATAAAACAAAACAAAATCATATAAACTATATTAAACATACATTGAAAATAAACAAACACATGGTCACACAACAAGTTAAGTTTGCAGAATTTCAAATCAAGTATTAAGATCAATCACACCTAGCCTTGTTCTTAAAATACTAAATGAGTCAAAAGCTAGTGGTTTTGTGAAAATGTCTGCAAGTTGATTTTTAGTAGTAATGTGATGCAATTTAATTTCTCCCTTAGCTACATGATCTCTAATAAAGTAACGCCTTATGTCTATATGCTTGATTCTAAAATATTGAATAGGATTCTTTAAAATGCAAATGGCATTAGTATTATCACAAAAAATAGGAATTATGCCAATAGAAAATTCTAAGTCAATCAATTATTATTTTAACCAAAGAACCTATGCCACACAATTATCTAAGGCAATGTATTCTGCTTCAACAGTAGAAAGGGCTACTGAATTCTATTTCCTTTTAGACCAAAAAACTAGAGAATTTTTAATGAATTGATAAGTTCCAGAAGTATTTTTTTGATCTACCCTGCATCTTGCAAAATTTGAATAAAAATATCTAATGATTTCAAAAGAAGAGCTGTGCTTAGGATACCAACTCCCTAAGTTTTGAATTCCCAAAAGATATCTCAATATTCTTTTAACTACTGTCAAATATGATTCCTTTGGATCAGATTAAAATCTAGCACACAAATAAATACTAAATAATATATCTGGTCTGCTAGCCATCAAGTAAAACAATGATCTAATTATTCCTCTAAATTTCTTTTGATCAACATATTTTCTCTTAGGGTCCTTATCTAACTATACTGAGGAACTCATTGGTGTAGTTACTAGTTTAGCATCATCTATTTCATACTTTTTGAGGATGTCCTTAACATACTTTGACTAGCTAAGAAATATTTCTTTCTCACTTTGCTCTATGCTAAAACTAAGAAAATAACTCAAGTCTCTCATCAAACTCATTTCCAATTCACTACTCATTATTTTTGAAAATTCATCACAAAGATTTTTATTAATCGATCTAAATAAGATATCATCAACATATATTTAAATAATGAGTATGTCATCTCCTACCCTTTTTAAGAAGAGAGTGGTGTCCACACTTCCTTTAATAAATGATCTTTTTAACAGAAAAGTGCTTAACCTCTCATACCAAGCCCTAGGTGCCTGTTTCAGTCAATACAATACCTTTTTTAATTTAAAAATATGATTAAGGAATTTATAATTTTTAAAATCTGGAGGTTACTCAACATAAATATTCTCTTATATCACCCAATTTAGAAAGGCACTCTTAACATCTATTTGATATAATTTAAAACTTTTAAAATAGGCAAAGGCTAACAAAATCCTAATTGCTTCAAGTCTGGCTACAGGGGCAAAAGTTTCCTCAAAATTAATCTCTATATTTAATTATACTCCTTGGCCACCAATCTAGCCTTATTTCTAATCATAACTCCTGAATCATTCATTTTATTTTTTTAACACCCACTTAGTTTCAATAACACTTTGATCTGTAGGCCTTTCAATCAATTCCCAAACATTATTTCTTACAAATTGATTCAATTCTTCTTGCATGGCCAAAATTCAAAATTCATCGAAAAGTGCTTGATTTATATTAGTGGGTTCAACCATCGATATAAAAGCATAATGATTCACTTCTTTGCTAAGTCCATGCCTAGTTCTAACACCCTCACTAGGTTCACCTAAAATTAATTTCTTAGGGTGACTCTTAGAAAATTTCCATTCTTTAGGCAAAGGATTTTTCATCTTAATATTTTCTTCCAACTTTATCTTTTCAAATTCTTGGGAAATATTTTCAATATTATCTTCTTCCAACCTTGGCTCTTCCAAAATGTGAGATTCATTAAAAACTATTTGTGTGGTCTCCTCAGCTACTAAAGCTCTCTTACTAAAAACTCTATAAGATTTTCCAACACTAGAATATCTAAGAAAAATTACTTCATTAGATTTTGAATCAAATTTTTCTAAAGGAGTTTTACCATTATTATGAATGAACACCTTGCACCCAAAAACATACAAATGTGAAAGATTTGGTGTTCTACCCTTAAGAAGTTCATAGGGTGTTTTATTCAACTTGGATCTAATGTTCACTGTATTCAAAACATAATTAGCCGTACTAATCGCTTCTACCCAAAAATATTTCAAAAGTGAGTATTCTGCCAATATGGATCTAACAGCTTCTATTAATGTTCTATTTTGTTCAATAACCCCATTCTGCTAAGGGGTTCTAGGTGCTGAAAAATTATGATCAACTCCTTATTCTCTACAAAAATCTTTAAATTTTTTATTTTCAAACTCTCTTCCATGATCACTTTGAATTGAAATAATTTCACACCCTAACTTTCTCTGAATCTACATATAAAATTTTTTAAAATCATCAAATGATTCACTTTTATGAGATAAGAATTTGACCCAAATGAATCTTGAAAAGTCATCAATTATCACAAATCCAAACACTTTACCTCCTAGACTTACAATGCTAACTGGTCTAAAAAGATCCATATTAATAATTTTTAATGGTTTGCTAGTTCTAAGATCCTTAATGGAATGAAAAGAGGACTTCACCTATTTTTCTAATTGACATGCATCACATAGGTGATCCTTAGTAAAGTCTAGTTTAGGTGTTCCTCTAACAAATACTTTCTGGGTAATCTTCCTAAGACTTTTCAAGCTTGTGTGATAGAGTCTTCTATGCCATAACTATGATTCATTAGTAATTATTTTGAGACAAAAAAATATTAGAAGATTTAATAAAATTCAAATCAAGTATGTACATATTATTTACGCTGATTCCATGTAAAATATTAATTCCATTTTGGCTTATTATGCAGCTAGTGGGAAAAATTTTTACATTATACCCCTTATCACATAGCTGACTAATACTCAACATGTTATACTTTAAGCCTTCTATCAATAAGATATTTTTAATGAAAAAATTGTTCAAATTTCCAATCAAACATGTACCTATCACTCTCTTAGTGGTATTATCTCCAAGTGTTACCTTGCCTCCATTCCTGACTTCGAGCATTATAAATTGATTTGAATCTCCAGTCATGTGCTTCGAACATCTGCTGTCCATGTACCAAATTATCTCATGAGGTCTTGTATGAGTACATTTCTGCAAAATGATCAAACGTTAGACTTGGGAACCCAAATAGGTTTGGATTGTCCTCTTGATAATAATCTAGATACATATTTGATATGCTGTGAAATATGCATCTTAGGTCTCCACACTAGATGTGTTATACTATGAATTATGCAATTGTGGGAAATTTGCCCAATCTTTCCACATGAATAATATTTCACTCCAAGAAAAGGGTTTACCAGTCTATGTGCATTATAAGATATTTTCCTAGGTGATGATCTCAAATCCTTTTACTTAGACTCATAGAATTATTCAAGTGTGGATGTTGGTCTATTTTCCATAATAGCCTTCATTCTCAATTCTAGATATGAGTTTCTATTTTTTAACATTGAAATTTCTATTTTTAAATCAATTTCTTTATGTTCTACTTCTTTCAAAAAAACTTTATAATCGTTTTCAAGTTCAGTGTGTGATGATTTCAAAAGTTCATGCTTTTTGTTCAAATCATCAAATTCATCCAATAAGCTTATGTGGTTGCTATCAATTGATGCATGATCGTTCTTAAGGATTTCATGCTCTTTTTATAATTCTAAAAATTCTATGTTCAACTTAGCATGTTATTTTCTAAGTTTCCTATATGCAGTATGAACTTTTTCAAAAACTTTAAATAATTCATCATAGGTTAAGTCACATACCTCTTCTTGATCTGACTAATCAAACTTATCATCCATTAAACACAAGTTCGTGACTTCCTCCTCTGCTTCTATTTTTGAGGAATCTGAAGTTGAATCCGCCCAAAATGCTCTATGCAATCTCTTCTTTCCCTTCTTCACATTTATTTTCTCCTTAACTTTCTCCTTGCTAGAATTAGCTTTGAGATTTGGGCATTCAGATTTGATGTGTCCTGGCTTCCTTCATTCATAAAAAATTATATCATTAGAAGTCTTAGTATTTTTATAGAACTTACCCTTATTCCACTGTCGATGTCTTCTTTACTTCCTTCTCAGGAAACGTTTGAATTATCTTGTCATGAGTGTAATATCATCTTCATCCTCAGGCTGTGACTGATCACTTTTTAAGTCATCTACTTTCAACGCTATATTCTTTTCCTTCCACTTGTCACCTGCATCAATATGTCTTTGAGTCACTTCTTACTCGTAAGCAATTAGTGATCAAAGAAGATTATCAATAAAATAAATATTTAAGTCTTTTGATTCCATTATAGTAGTTATCTTTGCATCATAAGTAGTAGAAAAATAATGAAGAATTTTATTTACTTTTTTAGCATTCGTTAGTTCCCTATCTAAAGCATGTAATGAGATGACTATCTGTGTAAAACGAGTGTACATATCACTGATTGACTCATTCGGTTTCATGTGAAAGAGTTTATAATCGTGTAATAAAATATTCAATCTAGATTATTTCATCTCATTTGTTCCTTCATATATAATGTAAAGTCTATCCCATATTTTTTTAGATTTACAATTTGAAACACACATATAGTCCTCAAATTTTAGTGCACAAAAAAAAAAAAAATTTAAGTATTTAACATTTAACTAAGCTAGTTCTTTTTCTTCTACTGTCCACTCATTAAAAGGTGTTTCAACTCTTATGCCATCAACAAGTCTAGTGGGACTAGTGTAACCTTCTTGTACTAAAATCCACAAGCAATAGTCAAGCGATTGAAGAAAAATAGACATACATGTTTTCCAAAAATTAAAAGGGATGTTATCAAAAAATGGGGGTCTTGTGATTAAATATCCTTAAATGTCTTACAGTTTCCAAAAGTAGCCATGATCATTTCAAAAAGTTATTTAAACCTTAATTTTTAAAATCTCGCTTTGATACCACTTGTAAATTCTCAGTAGATTATTAGACCTAAGGCAATTATCCCAATTCCAACCAAGAGGGGGATGAATTGGTAATTTAAAAAATTTCTAGGTTATTTTGAAATCTGATTTAAATATTTTAAGCATAGTTATGAATTTTCTAAAAATTAATTTTTCAACCACTAAAAATTAAATTTTTAACCACAAAAAATAAAAGGAAATATAAAAAATAAAAATGTAGTAAAAAGTAAAGAATAGAAGACACCAGATTTTATAGTGGTACGATCCAACAAGACCTATGTCCACTCCCTAGAGACTCCTTCTCCAGGTGTTATACTAAATAGTAATGACTCTCCTTTTGCCCCCACATTAAGGCAGAGAAGCCCTTACAAACACCTCTCTTCCACCAACCCGGTGCAACAGAGAATCATCATCCTTTTTCACCCACCTCGTGAAGGTAGAGAACCCACCATCCTTTCTCACCCTCCTAGTGATAGCAGAGTACCAACATCCTTTCACACCCTCCCGGTGTCAATAGAGTACCGTCATCCTTTCACACCCTCTTAGTGTAAGTAGTGTACCGTCATCCTTTCACACCCTCTGATGTTGGCAGAGTACCATCTTCCTTTCTCACCCTCCTAGTGATGGCAGAGTGCTGTATCTCCTTTGAAAATTTTCTCTTAAGAGCCTTCAAGGAAGTAGGGAAGAACTATGGAGAACAAGCAAGAGACCTCACTATTGGGCATCTTTATGAATCCCCTCACAAATCCCTCTTACAAGATCTCTCACTTTTCACTTCCAAAACACTCTCCCAAACACACTCCTAAGGCACACTCAAGAGAAATTTGAAGCAAGGTCAGGGGAGATTTTTAAGTGTCAGTTTTTTGGACTCTTATATACAAAGGACAAGAAAAACTATCCAAAAATTAAAAGTTTCAAGTTTGACGGACTTGGATCATATAGTGCGATCGTACTTCATATGTACGAATAGTTCAAAAATTGATGTACGATGTTGTACGAACCTAATGTTATACTCTGATCAATGTCTATATGAACCAATATCATATAGTTCAATCAATTTAAAATTGAACCCTTTATCTATATGATCATATACGAACCCCATTTCATACTCTGATCAGTGTCTATACGAACCCATATCGTATAGTATAATCAGTTAAAAATTTAACCCTTCGTCTATACGACATGTATGAACCCCATTTCGTACTCTGATTGGCGTATGTATGAACCTACTTCTTATAGTATGATCAGTTCAAATTATGATGAATTCGTACGGGATGACATGGTACGAACCTGATTTTATACTCTGATTAGCGTCTGGGATAAACCCATTTCATACAGTATGAACCATACTTAGAAAATTTTCCAACCATGATTCAATCAACTCCGTTCTAGAGGAACACATGACAAATCATCCTGTATGATCTAAAAATTATACAGTATAATTAGTTTTTAAAAATTTAAATTTTGTCTTACTCCCCCAGTATGTATGTGTGCATGATTATCCAATTATAATCTCACTCTCTCAAATTCAAGAAAATTAAATTACAGACTTCAATTACAATACACTCTAATCTAATCTGTCTTGAAGTCTTTAGTAGTCTGGAGTATGATTTTCCTGAATTATTAGTACACACAAATAACACAAATAATATTTCCAACATATGTTAGGTGAAATAGTAATCAAATAATAAGATTTTGGTATCATCAAAAACTCACATGATATATAAAAATATAGTCTTGAAAACTAATTTGTAATGGATTCTCTCACCCTCTTCTACACAGATTAACATCATCGAGCAACGCTATGACAAACAACCTCATATTAGTTAAACATCCCTTGTTAATACTTTTTAACCTTTTCAATATAAGTTAACGACATCAAACAATGCTCTAACAAATAATGGTAGGAAGGCATACTCATGATGTAGCCTCTAAGGAAAGTTAGTAGTGGACAAGGTTCTTACTAGAATGACCCTATGAGGGCAAGTTATAGATAGGGTCTCCACACATAACCCTAAGAAGGCCTACCTATAAGGTGGCCTAGTAGTGGATAAGATCCTCACTAGAAAGATTACATGAGAGTAAGTGGTTGAAATATTACCACTCATTCAAAGACCTTAGAAGGCTAAAAGTCTCAAAAGGCATAAGTACATCAGAGATCTAAGAAGGCTAAAAGACTTAAAAAACATAGTTATATCAAAAATCTTAGAATGATAAAAGCCTCAAAAGGCGCGCACACACACACATACATACACACACGCACACACACACACACACACACACACACACACACACACACACACACACACATATATATATATATATATATATATATAAGAGACCTTAGAAGGCTAAAGCCTCAAAAGGTATATTGATAAGTGTAAATAATATGTTATTTAAGTGTTATATTTTTAGTAAAAATATGTTATTTTAGTTATATTGCACAGGAAAAATACATAGAAGGCATAAATTTCTAAGTTTCATATAGCGTCGTAGTGTTAGAATAAATAACACCGCAGTGCCATCAAAGATACTGCTGGAGTGCCAGAATATCAATATCACAGCACCAACTTCTCCATTAGATAGCACCACACCTCAAAAGTTCATCTTTGCAGTGCCATATTCTTTGTTATTCATCACTGCAATGTCACACTTTATAATGCCTCGGTGCCCAAATTTCTCTTCCAGCTCTGTAGCATTCCAAAGACAATAGTGCCATAACATAGCAGATGTAACTTCCCAAGGATACGACCTATCAACAAAATGATGAGATAGTTAACTAAATAACTAATCCATGTCAGCAAGTGCCATAACAAAGCTAGAGAAATAACATAGCATTGTTAGTTCAATTATTGGGTGCACCGGCACCAATTTTTCAAGCACTACAGCACCAATTGCCTAATTTATGTTTTTTATATAAATAGTTACTATGTTATATTTATAATGGACTTCAGTCACTTAGATATAATTCAGAGTTCTTTTTTAAAGTTTTCTTAGGGTGACAACTAAGGGAAATTAGAGAAGTACCTGATACCATCATTAGAGTGTATGGCTTATATTTGTGGAAGCAAATATGTAAGTAAAGAAAAGGAGTGTATAGGAGATCCATTGAACCATTCTTGTAATATTAATCTTATTTTTTGTTTCATATCATGCTATTAATGAAAATGAGTTTGCTTCAACTCTACTTTATGTCTAGCTAAATTCTCTTGTTTTAGATTGATGTTGTAAATATCGTATGTAGTATTAATGAGTTCTCTTATTCTTTAAATGATTAAAATAATATTTTCAATATTACTAGATCTTAATTTAATGTACATGGTGGCCATATGTGTTGTTAAAATTAGGTATAATATGGAGCCTCGAAGAAAAGAAGCAGGTATAACTAGGATATTAAATTAGTATGTGTCATACCTAGTCATAGGGTATGAAATATATTAAATTCTTAAGAAGATTATATAATGTAGGAAGTCGGTGGACATCCTTTGTTCTTATAAGTTTGATAAAGATCTAGGGAAGCATATGCTCTGAATAGCATCACAATTAAAAGAGTTCCATTAGAAAAAATATGTTATTTAAATTCATCAATCTAAAATATTACATCCATTTAATATTTTCATTATTTTTATTTAATTTTATTTAAGTGATTGAATCTCTACGACATCCATTTTTATTGAGTAGGATAATTATTATAATATGAGTAAATAGTAGTAATTAATTGTTAAAAAATATAATTCCTTGTGGGTTTGACACTCTACTCTATTATTTTATTACTTAATTTGGCACGTATACTTGCATATATTAAGTGGGGTTTACTAATTTATATCAAATAAAGCCAAAGCATTGTTTAGCGAAGATAGAGCCTTAAGCATTCATTGTTATAATTCAAATTTGCATTTACCCATAACTCCCATCAAGTTTTGGCTCCATTGCCCGAGAAGTATTTTTCTTTTTTTGTAAATTTTAACTATATTGTTAAATTAATTACATCGTTAGACCTACTTATTTTTTTATTATTATTTAGTTACTTTGATCATGAATTATATATTCTATTTTTTTGGTTGCATTCTTTATAGCCTTAGAAAAGAATTATTGTCATTTGATCCATAAATTGAGATAACCCTTTCTAAAATTTAAAAAACTAAAAAGATCTTGAAAAAGGACAAACTTGAGTTAGAGCAAAATCATTCTAGATCTCTTAAGGATTATGCAAATCCTTTAGTGGATGGAATTTATCGGAGCATAAAAATACCTACAATCCAAGATAATAACTTTGAGTTAAAACAAGCTATCATTCAAATGATTCAAAACGCTCAGTTTGGGGGAAGTCCTATAGAAGATTCAAATTAATATTTAGTCAGTTTTTTAAAAATTTGTACAATATTTAAGTCCAATGGTGTTAGAGATGATGCTATTAGACTTAGATTATTTCCCTTTTCTCTAAGAAATAAAGGTAAAATATGATTGAATTCTTTATCCCTAGGCTCTATAACTACTTATAATGAATTGGCTCATAAGCTTCTCGCTAAATATTTTCCAACTTAAAAAATTGCCAAACATAGAAATGGAATAACTTCTTTTACTTAGTTTGAAGGAGAATCCATTTATGAGAGTTAGAAAAGATTTAAAGAAATGCTTAGAAAATTCTCACATCATGCATTACCTGATTGGTTGATTATTCAAACATTTTATAATGGATTAATAGGATCTCTTAGAGCTATAATTGATGCTGCAGCTGGAGGATCATTAATATCTAAGCCATTTGAGGAAGCTTAACAATTAATAGAGGAAATGACTACTAATAATTTTCATTGGCCTGCTGATAGGGTAAATCCTAAAAAGTAGCTAGAATTTCTGAATAAGATGCTTTATCAATTTTAACTGCATAAGTTGCAATAATTTCTAAAAAAAATGGATAACTTGAAGATTAAAAATCGGGGATATGTACATAATAACTTCAGCATCAATTCTAACAATGTGGCATCTCAGAGTTATCCTTCATATTTTGAACAACTTTATTAAGAAAGGAATGAGAAAATACCCTTAGAAAGCATTATTTTACAATTAGAAATCAAAGCACAAAATCAATCTTATGCTCTTAAAAAATTTGAGGATCAAATAGGGTAACTTGCCAGGTTAATTAATTACAAATAAATTGAATAACAATGTCATAATATCTAATTTAAAAGTGGGAAATTTTTCGGAGATCCTTACAAAAATAGAGATTTACAAAAAATGGATAATGGTGAGGTTGAGCATGAAAAAACTAAATATTCGACAAACAACCTGAACCTATAAAGAACCTAAATGAGCAAATAGGAGAGTTAAAGGGAGACCACTTCCACCTTTCCCTCAGAGATTAATCAAACAAAATCTTGATAAACAATTCTTAAATTTTTTATAAGTCTTTAAAAAACTAACTATTAATATACCCTTCTCTGAAGCTTTAGAACAGATGCCCACTTATGCAAATTTCATGAAGGATATTTTAAATAAGAAAAGGAGCTAGGGAAATTTGAAACTGTGGCATTAACTAAAGAGTGTAGTGCTATAATCCGAATGAAACTTCCTAAAAAACTTAAAGATCCAAGGAGTTTTTTTCCATTCCTTTAACTATTGGAGATAAATTCCATGGCAGGGCTCTATGTGATTTGGGATCAAGTATTAACATCTTGCCACTCTCTATTTTTAAAAGGCTAGATATTAGAGATGTTCAACCTACTTTTATTACTCTTCAGTTAGCTAATGGATCTTTCACTTGCCCTAGAGGAGTAATAGAAGATGTATTGATTAAAGTTGATAAATTCATTTTTCTGGATGATTTTATTATTTTAGATATGGAAAAAGTCAAGAAAATACCTCTCATTTTAGGAAAACCATATTTAGCTATTGGAAAAGTAATGATTGTACAAAAAGGTGATATAATAATGTAGGTTCAAGATCAGGAAGTAAAAATTGATGTACTTAAAATTATAAAATTCCCTCAAGAGAGAAGAATAAAGATTATTTCAGGGTGGATTTAGAAGATATGATAATAGAGGATCTTATGGAAGAGTTGTTAAAAGGGGAATTTTTAGAAGTGGAAGAAGTGGAAGAAAATATAGAAATGACAAGAGAAATTTTCATAAGGATTAAAAATCTTATTAATAAAAATTTGGCAACATACTTTTTTGAGAATACATTAAAACCATCTAGTGAGAAAGCCCCTACTTTAGAACTTAAGGCTTTAACTTGTCATCTTAAATATGCTTTTTTGGGTAAAAACTTCACTCTCCCTATAATTATTTCAGTAAAATTAAAATCACACCAAGAAAGTGAGTTGAATAAAGTGTTGAGTAATTTTAAAAGTTCTTTTCATCGACAATTGTTGACATTAAGGGGATTAGTCCTTCAATTTTTATATATAGAATTTTAATGGAAGCTAATTCAATACCCAAAACTGACCCTCAAAGAAGACTTAACCTATCTATGAAAGATGTTTTTATAAAAGAGATTCTTAAATGGATGGATGCTGGGATTATTTATGTTATTTTAGATAGTTCTTGGGTTAGCCCTACTCATTGTGTTCCTAAAAAAGGAGGATCAACTCTTATAAAAAATTAACAAAATGAACTTATACCCACTAGAATTATTTCAAGATAGAGGATTTGCATAGATTATAGGAAATTAAATAAAGCCACTAGAAAAGATCATTTTTCTTCACATTTTCTTAATCAGATGTTAGATAGGTTCGCAGGGCATTCATTTTAGTATTTTCTAGATGGATATTCAGGAGATCATTAAATTCCTATTGCACTTGAAGATCAAGATAATACTATTTTCACTGGCCCTTACGGAACTTTTTCTTTTAGGAGAATGTCTTTTGGTATGTGCAATGCTCTTGCTACTTTTCAAAGATGCATGATGTCTATTTTTTTAAACTCAATTTAGCAGGGTTTTAAAATTTTTATGGATGAATTCTTAGTATTTAGCACTATATTTGATTATTGTCTTAAGCATTTGAGTGTTATTTTGAAAATATGTGTAGAAACAAATCCAGTGTTAAACTTGGAGAAGTGTCAATTTTTGATAATCGAGGGCATTATCTTATGGTATAAAGTTTCTAAGAAGGTATGGGAAGTAAATATTACAAAGATTTAGGTAATAAAAAAATTACCCCCTCCTAATTCAGTTAAAGGCATTAGAAATTTTTTAGGTCATGCAAGATTTTATAGAAGATTTATAAAAGACTTCTCTAAAATTTCTAAGCCCTTATGTCAACTATTGGACAAGGATGCTCCTTTTATATTTAATTATCCTTGTCCTAAAGCTTTTACTACATTAAAATAATATTTAATTACTGCTCCACTGATTATTTCTCCTTATTGATCCATATTTTATAATAATGTATGATGCTAGTGATATTGTTGTTGGTGTTACTCTGGGACAAAAGAAAGATAAGAAATTTCATGTCATTTTTTATACTAGCAAAATTTTAAATTCTACATAACATAATTATACAATAACTAAAAAAGTACTTTTAGTTGTTGTTTTTGCTTTGATAAATTTAGATCATATTTAACTGGCATTAAAGTAATTATTTACTCTGATCATGCTGCTATCAAATATCTTATGACAAAGAAAGACACTAAATCAAAATTGGTAAGATGGATTCTTCTATTACATGACTTTAATGTTTAAAATTTTGATAGAAAGGGTATTGAAAATAAATTGCTGATCATCTTTCTAGACTTTCTATTCAAAATATACATTAAATGAATATAAGATTCATGAAAATTTTTTTAATGAACCACTATTTGTACTTCATGCAAACAATTCACCTTGGTATGTGTACATTGCTAATTTTATTGTTAGTGGTATACTTCCTTCTGATTTAAATCCTATTCAAAAGAAATTTTTTTTGCATGATTCAAAATTTTACTTTTGGGATGAACCTTATTTATTTAAATCTTACAATGATCAAATTATGAGAAGATGTGTTCTTGTAGAAGAAATAGAATCAAACATTAAAGAGTGTCATGATTCGTATTATATAGGACATTTTTGAGGATTTAGAATTACTTTTAAAATCCTTCAAGCAGGATTCTTTTGTCCTACTTTTTTTAAGGATGTAAATAAATATATTAGGAAATGCGATTAATGCCAAAGAAAAGGGAATATTGTAAAAAGAAATGAAATGCCTTTGAATTATATTCTAGAAATAGAAATATTTAATGTTACGGGATTAAATTTTATGGGACATTTTATGCCATACAATCGAAACTAATATATTATTATTGTTGTGGACTATTTTTCAACGTGGATTGATGGTGTTGCAACTTCTAAAATTGATGCTCAAACAGTGATCAAGTTTAAAAAAAAAAAATATTTTTCAAGATTTAGAATACCAAGAGTTTTAATCAGTAATACAGGAAGTCATTTCTATAATAAGAAAATAAAAACATTATTAAAGAAATATGGAGTTTATCATAGAGTAGAAACTGCTTATCATGCTCAAACTACTGATCAAACTGAGATTAGTAATAGAGAAATTAAGAGAATCCTAGAAAAAAATGGCCAATTCAAATAGAAAAGATTGGGCGATTAAGTTAGACGATGCATTATGGGCTAATAGAACTGCTTATAAGACTCCAATTGGTATGACTCTCTATAAATTAATTTGTGGAAAGGCTTGCCACTTTACTGAGGAATTAGAACACAAAGCTTTCTAGGCATTTAAAGAATTGAATTATAATTTTAAAATGGAAAAAGAAAAAAGATTAATGCAATTGAGTGAACTAGAAGAGATCAGAAATAAAGCTTATGAAAATGCAAGGATTTATAAAGAAAAGGTTAAAAATGGCTTGACAAAAAGCTTCTTAAGATTGAATTCACTCATGGGTAGGAAGCTTTACTATTTAATTCCAAACTTAAGTTATTCCCCCAAAAATTAAAATCTAGGTAGTCTGGACCATTCACTATGGTAAAAATATTTTCTTATGAAACTGTTGAAATTAGGGATAAGAAAAGTCTAAATAATTTTAAAGTGATTGGCCATAGACTAAAACCTTATGTAGACGAGGACATTGATTGAGTGCAAAATATAACTAAATTGGTTCATCCTGAAATAAAATAATTTGATAGTCTAGCTGAAGACTTAAAACTTAGCACTTATGGGAGGCAACCCACTTGATATATTATGCATGGTACTTAGTGCACTATTTATCCTGTAGTTAATATTATGTTATGTTATATTTTGTTATGTTCTATTAACACATATTTTATGAATCTTTTATCATTTATATGAAAACACGTGCAGTGTTAATTGTTGTATGTGTTATTTTTATTTACATTTCATTGAATATCCCCTCATATTTAATATAACTATTTTTGTGTTCTTATTATGTAAATAATCTTAGTAAAAATGATAATTAAAAATTATTTAAAATTAAGATAATAATAAAATCCTATATCATAGTTCAAATGAATACTATTTATACTTCATATAGTGAAAAAGAAACAAATAATTATCTGATCTAGAACATTTAAGCTATTGCTTTAATTTAAAATTATAAGTTATACCTTTATTTATTAATTTTAAAATGAAGATAAATAATTAGAGTTAAAGATTTGATCTGAGTAGATTAAAATTGAAAATCATAAATAATTTGAATTTAGAATTAGTAATCTTATTAAACCCTTACATTAAGCTCATTAAGATTATAAAAAGAGTTTGAAGTAAAAACTGATATTCAAGATCATTAATTATACACTTTATAAATTAAAAAGAAAAAATTTGTGAAAATAGTTCTAAAAAGAAAAAAGAATGAAATAGAAAGAAAAGAAAAAAAAAGATGAATACATTCAAAAATTTGTATCAGTTAAAAGCTTGGAATCTGATTACAATCATATACTTAAATTTATAAAGGATAAAATAAGAAAATCAGTACAAACGATGGTGAACTAATAAAGTTTTAATTTTGACTACAAATATATCTAATCATTAAACTATATTATTCACTTTAAAATTAAAAAAATAATAATTAAATTTATAACCTGTAAATTTAAATTAAGCAAAAATAAGGATGACTGATTAGTATAATTATTAGTATTTTTCTAAGCAATAATTATAATCCTGTTCATTTTTACTACTTCAAGATCGTGATGTATTATCCTTTATTATAGTAATTTTTAATAATTAGTTTTTTACTTTAGTTAATCATTTAATTAGAATTATAATATATTTATTTGCTTATGGACAAGTAATACTTTAAACTTGGAAGAATTTAATAAGTGTAAATAATGTGTTATTTAATATATTATATTTTTAGTGAAAATGTGCTATTTTAGTTATATTATGCGGAAAATATATAAAAAATCCATAAAATTCTAAGTTTCATATACTACTGCAGCGTTAGAATAAACAATGCCGCAATACCATCAAAGACACTGCCAGAGAGTCAGAAAATCGACATTGCAACACAAACTTCTCTGTTAGATAGTGCCACAATGTCAAAAGTTTAACTTTGCAGTGCCATATTCTCTGTCGTTTCGTGCCACAGTGTCACACTCTATAATGCCTCCATGCCCAAATTTCTCTTTTGGCACTGCAGCGTTCGAAAGACAGGATCACCGCCGCATAGTAGTTATAACTTCCCAAGGACATGACCTGTTAGTGAAATGACATGATGGTTCACTAAGTAACTAGTCCATATCAATAAGAGATGCATCATAGCCAGAGCAGTAACGTAGTGACATTAGTTCAATTGTTGGTTGTAGCTGCTTTAATCTTTCAAGCACTGCAATGTTAGTTTCCTAATTTATATTTTCTTATTATTGATAAGTGTAAATAATGTGATATTTTATATGTTATATTTTTAGTAAAAATGTGTTATTTTAGTTGTATTATGTAGAATAAATATAAAAAATGCATAAAATTTTAAGTTTCATATAACACTGTGGTGTTAGAACAAACAACACCACGACACCATCAAAGACACCATCAGAGAGCTAGAATATTGACATTGTTGTGCTATCTTCTCTGTTAGATAGCGCCACAGTGTTAAAAGTTTAGCTTTGAAGTGCCATGTTCTCTATTGTTAAGTTCCATAATGTCACACTCTATAATGCCTCAGCGCTTAGATTGCTCTTTCAGTGCCACAATATTCAAAAGTCGATAATGCCATTATGTAGCAATTATAACTTCCTAAGGACATGACCTATCAGTAAAGCAACGTGACTATTCACTAAGTAACTAATCCACATTAGCAAGCACCACAACAGAACCAAAAAAGTAACACAATGATATAAGTTCATTTGTTGGGCACAGCAGTGTCGATATTTTAAGCGTCACATGCCAGATGCCTACTTTATATTTTCTTATACATAGTCACTATGTTATATTGTAAGAGAGTTCGGTCACTTAGATAATTTTAGTATATTTCAAAGTGCTTCTCTGAAACTCCCTTACGGTGACAACTAAGAGAATTCAGGAAAGTACTTGATAACATCATTAGAGTGTTAGCTTATGTTTACGGAAGCAATTTTGTAAGTAAAAAGGAGTATAGAGGAGGTCCATTTAATCATTCTGGTGATATCTATCTCTTATATTTTCTTTCCATCATGTTATGAGTTTGCTTCATATCTACTCCATGTCTAGCTAAATTCTCTAGTTTTGGATTGATGATGTAAGTATCATATGTAGTACTAATGAATTATCTTATTCCTTAAATGATTAAAAAGATGCTTTTAATATTACCATATCTTAATTTAATGTATATAGTGGCCATATATGTAGTTAAAATTAGGTGTAATATGGGGCCTCGATGGAGGGAAGCATGCTTAACAAAGAATATTGAATTAGTATGCATACAACCTAGGCGTAGGGTATAAAATATACTAAATTCTTAAGGAGTTAATATAACTATAGGAAGTCAATGGACATCCTTTGTTAGTTTTTTTTTCTCCTATGTATAACATTAAATAAAAAGTAAAGTCATGGACATCCTTTGCCAGTTAACAAATATTAGTTTCCTTAGCTAGGTTTTCAGCTTCCTACTCCACCTTTCATGCAAATTATAACAAGTAGAGGTTAGGAGAGATTTTGCAAAGAATCCTATGCTTCCATTATTAATGTAGTGCATGAATTTTTTGCAAATAGGGAAGAGGCAGTTGATAATAGGTGTTATGTTAGGGGTAAGTGGGCTTCCTTTGATTCTGTAGCCATTAAAAAGGTTTACCAACTTGAAGATTTTAAATTGAATGAGTATGATGCTTTTATCAATACTCCAATAAATCCTAATGTTATTTTGAGTGTCTTGTGTGGACCTAAAAGTGGAGCAAATTGGAAGAAGAAAGATAATAGGATTATTAATTTCCCTGCCTCATTTATGACCCAAACCTCCAAAGCTTAGCATTATTTCATTTTGGTTTGACTGTTACCTAATCTAAATATAAGTAAATTTACTCATGATCATGCCCTATTCAATTACTCAATTCAAATGGGGTACTTAATTGATGTATGAAAACTTATATTTTCATCTCTCATATACATCATTTAGGGTACCACATCTATTGTGTTAGGGCAACTTTCTCTTATTTATGCTCCATATAGCAGCTAGTGTTAGGGGTGATCAAAATGAAGAACAACTCATCCCTATTCAAGACCTAACAAAATGAAAAATTTTGAGTTTTAAACAAGCAGAAAAGGAAAAGGAGGAGGGTGATGTTAGTGAGCTTAGAGTATCTAGTAGACTAGGCAGCAACAACAACATTAGTAGGAGTTCTAGAGCTCCTAAAATATTAGGAGAGTAGGTGGCTGAGTTAAAGGAAAAAATGGAAGAGGTGACTCACTTTTGTGAGGAATCTAGGGATTGGTAATCGAGATGAAAATAAGGATGGCCCATAGCTTGGACCAATAGGAGCAGTATTATAGATATTCTTTCAATTTTAATGAAGCACTTATTAGGATGTTTAAGACTAGCCCTTTGTATCTTGAAAATTGCTATCAAAAGCTGTCTATATTACCAAATTGCAACTCGTTCATAGGGAATATGTATTGCTTGGCCGTCTATCTTTCTTGGAAAAGCAGGAACAAGATTAAGCATGGTGAAAGGGAAGATAGTATCTCAGTTACAGATGCTAATGCCGTCAGCTTAGCTACTGCCTCATTTCTCTTTTCATCACTCTCGGATCACAGGGATGCCAACCAGTTACTGCAGCTGTCTCCTTCATTTTGGTATCCTCCTCCTTTTGAGTGGATCAAGCTCAATGTGGATGCTTCACTTGAGAGCTCTTATAAGGCTGGTGTTGGTGGAGTGATTAGAGATTCTAAAGGAAGGTTTGTATATGCTTCTGGCTTCTCTTATTTGCATTGGGATTCCTCGGATTTGGAGCTGAGGTCGATTCTTGCTTTGAGGGATATTCTACAAGATTGGATGTTTGTGGCGAAAGGAATAATTATAGAAGGTGATAATTTCAATGTGATGAAGTATGTCCAAAGTATTATGAATAATGAAGATGTGGAGGGTGCCTACTTGAAACAACAAGGTTTATCATTTCTTAAAGATTTTAACCAAGTTATTTTTCAATTTGTGAATAGGAGTTGTAATAAGTTAGCTGATTATTGTGCTAACTTTGCTTATTTTTTTGATTTCATTAGGGATGATATTGGTTGTAATAACATTCCTCCTTACTTTTTTTCTTTGTTAAAGGAGGAATGTAATAGGGGTACTTTACCTTAGAGCTTGTTTTTGGGTTGTTAATAAAATTGCTCTTTGCATGTTTTCAAAAAAAAAAAGTAGCCCTTTATAGAGCATCCTGAGTAGCTCGAGTTTCCCATGCACCTACCTATCAGCCTTTTGTGTGGGAGCCTAGAGAGAAAGGTCATCAAGATGATGATGATGAGGAGGAAGAAGACCCTGACTTAGAAGGGTAGGGGATATTATTTTTCTTGGACTTGAGAGAGAGAGAGAGAGAGAGAGAGAGAGAGAGAGAGAGAGAGAGAGTTAGAGGCTACTATTATTTGGCAGCTTTTTTATTTTTTTTATATATATGATCATATTAAAAGTTCGTGCAGGTTGTTAGACATAGTAGAACTATCCCAAGGCTAACCAAGAGATGGGTGAATTGGTAATTTTAAGAATCTCTTAGTATTTTAAAAATTGATTTAAGATTTTTATTATAACTATAGATTTTCTCAAAATAATTTTTCAACCATAGAAAATAAAAAGTGCAGAAAATAAAAGTGCGATAAAAGAAAGTAAAGAATAGAAGACTTCAAATTTTATAGTGGTTTGGTCCAACAAGACCTATTTCCACTCCCTTGAGACTCCTTCTCCAGGTATTGCACTAAACACTAGTGACTCTCCTTTTGCTCCCACAGTAAGGCGGAGAAGCCCTTACAAAAGCCTCTCTTCCACCAACCCGGTGTGGCAGAGAACTGTCATCCTTTTTCACCCTTTGATGAAGGCAGAGAACCTTTGTCCTTTTTCACCTTTCTGGTGAAGGCAGAGAACCTGACGTCTTTTTTTACCCTCCTAGTGAAGGCAAAGAACCTGACTTTGTTTTTCACCCTCATGGTGAAGGCAAAGAACCTGACGTCCTTTTGCACCTTCTTGGTGAAGGCAGAGAACCTGACGTCCTTTGAAAATCTCCATTCAAGAGGCTTCAAGAAAGTATAGAAGAACTTTAAAGAACAAGCAAGAGGTCCTCACCGTTGGGCAACCTTGTGAATCCCCTTATAAATCCCTCTCATAAGATCTCTTACTCTCTAATTTCAAAACACTCTCCCTAACACTCTTTAAGTCTACTCTCAAAAGAAATTGGTAGTCAAATTCATCAATGTTAGTTTTTAGGACACTTATATATAAGAGACAAGAAAAACCATCCAGAAAACTAAAAATTTTAAGTTGAACATACTTGGATCGTATAGTATGATCTCACTTTATACGTACGAATAGTTTAAAATCTATGTACGATCCTATACGAACCTGATTTTATACTCTGTCAGTCGTATATACAAACTGACATCGTACTAAATGAATAGTTTAAAAATGAACTTATTCATTTGGTACGATGGTGTATGAACCACATTTTGTACTCTGGTCATCATTTGTATGAACCCTACATCATATAGTACAAATTGTTAAATCAAATCATGCTTCTTCTGTACGAACATGAACGAACCTATTTCACACTCTAGACATCATCAGTACGAATTCAATTTTGTACCATATGAATAGTTCAAAAGATTTACCTATTTGTATGGGATAAACTGGTACCCACCTATTTCATACTCTGGATGTCAACTGTATGAACTTCATATCGTATAGTATGATCAATTCAAAAAATGATGAGTTCATTCGAGATGACTTAGTACATGTCCGTTTTGTACTCTCGATATCGTCTGCACGAATCCAACTTCATATAGTACAAATAGTTCAAAAGAAAATTTCTAAGGCATGATTCGATTAACTTTATTATGGAGGAACTTTCATGTCAAATCATCCACTATGATTCAAGAATCATACAGTATGATTAGTTTTTTTTAAAAAAAATTGACTCACTCCCCAGTGTGGGTGTGCATGGTTACCCAATTACAATTACACTCTCTCAGACTCAGGAAAAATAGAAAAAAGTAAAGACTTTAATTACAAGAACCCCTAATCTAATCTTTCTTGAAGTCTTCGACAGTCTAGAGTATGATTTCCCTGAAACGTGAGTACACACAAACAACACAAATAAAATATTTCTAATATATGTTAGGAGAAATAGTAATCAACACAATAATATTTTGGTCTCATCAAAAACTCACATGATATTAAAATATAATTTTGAAAACTAAGTTATAACAATCTCATATAAAATATAATTTTGAAAACTAAGTTGCAACACATATAGTCTGACTAAAGACTTCAAACATAGCACTTGTGGGAGTCAACCCAATTGGTATGATCCATATGGTGCTTAGGGCACTAGTTATCTTATAATCTGTATTTTGTTATAAATGTTAAGTTATCACATATTTTATATACCTTTTATTATTCATATGAAAGCGTGTGTATTATTCATAGTTATTTGTGTTTCTTTTATTTATATTTTATTAAAATTTATTTCTTGTTTACTATAATTATTTTTGTATTCTGATTATTTAATTAACTTTAGCAAAAATGATAATTAAAACCTATGTAAAATTGGGATAATAATAAAACCCTAAATCATAGTTTAAATGAATACTATTTATACTTCATAAAGGGGAAAATAAACTAACAATTTTCAAACTTAGACCATTTATATTATTGCTTTAATTTAAAATTATAAGTTATATCTTTATTTATTATTTTAAAAATAAAGATGAATAATTAGAATTAAAAATTCAATAAGAGTAGATTAAAATTGGAAATCATAAATAATCCAAATTTAGAATTGGTAATCTTATTAAATCCTTACATTAAACTCATTAAGATTATAAAAAGGGTTTGAAGCAAAAATTAATATTGAAAACCATTAACTATGTACTCATTGGTTAATAAGAGAAAGAGCTGTGAAAATAGTTTCAAAAGGAAAAAGAAAAAAGTTGAGTACATTCAAAAATTTCTATCAATTAAAAGCTTAGAATCTGATTTCAATCTTATACTTAAATTTATAAAGGATAAAATAAGAAAAACAGTACATATATGTTGACCTCATTATTCAAGGTCAATATTCCCTAAACTAAGTCTCTTGCACCTAGGTTTTCATAGCCTAGTGTAGACATCGCTCCTATAGGATTTCCTTTAGGTTGGTACCCACTGACATAACACTGACTCAGCCTCATAATCGAACCCAAATCATACCCAATTTTAACATAATTCGAACTAAATTGACTCATCGTGAGCTAGTCGAAATTGAATTGATACTAGTCGACCTAAATAAATAAATTTGAATTCATCTAGACTAAAATTGCATCTAATTTTATTTAATTAATATAATAATTCCATTAAAATAATTCTCTATCAATTTTAAAATCAATTAAAAATAATAATTAAAAAAACTTAGCATATGAATTTATTTATATTAAAATTAAAATGATTTTAATCCTCCATCCTAATTAAATCAAAGATTTAAATTAAAAAAAACCATGGTAAATGGTTAAGATAGAGCCGATTTAACCAAAACCCCCCCACGTTCGCCTCTCCTCCCTATCTTCCCTAATCGTTCACCTCTCCCCTCTCTATTCGCAAGCAACTGAAAACCCCATGCCCCGTGCTCTCTTTTTTGCAAAAACTGAACCTCCCAGGTGATCTCCCCTCTCTCACGAGTCTTCAATGCCGGTCGCCAGCCCTAGCTGACCTAACCTACCCGGCTCTTGCCCTAGGTCACCTCCTCTGCTCTAGTTGACACCATCGCCGGCCTTAGCCTCGACCAAACCCCCATTCTGTTGCAATTTGCATGGCCAAGAAGGAAGTGGTAAACCCTCTTCTCCTTCTTCATCTTTCTTCTTCTTCTTCTCAAAATTTTCTTCTCATAACCTATTTTGTAGGAGAAGAGATGAGGAATTTATTTCCTTTATTGATTAAAATCTAATGGCTCTTTGAAATATTTGCCCAAAATAGATTTCTCTTGCATCTAATGGCTTTATATCTTCAATATTGGTTTAAAAATCTTGTTGATAGGGAAGATAATGAGATTTATTATTTTATTTTTAATGAAGGAATGGTGACGAGATTTTCCATTTCAATTTAATGAATGTGTGACTTTGAGAGTTTTCAATACTTTTATCCATTATAGTATTCCTTCTCTCAGTGAGAAGAGTTGAACCACTATGTTCTAATGATTGAGCATTCTCTTTTATCATTAATGGAGAGTTATAATTGGCTTTCTTTATGCCAATGATTACCTAGTGATTTAACTGACTAACGAATGTTTCCTTGAATGTGTGGATTGTGTTAATGAGCAGTTTCTTAGCCTTGCTAATTGGCTTGATTCAATTAAGTTGCTCTTATCTAATGATTCATCCAAGTGAATGTATCAAGTGGATTCTCCTTATGTTGGTTTATTCAAATTTTATATTTGTTATGCTTTTGACAACTAATGCCCTTGGATTTATCATATACTATGGGATAAATTTACCATTGACTTGATCATGAACTATGTATAGATGTGATGCCTTTAGTATTTATGCTTCCAAAATTATTTTTCATTCACTTTCTTTCTTGACGTGAATAAATCGGATGAAGGTTTGGAAATTATGTGAAGGGTTCTTCATACACCTTTATGTGTCAAGTTTAGAGTATTCATAGATTTTATGAGAAGTTGCTACATGTTGAGAGATATCATGGATTGTTGAAAGGTTTCTTCAGTTGATTGGAAGGAAAATCAAGGTTTCTAAAAAGTTGTCGTTAGTAATCTTGACCCATTATGATGAAAATTTTTGTAAAATAATTTGCTATGTTTCATGCATTGTTTTTGGGAAAGAGGAAATGTTAGATTGCTTTGCATTTTAAGGAAGTTGCCCTTAAGAGAAAAATGCGTATAAGTTGAATGGTAAAGTGGAATATGTGTATTTTGAAAAGTGGATTATGTGATTTTGGGAAGTGAGTATACATATAATAGAAAATGAAGTATACATGTGTTGAAATTTGAAATGTGTAGAATTGTGCATGCTATTTTGAAAGGAAAAGTTTACATGTGTTTTGGGGAGATGCATCAAGTGTATTTTAGAAAGTGAAGTGAAGATGAGAAGTGATTTGTGTATGTGTGTTTGAAAAATGAAATTGTGGAGTTTGTATATATCTTAAGAGTTGAGAAATGTAAATTGTATGTTAGAAAAGGGAGGAAGTCCATAAGGGTTTGGAAAATGAAAGTCTATATGTCTTTAGAAAATAACATGTGTATGTTTTGAAAGGTGACATGTGTGAGTGTGAAAAAATAAAGTGCTTTGGAAAGTATATGTGTAGAAAATGAAGTGCTTGAGATGGTGAAATGTGTGTATAATTCAGAAAGATGATTTGTGTGTTTCTTTGGAAAGTGAAATGTGTATGGAAAAGTAAAGTGCATAATTTCTGAGAAGGGTGTATATTGGAAAACTAAGAATGGTGAAAATAAGTTTGTATTAAAAAGTGAAGCTTGAGTGTGTTTTGAAAGGTGGAATTGTAGGTTGTAAAAGTATTGTGTGGGAATGGTGAAAAGTAAAGTGTTCAAATTTTGAAAAAGTGAATTGTATGGTTTGAAAAGTGGAATAATGTGTGTTTGGTGAAATGTTAATGGGTTGGTGTTGAAAGGAAAAGTGTTTTGGAAAGTGTATCAAAAAGAGAAGTGTTTTTGAAAAGTGTTTGTATGAGAAAATTAAATGTTTTGAAAAGTGCTTGTGTTGAAAGTGAGATGTGTAGTTTGAGTGGTATTTTAAAGTGTATGATTGTTGGAAATTGAAGTGTTTGTGAAAAGTACATGTGTTGGGAAGTGTTTGAGTTGTAAAAGTGGAATGTGTAAATGAGCAAAGTGAAAGTTAGATTGTTAAGCGGTGAAAGGTATGGGTGTTACAGAGTGAGTTTGTTGGGTATTTACTAGAAAATGAAAGTGTTCAAAAGCAATGGCCCTCTTTCTCTCTCTACCTCTCTTTCTCTCCGTTGCTACTACTTCTCCCTTCTTGTGCCCCAGGGTAAATATTGAAAAAATTCAAAGTATGCTTTTAAAAGTGAAAGTTTCCAGAAGCAAAGTCAACAAACCGGTGTGCAAGCCCGAAAAAAGGTTTGTTTAGATTTAAATAATATTTTTCAATAACTTCAATTCTAATTATTAAATGTCTTTCTAACCACTATTTTATTCTCTTTATTTGCATGAATTAGAAGGAACGATACCGATCAAATGAACAAAAGGAAATGGACTAAAGGTGTCAGTTGCCTCTATCCAACCGGGTAGAGGTGCTACGGCTAGATATTACCGAACTTTAGCTCCGGTGTATGTGAGTATTCTAAAAAATTTAATAGCCTTAAGGCCCAAAACCCTTGTTATGTTTTGCGAGCTCCGAACCATAGGGCCCTGTAGAAACCATAGTTTTTTTTATTATACATTTTAAATTCAACGCTTTTTATTCTGCTATTTAAATTTCATTATGTTATTTAGAACCCAAAATCCATTAGTTTATAGTCATGTATATGTTCAAAGGGTTAGTAACAATATCTTTCATTCTATATAACATTAGTGGCAGTTAAGGATAAAAATTAAGGATGGGTCTTAGAGAACTTAGATTTAAGATGCATGGACCCTTTAGGAAAGAAAACATTAAATATAGAAAATTTAGTGACATCCTATCTTAGGATTAGTGAATACCTTTAACCTAAAAGCAACCAATACTAAATAACAATCAAATAATCATTAAAATTCCCTTTAAAATTTGAAAACTACAATTCTGAATAATAATTCAAACCAGCTATAAAATAATTGTATGAATTAAAATTATGATAATAGTAGGGGTAAATTAATTATTAAATTAAAAAAATCAATAGAATCATAAAAAAATCATAAACTTATAATTAAAACAAATCTAAATTAAATTTAAGAAGGGGTTAAGTAATAAATTACAATCAATTAAATAATAATAATAATAATAAATCTAAAAAGCCAATAAATTATTGAAAATTAATTAAAATCTTTAAAATTTTAATAAATCATTAACAATTTAATAAATTAATTAAAAAATTAAATAAATCATTTAAAATTAATAAATCATCAAAATTTTATTAAATCATTAAAAATCCAATAAATCATCAAATTAAATAATAAAAGGACTAAAAATGGTTAATTAAAACACCCTATATAACTAATCTTATTAATCAATCTTAATAATTAAAATTCAACTTAAAAATAAACTTCTAAAATATTAAAGACACTAAAATGTAAAATTTGAACATAAAAATTCCTTTGACCTTTTAACAAACTAAATTCAAACAATTAGAAAACTTCAACTAATAATTAACCTCGGATATACCCAAACCACATAGCCTACTACACACTTAGATTTGTTTGCTAGGGCAACCGACTCTTGCTTTAGGTTAGGCCGGTGTTTCTTTCTTGATGCTGTGTGATGGGCTTTCTCGTGAGTTTTCATTGCATGCTGGTTATAATGGTCGATGTGTTTATTTATTTATTTATTTCTACAATCTAAGAATTGATGTGATGGGCAATAGATTACCACTAGGTTTGGAATGATCTTGATGCTCACAAAATTTTCTACAGGTGGTCATACTTATACAGGGCTAAATCAAAGGGGGCAAATTAAAAATTTAAATTGATATAATTTTCTATAGGTGCAAAATGCTAAACCCCCTTTAAAACTAAAAGAGCATGGCTAAACGTGGCTGGTGTATTTAAATTTAAATGCAAATATATAACTGCTTGGGATGATTTTATTATAACTGCTTAGGATAATCATGTAGGTGGTCTATATTTTCTTTTATGTTGAAATATAATATAAATATGTTTGAAAAGAGTTATAATGTGAAGGTGACTTGAAAGTGGGATATCACATCCAACTTGGAGTCAAAAGAGAAGAGAATATCCCTAAAGGGGAATGTTCTCTTCTATTTGAAAAATCAAGTTATGATGACTTTAATATCCAAAGGGAAAAGAAAATACCCCTTCACGGATGAGTGTCTTCTTATTTGGATATCCAGACCCGACGAATTCAAGGAGCTCGCAGAAGGAAAGAAGGCTAAGAAGAGAAGACGAAGAAGTGAAGAAAAGAAGAGATATCCCATCTCAAAATCACTTGCGTTAATTCTAGGATTAGAATTCGGGTTTATTGTCAGTGGTATCCGGTCACTTTTAATTTTTGCAGACCCTGAGTTGTAAGTAAAATGGCACTTGCCATATAGACTTTGGATATTATATTTTGGATAATTTAAATTTGATTATTTTTATTACTTACACAGTAAAATCACCTATTTTTCTAGGTTTTCTTGTATGCCATATTTTGTTTTAGCCTATATATGATCAGAGTTTTGTAAGGGTATGAATAAAAGTTTAAACTTAAAACTCTAATAAAATTTTTAGGCTCACGAAGAAACTCTAACGAACTAAAAAGTAAGCTTGGGACTACCGAGAGTCAGCATATATGCATATTATTACTTTCTCTTCCTTATTAGGCACCTCCTCGCCTATTGGTTCTAGCAAACCACCTGGCATATTAGGGTGCAGTTCTATCAAGGGGATGTTGTGCAATCTCTAGGAAAAAAATCTTTTTTCTAAGCCTAATTTTAAAATTATTTCATAATCATTTTATGTATTCGAGTCAATCAGCATGCATCACTTTAGATACAAATTAAAAGTATCTAAAATTTTAATTATATTTTATTTTCAAGCATCATTTACCCTACATAAGTTGAGGGGCTAATTAGGATTTGTCTTAGATGTCGGCCCCCATTTCCTCAAACTTAAGCAATGTCCCTACCCATCTTTCATAAAGAGACCAGATACATGATTTTAAAGTGCCTAGGTGGTTAGCTGGCTTCCCAATCCAGGTCGGGGTAAGTCCAAATTTGAACTTCATTAGATAGGTTCGGGTCACTACTTTATACTACCCAATTTAGATTTAGGTTCTGAGGCAAATTTTTTTAAAATCTTAAGTACTCACCCTCCAGTAATATAATCCCAAATCTATAATAAAATGTTAAATCAAATATAAATATTCTCTCTTAAAATATAAAGCCCAATATAGGATAGACTGAGGTTTCCTCTGAGCTTCTCAGAATTCGGCACCTCTTACTTTTTCTCCTTTGACTCGTTAAGAAATATTCAATGTTGAGCTTTCTCCTTGAAAAATTCCCACTTCTTTCCTTGTCATTTACTTTATAATCAAAGGGTATGAAATCACTACTTTAATCGAGAGTTTTCGTAGGAGCACTCTTCCTAAGATGTAATTAACTATAGGGGCTTCCCCCTATAGGGATTTGAGAACTCCAGATTAAATAAATCTTATTTTATTCCTATAAAATAAGGAAAATATCTATGCAAATCCAAATATCTTTTAAAAATCTCATTTCTAATTTCAAATATACTTGTAAAATGTTATTATTATGTTTTCAGGTAATATAATATTCTACTTGTTATATTTTACTTTAGAAATGATGAATTTTATAAAACCCATTCTTACCCTTAGATGTCTTGAAGAATGTTATGTTCATCTTTTAAGATGATATAATATTCTCCTTGTTACGTCTAATCAAAAGAATGGATAAATTTTCAAAACCCTTTTTCTATTTTTAAACATAATCTATAGAATTGCATGTTCATCTTTCGAGATGATATGTTATTCTTTGAATTGTGTTTG
Organism: Dendrobium chrysotoxum; assembly: GCA_019925795.1. NCBI lineage: Eukaryota > Viridiplantae > Streptophyta > Magnoliopsida > Asparagales > Orchidaceae > Dendrobium > Dendrobium chrysotoxum. The sequence goes on along the minus strand of CM034297.1, from coordinate 45,023,251 downwards.
ATCATAGAAATATCATTTTCTGAAATTCTATTTTGATATTGAATCTATTGTAGAATATTGTGTCAGTCTCTCGAGCCTGTACTTTATTCTTAATGTAGTATTCGATTATAAAATAGGAGAACACCAAATCTGTGTGGCTGCATTAATTTTTTCCCCCAATAATATATTGGTGAACTAATAAAGTTTTAATTTTACTTACAAACATATCTAATCATTAAGCTATATTATTCTCTTTAAATTTCAAATATTAATAATTAATGTTATATCCTGTAAATTCAAATTAAGCAATAATAAGGATGATTGATTAGTGTAATTATTAGTAATTTTTCTAAACTAGAATTATAAACTTTTTCATTTTACTACTTCTAGACCATAATTTATTATCCTATATTTTAGTAATTTTAAATTATCATTTTTACTTTGGTTAATCATTTACTCAGAATTATAATATATTTATTTGCTTGAGGACAAATAAGAGTTTAAGTTAGGAAAAAATTAATAAGTGTAAATAATATGTTATTTTATATGTTATATTTTTAGTAAAAATTTATTATTTTAGTTGTATTGTGCAGGAAAAAAATATAAAAGGCATAAAATTCTAAGTTTCATATACTACCACGGGGTCAGAATAAATAAAATTGCAACACCATCAAAAACATCATCAGAGTGCCAGAATATTAATATTACAGCACCAACTTCTCTATCAGATTGCACTGTGGCATAAAAATTTTAGCATTGCAGTGCAATGTTCTATGCCATTTAGCACCACAACATCACACTACAACGCCTCGGCACCTATATTACTCTCTCAGCATCGCAGCATTCGAAAGATAGTAATGTCGCGGTGTAGTAGTTGTAACTTTCCAAGGATACGACCTGTTAGTGAAACGATGTGATGGTTCACTAAGTAACTGATCCACATCAGAAAACATTACAGTGGAGCCAGAGAAGTAGGTAGTTCAATTATTGGGCACATTGGTGCCGATCTTTCAAGCGCTGTAGCGCTAGTTACCTAATTTATGTTTTCCTATAATTAGTCATTATGTTATATTTATATGGGTGTTCAATCACTTAGATAATTTCAGTACAATTCAAAGTGCTTCTCTAAATTTCCTTTAGCGTGATAACTAAGAGAATTTAGAAAAGTACTTGATTCCATCATTAGAGTGTTTGGATTGTGTTTGTGGAAGTAAATATGTAAGTAAAGAGAAGGAGTGTAGAAGAGATCCATGGAACCATTCTGGTGATATCTATCTCTTATATTTTCTTTCTATCATGCTATTAATGAAAATAAGTTTACTTCAATTTTACTCCATTTTAGCTAAATTCTCTAGTTTTGGATTGATGATGTAAATATCATATGTAGTATTAATGAGTTCTCTTATTATTTAAATGATTAAAATTATATTTTAAATATTACTAGGTCTTAATTTAATGCACATAGTGGTCATATATGTAGTTAAAATTGGGTGTAATGTGTTACCATCAGAATTTTCGGCGGATGGTATCCGCCGGAAACTAGCGACGCAATTACCGGCGGATTTGTCGCCAGTAATTGTGTGACAGAATTTCCGGTGGATTATCCGTCGCTTATTTACCGACGGATAATACGCCGCAATTGCGCCAAAAAAGTTTCGTTTTCCGACGCAATATCCGCCGGAAATTACCGGCGATCTTACCGGCGTATTTTCTGCCGGCTTTATGAACACAAATAGGCATAACCAAGAATATTGAATTAGTATGAGTCATACCTAGGCATAGGGTATGAAATATATTAAATTCTTAACGAGATGATATAGCCATAGGAAGTCGGTGGACATCTTTTATTCCTACAAGCTCGATAGAAATTTAGGGATGCATATGCTCTGAATAGCATCACATTTAAAAGAGATTCATTAGAAAAACTATATTACTTATATTTATCAATCCAAAACATTATATCCATATAGTGTATTCATTATCTTTATCTAATTTTATTTAAATGATTAAATCTCAACAATATCCATTTTTATTGAGTAGGATAATAATTATAATTAGAGTAAATAGTAGTAGTTGATTGTTAAAAAGCATACTTCCTTGTGGGTTTGACACTCTACTCTATCACTTTATTACTTGATTCGGCACATATATTAAGTGAGATTTATTAATTTATATCAAAGAAAACCAAAGCATCATTTACAGGAGATAGAGCATTATGCATTCATTGTTATAATTTAAATTTGCATTTACCCACAACCCCAATCATACATGAACATAAAAATCTTAAAGGGTAAAAGCCTGAGGAGATATGCATTTCTTTTGATTCTCTAAAATTCTTAAAATGTTAATAGTTATAAAAGGAATAAAGTTCTAACTATGGGGCATTATATTAAAGCATGTCTCAAAAATACATAGAAGACTTATTTTTCTTTGGGAGAAAGTTTATAAATCAATGTTAATTCTTACGAAAAGATGGATTATTCGTTACTTCAAGAAAACATTAATCTCATATAAATATCTCTAAAGAGAGATAATAGGGTAAATAAAAACACTCCATTATATAATCTCAATATTAATGGAAAAGTATTTTCTCAACTTGCTTTCAATACCATCTTTTCTTGAATATGGAGGAGAATTCTTAGATGCCTGGTTCAAAATTAGCCCGTCAAGTACAAGCTCAATTTTATGTTGTACTAGTCGGTCTCATTTCAATAAGCCACAGATAATGCCTTCATTAAGACTCTAGAGCATCAAGTAGTTCATTATAATCCACTTAGATGTGATTGTGGATTTCACAATAATAATTTAAAGACCTCTTGAACTCCTCTATAACCGTCAAAGATATAATTTCTATGCGAGCTTTAACATCTAATATTATTATTTCTATCTTTAAGGGACAGTCTCAAATTTTCTATTTCTTAGGAGTGTTTTTGTCAACCTAAAAAGCACTCTTCTCTCATGAAAGCATCTTCAAAGCTTTCTTTTTCTAATATATGTTTGTACAATCCTTAATCAACTTATAATGAAAATATTAGGCTTTTACAATGATTGGTGGTCTCCAAATTCCTACATCACATTTAAGTATAAAGACTTCATCATCTAAAATATTGATATAATGAGTAGAAATAAAAATTACATGTAGTGAAGTACTTTGATAAACATAATCTCATACACTATACTGAATCTTGGTGGAGGAGCACGTGCCTATTCAAACCTTTCTAGGGAAAATGATCAATATATCATAAAACTCCTTGAAAATCACTGCCCGACCATTAGGCCTCCACTTACTTGGCAACATTAATGTGACACTATACTATTACGATTGACATAATGTTTGATAACATCCATCAAGTTGTCCACAATTTACCTCCGTCAATATACTATCTCTAACAAAACGAAGCTCAACCATCACCAAAACTTCACATGTCTGCCAATTATTGTTGAATCTCCTCCTAGGCATTACTACTATAGGATCTCCTCCATGATGCTGCCATTATCGAGTAATTTCCCATTTTTTGGGGTAAAGCTTGGACTAGCATAAAAGAACTAGGCTTTAATACCACCAACATTCTTTGAACTGCCTATCCAAGGGAAAACTTGGACCGGCACTTGAGGATCAGGCCTTTATTGGAGATTGATGATCTTGCGACTCCTACGAGGCACTCTTTGACCCTTTTTCAAAGGAAGATTGAAGCCTATGTCAGAGGACCATGCCTTTATCACTATTAACAATCCTATGAATCCCATAGGACAATCTTCGCAGCTTTTTTTAGAGGAAGATTGAAGCTTCATCAAAGGACCAGGACTTTATCATTATTAATGGTCTTATGACTCCTACATGATAGTCTTCTCCTTTCTTTAAAAGGAAGATTGGAGCCTACGTTAAAGTAACACACTTTATCACTATTGAAGGTCTTTCAACTCCTAAAGGGTGATCTTCAACCCTTTTAAAGAGGAAGATCGAAGTTTAGGACAGAGGACCGAGCATTTTTTGGTGTTAATGATCTCAAAATTTTTATAAATCCATTTTTTTCTCAATTTATGAGAGAAACTTTGTACCAACTTAGAAAAATTATGCTCTCCCTAATCCCCAAAGGGGGTATTTATAGAAGCTGTCACACTCCAAGATCAATATCAAATGAATTACATTAGTTATTCTTTTTAACCATTTAACTAGAGCTTACCAATGAACAGTGAAAAAAAATATGATTTCATTTTTGTCTTATCCGAAGCCTTATATCATAGGATCTTTACCCTTTCCTAAATACATGTAAAACCACATAATGAGCACATAACCCAGCAAATAACTAAAATCTTACAACTAAAATTAATGCAAGATAAAAGAGAATAATATACTAAATCATATAAAGAAATATATGCATTAATCTCTATATTAATTATCTACATCAATTTATCTTTTTATAGTTCATTACATATTAATTCATTACATTATCAGTCACAGTAGCAGTAACAGTCAACAATTCTAATGCTAGTAATAATATTAGTAACATAATCAATTACGTTAAATAGTATTCATGACAATAAATAATATTAGTGTCAGTCACAATATCAGTATAGTGTCAGTATCAATATTTATATATTTAGTGAGTATATCTTAAGGGTATTTTGTTCCTACACTTATAACTCTCAATTAGTTGCCCCCTGATAATTTCCAATTAATATAGTCCTTATAACTTCCCTTGATTCACGTGAATTAGTCGCCCCAACTCCTTATAAAATTGAGAATTGGGAGGTATAAAAGGCTTTTCTCTATCCTCTCTCTTCTTCCTCTCTTTTTATTTCTTCATGGATAAGCAATCAAGTGAGGGAGTCGGTGGAGTGAGACAAGAATATATATATATATATATTTCATGGCCTAACACCATAGCACTCGCTAAATCAGCGTCAAAGCGTTCTACTTAAGAATTTTCATATATTTCAAATAAATATATTTAAATATTTGAGTTACTACAATCTCCCCACCTTCAAAAATGTCATCCTTGACATTTTTATATCAGTCCGAGAGAGAGAGAGAGAGAGAGAGCATGCTCAAAAAAAATTTTAAACTCAAATCAACTAATTATAAATAGAAAATCATATTTCTATTCTGCTCATAAGCTCTAATTATATTTCAATTCTTCCAATAACCATTGCTCTGATACTATTTTGTCACACTCCAGGATCTATATTGGATAAATTACATCAGTTATTCATTTTAACCATTTAACTATAGCTTACCAACGAGTAGAGGAAAGAAACATAATTGCATTTTTGTCTTGTCCGAAGCTTTATATCATAGGATATTTACCCTTTCCTAAAAAAAAGTAAAATCACATAATAAGCACGTAGCCCAGCAAGTAAATAAAATATTACAAATGAAATTAATACAACATAAAAGAGTATAATATGATATAAATCATATAAAGATATATGCATCAATGTCTATACTGATTATATGCATCAATTTATGCTTCTATAATTCATCACATCTTAATCCATTACATTGTCACAGTAGTAGTAAAATTCAATAGTATTAGTGCCAGTAATAATATTAGTATCATGATCAATAATATTAAATCGTATTCATAACAGTAAACTGTATTAGTGTCAGTCACAATATCAGTACAGTGTTCGTAGCAGTGTCGGTATTAGTATTCAGATATTTAATGAGTATAACTTAAGGATAACTTTCTCCTGCACTTATGACTCTCAATTAGGCACCTCCTTATAACTCTCAATCAATATACTCTTTATAAATTCTCTTGAATCACGTGAATCAGTCACCCTGACTCCTTATAACTCTCAATTAATCTCCAGCTCCTTATGACTCCCAATCAGTGAATCACATGGATCAATAGTGTTGTACGTGGAGTTATCATATCATGCATCTGATATCATTTAGTACTTTATTTAAAATATAATAAAATTATATCAAACTATTTAAAATGATCAAATATATAGCATATCCAAACTTGCACGGTGAAAGCTTATGAAATTAAGAGATAATGTAATTTTTTGACAAATTTAGGAGAAATAAAATTCATAGAAATTAAAATTATTACAAACAGAAGTAAGAGCTTAGTCACTTATAATGAATTGAATAAAATCTATTATAGGAATGGCTGATAATAAACATCCAAAGACTTTTCTTTATCCTCTCTCTTCTTCCTCTCTTTTAATTTCTTCCTGGTCAAGTAATCATGTGAGGGAGTCAGTGGGGTGAGATAAGAATATATATATTATTCATGCCCTAACACCGCAGCACTTGCCAAATTAGCATCAAAGTGCTCAACTTCAAAATTTTCATGTTTTTAAAATAAATTTATTTCAAATACAGAAGCAACGAGGTGGGTAAATGAAACGGCATTCTAGAATTTTCTTAAAATTTTTGAATTTTTAAATATTTTTTTCAACATTTTAAAAGGCATAAATTATTTACTTCTAAAAACATTATTTAAATAAAATCGAGGAGGCACTGTGCTGCCTCAATTGAGGTGACACCAAAAAAAGCTTGAAGGAGGCTTTCATATGCTACCTTACACATGCCCAAGTATATGATTGCCCACATATGAGTGAGGTTAGTAATGATGGTCGGCCACCCGACCAGTTCAGCCACCAAGCCTTGTATAGGCTAGATTTTTACTTGAAAGATCAAATTAAGAGGTTTTTGGGGTTCTCAAAATTATTTTTAACATTAAAACTAAATTTTGAAACTTTCAGAGCCAAATATAGCCTCTACAATCAATTTCGATCAATATCAAGAGATTGGGAGTAAAAGTTTTTAACAATTCTTGTTCTAATTGACGTCCTGACTTCAAGAAAAGTTCAAGCAATTTTTACTAGGCTTATGGTCCCAAGGGTAGGTCCAAGTTGACATCTAGCTAGTGATCGTGCCTTATAATTTGTCTGATATTGAAATTTAACATCAACAACTTTTTAAATTGCTACGACACAAATTTTCAAACTTCGTATGATTCAACATCCAAAAGTAGTGGGAAATTAATATGCCACCAAACATTTATCTTGATTGAGCATGAATCTATACACAAATATGAATAAAAATATTTTCAAATTAAATTTAGGACCATCCAAACTCTTATTTTAGCAAGCTTATAGTTAAATTGAACATCATTAGGAAACTGTCATAACCCAACCTGACCAAGATGGGTCATATTATGTTGAACTATGATAGATTAATCCTGAGATCTAGTTTTGGAATGTTTCAATTCTCTTCCAATATTTATTTTAACTAAACTACATACTATAGAGCTACTAAACATCCAAATACTAAAAATAAACTCATCCACAAGAACTATTTCATTTCATCAAAATATATCTACACTACAGTACATAGCTATATATTGAAGCTACAAAAAAGAATAATAAATTATCTAATACTATACAAAAATCAAAATAAAGAAATACCTATGACCTCATATCTGATCTTGAACTACTAATCGATAGTCTTCTTCCCTTTCCCAGATCTTGAAAAACACAAGTAAATCATAGTGAGCTATAACAACTTAGTAGGACAAACAAACCAATTTTAAATTCTTTTATTAAACATTTTACTAAATATTTAAAATTAATTAAATGTAATCTAATATATTACTATGCTAAGAAATATAATACGAGCATAGTAGCATTGAATTATAAAAAACTAATTTTTAGTAGATGAATAAATTATAATTAATATCATATAGTAGTTTATATTACATTCCCTGGTCCTTGACAGAATCTCAAAGGATTCTAGCCCCTTATGACTCCCTTTTGTGCTTATAGCACCAGAACTTACCCGCAGGCAGTAGAATAAGACTTATAGCAACTATAACATGCCTTATAGGCATCAAAATATTCCCTAACATAAACAAAATCTCAAGGAATTTTGGGTCCTTATGAATCCCAATAGATATTATTTAATCACATATACATATTTTTTATTATATTATAGTAGTTAAAGCATAATTGAGCATGTGTTAGAATTGCACAATTTTCTCTAATGATAGGCAACTGAAAATAATACTAGGCAAAAATACACACTTTTAAAAAGTAACCAAATTACTAGGTATTGTGTAAGATAATATTTTAATACTTTTATCATGTTATAATACTATTTTTTAGAGTCTAGGTAATTTTCTATTTAATAAAAATCACACAAATTCTAAAAGCCCCATTGTAAAATTTCAAGAAAATTCTAAAAGCATTTATATTTTTAATTGAGATAGGTGTAATATTACCTACCTCAATCTAAATAACTTTTGACTGGGCCGATGTTGAAAACATCTCAAAGCACCTAAAAAATCCTCTTCTTCTTCCCTAACTCCTCTTCTTATGGATTTTTCCAATTAGGTTAGAAAAGGTCAATCCAAATGCTTAACCTATAAGTGTCACAACTCTCACCCTAAGAAAAATGTCATCCTCGATATTTCAAAACTAAGAGCTCATATCACAAAAATAAATAAAAATACATTTGTTTCTTCTTAGACTTTTCTAGGTAGCTTCTCTTTCAGCACTACTTTTCGTTGAACTTTAAGCATAGGAATCTATTTGCTTCTTACCTTTCTGTCATCATAGGATAAAATCATGTTTGATTTTTATATTTAGCTCAAATTCGGACATACCTTGATGTCTTTGGCAGATATCTTATTTTTAGAATTAGATATCCATTTTCTCACAAGTGAAATATAAAACACATTATGAACTTCTGATATATGATCTGACAATTGGAACCTTTAGGTAGTTTTTCTAATCCTTTCAACAACTTCCATCGTCTATTATAACTTGGACTCAACTTTTCTTCCTTGTAAAATCTACTAATGCCATTCATCGGCCTGATCTTCACATATACAAAATCTCCTTCCTAAAATTTCATAGCTTGATGTTTTGATTCAAAATACTGTCATTTCCTGTCATGTCTAACATTCAATCTATCTCTGATAAACTGAATCTTTTTAATAGCATCATCAACTAAGGCTGGCCCAATCAGATGTCTCTCACCCACCTCTGTCCAAGATAATGGTGTATGACACTTGCTACCATACATAGCTTCATATGAAGTCATACCTATACTTAATTGAAAATTATTATTGTAAGCAAACTCGATCAAAGGAATGTGGTCTTCTCAACTGCCAATAAAATCTAGAATATAAAGTCTTAGAAAATCCTCCATTACATAAATAGTCCTCTTAGACTATTCGTTTGTCTGTAGATGAAAAGTAATACTAAAATGTAATTTAGTTCCCAAACTTTGCTAAATATTTGTCCACAATTTGGAGGTAAACCTGTTATCACTATCAGAGACTATAACCTTTGGTATTAATGCAATTTAAAGATCTCATACACTTATACCTAAGCCAATATGTCTACAAAATTAGACTATAAGATCCAAATGAAATGGCAGACTTTGTTAGTCAATCAATAATAACCCATATAGCATTATGTCCTTATCTCTACCTAGGGAAACCCATATTGAAATCCATAGTCACCTCTTCTCACTTCCACTTTAGAATGAACAATGACTGTAAAAGACCTCTGAGTAGTTGATGCACTGTCTTCACTAATAGACCAACTTCACACTTTGATACAAAATCTACCACATCCTTCTTCAATCCAGGCCACCAAAACATATCTTTCAAATTATTATACATTTTGCTACTTTATGGGTGAATAATATATACTAAATAGTGAGTCTCATGTAAAATCTCTCACCTCAAATCTCCAAAAATAGGAAGCCAAAGTCTATCCTTATAGAAAATAATACTAAAATCATAAACTTGAAGTTCAGATTTCTTATCAGATATGATTAGACCAATCAACTTCGGATACTCTGTATCTGACTTCTGAGATTCATAAATTAGTTCTTGCAAAGAAGGCTAAATAATTATCTGAACCAATATATTAGAGCCCCAATTAGAAGAAGAAATCACATCCAAATATAATCTCACCATATCTTGAATTAAAGACTTATCAGAAGTATGCTGAAGAAATAAAAGTTTAAAAATTTTTTACTCAAAGTGTCTACCACCACATTAGCCATACCAGGCTGATGCTGAATAGTCAGATCATCGTGTTTAATAAACTTAAGCCATCTCCCTTGCCTCAGGTTGAGATCCTTCTAAGTAAATATGTATTTCAGACACTGATGGTTATTAAAGATATCGCATATATCTCCGTATAAGTAATGCTGCCAAATCTTTAAAGAAAATACAATAACAGCTAACTCTAGATAATGTGTCAGGTAGTTCCTCTCATGTGGTTTCAACTATCTAGAAGGCAATCACTCTACTATGCTACATCAGAACACATCTCAAACCTCTCACTGAAGCATTATTAAATATATGAAATTCTTCTATACTAGAAGGAAGAGCCAAAACTGGAGCAGAAGTCAAATAATCCTTTAATCTTTAAAAATTCGCCTCATACTCAAGTGTCCAGACTAAAGCTAGTGACTTTTGAGTTAGTCTCATTAGAGGTGCAAAAATTTGAGAAATTTCTTCATAAACATCCTATAATATCCAGCTAGACCCAAGAAAATACGTACCTCGAACATAGTAGTAGGCCTCAGCCAATTAGTGATTGCCTGAACTTTTTGGGGATAAATAAAAATACCAGTACTACTCACCACATAATCCAGAAAAGTAATACTCATTAGCTAGAACTCATATTTGGATAATTCTACATATAATTGATGCTGCCTCAAAGTCTCCTAAACAATCTTCAAATTCATGGCATAATCTTCCTTGAAAGTAGAATATACCAAAGTGTCAACTATGAAAACAATCACAAACAAATTTGGATAATCTTTAAATATTATGTTCATCAAATCCATAAAGATAGCTGTCACATTAGATATCCCAAATGGCATAACTAAGAACTCATAGTGTCTTTACCGAGTACTGAAAGTTGTCTTCATCACATCAACCTCTCTCACCTTCACCTGATAATATCCAAATCGCAAATCAATCTTCAAAAATATAGAAGATCCAGCAGGATGATTGAATAGATCATCAATCCATGATAAATGATACTTGTTATTAATAGTGACTTTATTCAACTCCCTATAGTCAAAGCATATATGCATCGCACCATCCTTTTTCTTTATAAATAGAATAAGTGATCCCCACAGAGACACACTAGGTCAAACAAATCTCCTGTAAACTAACTCCTAAAGCTCCTTAGGTGCCATCCTTTACGGAGCTTTATATATCAGAGTCGTATCTAAAAATACATCAATACAAAAATTTATATCTCTTTCAGGAGGCATGTTGACGAACTCCTCAGGAAATATATCTAAACTTTTTTGTATTATTGAGACACCAGAAAAAGAAATAGAATTTATACTCCCATTCCAGACTGATGCTAAAAATACCATGAAACTCTTCTTCCACAATCTATCTACTTCCACGATAGAAATCAAACAAGACAAAGCACCTCTAGCTCCCTGAAATACATAACTTTCACTGCCCAAAAAAAGTAACTCTCTTCTTTAAGCAATCAATCTGACTCTCGTACTGACTCTACCAATCCATACCTAAAATAAAATCATATAAAAAAATGTGTAATAACATCAAACTAGACTTTACACTTCTAATTAGAAATCTCAATATCACAAAAATAAAATCTACTTGCTATTATACCATCTCCAGTCAGTAAAGTAACATAAAGAGAAACAGATAGTAGAATTAAAGTGTAGTAAATTGAAGAAATGCTTGAAAATAAATGAATGATTAGCTCCAATATTGAATAAAATATGATATGGATGCACCGAAATATAAATTATACCTATCACAATATCTGGAGTACTACGAGCCTCCTGCTATTGTATACTTATGGTTGAACTTAAATTGGAGTAATAGTATTATCAAACTCTCTCTAACAACTACACGATGTCTTATCTATCACAGAACCATATCCACTACCTCAACTAATATAACTCTGAATAAATGTATAAAGAGAAACTATCCTTACTCTCCTTGTCGGTCCAATAAAACTCTCATATATGGGCTCAAATCATTAGTCAAACCATACCTGTGGATACTTAGCCATCTTGTGTCCCACCTGACCATATTTAAAACACTAGATAGCCACTCTATGACACTGATTGAAGTGACATCTAAGACCACTTTGGTACATAGGTACCCCACTAATAGAACTAAAAATTAGCTACAGTGCTACTATTAGAGACTATTATATATACTAAATATCCACCTCTCCTAAAATCTCTAAGTACAAATCTATTATTTTTCCTAAGAAAGAAATAACCAGAAGCCTCACCACTGAATCTTTTCTTACTAGCATTCTACCACTATTGGGTAGCCATCAGATCATTCTCTATTAGATGATCTCTCTCCATAAGCTTAGAAAAATTAAAAATGTGAAAGAGTGCTAACTAGATGAAGAGCATATCTAGCCAAAATAGTGAGCTCTGCTTCGTACTATATAATTATCTTGCTCCCTTGAAGCAGCCTCAGAAAATTCTCCTATATCTACTATTGTATAGAAGATAATACAAACCAAGCTCAAAATAAATCAGAAAACTCTTCCTAGATAATCAGAGAATTTAGTCTCCCTTAAAATTTCTCCTCCTACTAGCCCATCCATCAATGCTCTGCCTCATTATCTAATAAAAATACTACTAATGGTACTTGCCTTTTCAGGAGGACACTATATACCATCAAATATCTTCTCTAGTCTTCTCAACCATCTCTCTGCTACTTTGGGCTCAACAGTATTCTCAAACCTCGCAGGCATCAATCGTAAAAACATCGATAGATGTCTCTCTACATAATCAGATCTCATAGCAAGAACCCTGTTATGTGTATCACCCATCTTCTAGGCTATCAGAGTTGTAAACTACAAAACTATATCTAAACTAACTATTATAGCCACACTATATTCAGGAGCTACCTAACTAGCAATCTACCCATCCATCATATTTGGGTCTGGCAGATCTAAAGTCACATAGAATATGAAACTGAATATACATGCATATGAAACAAAAATAATGAACACCCATACAAACTTTAAATTATCCCACTAGACTTATAGATCAATACCTATAGCTCTATTTTATAATCCAATTCCAAAACTTTTACTCTAATACCATTTGTAACAACACAAAACTCTAAACTATCAAGATATTATTTGCATTGGTCTAAGAGCCTCACATTTTGTCCTGTTAGTGTAATAACCCATATTTAACCCACGTAAATAAATTTTTTTGGAGTTATTATAACTCCAAATTATAAATTGTCATTGCCATAGTGTTATTTTTATAGTATTTTACTTGTACGAACTTTTTTCATAATTTTTAGGAATGAATATAGATGTGTATAATAATGTTTTGAATTATAGAAACAATTTTTATTATTTTTAACTTATAAATATTAAACTGTATTTTGGTGGACTCATTTGAGCCACAGTTGACTGACGATCAAAATAATAAAAATGCCCCTAAAGGTCAATTTTGGAGTTTTCTCTATACTCCGACATAATCTTTTTAAATCAAACCTTGAAAACCCTTTTAATGCATTCTAATCATTTTTAGGAGAGCATAGGACTCAAATCCAGACCCTGGTTAAACCTGGTTGACCAGGTTAACTCAAATAACCAAAATACCGCTTAAGGGTATGAACAGTCATTTTAAATCAAATGATATTATATTTGGATGGAACCACTTCTATTCAACTCCAAATGTCAAAACAAACTTGTTGAATCCAATCATAGTCCCTAGGTTAACCTGGTTGTAGCAAGTCAACTAGGGTTGACCCAAATGCCCTTTAAGGGTAAAATAGGTCATTTATACCCAAATGACCTTCCCAAATCTTGGGATCACCTCCAACAGACGTAAAATATCAAACTAGGTAGACCAAATAACCCTTTAAGGATTAAATGGGTCAAATCAACCCATGTGACCAAATCAAATCATTTGAACCCTCAAATTCATTTTAAAACATATCCCAATCATGGTTCAAACATTTTCAAGTTTACTTTGGATCAAACCCTAGCTAGTTGACCAAGTCAACATAATAAGAATTGGGTCAAACTTCCTTTCATACACATATATACATTCAAATCTTTTCAAATCTTAAATCTTCAATTTTTAAATCACATTTAAATTAAGCAAATCAGCTCAAAAAACTTTCCCCTATGCCACATAAGCTTTTTGACTAGTTTGACTAGTCAAAGTATTCAAAAACGATCAAAGTCCAAGCTTAGGTGGCTTTGCCACCTTGGAAAGTCAAAATACCCTAATAACTCCATATGTACATGCATTTGGTAGCTGGGAGGGTTAGTTGGAAGTAGCTTGAAGTCTCTCTCTCTCTCTCTCTCTCTCTCTCTCTCTAATCTAAGCTAAATAATCATTAAGAGGAATGGAATTACCTCACTCTTCACTCAAAGCTTTGGCTCCACTCTCAATCATCCAAAACCTTCAATCCCAGCATCCTTAAGCTCATGTTAAGGATAACTTAGCATCCCCATCTATAAATAAGCCTTCTTCAGCCATTGGAAAGGTTATTGTAAGCTTAAGGATCCAAATTTGAGAAGAGAGAGAGAGAGGAGAGAGAAAGGATATTTATGTAGCAGAAGTAAATCTAGACATCAAACATTCTTGGACCCTTGAAGAAAGTTGTAGATAATTCAATGACATTTCCAATAAGCCCAATATCATCCGAATCCATCCACAGGATTGTAAGATATCCTAACTTTTCTATAAAACTTCAATTTAAAATTATAGACAATCTACAACACATGAAGCCTCCAAACTTCAAGTGTTGGAATATTAGCCTGCCATGAGTCTATGCTTCAAATTTCATCAAATTTGGACAAGTATTTTGAAAGTTATGGCTAATTGAAGTTTCCGTTCAATTTTAAACTATGCGATCGGACGACTCAGGGAGCACCGGACAGCATGTTTTGTCTGACGATCCAAACAGCAGATCTAGTCCTAAACCACAGGTGATGATGTGGCACACTATGTTCCTGTTACATGTCCCTCTGTTTAATTTCAGTCGAATTGAATTAAAAATTTAAATTTAGTAGCTAGAACTAAAAGTTCGTTAGGGATGTTAAGCCCTTATGAACTAGCCCGAGGCTAACCAAGTGGGGGAGTGAATTGGTAGTTTTAAAAATTCTTAAGTAAAAATAATTTTGAAAACCTTTTTGATTATTTTAAAAATAATTACAATTATATGTTGATATGGAGATGTTCAATCAAACAAAATAATAACTTTAACCACACGATCATCCACAGGAAAGTAAAGTACATAAATTAAAAAGTAGAAGAGTAAAAGAAAGAGCACACCAAATTTTATAGTAGTTCGGTCAACTTGACCTACATCCACTCCCTAGATCCTCCCATCTAGATATTGCACTAAAACTTAGTGACTCTCCTTCTGCTCCCACAGCAGGGTGGAGAAGCCTTTACAAAAACTCCTTTTCACCAACCCTAGTGAGGTATAGAACCCAAACTCCTTTTGCTTCCTCCTGAAGTAAGCAGAGAACCCAAACCCCTTTTACTTCCTTTTGAAGTAGGAAGAGAACCTTACCTCCTTTTGCTTCTTTTTGAAGCAGGCAGAGAACCTCGATCTTCTTGCTAATGATCCTTTTCATAAAGCCACCAAGCAATAAGGGACGGCGACAAGAGAAGAAGACTTGAATCCTTACTTGGAGAAACCTTTGTGAACATCTCACAAACTTCCCCTTACAAGATTCTCTCTCTCTCTCCCAAGCTCTCCCTTTCCCTCTCTAGACTCTCTCAGGTGAGGGTATCAACAAAAAGTCTTTGCATTAAGAAACAAAAAGCTTAAATAGAAGGGCTCAAAAATTGCCCTAAATTTCAACTTTCCATCAAAGATCGTCCAGGACTATCCTACGATTGTCCTATACGATCAGTGTAAATTAGTCCATTTTGGCCTGGATGATCTGGTTCTTCTGGATAATTAGAAGACAACTTATTCTGATCATCTGGGATGATCCTAACGATTGTGCTGGCCAATTAGTTCTAAATTAGGAATATCATCCAACACATAATTCGAGACATCCAGGAGAAAAGTCTGGATGATATGTAAAAAATGACTTGATTGTCCATGACGATATATCTATCATCCTATATGATTAGTTCAAAAATAACCAATATCATCTAGTACATCGGTAGGGTCATCAAGGATAACTATACTGAATTATTTTAATATAACTAACCATCCATGAAGATAAGTCTATCGTCCTGTATGATTAATACAAATACGGCCATATTGTCTAGCACATCAGTCGGGTCATCCAGGAAAGTTATATTAGACGATGAGGATTTATAACTGATCATCCTGGACGATCTTGCAATCGTTCAGGAGGATGTGATGGATCAATCAATCCTTAATTACTTTTCTTGATCACTTGACTAATTTAGGCATGATTATAATGAATCTTCTAGGATGATATGTGTATCATCCTATATGATTAGACTGAAGTCCTAAAAATAAAAACCTTTCTAAATAAGTCTGGAGGCTGAGAAGTTTTGATTTGAGCATATCATCCTGGACATAGGGGATCCAGGATAATCTGCTTAATCAGACCAACTTAACATGGCTGCCCTAATTATGGTTCCTATCTTCAATGGATCATCCAGGATGATATTACTATCGTCTAGGATGATATGATTAAAATATAACAGGAACTCTAACTCACTAAATTTCTCCTCTTGAGTGTGTGTGTGTGTATAAGGTTACTTAGCTTAGGGATCCATTACATTACATTTGACTCAAGAAAGGAAAAAAAATACATTTAAACACATACACACTTGATCTTGAGCTAGCTTGAATTGCACTTGATCTTGTGGACCTGAAAGGTTAGGCAATCAAACAGAAATAGAAATATTTATTATCATCAAAATTATAATCCCTCAGTCCATATTTGCAACAATCTCCCCCTTTTTGATGATGGAAAATATTTACTGGGTAGTTTCAAATTAAGCAGATTAAATAGATTAACACATATGCCAAAGAAAATACAATTAAACATAAGAAATTCAAATTTCACTAAAACATACACGAAACATTACAACACTGACACTACTCCCCCTTTTGACATTTGAAAAGGAGGAAACAGAAAAATAAATAGAAATCACATAGAATAACATAGAATAAAATGGCAGAACAAAAATATCTCAGAAAAACAAATAGGAAAATCAACCAAGCTAAAAGTAGGAGGGACCCTGATCAGGTGGAGGAGGAGGTGGTGGTGGTTAAAAAAGGCTGTGGATGGTGGAAAACTGCTCTCCAAATCATGCCGTATCCTGATCATGCTGCTGCTGTTGGGTGACATATGCATTGAATCGATCAATATCTTCTGCATGCTGCTGCTCCTGTGCAACCACGTAGGTGTCAAAGTAGGCCTCCCGCTGGTCAAATCTGTCCACCAGTTGATCCAACAGTGACTACAGGCAGAGAGGAGCAGGTGTAGGAATAGCTTCCTCCTCAGTCTCTGTAGCCTCCGTAGGCTCCAGATGGAGATGAGTGCTTTGAATGACATGGAAGGAGCTGTTTATGTAGAAGGAGGGTGGATAATTTGGATGGATAGGATACTAAATATTATACTTGGTTTCAAGGACATGAGCAATGATGTGCCCTAGGGCCAAGTTTGGTTTCCTTCAATATCGAGGATCCCTAATGCTAGTCAAGTGCTCAATGAAAATGAAAAAGAAAATCGGTAGCATTGAATTTATTATGAGTCATGATATAGTAAGTGGTGATGGAAAGTAAGGGAGTAATGTGAATCTGGTCACCAACCTTGGGAATTATGAAAGTTGTGAGGATATGCTGGATGGTCCTAGCATCTTTAACCAATGAGCTAGAAACACCATCATGGTAGGAGACATTACTGTTCCTTCGAACCTGATTAAGTAGACTCTAGTTGAAATCAGGATCTAAGGCAATGAGATGAAGCTTTTCTCTAGTGGTAGAAAGTTGAAGGAGTTTATGACAGTCCTGATAGGTGATCTCTACAGGTTGTTTGGTGACATAGGATTAGAGTGAAGTATAGGTAGAGTTGATGCAGAGACTGGTGAAGAATTCATATAAGAGTTTAGGATGAAAGGGAACTGCCAGGGTCAGAATGAAGGTGAAAGTAATGTGGGAAAACAGATCTAGTACCGGGTATGTAAGGGTGTGAGGATTGACAAATTTAGAGAAAGTGATGCCAATAGTCTTATACCTGAGGTAGGTAGCCTGATCTGCTGCATCAGTGAAGAGAGGATCCATAGTTCCCCTTGAGGAGCTTCTAGTGAGCATCCTGGAGCCTTTACCACTGGTCATTAGAAAACTTGACTGAAAGGAAGAAGGATATGAAGGAAGGAAGGAGATTGGAGTGAGGAAAACCTTAAACTTGGGTTGAATTTAAAGATTTGCAAATATCATTGAAGATAATCATGATATCGTCCTAGACGATTTATAACAATAATGTCGGCCTGGCCTAATAGTCAAAAAGGCGGTCAGATTATGCAGGATGATAAAAATCATCCAGGATGATTAGACACAAATGATCATCCCGAGGAGTCAAGCTGGATGAGTTTTGATGAAAAGTATCATCTAGGATAATTAGGTGGATCATCCAAGATGATATATAATTAATGAATCAGACGGGCCGAATTCAAGTCATCCAGCTGTTGTCACGTGGATTGTTCAGAAAGATGAGGTGTATCATCCAGGATGATCACCAATAATTAGTTCAGATCAACTGTTGGTTCATGATGGGGATGAGTTGATTATATCATCCAGGATGATGTGAGGATCATCTAAGACGATGTGAACAAAAAATTAAAAAAAATGAAGGATGGAGAGGAATGATCAGGGGATCCAAAAGCCACAAAAAAATTAAGGCAAACAAAGAAAAGCCAAAAGAAATAAAACACAAAAACAACCACAAAAAACAATTTTTTTTAATCGATCAGCTCTAGTAAATCAGAATTTTTCTTTAATTTTCAATTCAAAAGCCAATAAGAAGAAATCAATAGGATAAAATCTAAATAAGTTGGAAAATTGATTTATGTAACTCCTACCTCGGATAACTTACAGGTTCAAATTCCTTTGAAACAAAAATCTAATTCAAAAGAGAAGAAGTTAAATAAGAAACATAATCTTTTCATACTTCGTTCTAGAAAAATATCTGATAAAATAGTATTACAAATTAGAGAATCAGAAATCATGATTTTTACTCTCAAGTGTTTGAATATATTAAGTGGTACATGAGTTCTTGATTTTTTAAAGATTTGAAAGAGGAGGAAGCAGATTTCTTTGCGGAGTCATTTTCTGCCCCTTTTTTTCAATTATTTGGCGCACTTTGCGCATCTTTTAATTTTTTGATACACTTTGTGTATCTTTTCAATTTTATTGGTGAACATTACGCATCTTTTCAGTGTTGGGCTCATTTTGTGTCTCTTTTTTTGGTTGATTGGCGCACTTTGCTCATCTTTTGCAAGCTTTCTTTCTTTTAAAATCTCTAAAAGACTCTCTGTTGTGAGATTATCTTTAGATATAAGAGAAGAAGAGAAGACTCACTCTCTTAGATAAGGAACATTAATCCACAAAATAGAATCATTCTCATATGATAAATGCAACCACTTGATTAAGAAAACACGAAAGTGATTCAATGATTTGGAACACTACTCATATGAGATAGATTATTACAGGAAGATAAAAAGATCTCTATTTCAAAGTCCAACTTTTTAATTTTGAAAATGATTTCTATTCAAAAAGAAAAATACACCATTAAAGGAGTTATAGGAAGATAAAATAATCATCAATTTTTCATTCCTTTAACTATTTTAGAAACGTCAACCACTGCTTATAAGCTTCTAAATAAAAATAAGGCAAAACTCTAATTTAGAAATCAGGTTTGTTAGCACTAGTGAGCAGTGATATGATTCTGAAGAAAATAAATAGTAAATTAAAAATAAAGGGAAAGCACATAAAAAGAAATAACCAAATTAGGTAAATAATAACAACAAAAGAAAATCAGCAGAGAATAAAAATAAAAAAGAAATAGATAATAAAATTAAAAAAAAATAAAACAAAAATGGAAAACTAAAAATTCAGAATTCAGTAATCATCAAATTCATGCATTTATGTCAATCACACCCAATCGGATTCTTAAGATATTGAATGTGTCAAAGGCCAGTGGTTTAGTAAAGATGTCATCCAGTTGGTTTTCAATTGCTACATGCTATAACTCAATATCTCCATTGGTAACATAGTCCCTAATAAAGTGATGCCTTATATAAATGTGTTTGATTCTTGAGTGTTGGATAGGATTTTTAGAGATGCAGATGGCACTAGTGTTATCATATAGAACTGAAATTGTGCCAACAGGTAATTCTAAATCCAAGATTTGTTGCTTCAACCAAAGAACGTGGGCCACACAACTTTCTAAGGCAATGTACTCGGCTTCAGCAGTGGAAAGTGTAATAGAGTTTTATTTTCTAATAGACCATGAGACTAAAGACTATCCTATAAATTAGTAAGTTCCAAAAGTGCACTTTTTATGCACCCCACACCCAGCAAAATCAGAATCTGAATATCTAATAATTTCAAAAGAAGTGTTGTGTCTAGGATACCAGATTCCTAAGTTTGGGGTCCCTAATAGACATCTAAGGATTCTCTTAACTGTAGTCAGATGGGATTCTTTAGGATCAGCTTGAAATCTAGCACGAAGACAAACACTAAATATTATGTCAGGTCGGTTAGAAGTCAAGTAAAGCAGTGATCTAATTATTTCTCTGTAGTTCTTTTGATGAATAGATTTTCTATTTAAATTCTTATCTAACTAGACACTATAGCTCATGGGAGTGTTTATTGGCTTGGCTTTATTCATATTTTATTAAGATGTCCTTAGTGTATTTTGATTGATTAATAAAAGTTCCATCATCCATTTACCTTATGCTAAACCCCAAAAGTTAGGATAATTCTCCATCACACTCATCTCAAACTCTTTACTCATTATTTTAGAAAAATCTTCACATAAATTTTTATCAGAAGATCTAAAAAGTATATCATCAACATAGATCTAGACAATTAGTAAATCATCTCCTACTTTCCTTAGAAAAAGGGTGGTGTCTACGCTCCCCTTAACAAACTTCCTTTCCAGTAGGAATGTGTTAAGCTTCTCATACCAAGCTCTAGGTGCCTGTTTTAATCCATATAAGGCCTTTTTTAATTTGTAAACATGATTTGAAAATTGGGAACTCTCAAAACCTGGGGGTTGCTCTATAAATACATCTTCTATTATTACCCTATTTAAAAAGGTACTCTTAATATCCATTTGAAAGAGCTTAAATCTCTTATAACAGGCAAAGGCTAGTAGCACTCTAATGGCTTCCAATCTAGCTACAGGGGAAAAGGTCTCCTCAAAATTAATCCCTTCTATTTGGTTGTACCCCTTAGTCACCAATCTTGCCTTATTCCTAACCACCATACCAGAATCATTCATTTTATTCTTAAAGACCCATTTAGTTTCTACTACACTTTGATCCTTAGGTATTTTTACATACTCCCTGACATCATTCCTAACAAATTGGTTAAGTTCTTCTTACAAAGCTAAGATCCAAAATTCATTAGAAAGGGCTTGATTAATGCTGTTGGGTTCAATCATTGAGATAAAGGCAGAGTGATTTACTTCCTTTCTAAGTCCATGCCTAGTTCTAACACCTTTAGAAGGGTCTTCTAAGATCAGTTCTTTAGGATGACTCAAAGAATATCTCCATTCTCTAGGCAAAATATTTTGTGGTTCTACCCTTTCCTCCAGATTTGTAATTTCTACACCTTGGGTAATCCCACCTACTCCATCAGGGTTTTGAGGCTCCACCCTTTTCTCCAGATTTATAATTTCTACTGCATGGGTAATCTCTCCTATTTCATCTTCTTTCTTAGCTCTAGACTCCTTAGAATTAGATTCAACAAACACTACATGAGTAGTCTCCTCCACCATCAATGTCCTCCTATTAAACACTCTGAAAGATTTCCCTACACTTGAATATCCTAAGAACACTCCTTCATCAAATTTTGAGTTAAATTTTCCTAAGGATAATTTTCCATTCTTAAGAATGAAGACCTTACAGCTAAAGATATGGAGGTGAGAAAGGTTTGGTGTTCTACCCTTAATGATCTTATAGGGTATCTTATTCAGTTTGGATCTAACATTCACCCTATTCAACACATAATAGGCTATATTCAGTGCTTCTGCCCAAAAGTAATTTCGAAGTGAATACTCAACAAGCATGGCTCTAGTGGCTTCCACTAAGGTCCTATTCTTTCTTTCAGCTACCTTGTTCTGCTGAGGGATCTTAGGAGCCAAAAAGTTATGGCTAATCCCTTGCTCCTTATAGAAGGTTCCAAATCTCACATTTTCAAACTCTCTACCATGATCACTATAGATGGTCAAGATCTCACAACCTAGCTTCTTCTGAATCCGAGTGGAGAAAGATTTAAATTCATCAAATGACTCAGTTTTATGAGACAGAAATTTAATTCAAGTGAACCCCGAGTAGTCATCGATAATCACAAATCCATAGACTTTTCCCCTTAAGCTGGCAGTGCTAATAGGTCTAAATAAATCCATGTGAAAAACTTCTAAAGGTCTAGAGGTGTTGATGTCCTTAATGGAGTGGAAAGAGGATTGGACTTGTTTCCATAGTTGATAGGCATCATACAGGTGGTCCTTAGTGAACTTAAGCTTGGGGACACCTCTACTTTAAGTTCTTTTTGGGTCACTCTTCTAAGAGTTTTTATGCTGGTATGACATAACCTCCTATGTCACAACCAAGACTCATCAGCAGCAATTTTTAAGCAGAATGAAGCAGTACACTCAATGTTATTTAAATTAAGCATGTAGATATTGTTGATCCTCTTTCCCTATAAAATAGTGTTATTATTTAAGCTGATAATGCAAGTATTTGCCAGAAACTTTATGCTGAACCCTTTGTCACAGAGTTGACTGATGCTGAGCATATTATACTTAATCCATCTACTAGCAAAATATTTTCAATTAAAAGGTTCTTGAAGTTTTCAATTATACCTACGCCCACCACTTTCTTGGTGGTGTTATCTCCAAGAGTGACCTTGCCTCCAGCCCTGGCCTCCAGCAAAATGAATTGACTTGTATCTCCAGCCTTACGCCTTGAACATCCACTATCCAGGTACTACATGCTCTCATGAGGTCTTGTGTGAGAGCACCGCTACAAAATCATCAAATTTATGATTTAGGAACCTAAATAAGTTTGGGTTCCTTCTTATGGAAAGAATAATACAATGCATGTGTGTTATATTATGAATCATGCAATTTGGGCCTCCAAACCTAATGTGTACTATAATGAATAGTGCAAGTGTGGGAGATATGTCCTAACGTGCCACAAGTGAAACATCTAATTCCAAGAAAAGGGTTAAATAATCTACATGGGTGATAGTGCCTCTTTCTAGGTTTGGATGATGCATGCTTTGATGATTGTGTATAAAATTCTTCAAGTGATGGAGGTTGTTTATTTTTCAGCATCAAAAAATTTATTTGAGCTATTAAGAATTAAATTTTTCACTCTCAATACATGCTCCGTCCTTTTTACATCAAATGCATGAGTTTCTAATTACTTGAATGTAATTTCTAATTCAACATATGATGCTTTTAATGAATTATGCTCAATAATTAAATCAGAATACTTTTTATTTAACTCATTAAATTCATCAAGTAATGACATGTGAGTGCTATCATGTATAGAATGATCTTTAAGCAAAACTTCATGCACTTTTTGTAGGTTCAAGAATTCCAATTTCAGACTAGCATGCAATTTCTTAAGTTTCCTATACGATGAATAAATTTTCTCAGAAACATCAAGTAATTGATCGTAGGTTAGTTCACATATCTCTTCTTGGCCAGAATGACCAAGATGTTCATTCTCCATCAAACATAAGTTTGTAGTCTCCTCTTTAGCTTCAGTCTTAGAGGAGCTAAATGTAGAATCTGCGTAGAAAGCCTTTTAAATTTATTTCTTATCCGTCCTGAACTTGGGCTTCTCCTCACCCTTCTCCTTGCTTGGGTGAGCTTTAAGTGTAAGATAATTAGCTTTTATATGTCCTGGCTTCCTGCATTCAAAGCAAACCATATCAAAAGAACCTTTAGAATTTTTGATATTCTTATCTTTATTCTATTTCTAATGGTGCTTTTGTCTCCTTTAGAAATCTTTTGAATTACTTAGCGATTAAGGCAACATCATCACTTTCAGACCCAGAAGAATCAGTCTCCGTATCATTAGCCTTCAGTACCATAATTTTCTCCTTCTTTTTCTCACTTACATCGAGTTATCTTTGGTTCACTCCTTGCTCATAAGTAATGAGTGATCCAAGTACGCTATCAATAGAATAAGTGTGCAAATCCTTAGATTCAGGGATCGTAGTTATCTTAGCATCATAGGAAGAAGGAAAACATCTCAAAATTTTATTAACTTTCTCATAGTTAGTGAGTTCTCTTCCTAAGGCATGCAGGGAGGTGACAATTTGTGTAAACCTAGTGTACATTTTAGATATTCACTCACTAGATTTATTGCAAAAGAGTTCGTAGTCATGAAGTAGGATATTCAACCTAGATTGCTTAGCTTTAGTTATGCCTTCATAAGTGATACATAATTTATTCTAGATTTTTTTACCAGTTGTATAGGTTGACACACACATGTAATCTTCAGATTTTAGTGCACAAAAAAAATAATTTAAACATTTTACATTAAGTTACCCTGAGTCCCTATCACCATGAGTCCACTCAGTAAAAGGAAGTTTAGTTTTAATACCATTAACAAGTTTGGAAGGTACATCATAACCGTCTTTAACAAGCATCCACATGCGATAATCGATTGATTATAAAAAGATGGACATGTAAGTTTTCCAGAAATCAAAAGGTATGTTATCAAATAAGGGTGGTCAAGTAATGGAATACCCTTCTACCGTGTTACGATTACTAAAGTTAGCCATGGATCAAAATTCAAAAGTTTTCTAAAACCTAATTTTTGAATCCCACTTTGATAGAACTTGAAAGTTTGTTAGGGATGTTAAGCCCTTATGAACAAGCCCGAGGCTAACCAAGAGGGGGCGTGAATTAGTAGTTTTAAAAATTCTTAAGCAAAAATGATTTTAAAAACCTTTTTGAATCTTTTTAAAATAATTATAATTGCATGTTAATATGGAGATGTTCAATCAAACAAAATAATAACATCCTTACCACAGAGCCACCAAGGAATAAGGGATGAAAACTGGAGAAGACGACTCGAATCCTTGCTTAGAGCAACCTTTGTGAACACCTCATAAACTCCCCCTCACAAGATTCTCTCTCTCACACACAAGCTCTCCCTCTCCATCTTAAGACTCTCTCATGTGAGGATAGCAGCAAAAAGTCTTTGCATTAAGAAACAAAAAAGCTTAAATAGAAGGGCTAAAAAAATTACCCTAAATTTTAACTTGCCATCAAAGATCATCTAGGATGATCCTGCGATCATCATGTACGATCAGTGTAAATCAGCCCCTTTTGACCTGGATGATCTGGTTCTTCTGGACATCCTGGCCGATTAGTTCTAAATCAGGAATATCATCCAGTACATAGTTCAGGATGTCCAGGAGAAAAGTCTGAACAATCTGTAGAGAATGACTTGATCGTCCAGGATGATATGTCTATCATCCTGTATTATTAGTTCAAAAATGACCAATATCATCCAGCACATCGGTCGGGTCTTCCAGGACAACTATGTTGGATGATTTCAACTATCATCCTATACGATTATTACAAATACGACCATATCATCTAGCACATCAGACGGGTCATCCAGGAATGTTATATTAGACGATGAGGATTTATAACTGATCGTTCCGGATGATCTTACGATCATCTAGGATGATGTGATCAATCAATCAGTCCTTAATTATTTTTTTTAATCACTTGACTAATTGAGGTATGATTGTAATGAATTATCCAAGATGATACGTGTATCATCCTGTACGATTAGATATAAGTCCTAAAAATAAAAACCTACCTAAATAAGTCTGGCGATTGATAAGTTTTGATTTGAGCATATCGTCTTGGATGATAGGGTATCATTCAAGATGATCTGCTTAATTAGACTGACTTAATATAGTTGCCCTAATTAGAGTTCTTATCTTCAATAGATCTTCCAGCACAATATGATCAAAATAGAACAGGAACTCTAACTCACTAAAATTCTCCCCCTGAGTGTGTGTGTGCAAGGTTACTTAGCTTAGGAATCCATTACATTACATTTGACTCAAGAAAGAGAAAAAAATTACATTTGAACACAGACACACATGATCTTGAGCTGGCTTGAATTGCACTTGATCTTGTGGACCTAAAAGGTTAGGCAATCAAACAGAAATAGAAATGTTTGTTATCATCTAAATTATAATTCTTGAGTCCAGATTTACAACAAGAACTTCCAAAATTCACAGATAATTCATTTTTTCAACAAAATTAGTGTTTTTGGGCTTGTTCGAAAAGAATTTTTATGTACTATTTATTAAAATTAAAATCAAACTGTTTTGACCCATGGATTAGGAGATATTTTATTTTTTTTTAAAATCACTTTTTTTTCTAGTAATTAGGGATCAAATTGATCTCAATTTTTGGTGAAATGTTTTTGGGTATCTTAGGCATGTACTATAAATTTATCAGGGTGAGATACCCACTGAATTGCTATGATAAGAATTTTCAAAATAATAAGTTCATTTTAAACCAAAAATTTTAAAAATTCATAACTCTTTAAATTGTTAAAACTAGGTTATCTAATTGATGTGGTGTGTTTGCATATGTCCCAAGGTTAGGTGACCAAAATTTCAAACCCATTTGAATATTAGAGACATCTAAGAAAGTAATTAAGGAGAAGGTCTAGCTAACTTAGAAAACTTATAGGAAATTATACATACACTTAATAGGGGTGAAACCTTAGAACATTAAACTTAGTGATATTTTATACCTTAGGTCCAAATTTCACTGAATTTGGAGGTCATTAGATCAAAAAATTAGGGTAATCAAAATTCAGCCATTTTTAAGACCTATAAAATTCAAAAAAAAAAAAATTAAATCTAAAAATTACATATAATATTACAAATTGATCAAAATTTAATCTTGTATTTAGAAAAAATAAAAGCCCCATACTAGACATGTATTTTAACTTTAATTTAAGTTTTAGTGAAAACTTATGATTAATAATATAAAATAAATTAAAAAAATTAAAAATACCTAATAAATTCTAAATACTTGAAAACACTTCCATTGGTCATCTCTGTCCTTTGGGAGCGATTCTATGTAGTTTAGAATAAGTTTGGATCAAAAAAATCAAAACCTCCATAATTAAGAAATTTAAAAAATCCATTAATTAACCAAATTTTAAAAAATCATAATTAATTCAAATTAAATCAAAAAATCTTTAAATAATATATCAAATTAACCAGAATTCAATCCTAAAAAAAAATTAAGATCACTTCAATTTGACTTTAATTTTGTGGATAATTAAATTTTAAGTAAAATATAATATTTAATTAATTTAATTAATTAAAAAAAATTAAAAATTTTGTAAAACTCCAAAGCACTTGAGAATTTCTCCTTAGGTCATTCTTGACCTTTGGAGTTGATTTCAAGGAGTTGGGAGTTCATTTTGGAGCAAAATCATAAAAACGCCCTTAATTAAATAAATTAAATAATTCAAAAAATGCAAAAACTTTAAAAAATCATAACTAATTGTAAAAAACTTCAAATTGAGCAAACTCAAAGGTATAGTACTCCATGCAAGGTATAATATTTATTAAAAATATCAGATCATCAAAAATCCCTTAAAATAAAAAAAATTTAACTTTTTGGTTAACTTTAGTTCAAATTTTAATTGAAACTTTAAAAAATCATAACTTTTCATAAAAACTAAACCTAGCAAACTCAAAGTCTAATTACTCATTGAAAGATCTAATATTTAACAAAAATATCAAAACTTCATAAATCTCTTTGAATATAAAAGTTTGTTTTGACCCCTTAATTAATATATTAAAATAATCTAGAAATTTCCAAAATTTGATAATGAATTTAAATTTCAAAAAATGTTAAGTCAATATTAAAATTACCCAACAAATCCTTTAATACACGATAACCACTCCATAGATGAGGTTTTTAGGATGGACTACTCCGGACTGTGGGGCTACGTGTCATAAGGAGGCTTTGTTCCTGGAGCCTAGTGGCACAACGTTACGAATAGATTCAATGGAATGTTAAAACTTAAAATTAATTGATTATTAATAATTTAACTAAATTAAAATTTTTAATTTAACTACATCAATCAGGTTTTAAGGATAGTCTACTCCAGGCTGCAGGGCTACGTGTCTTAAGGAGGTTTTATTCCTCGAGCATGGTGGCATAACGCCACGAACCGGTTGATGAAAAATCTAAATTAATCTAATCCTTAAAATCACCTACCAATCTAATTAATTAAATTATATTAATCTTTGAATTTATAACTAATTAAATTTATTTAATCAATTAACCTTAAAAATGTATCTTAAAATAAACCTTAATATATTAATATTTAAACTTTAATCAAATTTACCCTTTTATCTTTAACAAATGCAAACATTAGATAACTATAACTAATTACCCAATATAAGACACATCTAAACCATACAACCTTCTACATACACTTAGATGGTATGCTTGGGCACCACTTCTAGATCTAGGCTAGGCCGGTGTTTACGTTTCTAATGTATGACAGGTTTTTCGAGTTTTCACTCCATGTTAATTATTATAATTAGATGATTTCTATGATTGTTTATTTAATTTCTACACTCTATGAGATGATTGATTGTGAATTAGATTTACCCTTAGGTTAGGGTGATTTAAATACTGATATAATCTTATGCAGGTTGCTATACTCATACAGGGCATTAAATTTAAAGAGGGCAAAGTTAAATTTAAATTAAACAAATTTCTGAAGGTGCTCCATAATACTAAGTCCCCCTTTAAAAATTAAAAGAGCATAGCCAAGTGTGACTGATTTGAGCATTTTAAATTTTATTATATTAACTCCATGGGTTATTTTAATTACAACTACTTAGGATAACCCTGTAGGTGGTCTGAGTCTAGAATTTAATATTTTATTTAAATGTAATTTGATTTAAATTGAGTTATAAATTGAGATGGGATATTTATATTCAACTTGGATTCCAAAGAGGAGAAGGCATCCCTAAGGGGAGAGTCTTCCTACATTTGGAAGATCAATATTAGGATAACTTCCAAGTATCCAAAGAGAAAGGATAACACCCCTTTCGAGGGGAAGTTTCTAGTCATTTAGACATCTAGACACAAATAATCCAAGAAGTTCATAAAAGGATGAAGAAGTGGAGATCGAGAAGAATCCCATTCTCAAATTCATTTGAGTCTTAGGAATAGAATATGGGTTGTTGTTAGTGGTACCCGGCCACTTTATTTTTTGCAAACCCTAGGTTATAATATTAAGTGGCACTTACCACATGGAATTTTAATTTGAATATTAATTGATTTGATTAATAATTGATGTGTTGGTTTGTGATATAGGATTACATATTTTTTGTATTTTTTTTGGTGATCTTGCATGTCAATTTTGATTTTGCCTGGAACCCAATCGGACGCTCGTAAGGGATCGTTAAAAATTTTTCTACTTTAATTAAATTAAAATTCTTATGACAATATAGAAACTCTAACACTTTTAAGTAGTAAGCCCATGACCGTCGGGATTTTGCATTATATTTTGTTGCACTTTCTTTATTTTGTTAGGCACCTCCCCGCCTGTGGGTTTTAGCAGTCCACCTGGTCTATGAGGGTGCAGATCTGTCAAGGGAAATTTATATAATCTTTAGTAAAAAACCTATTTTTAAGCCTTTTTTAAAATTGCTTCATATTTGATTTAAGCATTTATTGAGTCAACTAGCATGCACTGTATTAGAAACAAATTAAAAAATGTCAAAAATTTAATTGTATTTACTTTAAGCTTCATACTACCCAATATAAGTCAAAGGGCCAATTAGGGACTACTCTAGATGTCAGCCCTATTCTAAAAAAAACTTATCTTAAGTAATATCCCTACCACTCTATATTAAATGACTAGACACATGGTTTTAAAGTGCTTAGGTGGTTTAGATGGCTCCCCAATCTAAGCCAGAATAAGTCCAGATCCTACATTATATTAGCTAGATTTAGGTGACTAATTTTCAGTAATCAATTTAGGCTTAGGTTCTGAGGCAGGCTCAAACTATAAGTCCTGAATCTTTGGTAATTAAATCCTAATTTTCTAATAAAACTAACAATTCAAACTTAAATATCTTTCATTTCAAATTTAAGCCCAATATATAGGGTAGATTGAGGTGTTTCTGAATTATTTTAGAATCTCAAAGCACCTCCAACCATTCATCCTTTAACTTCTAGAAATAAGTATTCAATCTTGAACCATTTTTATTTGAAAATTTCAATCCTTACCTCCTTTGATATCCAACTTTGAATTCTTAAATAAAATTTATACCGCTATTTTAATCGAGAGTATTCATAGAAAACTCATGTTTCCTTATGATGTAATTAACTATGAGGGCTTGCACTCGTCGGAGATTTAGAAACCCAGATCTAATTTTCAAAATCAATTTTTCAAAAATATAATTAATTATCTTTGGGAAATTTTGAGTCAAAATCAATGATCATTATCATTATTTTCAAAATCTCTAATAATAATTGATATCTTCTTCCCTAAAAAAGATATATCAATTATTGTTACAACTTTGATTATAAAATTAAAGATAATTTATCTAAATTATCGTAGTTAAATATCTAAGTAAACAATTATTTTGACCATCTAGGGTCATATATAGTTCTTAGTCAAATTTGACTACGATAACGAGGATGAATTTTTAATCCTGTAAATTGAACCTATTAGGGAATGATATGTTCGCCTCTTGAGATGAAATATCATTCATAATAATACGTTCAATTTCAATATTAAAATTCAAGAAATTTAATCACCTTAAGATAATTAATATTTTTAAAAATAATAACTTTTTAATCAAACAAAAAATGGCCACTTTGCTGGGGATAAATTTCTCTTTCCATCTTTAATAAAGATAGAAATTTTATTGCATTAGTAGTTTTGACTACCCTTCCTTCTGTTAGTCCCTTTGCCCATATCTTCCTTGGGTGAGTGTGGCCAATATCACTAAGACATGCTAAAGGAGAGGTGAGTGTAAGAAATCTTTGTCAAAGTTTGGCTTTGACATTTTGCCTCCAAGTTCATTGGTAGATCAAAAGAGTCAAGCCAAATCTTATTGCACAATTGCATGCTTAAATATATCTCAAGGATGTTAATTTTTATAACTTACAAGAATTCCTTTCAATTTTTAAGTCAAAAATTTCAGAATCAAAGGAAAAAACTTTTAATTTCAAAATTCAAGCCTCTTTTCATAAATACTCAAATCACATCCAAATTATCGTTGCTATATGTTCTTCTATAACATCCTCTTATAGTTAATCATATACAGCATGAATTTAAACTCTCTTCAAATCAAAGTTAACTTCTGTAACTTATCATTGTATATCAGATTATAATTCCTATAATTTGATATACATTATAAAATATAAACTTCTTTTCAAATTTTAAATATAAGATTCTAATTCAAATCTTCTCTTTTCAAATCTAAGTTAAATAAACCCTCTAAAATGGCCAGAAAATTACTTTTTTCTGTTGACCAAGATTCACACTAGTAAAATCTAGTTTGGGATGGTATTTAACTCCCTAAAATTGTCTATCAATGGAAACACAATTATTGACCTCGCTACTGAAAGTGATAAGGATGCTCTTGTGGTCGAGCTAGAGATAGGGGTGGGGACTGACCTTCCCCCCATTCTTAAAATGGAGGTAGTTGTTTCCCTCGGACTTACTATACCCTCTACTCAAGAGGAGAAGGAACAAAAACTTATTGCTGATACTAAAGTTAGTTCTGTATTTGAAAAGGGATATTCTAGTACTGGAGCACTTTTTGGTTGTAAGAATGATATAAAGAACTATTTGAGGAGGGTGAGGAAGAGGATCCCTAAATCAAGGAAGATGGCTGAGCAGAAGGCCTTAACCAAAGTTAAACCTGAGGCTGCCGAGGAGCTGCTAATCCCTGCCTCTTCTCCACTCCTTAAAGGAAGTCATTTCTACCCCCTTAAAGCTATTGCAAGGACATAGAGAGCCACCAGGATAACTAGCACTCCGCCATGCCTGGTGAATTATAGTGTTAAAAGGACTCTTAAAGAGAAGCAAACTTTAAAAGCTAGAATGTTAAGAAACATCATCCATACTTGTGTTGCAGAAGTTAGCCAAACTAAAGAAAAATACATGAGACACCTGAAGGGGGTGATCTCGCATAAACTTGAAAAAGAAGTTTTAAAGGAAGAAAAGACTGAATCAAGGAACTTAACTCCTCAGCCAGTGTGGAGGAACAAAAAAATTGTTAAATAGCCTGCCACTTCTGTTTTAGTGGATGGATATCATCGGGTGCCTCGCCTCCCATCTATAAAAATGGAGGAGATAGTTTTAGCAGGATTTGGTAGGGGTCACCCTCATAGTGGTAGACCGCCAATCCCTCCTTCAAGATTTTCTAAGCTAGCCCCTGTGATAACCAAATTTAAAGAGGTTATTAAAGATTTGAAATCAGTAAATGTGAAGGGCAAGAGGCAAATATCACTTGACAAGCAAATACTCGAGCATCATCCAAGGATGCTGAGCCTTTAAAACCCCATCCTAGTAAGTAAGAGAGTTCAACAGCTCTTGGGTCAGATGAATCTGTAAATGTTAGAGAGCATGGCCTACATTTCAAAATTCTAGAAATATAAATTACTGAGAAGTCCTTACAGCTTAAGGAAATGCAGGACCAATTAATTAAAACTCAGTAATCCCAGTCTGACCCGCCACAACTTGAAGTTCAATCAGTAGTTGATCAGAATAGACAACTAGAAGTTAGTTTAAAAATTCCTGAGCTAATACTATTTCCCTCAATTCAACCAATAATTTAGCATGTTTAACCTACAGTCCTCCTAGTTCCCCCAGCTCAACCTCAAATAGATATAAAACATATGGTTGAGATGCAGGTAAGGGAGGCCTTAGCTCATTCTCAAGGAACTGTGTCTATTCCAAAGGGTAGGCCCTATCCCAAAGAATATGACCAAGTTTTTTACCCAAAGGGCTTTATGCCACCTTATTTTAAGCTTTTCAGTGGCATAGAAAACCCAAGACAACATTTGACCCATTTTTGTCCAAGCTGCTGTAATGCAGGACGGTCGGATGCTCTACTATTTCACCAATTTATCATTAGTCTTTCTAGTATTTCTTTCGAGTGGTAAGCAGATCTACCAAATGGTTTAGTGAAGACA
Source organism: Dendrobium chrysotoxum (assembly GCA_019925795.1). Lineage (NCBI taxonomy): Eukaryota > Viridiplantae > Streptophyta > Magnoliopsida > Asparagales > Orchidaceae > Dendrobium > Dendrobium chrysotoxum. Next base: position 44,989,828 of record CM034297.1, on the reverse strand, counting down.
TTCACAAAGCTCGAGCGTCTATTCTTAAAGAGATTCTCAGGAGCTCAGCGAAGAGTAACTATTGGTGATCTTGTAGTTGAGAAATAAAAATCAGGAGAGTCTCTGGTTGACTACATCTTGAGATGGTGAAATCTCTCGATAAAATGTGAGCCTAACTTATAATAACAATATGCAGTGGAATTTCTTATAAAGAATATCCATGGACCTATTGCTTTTCTATTGAAGGTATTCACTATTAAAACTTTTAAAAAACTTCTTAACAAAGATAATAATCTATAGGAAGAGGCTTTCAAAATGTCATTCCTAAAAGAGGCTTCAGAGGAGAAGAAGACCAATAAGCCAGTAAAATCTTTTTAAAAGAGAACTACGATGGTGTCTATAGTGGAAAAAGGGAAGAAACCTACTATTCCACAGTCCAGTGGTCCTCCACCCCCATAAATCCAAAAACCTTAACCGTTTTAGGTAACCCCTCAATCTACCAGGGAGCCTTACTCTATTTCTTTGAAAGAGGGATTGGCTTATCATTATCCATTCAAAAAGGAATCGGTATGAAAAATTTTTAAGAGACTTCTTAAGAAATCAAATTTTTGATTGCTAGAGGCCAAGAAGCTAGAAGAGATAAATAAAAAAGATGATCCTAACTTTTACCCCTATCACCACATATTGGGCCATGCAATTGAAGAGTACTTTGTCTTTAAAGATTAGCTTGAAAAAAAAATTTGACAAGGTAATATCATAATTCCAAATGAGTACCTGATCGAGCCAAATCAGGGATCTGTCAAGTCTATCTCAGGTAAAAAATTTAATCTTTCTCTCTCAATTGAAGATGGTTGGGATATAGCATTATCCCGGGCATTTAAAAAGTTGATTAACAAATCTTTTCATCTTTCTCAATAGTTACTACCAAGAGCCCGGGGCCTGATCTAGGAGGTTGACCTAGAGGCTTTGCAGGAGAATATTGGGACAGTTTCCTCTCCAATAGTTATAGGAACTACTATAAATAAAAAGAATGACACTTCTATAAAAAGGAAATCTTATGATGAGAGATGTGTACGAATGGCAGATGGTGGCTTAAAACCACTATCCCCTTTGATGTTATCTGACTTTTACTTTGCCCCATCAAAGGCAAAGGGTCAAAAATCAATAAAAAAGAATGATCCTTCTGCAAATATTTTGATGATTAATACTGAGAATATAATTCAAAATAATACTTCTATTAATAACAATCAAAGCTTAGATGAGTCAACCAAGACATTCAGAAACTTAGTTTCATGGATTTGACATCTCAAGGGGTTGATGAATATGAAGTCTTATCAGATGGTGACACCCCTAAAATTAACTTTCAAGGGAGTCCCTTCATGATAGACTTTTCAAATTTGGATTCTCATTCAAAAAATGATAATTAATTACCTAAGGAGAGCGTTGACCCTACTACACTTTGTTCTTCAGAGGACATCATACAAGTACAATTGCGAGGTGGTAAGGTCTTACCCCTAGGTTTCTTCCTCAAGAAAAAAGAAAGCAAGTTATTTCCGATGATCCAATTCAAATCCCTACTCAACATACAAATTCTCCTTCAAATCTACTAGATCATAGTCTTGATGTTCCAAAGCTTGATTAAAATGTCTAAGCTCATCTTAGGAAGTTTCTTGCTAAGTTGAGAAACTATGATGTCCTTATTCTCTCTAAGGAAATGAGGGAATCCATAATTAAAACACTTATTGACCTAGAGATCTTCTTGACTCAATTAGCTTTAACTTTTGAAGAAAAAAGCTTCATATTTTAAGGAAATCACAAGATTAACCTTTTTTGACGAGGATCTACTCCTAGGAACTATTGATCACAATCGCCCACTTTACATCACCATAAATGTGGGCAAGTTTAAGTTATCTAAATTTCTCATTGATCCGAGTGCATCAGTCAATGTGATGAACATAAAAACTCTCATATACCTTAGAGTTGATACTAGCAAGCTCTCAACTAACAAGTTAGTGCTTCGTGGGTTTACAAAAAGGGTGAGAAGGCTTTAGGCTCAATTATCCTTTTTCTAGAGATAGGAGAATTGAAAATAGAGGTGAAATTTTATATAATTGATTCAGACATATCATTTAATACACTCTTAAGTATGCTCTGGATCCATGAGTACAGGATGGTTCCATCTACCCTACACCAATGCATCAAGTACCAACAGGATATCATTGAGTATAAAATTAAGAGTAATCTGCAACCATTTTTTATTCATGAGATCAGGATTTATAAAGATGTTACATATTACGCACTGAAAGGGTCCACCATCTGTTCTAAGGTAGAGATTAATATTAAGAATAAAAAAGTAGAGATTTCAAAATCAAAAGCAATTCAAAAAGCAAAAAAAGTTAAAATTTAAAAAAGATAAGAATCAAGAAGTGAAGATGACATCGAGGGCGTGGTTTTTAAGCCTCCAAATATTCTACCTCAGTGAGGTCAAAGAATGGCCTAAAGAGCACGTGATTGAGGTCGTACTTCAGTTGAAAAAGAAATCTCCCAATGTACATCAAACTAGAATCAAGTTTTAATGAAGAATCAAGTAAAAGGGGTACTATAATTGCCTTTGATTATCAAAAAATAAATTCTCCTCCAAAATTTAATCTCACCTTAGATAGGGATAGTGACCAGGGAGGTGATAATTCAAAAGTTCAAAGTAATGAACCTAAACTAACTCTTTATGAAAAGATCAATAGGGCGGTTGAATCCTTAACCTTAACCCCACTGTCTACATATATCATCTCAGGGTTAGTTATTAAGGATGCCCCTAATCTAGATGAAGAAATAAGAAAAGTCTAGAAGTTCTTTCCTAGCTCCTCATCTTCAAGGAATAAAGATGATGTAACCCTTGATGAGGCAGACTTTAATGAATGAATGAAATTACCTTTTGGCTACTTTCTAGCTGGTGTTAATACTCTTATTTCTAGAGGTTTTGCTCCGTGTCAATGGACTAAGGGTCAAGCTAGATACCACAAAAATATTTGGAATTTAAAAATTAATAAAAATTGGACAAGTGGTATCAGCTTTGGTACCATTAGTTCATTTGATAATGATGAATATTATTTAACGATAACTATTCATCCTGAATCTAAAAATATCCCTACTAAAGTTATTAATTTACTTGACAAACTTTGTTTGGAGACTTTAGATGATTCTGATTACCGTCAAGTTTTGGATGCACCCCCTGAATTTGAGAAAGAAATTAAATCGACGGTCAATGAACTTAAGAAAATCAATCTTGGAATTGAAAATGACCCTTGCCCCACCTTTATAAGTTCTTTATTAAAGATGAGTCTCAGGATCTAATTAACCTTCTCTCTGACTTTAAGGATTGCGTATCCTGGGTATACGATGAAATATCAGTTTTTCCTGTTAACATGGCAGTCCATAAACTTGGAAAGCACGATGTAATTCTTGTCAAATAAGCTCTTAGACGTATGCATATAGAAATTAAACACAAGTTATTTCTGAAGTCAAGAAATTGATCGAGGCTGGATTTATCCAGGAAGAATAATATCCCTCTTGGGCAGCCAGTGTCATACCAGTTCAAAAGAAAAAATGATTAAATTCGAGTCTGTGTTGACTATAGAGGCCTGAATAAGGTGTGTCCTAAGGATGACCTTTCTTTACCAATACCAGAACTTATGGAAGACATCATCTCTTTGCATGTTATTTAGATATAACCAAATTAAGATAGCCCCAGAAGATAATGGAAAGACTGTATTAAGAAGTCCTATAGGAATCTTTTGTTATAAAGAGATGTCATTTGGCCTTAAAAATACTGGTGCAACCTACCAATCGGCTATGACTCAAATCTTTGATGACTTAATCTATAATCAAGTCGAATGCTATATCAATGATTTAGTTTTCAAAAGTAAGGTCAAACAGGCTCATCTTTATGATTTAAGAACTATCTTTGAGTGATTGCATCACTAAGACCTTTAGATGAATCCTCTAAAATTTGCTTTTGGCGTTACTTCAAGAAAATTCTTAGGTTTTGTAGTGAGGCACCACAGAATTGAAATTAAACCAGCTAAAATAGAAGCCATCTTAAATATGCCACCTCCTAAGAGTTTTACTCAACTAAGATCTCTCCAAGGTGAATTGGCGTATATAAGAAGGTTCATTTCAAATCTATTTGGAAGATGTCAACCATTCTTTGTCCTTGCTAAGAAGGATGCCAAATTTATTTGGGATGAGAAATGTCGATCTGCTTTTGAAAATATCAAACAATACCTAATAAATCCGCTAGTCTTAGCAACCCTTGTTCTGGGGAACCCCTTAATCCTTTACACTATAACCCTTAATTAGTCTCTTGGGGCCCTTCTAGCTCAAGTCAATGATGAGGGAAAGGAGAATGCTCTCTACTACCTAAGTCGTAGACTTCTTCCAATAGAAATCTGATACACTATAATTGAGAAATATTATATTGCCTTAGTTTTTGTAGCATAGTAATTAAGACATTATATGCTTTCTCATCAAATCAATTTGATTTCTAGTATTAATCTCTTGCAATACCTTATGATCTTGCCTACATTGTCAGGATGTTTAGCTTGTTGGTCTATGGTATTGCTTTAATTTAAAATTACTTTTATTCCTCTATATGCTATAAAAGGACAGGCATTATCGACTTCCTTGCAGCACACCCATTGCCAGTTGAATCTCCTCTAAATGATGATTTATCTGATTAACAAATCATGAGTTTTGAGGAATCCAATAATCAAGTCTGAGAAATATATTTTGATGGTGCAGCTTCCTCACAGTGGGGTAATACACATCAATCTACTATTCCTGGAAAAGTTGGAATTAGCTTGATTTTCATCACATAAGATAAGGAAATGGCGCACTTTTCTTACCACCTATCAGAGCCTTTCATGAATAACGAGACTAAGTATGAAGCTTTAATAACTAGTTTAGAACTTATAATTTTGATGGAGATTAAAAAGATTAAAATCTTTGGTGATTCTCAACTAGTGATTAACCAAATTATAGGGACCTATAAGGTTTTAAATCCTAAACTCCTAAAATATTACCAATACACCATGCACTTACTTGAATAAATTTCGATTGTAACTATGTATAGAATTCCCCATGGAAGTAATTCATTAATGGATGTCCTAGCAAAACTTGCAAAGGAATTAACATGTTCAAAAGAAAATTCTATTCCTATAAAGGTTCAAGGTCAAAAGAGTCTATCTCCTATAGATTTGGAGTATATTAATAAACAATCTCCCCAGATCCTTTTAGCTTCTTCAACAATTGATGAAGAAAGTGATTGCATGCAACCACTGATCGATTACCTTAAAGAAGGCAAACTTTCCCATAACAAATCACTTGCCTGTCAAATTAAGAAACATGCCCTATCATATGCATTAGTCAATAATACATTATATTATCGATCGTTCGATTAGATGTGGCTCCGTTGTTTAGATAAACAAGAAGCTCTGAAGATCATTAACAAAGTCCATGCTGGACTATACAGTGCTCATCAATCAAGACCTAAGATGAAGTTGAAAATCAAAAGACTTGGTTACTACTGACCTACGATGATCGATAATTGTATGAAAATTATAAAATATTATCATCAATGCCAGATACATGGTGTAATTTTACATCAGTCGCCAAATGTGTTGCATCCCATGATAGCTTCGTGGTCCTTTAAAAGCTAGGGTATCGATGTTATCAGGCCTATTGACCCTCCTTCTTCAAATGGTCATCGCTTCATTTTAGTAGCGACTAATTACTTTTTAAAATGGGCAGAAGCAGTTTCCCTATAAAATGTAACAGCACACCATGTTATGAAATTCCTCTGAAACCATATTACATATCGATTCGGTGTACCACATTGAATCATATTTGATAATGGGTCTGCTTTCAAGTCTATAAAACTCAATAATTTTCTAAAGTGCCATAACATTGATTGGAGATACTCGACAATCTATTATGGCGGCAAAGGTTATCCAGGACGATCGCAGGATCGTCTAGGATGATTTATACAAAAAGATGACTTTAGAAAACCCTAAAACACATTTCTGTTATCAAAGATCATCCAGGATGATTGTAGGATCGTCCAGAATGATGTGCAAAATTTGACTTGATAGTCCCGGACGATCCCTGGATAGTCCAGGATGATCAATACAAATTTTTCACAAATCATCCCGTACAATATACAGAACATCCAGGATGATCAGAATATTAAATTATGCATATTTGATTGAATAATGACAGTATTAATTTAGGCAATATTATCATAGATCGTCTAGGATGATCTAGATCGTCTAGGATGATCTAGATCATGCAGGATGATCTAGATCGTCTAGGACGATTAGAATAAAATTTGAATCTTAAATCCTTGTTTAAATTATCATGGCGGCTAGGATTTTGAGATAGTAATGGATCATCTAGGATGATATAAATATCATCCAAGATAATTAGTTCAATGAACAGATCATCCTGGATGATTTAAATCATCTAGTATGATTTATTCAAAAGTTAAACTTCTAGTTTTGACAAGATCTCACTCCCCCTGAGTGTGTGTATACATGGTTACAAGAAAGTATACACCCTTATAGGACTTGACTCAAGAAATTCAAAAGTACATTAATGAAAATTATAAATATCATCACATTATAGCCTATTCTATCCATTCTTGATCCTTGAATCTTTATTGGAAGGTGCATGCTGTTCTTAAAATGTTAATATACACACAAATAAATATACATTATAAATACTAGGATATGTGGGTCATAATGTTTGTTATAATCAAAACAAAACTCGTAAGCCCGAGTCACAACAATCTCCTCCTTTTTTATGATGGCAAATATTATTGGTTGAATTTGCAAATAAAATATATTTTCATCTAATCTCCCCCTCACTAAGAAAAGACTTCTAAAAATAGCGATTAAAAATATAATACAAATAAACTTCATAAGTACAACAATATATTCTCCCCCTTTGTCATTATGAAAAAGAAGAGGAGCATAGAAAGACAAAATAGAAAAAATAGACTAAAAGATCAAAAATGGTCCCTGATCTGGTGAAATTTTTTTTTTTTTGAAAAATCATTTTGAAATATTAAGAATTTTCATGTAATGAGAAAGTTACCTCTTGATTTTATTCAAAATCTTAGTAAGACATATATTGACCACTCATAACCTAGAAAGGTTAGAGATTCAGAAATTGTTAATCTAAGCTCAGATTTAAAAAAGGCTAAAAAACTTTTTAAGTCATTATCTAAATCAAGGAATAAATTAGATAAGGAAATAAAAATCTTTTCAAAACTCCTTTCATGAAATATATCTAATAGAAGATTAATGCGAAGTAATAAATCATAAATCATGATTTTCAAACTTAAGTAACGAACTAATCAAAAAGATATATGGGTTTTCTAAACTTTAGAGATTTACAAGAAGGGAAGCTAACTTTTAGTGGGCTTATTTTGTGCCTCTTTTCATTTTGGTGCTCTTTACACATCTTTTGATTTTTTATACACTTTGTGTATCTTTTCAATTTGGCGACATTGTGCATCTTTTCAGCTTTGGGCTCATTTTGTGCCTCTTTTGATTTTTGTAATTTGCCTCCTTTCTAAATCACTAAAATTATCAAGCCCTACTCTTATGATAAAGACGAACAATCTTATTAAGATAATCTTTGAAGTAGGTTCATTAACTTGCACAAATTCCTATGAGATAGATAAAATGTAGGGAGATGAAAAAGTTTCAATTTCAAAAACCAATTTATAATATAAAATAGATTTTGAATCAAAAGTAAAATATCCTTATATAAAAAAATGAGATAGAGAGACAAAATCATGAGTTTCCTTCTTTGGCCTGATTTTAGAGAAATCAACCACAACTTACAAAGAATTTTCGAAAAAATAGAAGGTAAATTTTCCTTAGTAGGCATACAAATTTTCCAAAAATCAAAAGTAGTATTTTTAAATAAAGGTGGTTGGTTGATTGAATATCCTTCCACAACATAACGATTTTCAAAATTAGCCATGGATCAAAATTTTAAAGTTTTCCAAAACTTGATTTTATGAATCCCGCTCTGATACCACTTGAAAGTTTAATAAGGATATTAAGCCCTTATGAATTAGTCCCAAGGCTAACCAAGAGGTGGGTGAATTGGATATTTAAAAACTTCTTTAAATAAAAAGAAATAACTTTTTGTATCTTACAACAGAAACAAATTAAATCAATAATAAAAAGATTGATCAGAGATTTCACCCAAGCAGTTAATCACAATAAAATAAAGTGCGAAAAATAATCAGAAAGAACACACTAGATTTGTAGTGGTTCGTTCCAACTTGACCTACGTCCACTCCTTGGAGGCACCCTCTGAGTATTTCACTACAGCTTTAGTGACTCTCCTTTAGCCCCCACAGCTAGGCGGAGAAGCCCTTACAAAATCACTTCCACCTTACCCGGTGCGGCGGAGTAGCGGGGTTCTTTGACACCAAAGAGATCTTTTTCTTCCCAAAACTTCCCTCAAGACGACCCTTGAATCTGATGGTACTTAGATGCAAGCTTTCCGGAGCAACCATGTGAACCCCCTCACACTGCCTCGAAAATCCCCCTTCCAAGGCTCTTCTCCCTTTCAAACTCCACCCTTTTCTCTTTCCCTTTCAAGCTCTCTCTTCAAGTTTTCTCTAAAAGAAGCGAAGCCTCAATGGCTGTCAAAGACACCTATCAAGTGCCTTGAGAAAGCTTAAATACAGAGCTCAAAAAACCATTCCAAATCATTTTGGGCGGCAAAGATCGTCCAGGACGATCGCATGATCATCCAGGATGATTTGCTCAAAAGGACGGCTTTAGAAAACCCTAAAAACTTAATTCTATAGTCAAAAATCATCCAGGATGATCGTATGATCATCCAGGATGATGTGCAGAATTTGACCTGATAGTTCTGGATGATCCCAAGATAGTCCAGGACGATCAGTACAAATTTTACATAAATCATCCCGTATGATATACAGATCATCCATGACTATCAGAATATCAAATTATGCATAACCAAGAGGGGGGTGAATTGGATATATAAGAACTTCTTTAAATAAAAAAAAATTTATATCTTGCAGCAGAAATAAATTAAATCAATAATAAAAAGATCAATCATATATTTCACCCAAGTAGTTAATCGTAGTAAAATAAAATGCAGAAAATAATCAGAAAGAACACACCAGATTTATAGTGGTTCGGTCCAACCTGATCTACATCCACTCCTAGGAGGCACCCTCCGAGTATTGCACTACACCTTTAGTGACTCTCCTTTAGCCCCCACAGCTAGGTGCAGAAGCCCTTACAAAATCACTTTCACCTTCCCCGGTGCGGCGGAGTAGCCTGGTCCTTCGGCACCAAAGAGATCTTCAAAACTTCCCTCGAGATGACCCTTGAATCTAATGGTACTTAGGTGTACTGATACCACTTAAAAGTTCGTGAGGGATGTTAAGCCCTTATGAACTAGTCTCAAGGCTAACAAAGAGGGGGGTGAATTGGATAATAAAAACTTTTTTAAACAAAAAGAAAAATCTTTTTATATCTTGCAGTAAAAAATAAATTAAATCAATAATAAAAGGATCAATCACAGATTTCACCTAAGTAGTTAATCGCAGTAAAATAAGTGCAGAAAATAATCAGAAAGAACACACCAGATTTATAGTGGTTTGGTCCAACCTGATCTACATCCACTCCTCAAAGGTACCCTCCGAGTATTGCACTACACCTTTAATGACTCTCCTTTAGCCCCCACAGCTAGGCAGAGAAGCTCTTACAAAATCACTTCCACTTTCCCCGGTGCGACAGAGTAGCCAGGTCCTTCGGCTATAAGGAGATCTTCTTCTTCCCAAAACTTCCCTCGAGATAACCCTTGAATCTGATGGTACTTAGGTGCAAGCTTGCCAGAGCAACCGTGTGAACCCCCTCACACTCCCTCAAAAATCCCCCTTCCAAGGCTCTTCTCCCTCTAAAACTCCACCCTTTCCTCTCTCCCTTTCAAGCTCTCTCTTCAAATTTTCTCCAGAAGAAATGAAGCCTAAATGGCTGCCAAAGACACATATCAAGTGCCTTGAGAAAGCTTAAATATAGAGCTTAAAAAACCCTTCAATATCAGCTCTGGTGGCAAAGATCATCCAGGATAATCGCAGGATCATCCAGGATGATTTGCTCAAAAAGACGGCTTTAGAAAACCCTAAAAACTCAATTCTATCGTCAAAGATCGTCCAAGACGATAGCAGGATCATCCATGATGATTTATAGAATTTGAACTAATAGTCCTAGATGATCCCAGGATAGTCCAAGAGGATCAGTACAAATTTTGCACAAATTATCCCGTACGATATACAGATCATCCAGGATGGTCAGAATATCAAATTATGCATATTTGATTGAATAATCACAGTATTAATTTAGGCAATATTATCATAGATCATACAGGATGATCTAGATCATCTAGAACTATTAGAACAAAATTTGAATCTTAAATCCTTTCCTAAATTATCATGGCAACTAGGGTTTTGAGATAGTAATGGATCATCCAGGATGATTAGTTCAATGAACAGATCATCCTGGGCGATTTAAATTGTCTAGTACGATTTGTTCAAAAGTTTAACTTATGGTTTTGATAAGATCTCACTCCCCCTGAGTGTGTGTATATATGGTTACAAGTAAGCATACACCCTTATAGAACTTAACTCAAGAAATTAAAAAGTACATCAATGAAAATTATAAATATTATCACATCATAGCCTATTCTACCCATTCTTGAGCCTTGAATCTTTGTTCGAAGGTGCATGCTATTTCTAAAATGTTAGTATACACGCAAACAAATATACATTACAAATACTAGGAGATGTGAGTCATAATATTTGTTATCATAAAAACAAAAACTCGTAAGCCCGGGTCACAACAATCTCTCCCTTTTTTATGATGGCAAACATTACTGGTTGAATTTGTAAATAAAAAGTATTTTCTTCTAATCTCCCCCTCACTAAAAATAGACTTTTAAAAATAGCAATTAAAAAAATATAATATAAATAAACTTCACAAATATAATAGTATATTCTCCCCCTTTGACATTATCAAAAAGAAGAGAAGCATAGAAAGACAAAACATAAAAAATAGACTAAAGATTAAAAATGATCCCTGAACTGGTGAAACTTTTTTTTTTTGAAAAATCATTTTCAAATATTAAGAATTTTCATGTAATGAGAAAGTCCCCATAACTAGGCGGAGAAGCCCTTACAAAATCACTTCCACCTTCCCTGATGCGGCGGAGTAGACGGGTCCTTCGATACCAAAGAGATCTTCTTCTTCCCAAAACTTCCCTCAAGATGACCCTTGAATTCGATGGTACTTAGGTGCAAGCTTTTCGGAGCAACCGTGTGAACCCCCTCACACTCCCTCAAAAATCCCCCTTCCAAGGCTCTTCTCCCTCTCAAACTCCACCCTTTCCTCTCTCCCTTTCAAGCTCTCTCTTCAAGTTTTCTCCATAAGAAATGAAGCCTCAATGGCTGCCAAAGACACCTATCAAGTGCCTTGAGAAAGCTTAAATACAGAGCTCGAAAAAACCCTTCCAAATTAGTTCTGGCGGTAAAGATCGTCTAGGATAATTTGTTCAAAAAGACGGTTTTAGAAAACCCTAAAAACTCAATTATGCCGTCAAAGATCATCTTGGACGATTTAAATCGTCTAGTACAATTTATTCAAAAGTTAAAATTCTAATTTTTACAAGATCTCACTCCCCCTGAGTGTGTGTGTACATAGTTACAAGCAAGCATACACCCTTATAGGACTTGACTCAAGAAATTAAAAAGTACATCAATGAAAATTATAAATATCATCACATCATAGCCTATTCTACCCATTCTTGAGCCTTGAATCTTTGTTGGAAGGTGCATGCTGTTCCTAAAATGTTAGTATACACACAAATAAATATACATTACAAATACTAGGAGATGTGAGTCGTAATATTTGTTATCATCAAAACAAAAACTCGTAAGCCCAAGTCACAACACCTAATTAGTCACCTTTTAGTTTTTAAGGATAGGTGTGAGTCCCTATACTTCCTCTCCTTAAGATTAGAATTAAATTTGGTCAGATAGTTTTTGCCGAAATCTTTAGAGGTTTAGATAGACTATCTCCTTGGCTAGACCCCCTAGTTAGATGTGAGTCCCTGTTCTTTCTAGCTAGGTTAGTCATTAAAAACTAAATAAAAATTCTACCTTTTAGGAGTAGGTGTGAGTCCCCGTGCTTCCTACCTCCAAGGATCTTGACTAACTAATGGTGGATTTAAGTTTGCTAGGCCCCATCATATTTCAGTCACCTTCTAATGTTTAAGGATAGGTGTGAGTTCTCGTGCTTCCTTTCCATAAGATTAGACCCACTAGTGATGGAGTACACCCTCTGTGGTACTATCCTAGTTTTGAAATTTTGATTTGATCCTCTGTGTAGAACAAATTTCCTCCCCACATGATCATCCACTACTGATGGAGTACGCCCTTTATGGAACCATCCTAGTTTCAAAATCTTAATTTGATCCTTTATGTGGAGCAAGTTTCCTTTCCACATGATCATCCATTAGTGATGGAGCATGCCCTCTATGGCACCATCCTAAACTTCAAATTTTAAATACAGTCCTCTATGAAAAGTAATACTTCCATCCCATAAAATCTATCAAATGTTCTTTTCCTAAAGGATAGGCTTTCACTTACTTTAGGATTAGACTCACTAGTGGTAGGTAATGTCCCTCATGACACTACCCTAATATCAATTCAAATCATGATTCTTTAGGAATAACATTCTACTTTCCTTTAGAATCAAAATTTTAGACTTAACCTTTCAATTAGGTCAATGCCAATATATGCAGTAGAACTTCATTTTACTACACATATTGGGGGTCCATTTATAAACTTTATTTTTGTATGAGATCACTAGGACCAATAAATATCCTAGATCAACTTAGACTAAAGGATCTATCTAGTGTAAACTAGAAATCCATACCAAAATTCAAGGTTCAAAGGCCCTGTCCTGAAAGCCTTTTTCAGTAAATTTTCAAATATTTCAAACCCTAGTCAAATGACCCCTGATTCATGATCTATCAATTGCATATTGATTAGGCATATATTTAGGATCTACCCTCCAAATTTGAGCTTAATCCAAGGCCTCTAACCTGAGAAACTGGATTGAAATCCAAATGCTATAAAAACTTCAAATATTTATGGCCTATGCCATTAGACCTGCTATCCAATGGATTTTGACCTTGGAGCCTTCTCCAAATCTTCCAATTATATCCAGGCCCTCGAATATGACATGTTAAATATTAAATTGTATTTTGGTGGACTCACTTTGAGGCCCAGTTGACCAAGGGTCAAAATGACAAAAATGCCCCTTAATGGCAATTTTAGAGTTTTCTCTAAACTCCAACATAACCATTTCAAATCAAACCTTGGAAACCCTTCCAATGCATTCTAATCATTATTAGGAGTGCATAGGACTCAAATCTAGACCCTAGTCAAACCTGGCTGACAAGGTCAACTCAAATGACTAAAAAACCCCTTAAGAGTATGAATAGTCATTTTGAATCAGATGACTTTATATTTGGATGGAACCACTTCCCTTCAATTCCAAATGTCAAAACAAACTTGTTGAATCCAATCCCAATCCTTGGGTCAACTTGGTTGATCAAGTCAATCAGGGTTGACCCAAATGCCCTTTAAGGGTCAAATAGGTCATTTTGACCCAAATGACCTTCCCAAATCTTGGGATCACCTCCAATAGACTCAAAATATAAAACTAAACCCATTGAGTTTAAACCCAAGTTCTAGGTCAACCTTGTTGACCAAGCCAACCTAGGTTGACCAAATAACCCTTTAAGGGTTAAATGGGTCAAATCAACCCATATGACCAAATCAAACCATTTAAACCCTCAAATTCATTTTAAAAGATATCCCGATCATGGTTCAAACATTTCCAAGTTTACTTTAGATCAAACCCTAGTTAGTTGACCAAGTCAACACAATAAGAATTAGGTCAAACTTCCTTCCATACACTTATATACATTCAAATCTTTTTAAATCTTAAATTTTTAATTTTTAAATCACATTTAAATTAAGAAAATTAGCTCACAAAACTTTCCCTTTTTCCATATAAGCTTTTTGACTAGTTTGACTAATTAAAGTATTCAAAAAGGGTCAAAGTCCATGCTTAGGTGGCTTTGCCACCTTAGAAAGTCAAAATATCCTAATAACTCCATATTTACATTCATTTGGCGGCTGGGACTGTTAGTTGGCAGCAGCTTGAAGTCTCTCTCTCTCTAATCCAAGCTAAATAATCATTAGGAGGAATGGACTTAGCTCACTCTTCACTCAAAGCTTTGGCTCCACTCTCTATCATCCAAAACCTTCAATCCCAGCATCCTCCAGCTCATGTTAAGGATAACTTAGCTTCCCCATCTATAAATAAGCCTTCTCTAGCCATTGGAAAGGTTGTTGCAAGCCTAATGATCCAAATTTGAGAAGAGAGAGAAGGAGAGAGAAAGGATAATTATGTAGCAGAAGTAAATCCAGCCATCACATGTTCTTGGACCCCTAAAGGAAGTCATAGAGAATTCAAAGACCTTTCCAACAAGCCCAAGATCATTCAAATCCTTCCATATGATTGTAAGATATCCTAACTTTTCTCTAAAAGTTCAATTTAACACTGTAGACAATCTACAACACATAAAGCCTCCAAACTTAAGGTGTTGAAAGATTAGACTACCATGAGTTTATTTTTCAAATTTCATTAAATTTGGATGAGTATTTTGAGAGTATGGCTAATTAAAATTTCAGTTCAATTTTGAACTACACAATCGGACGGCTCAGGGAGCCGGACAGCAGGTTTCGTCCGATGATCCAAACAGCAGATCAAGTCCCAGAACATGGGTGATGACATGGCGCGCTGTACTCCTGGCGTGAGTCCCGCTGTTTAATTTCAGTCAAATTTAATTAAAAATTTAAATTAAGTAGCCAGAACTTCCAAAATTCACAGATAATTCATTTTTTTACCAAAATTAGTATTTTTGGGCTTGTTGGAAAGGAAATTTTATGTACTATTTATTAAAATTAAAATCAAAGTATTTTCACCTATGGATTGGGAGATATTTTAATTTTTTTTAAAATTACTTTTTTAAATTTTCTCATAATCCAGGGATCAAATTGATCTCAAATTTTGGTGAAATGTTTTTCGGCATCTTAGGTATGTACTATAAATTTTGTAGGGACAAATACCCACATAATTGCTGAGATGTGAATTTTTAAAACAATAGGTTCATTTTGAACCCAAAATTTTGAAAATTCATAACTCTTTAAATTGTCAAAACTAGGTTATCTGATTGATGTGGTGTGTTTGCATATGTCCCAGGGTTAGGTGACCAAAACTTCGAACCCTTTTGAACACTAGAGACCCCTAGAAAAAATAATTAATGAGAAGGTCTAACTAATTTAGAAAAATTATAGGAAATTTTAGAATATTAAATTTAATGTTATTTTATACCTTATGTCTAAATTTCATTGAATTTGGAGGTCATTAGGTCAAAAAATTAGGCTAATCAACATTCAGCCCTTTTAAGGACCCAAAAAATTCAAAACAACATAATAAATCAAAATTAAATCCAAAAATTACAAATAATATATCAAACTGACCAAAATTTAATCTTCTATTTAGAAAAAATAAAAGCCCCATTAGTGGATTTGTATTTTAACTTTAATTTAAATTTTAGTAAAAATTAATAATTAATTATATAAAATAATTAAAAAATATTAAAATGTCAAACAAATTCTAAATACATGAAAACACTCCCATGAGTCATCTCTGACCTTTGGGAGTGATTCTATGTAGTTTAGAATAAGTTTGGATCAAAACAATCAAAACCTCCATAATTAAGTAATTTAAAAATTCATTAATTAGCCAAACTTTAAAAAATCATAATTAATTCAAATTAAATAAAAAAATTTCAAATAATATATTAAATTAACTAAAATTCAATCCTTAATCAAAGAAAATTAAAATCACTTGAATTTGACTTTAATTTAGAGGAATTTTAAGTAAAAATTAATATTTAATTAATTTAATTAATTAAAAATATCATAAAATTCTCAAACACTTGGAAATTTCTCCTTAGGTCATTCCTGACTTTTGGAGTTGATTTCAAGGAGTTGGAAGTTCATTTGGTGTAAAATCCTTAAAAGTCTCTTAATTGAATAATTAAATAATTCAAATAAATACAAAAACTTTAAAAAATCATAACTAATCGTAGAAAACTCCAAATCGAGCAAACTCAAAGGCATAGTACTCCATGTAAGGTCTAATATTTATTAAAAATATCAGATCATCAAAAATCACTTAAAATCAAGAAGTCAACTTTTTGGTCAACTTGAGTTCAAATTTTAATTAAAACTTTTAAAAATCATAACTTTCCATAAAAAACTCCAAATCTAGCAAACTCAAAGTCTAATTACTCATTGAAAATTCTAATATTTAACACAAATATCAAAACTTCATAAATCTCTTTGAAAATAATAGTTTATCTTTAACCCCTTATTTAATACATTAAAATAATCCAAAAAATTTCAAAATTTGATAATAAATTTTAATTCCAAAAAATATTAGGTCAATACTAAAATTACAAAACAAACCCTTTAATACACAACAACCACTCCATAGATGAGATTTTTAGGATGGACTACTCCAGGCTACGAGGCTACGTGTCCAAAGGAGGCTTTGTTCCTCAAGCTTGGTGGCACAACGCCACGAATGAATTCAATGGAGTGTTAAAACTTAAAATTAATTGATTATTAAGAATTTAACTAAATTAAAAATTTTAATTTAACTACATCAATTAGGTTTTTAGGATGGTCTACTCCGGGCTGTGGGGCTACGTATCCTAAGGAGGCTTTGCTTCTCGAGCCTGGTGGCACAACGCCACGAACTAGTTGATAGAAAATCTAAATTAATCTAATCCTTAAAATCACCAACTAATATAATTAATTAAATTATATTGATATTTTAATTTATAACTAATTAAATTAATTTAATCAATTAACCTTAAAAATGCATCTTAAAATAAACCTTAACACATTAATATTTAAACTTTAATCAAATTTACCCTTTAATCTTTAACAAATCCAAACATTAAACAACTTTAACTAATTACCCAATATAAGACACATCTAATTCATACAACCTTCTATATATACTTAGATGGTTTGCTAGGGCACCACTTCTAGATCTAGGCTAGGCCAGTGTTCACTTTTCTGCTATATGATGGGTTTTTCGAGCTTTTACTGCATGCTGGTTATTATAATTAGATAATTACTGTGGTTATTTATTTAATTTTTGTATTCTATGAGGTGATTGATTGTGTGTTAGATTTACTCTTAGGTTAGGGTGATTTAAATGCTAATATAATCTTATGCATGTGACTATACTCATACAGGGTATTGAAATTAAAGGGGGCAAAGTTAAATTTAAATTAAACAAATTTCTACAGGTGCTCCAGAATGCTATGTCTCCCTTTAAAAATTAAAAGAGCATAACCAAGTGTGGCTGGTTTGAGCATTTTAAAGTTTATTATATTAACTTCTTGGGATGTTTTAATTACAACTGCTTAGGATAACTCTGTAGGTGATTTAAGTCTAGAATTTAATCTTTTATTTAATTTGAGTTGTAAATTAAGATAGGATATTTAAATTTAACTTAGATTCCAAAGAGGAGAAGGCATTCCTAAGGGGAGAGTCTGAAAGTTCGATAGGGATGTTAAGCCCTAGTGAACTAGTCCCGAGGCTAACTAAGAGGGGGGTGAATTGGTTATTTAAAAATTTCATGACAACAATGAAAATCTTTTCGATACTTAGCAGCGGAAACAACTAAACAAGAACGAAAAGATCATTCATAGATATTCACCCAAGCAGTTTATATCAGAAAAGTAAAGTGCAAAACATAATCAGAAAAGCAAACCAGATTTTATAGTGGTTCGGTCAACTTGACCTACGTCCACTCCCCGGAGCCTCCCCTCCGGGTATTGCACTAAACAAAAAGTGACTCTCCTTTTGCTCCCACAGCAAGGCGGAGAAGCCTGTACAAGAACCTCCTTTCCACCACCCGGTGAGGCAGAGAACCTGACCTCCTTTTGCTTCCTCCTGAAGCGGGCAGAGAACCTAGACTCCTTTTGCTTCCACCTGAAGCGGGCAGAGAACCCGGATCTTCTTGCGACGATCCTTCCAAGACGAACACCAACTAGACGAAAGACGACGAGCGGAGAAGACGACTCTGATCCGTGCTTAGAGCAACCTTAGTGAATCCCTCACTAACTCCCCCTCACAAGATCCTCTCTCTCTCCCAAACTCTCTCTCTCTAGGGTTTCTCTAGACAGGAAAGTGGCAAAAGATCTTTTCTAAATAAAGAAAAAGATCTTTTATATGAGGGCTCAAAAACAGCCCTAAATCTCAACTGGTCGGCCAAGATCGTCCAAGACGATCGATAGATCGTCCTATACGATCAGTTCAAAATTAGCTGATTCAGTCTGGACGATTTGGCTCTTCTGGACGATTAGTTTAAAAAGTTATTTATATCGTCCCGTACGATCCTGCGATCGTCTGGGACTATTAGTGTAAATTGAGGAATATCATCCAAGAGACAGTTCGGGTCATCCAGAGAAACTTGTGCTGGACGACTCAAAAATGACTTGATCGTCCAGGACGATCTGGTTATCGTCCTGTACGATTAGTTTAAAAAGTGCCCAAATCATCCTGTACATAATTCGGGTCGTACAGCTGAAATGCACTAGACGATCATGATCGTCCGGGACGATCTTGTGATCGTCCGGGACGATCTTGCGATCGTCCGAGACGATATGATCGTATCAATCAAGTATTAATTGCTTTCCTTAATTATCAGACTAATTTAGACATGATTGTACTGGATCGTCCAGGATGATACACGTATCGTCTGGGACGATCAGACCAAGTATCTAAAAATAAGAACTTGCCTAACTTGATCTGGTGGCTAAGAATTTTTGATTTGAGCATATCGTCCCGTACGATCCAAAGATCGTCCAGGACGATCTACTTAATCAGACCCTCTTAACTTGGTTGTCCTAATTAGGGTTTCTATTTTTACTGGATCGTCCAGGATGATCTGAACAAAAACTTGAACAGAAACTCTAATTCACTCAAGCTCTCCCCCTGAATATGTGTGTGCAAGGTTACTTAGCTAGGGGATCAGTTACATTACAATTGACTCAAGAAAAAGGAAAATATTACATTGGACACACTTGGACCCGATCTTGAGTTGGCTTGAGTTGCTTGTGATCTTTTGTACCTGAAATGGGTTAGCCAAGTAAAATATAATAGACACATGTTTGTCATCATCAAAACCAGATTTGCAACAATCTACCCCTTTTTGATGATGGAAAACATTTGTACAGTAATTTGAAAAATAAAATAACTAGGAGATTTAAAACCAAATATTTTTTTTTTCAAATTTTCACTTAACAACTAAAGTAATACAGGAAATATAACACATAAAAAAATACAGAAACGACTACAACTGACTCCCCCTTTTGACATCACAAAAAGGAGGAGGGTAAATAAAACCAACAGAACCAAGCAGTACAAAACAAAGCAGTGCAAACAAAACATAAAAATAAAGAAAACTTAGAACAAGAACATAGAGAAAATAATGATTTTTTTTTATCAAGCTTCTCTAGTAAATCAGAATTTTTCCTTAATTTTAGATCCAAAAATAATAAGAAGACGATTGACAGCGTTGAAATCCAGAAAAAGTTGGAAAAATTGACTTTCGTAACTCCCACCTCGGGCATCTTATCGATGCAAATATCTTTCAAACCAAACATCTAATTCAGAAGAAAAGAAATTAGATTCGAAAAGAAATCCTTTCAAGCCGCGTTCCAGAAAAATATCTGATATAATAGTGCTACAACGTAAAAAATTAGAAATCAGGATTTTCAAATACAAGTTTTTGAAAGTATTAAGTGGCGTACGGATTTTTCTAAGACCTTTAACTATCTGAAAGGATAAAAAGCTTGATTGGGCTCATTTTATGCCTCTTTTTCAATTTATTTGGCGCTTTGCACATCTTTTCATTTTTGATACACTTTGTGTATCTTTTAGTTGGCGACATTTCACATCTTTTCAACTTTGGGCTCATTTTGTGCCTCTTTTTCAATTGATTTGGCGCACTGCGCATCTTTTGAAAGCTTTCTTTTTTTCATACTTGTTAAATAGTCTCAGCTGTGAGATTACCTTCTAGATATAGGAGATGCTCTCCACAATAAGGAAGAGTAATTCACAAAACAAAAGCCAGACGTCATATGATAACTGCAATCACTTGATTTAGAAAATCAAAATAATGACTCAAGACTTTGAAAATACTACTGATATGAGGTAGATTACTATAGGAAGATAAAATAAATCTCTATTACAAAAACTAAAATTTTAATTTTAAAGAGGATATTTATCCAAAAGAAATAATACACCAGTAAAGGAGTTAGAGGAAGAGAAATAATCATCTATATTTCTTTCCTTTAACAAATCCAGTGGAGTCAATCACTGCTTACCAGCTTCCAAACAAAAACAAGGTAAAACTCCCAATCAGAAATTCAGATTATCAGAAGTAGTGAGCAGTGATCAGACTTTGAAAAGTATAAAACAGTAAGTGCAAGAGATGGACCAGTGAATAAAGATAGGTAGAAAACCAAATTAAAGTTAATATTCAAATCAAACTACCAATAGGGCTAATACAGAAATCAGCAGAAGAAATAAAACCAACTGAAAGTGAAAAATCAAATCAAAAACCAAAAAACTAACTAACAGAAAATAGAATAACAATTAGAATAATCTGAAATCAGCAGTCATCAGAATCAAGCATTTATATCAATCACTCCTAATCTGGTTCTCAAAATGCTGAATGAGTCAAAGGCTAGTGGTTTAGTGAATATGTCAGCCAGCTGATTTTCAGTTGCTACGTGATGTAGCTCAATGTCCCCTTTTGTAACATGGTCCCTAATGAAGTGATGCCTTATATCAATGGGTTTGGTCCTAGAATGTTGGATTGGATTCTTAGAGATGTAGATGGCACTAGTATTATCACACATAACAAAAATTGTGCCCACAGATAATCCTAAATCCAAGACTTGTTGCTTCAACCAAAGAACTTGGGCTACACAACTCCCTAAGGCAATGTACTCAACTTCAGCAATGGAAAGTGCAACTGAGTTCTATTTTCTACTGGACCATGAGACTAAAGACTATCCTATAAATTAACATGTACCAGAAGTGCTCTTTCTATCCACCCTACACCCCGCAAAGTCAGAATCAGAATATCCAATAATTTCAAAAGAGGTGCTGTGCCTAGGGTACCAGATTCCTAGGTTTGGGGTCCCTAAAAGATATCTAAGAATTCTCTTAACAGCAGTCAGGTGGGACTCTTTAGGATCAGCCTGAAACCTAGCACAAAGACAGACACTAAACATGATATCAGGTTAGCTAGCAGTCAGGTAAAGCAGTGATCCTATTATTCCTCTATACTTCTTCTGATTAATAGATTTTCCATTTGAATCCTTATCTAACTGAACTGAGGAGCTCATGGGAGTATTGATCGGCTTGGCTTTGTCCATTTTATATTTCTTAAAAATGTCCTTAATGCATTTAGAATGATTCAGAAAGGTTCCATCATCCATCTGCCTTATGCTAAACCCTAAAAAGTAGGATAATTCTCCTATCATACTGATCTCAAACTCCTTACTCATTGTTTTAGAAAACTCATCACATAAATATTTATCAGAAGATCCAAAATTATATCATCAACATAAATCTGAATAATGAGTAAGTCATCCCCTAATTTTCTCAGAAAAAGGGTGGTGTCTACGCTCCCCGTAACAAACTCTCTTTCTAACAGCAATGTGCTAAGCCTCTCATACTAAGCTCTGGGTGCCTGTTTCAATCCATATAAAGCCTTTTTTAATTTATAAATATGATTTGGATATTAGGAACTCTCAAAACCTGAGGGTTGTTCTACAAAAACATCCTCTTTTATCACCCCATTCAAAAAGGCACTCTTGACATCCATTTGAAACAGCTTAAATCCCTTATAACAGGTAAAGGCTAGTAGCACCCTAATGGCTTCCAATCTAGCTACAGGGGCAAAAGTCTCCTCAAAATTAACCCCTTCTATCTGATTATACCCCTTAGCCACCAATCTTGCCTTATTCCTAACCACCACACCAGAATCATTCATCTTATTCTTAAAGACCCACTTGGTTCCCACAATACTTTGATTTCTAGGTCTTTCTACTAACTCCCAAACATCATTTCTTACAAATTGATTCAATTCTTCCTACATAGCTAAGATCCAAAACTCATCTGACAAGGCTTGATTGATGTTGGTGGGCTCAGTCATTAAAATAAAGGTAGAATGGTTCACTTCCTTCCTAAGTCCATGCCTAGTCCTAACACCTTCAGAAGGGTCTCCTAAGATCAGTTCTTTAGGATGACTCGAAGAATATCTCCAATCTCTAGGCAGTGTTGTTTGAGATTCTACCCTCTCCTCCAGATTTACATTTCCAATCCCTTGGGTAACCTCAACAATCTCTTCATCTTCTACTTCAGATCTAGACTCCTTAGGATCAGATTCATCAAACACAACATGGGTTGTCTCCTCCACCACCAAAGTCCTCTTATTGAACACCCTAAAAGATTTCCCCACACTAGAATATCCTAAGAACACTCCTTCATCAGATTTGGGGTCAAACTTCCCTAAGGGTGACTTCCCGTTGTTCAGAATAAAAACCTTACAGCCAAAGACATGGAGGTGGGACAGATTTGGAGTTCTACCTTTAATGATCTCATAAGGTGTCTTATTCAGTTTTGATCTCACATTCACCCTATTCAGCACATAATAGGCAGTGTTCACCGCTTCAGCCCAAAAGTATTTAGGAAGTGAATACTCAGGAAGCATGGCTTTAGCGGCTTCCACTAAGGTCCTGTTCTTTCTTTCAGCTACCCCGTTCTGCTGAGGGGTCCTAGGAGCTAAAAAATTGTGACTAATCCCCTGCTCCTCACAAAAACTTCCAAATCTTTCATTTTCAAACTCTCCTCCCTGATCACTATGGATGGTAATAATCTCACATCCTAACTTCTTCTGAATCCAAGTAGAGAAAGATCTAAACTCATCAAATGACTCAGATTTATGTGACAAAAATTTAACCCAAGTAAATCTCAAATAATCATCTACAATCACAAACCCATAGACTCTCCCCCCTAAGCTGGCAGTGCTAATGGGTCCAAAGAGGTCCATGTGAAGAACTTCTAAAGGTCTAGAGGTGAGAATGTCCTTAACAGAGTGAAAAGAGGACTGGACTTGCTTCCCTAACTGACAGGCATCACACAGTTGATCCTTAGTGAACTTAAGCTTGGGCACACCTCTAACTAAGTCCTTTTGGGTAACTCTCCTAAGGGTTTTCATACTGGCATGACACAATCTCCTATGCCATAACCAAGACTCATCAGTAGCAATTTTTAAGCAAATTGAATTTTCAGATTTAATGCAACTTACATCCAGCTTGTAGACGTTGTTGATCCTTTGCCCCTGCAAGATAACTTTATCATTTAAGCTCAAAATGCAGCTAGTGGGCAAGAATTTGATGCTGTATCCTTTGCCACAAAGCTGACTGATGCTCAGCAAGTTATGTTTCAGTCCATCTACAAGTAAAATATTTTTAATCATAAAATTCTTTAAATTATCAATTATACCTGAGCCTACCACCCTCCTGGTGGTGTTATCTCCAAGTGTAACCTTGCCTCCAGCCCTAGCCTCCAGCGAAATGAACTGATCTGCATCTCCAGTCATGTGTCTAGAACATCCACTGTCCAGGTACCACATGCTCTCACGAGGTCTTGTGTGAGAGCACACCTACAAAATCATCAAACGTTAGTCTTAGGAACCCAAACAGGTTTGGGTTCCTTCTTATGAAAAGAAAAACGCAATGCATGCATGCTGTGCTGTGAAACAGGCAGTTTGGGTCTCTACACCCAATGTGTACTACGGTGAATAGTGCAAGTTGTGAGATGTGTCCTAACATGCCACATGAAAAACATCTAACACCAGGAAAAGGATTAACTAAACGTCGTGAGTGATAGTGCCTCTTCCTAGATGTATATGAAACATGCTTTGATGAATTTCCAACAGATTTTTCAAAAGGTGGCGGTGCATAAAACTGTTCAAAAGTAGGCGGTATTTTATTCTTTTCAAAAGCACTGATTTTCACTTTCAAAAACTCAATATATTTATTTAAACTTATAATTTCAAAAGTTGTTGCACTTTCATTACTTTTTAAATCACATGCCATATCATTCAATTTCTTAAAAGCAATTTCTAATTCAACATGCGATGTTTTCAAAGAATCATGCTCAGAAACTAAATCAGAATATTTTTTGTTCAACTCATCAAATTCATCAAGCAAAGATATGTGATTGGAATCAACAGTGGAATGATCTTTAATTAACACATCATGCTCTTTTTGTAAAGTCAAATAATCTAATTTTAAACTAGCATGAGTTTTCTTAAGCTTCATATACGATGTATGAATCTTTTCAGAAACTTCAAATAACTGATCGTAAGTAAGCTCACATACCTCTTCCTGGTCGGACTGACCAGGATGATCATCAGCCATCAGACACAAATTTGTTTCCTCCTCTTCAGCTTCAGTCTCAGAAGAGTCGGATGTAGAGTCTGCCCAGAACGCCTTTTGAATCTGCTTTTTGTCCTTTCTGAACTTTGGTCTCTCCTCACCCTTCTCCTTGCTTGGATGAGCTTTAAGTGTATGACAATCAGCCTTAATTTGTCCAGGCTTCCTGCATTCAAAACAAACAGTATCAGATGAACCCTTAAAATTTTTACTGGACTTACCATTGTTCCACTTCTAATAGTTCTTTTGTTTCTTCCTTAGAAAGCTTTTGAATTGCCTAGTAATTAAGGTAACATAATCGCTATCAGACTCGAAAGAACTAGAATCACTCTTGTTGGCCTTCAGTGCCACTATTTTCTCCTTCTTTCGTTCAACTACATCAAGTTGCCTTTGGTTCACCCCTTGCTCGTAAGCAATGAGTGATCCCAGTAAGTTGTCAATAGAGTAAGTATTTAAATCTTTAGATTCAGTGATAGCAGTAATCTTAGTATCGTATGAAGAAGGCAAACATCTAAGAATTTTGTTCACTCTTTTGTAGTTTGTAAGTTCTCTACCTAGAGCATGTAAAGAGGTGACGATTTGAGTGAACCTTGTATACATTTCTGAAATAGTCTCACTAGGTTTCATGCAAAAAAGTTCATAATCATGTAACAAGATGTTTAACCTAGACTGTTTGACCTTAGTTGTACCCTCATATGTTATACACAATCTATCCCAGATTTCTTTACCCATCGTACAAGTAGAAACACGCATATAGTCTTCAGATTTTAAAACACAAAAGAAACAGTTCAAACATTTGGCATTAAACTGTGCTAAATCATGATCATCAAAAATCCAATCTGCAAACGGGAGTTCAGTTTTAATACCACTAATAATTCTATGTGGTGCTTCATAGCCATCTTTAACTAATATCCACATACGATAATCAATAGAATGAAGAAAAGTAGACATGCGTGTTTTCCAAAAATTAAAAGGAATGTTATCAAACAACGGTGGTCTTGTAATAGAATAACCTTCAGCAGTATTACGATTGTTACAGTTAGCCATGGATCAAATTCAAAAGTTTTTCAAAACTAGATTCTATGAATCCCTCTCTGATACCACTTGAAAGTTCTATAGGGATGTTAAGCCCTAGTGAACTAGTCCCGAGGCTAACCAAGAGGGGGGGTGAATTGGTTATTTAAAAATTTCATGACAATAATGAAAATCTTTTCGATACTTAGCAGCAAAAACAAGTAAACAAGAACAAAAAGATCATTCACAGATATTCACCCAAGCAGTTTATATCAGAAAAGTAAAGTGCAAAACATAATCAGAAAAGTAAACCAGATTTTATAGTGGTTTGATCAACTTGACCTACGTCCACTCCCCGGAGCCTCCCCTCCGGGTATTGCACTAAACAAAAAGTGAATCTCCTTTTTCTCCCACAGCAAGGCGGAGAATCCTGTACAAGAACCTCCTTTCCACCACCCGGTGAGGCAGAGAACCTGACCTCCTTTTACTTCCTCCTGAAGTGGGCAGAGAACCCGAACTCCTTTTGCTTCCACCTTAAGAGGGCAGAGAGCCCGGATCTTCTTGCGATGATCCTTCCAAGACGAACACCAACTAGACGAAAGACGACGAGCAGATAAGACGACTCTGATCCGTGCTTGGAGCAACCTTAGTGAATCCCTCACTAACTCCCCCTCACAAGATCCTCTCTCTCTCTCACAAACTCTCTCTCTCTCTCTAGGGTTTCTCTAGACAGGAAAGCGGCAAAAGATCTTTTCTAAACAAAGAAAAAGATCTTTTATATGAGGGCTCAAAAACAGCCCTAAATCTCAACTTGTCGGCCAAGATCGTCCAGGATGATCAGTTCAAAATCAGCTTATTCAGTCTGGATGATTTGGCTCTTTTGGACGATTAGTTCAAAAATTGTTCATATCATCCCGTACGATCCTGTGATCGTCCGGGACGATTAGTGTAAATTGAGGAATATCGTCCAGGAGACAGTTCGGGTCGTCCAGAGAAACTTGTGCTGGATGACTCAAAAATGACTTGATCGTCCAGGACTATCTGGATATCGTCCTGTACGATTAGTTCAAAAGGTGCCCAAATTGTCCTGTACATAGTTCGAGTCGTACAGCTGAA
This sequence comes from Dendrobium chrysotoxum, assembly GCA_019925795.1. NCBI lineage: Eukaryota > Viridiplantae > Streptophyta > Magnoliopsida > Asparagales > Orchidaceae > Dendrobium > Dendrobium chrysotoxum. The sequence continues at coordinate 44,962,933 of CM034297.1, read as the reverse complement.
ATGCACTAGACGATCATGATCGTCCGGGATGATCCTACGATCATCCAGGACGATATGATCGTATCAATCAAGTATTAATTGCTTTCCTTAATTACCAGACTAATTTAGGCATGATTGTACTAGATCATCCAGGATGATACACGTATCGTCCGGGACAATCAGACCAAGTATCTAAAAATAAGAACTTGCCTAACTTGATCTGGCGGCTGAGAATTTTTGGTTTGAGCATATCATCCCGTACGATCCAAAGATCATCCAGGACGATCTGCTTAATGAGACCCTCTTAACTTGGTCGCCCTAATTAGGTTTCTATTTTTACTGGATCGTCCAAGACGATGTGACCATCGTCCAGGACGATCTGAATAAAAATTTGAACAGAAACTCTAATTCACTCAAGCTCTCCCCCTGAATGTGTGTGTGCAAGGTTACTTAGCTAGGGGATCAGTTACATTATAATTGACTCAAGAAAAAGGAAAATATTACATTGGACACACTTGGACCCGATCTTGAGTTGGCTTGAGTTGCTTGTGATCTTTTGTGCCTGAAACGGGTTAGCCAAGCAAAACACAATAGACACATGTTTGTCATCATTAAAACTAGATTTGCAACAGAGTCTTCCTCCATTTAGAAGATCAAGATTAGGATAACTTTCAAGTATCTAAAGAGAAAAGATAACACCCCTTTTGAGGGGAAGTTTCTTTTCATTTGGATATCCAAACTTGAAGGATCCAAGAAGTTCACAGATGGATGAAGAAGTGGAGATCTAGAAGAATCACATTCTGAAATTCACTTGAGTCTTAGGAATAGAATCTGAGCTATTATCAGTGGTACCCAGCCACTTTACTTTTTGTAAACCCTGTGTTGTAATAATAAGTGGCACTTGCCACATGGACTATTAATTTGAATATTAATTGATTTGATTAATAATTGATGTGTTGGTTTGTGATATAGGATTGCATATTTTTAGTATTTTTTTTTTGGCGATCTTACATGTCAATTTTGATTTTGCTTGGAACCTATCGGAGGCTCGTAAGGAATTTTTAAAACTTTTTTTTACTTTAATTAAATTAAAATTCTTAATACAATATAGTAACTCTAACGCTTTTAAGAAGTAAGATTGGGACTACCCAGAGTTTGCATTATATTTTGTTGCACTTTCTTTCTTTTGTTAGGCTCCTCCATGCCTACGAGTTTTGGTAGACCACCTGGCCTATAAGGGTGCAGATCTATCAAGGAAAATCTGTGCAATCTTTGGGGAAAAACTTATTTTTAAGCCTTTTTAAAATTACTTCATATTTGATTTAAGCATTCATTAAGTCAACTAGCATTCACTGCATTAGAAATAAATTAAAATAAGTTAAAAATTTAATTATATTTACTTTAAGCTTCATATTATCCAGCATAAGCTAAAGGGCCAATAAAGGACTACTCTAGATGTCGGCCCTATTCTAAAAAAAACTTATCTTAAGTATTATCCCTACCACTCTACATTAAATGACTGGACACATAATTTTGAAGCGCTTAGGTGATTTAGCTGGCTACCCAATCCAGGTCGGGGTAACCTAGATCCTGCATTGCATTAGCTTGGTTCAGGTGACTGATTTTAGTACCTATATTAGACTTAGGTTCTGAGGCAGACTCATACTATAATACCTCAACCTTCGGGAATTGAATCCTAATTTTCTAATAAAATTGACAATTCAAATTTAAATATCTTCCAATTCAAATTTAAGCCCAACATATTGGGTAGATTGAGGTGTTTCTGAATTATTTCAGAATCTCAAAACACCTCCTACCATTCCTCCTTTGACTTCTAGAAATAAGTGTTCAATCTTGAACCATTCCCATTTGAAAATTCCAATCCTTACCTCCTTTGATATCCAACTTTGAATTTTTAAATGAAATTTCTACCGTTATTTTAATCAAGAGATTTCGTAGGAAACTCTAGTTTCCCTTAACTATGAGGGCTAGCACTCGTAGGAGATTTAAAAACCCAGATCTAATTTTTAAAATCAAATTTTTAAAAACTTAATTAATTATCTTTGAGAAATTTTGAGTCAAAATTAATGATCATTATCAGTATTTTCAAAATCTCCAATAATAATTGATATCTTCTTCCCTCAAGAAGATATATGAATTATTATTATAACTTTGATTATGAAATTAATGATAATTTATCCAAATTATCATAGTTAAATACCTGAGTGAATAATCATTTTGACCATTCAGGGTCATATAGAGTTCTTGCTCGAATTTGACTACGATAACTAGGATGAATTTTTAATCCTGTAAATTGAACCCATGAGGGAATAGTATGTTCGCATCCTGAGATGATATATCATTCATAATAATGCATTTAATTTCAAAATTAAAATTCAAGAAATTCAATCACCTAAAGATAATTAATCTTTTCAAAAATAATAACTTTTTAATCAAATAATAGTAGAATGACATGAGATAGAATGAACTACATGACTATATAATTTTTAATGAGTTTTGATTTAATTTTGATTTGATTTGAGTTTTGATTGAATGAATATGGTTTATATCAATTTTGTGCCCAAATTCTTAAGGGAAATGTCAGGGACAATATTCTCATAAGGTGGGTAGATTATAATAACCCATATTTTGACCCAAGTAATTAATTTTTTTTGGAGTCATTATAACTCCAAATTATAAATCATATTCACCATAGTGTTATTATTATAGTATTTTGCTTGCACAAATTTTTTTAAAATTTTTAGGAATAATATAGATATATACAGTAATGTTTTGAATTATAGAATCTATTTTTATTATTTATTACTAATAGTTGATATTAAATAGCTCTGGTTGTTATTTATTAAAAGGTTAAAAAAAATTTTCTAATTTAGATTTTAGGGCAACACAAAAGTGAAAGTTTGTGAGGGTTATTAAGCCCTTATGAACTAGTCCCAAGACTAACTAAGAGGGGGTGAATTGGATATTTAAAACCTTCTTTAAATAAAAAGAAAAATCTTTTTATATCTTACAGCAGAAACAAATTAAATCAATAATAAAAAGATCAATCACAGATTTCACCCAAGCAGTTAATCACAGTAAAATAAAAGAAAATAATCAGAAAGAACACACCAGATGTATAGAGGTTCGGTCCAACCTGATCTATGTCCACTCCTCAGAGGCACCCTCCGAGTATTCTACTAAAGCTTTAGTGACTCTCCTTTAATAGGCGGATAAGCCCTTATAAAATCACTTCCACCTTTCCCAGTGCGGCAGAGTAGCCGGGTCCTTCGATACCAAAGAGATCTTCTTCTTCCCAAAACTTCCCTCGAGATAACCCTTGAATTTGATGGTACTTAGGTGTAAGCTTGCTAGAGAAATCGTGTAAACCCCCTCACACTCCCTCGAAAATCCCCCTTCCAATGCTCTTCTCCCTCTAAAACTCCACCCTTTTCTCTCTCCCTTTCAAGCTCTCTCTTTAAGTTTTCTCTAAAAGAAATGAAGCCTCAATGGCTGCTAAAGACACTTTCAATGTCTTTGATAACCCTTAAATAGAGGGCTCTGAAAACCCTTCCATAATATTCTGGTGTAAATATCATCCTGGATGATCCTGGGATCATCCTGTATGATTAGTACAAATTAGTCACTCAAGTCAGTACAATGAGCATAGTCCTAGATGACCCTCTCAAAAATTTTATTCTTATCATCTAGGATGATCTTGTGATCATTCGGGATGATTTGTTCAAATTTATACATATCATCCAGCAGATAGCTCGGGACGTCCAGGAAACTCAAAGGAAAATTAAGGGTTTTATCCACAGATCATCCAGGATGTTCCTGCGACCGTCCAAGATGATATAATCGATGAATTCAATCCTTAATAACTTTTCTTAACCACCAGATCAGTTTATGTATGATTGGCATAGATCATCCAGGATGATCCTAGGATCATCCAGAATGATTAGAACAAAATCTGCAATTTAAATCTTGCCTAAATTATATTGGTGGCTAGGGTTTTGAGATCATAATGGATCATCCAGGATGATATAAATATCATCCAGGATGATTAGTTCAATGAACAGATTATCCAGGATGATCCTTGGATCCTCCAGTACTATTTATTCAAAAGTTGAACTTCTGGTTTTGACTAGATCTCACTCCCCCTGAGTATGTGTGTACATGGTTACAAGCAAGCATACACCCTTACAAGACTTGACTTAAGAAATCAAAAAGTACATCAAATGAGAATTATAAGAATCACACATCATAACCACATCATAACCTATTTTACCCGTTCTTGAGTCTTGATTCTTTGTTGGATGGTGCATGTTATCTCCTGAAATGTTAGTATACACACAAGTAAATATACATTCCAAATCTGAGGAGATGTGAGCCATAATATTTGTTATCATCAAAATAAGAACTCGTGAGCCTGAGTCATAACAATCTCCCCCTTTTTGATGATGGCAAATATTACTGGTTGAATTTGCAAACAAAAAACATTTTCTCCTAATCTTCCCCTCACTAAGAAAAAACTTTTTAAAAATAGGGATAAACACTTTTTTTAAAATTAAAAAAATTTGCACTAAATATAACATAAAATACAACATGAGTAAATACAACACAGTTCAAATAAACTTCACAAATACAACAGTACGTTCTCCCCCTTTGACATTATCAAAAAGAAGATGAGCATAAAAAATGAAACAGAAAAAATAGACTAAAAGATCGAAAACGATCTCTGATCTGGTAAAAAAATATTTTAAAATATCAAAAATTTTCTTGTAATGAAACAGTTACCTCTTAATTTTATTCAAAAGCTTAGTAAGGTATGTATTGACTACTCATAACCCATAAAGGTTAGAAATTCAGAAATTGTTAATCCAAGCTCAGGTTTTAAAAAGGCTAAAAAACTTTTTAAGCCAATATCTAAATCAAGGAATAAATTAGATAAGGAAATACAATCTTTTCAAAACTCCTTTCATGAAATGTATCTAATAGAAGATTAATGCAAAGTAATGAATCATAAATTATGATTTTCAAACTCAAGTAAAGAATTTATCAAAAAGATGTATAGGTTTTCTAAACTTTAGAGATTTACAAGAAGGGAAGCTAACTTTTTGTGGGCTCATTTTGTGCCTCTTTTCATTTTGGCGCTCTTTTCACATCTTTTGACTTTTGATACACTTTGTGTATCTTTCCAATTTGGCAACTTTGCGCATCTTTTTAACTTTGGGCTCATTTTGTGCCTCTTTTGATTTTTGTAATTTATCTCCTTTCTAAATCGTTAAAATCAGCAAAATATATTCTTATGATAAAGACGAACAACCTGATTAAGATAATCTTTGAAGTAGGTTCATTAACTTGCAAAAGATTCCTATGAGATAGATAAAATATAGGGAGATGAAAAAGGTTAAATTTCCAAAAAAACTAATTTATAATTTGAAATAGATTTTGAATCAAAAGTGAAATAGCCTTATATAAAGAAATGAGGTGGAGAGACAAAATCATGAGTTTCTTTCCTTTGCCTGATTTTAGAGAAATCAATCACAACTTACATGAAATTTTTAGAAAATTAGGAGGTAAATTTTTTATTTTTAGAAAACATGATTTTTAAAAAAACTAATTTGATTTTCAAAAGTGTAAATGAAGCAAAAAGTGATATGTGTGTGCTGATCATAGAAACTACATAAACAATAGAGCAACTAATTTAAAAATTTTAAAAGAAAAATTAAACAGAAACAAAAAAAAACCACGAATAAAAAATAACAAAAAAGTAAAAATCATAAACACAAACACATAAGCAAAATATTAATTCACATCATCTTGCTTTTGCTCTGGTGATTTAGAAGCTAGGTCTTCCCAAGAGATTTTTTGCTTTACATTATTTGCCCTTATAATAATTTGCTTGTCTTTACCCTTTTCCTTTTCAGGAAGGATTTTTAAGTTTGGGCACTGATTTTTTATATGTCCAGATTTCCTACATCTAAAGCAAATAACATCAGAAGAAATCTTAACATGTTTACCTTTTTTACCTTTGTTCCACTTTTGTTGATGTTGATCCTTGTACTTTAGTATACTTTTCAATTTGTTTGTTATTGATGCTAACTCCTTACTTTCATCATCTTCTGAGTCACTTTCATCCATGTCCTCGGCTTTCAGCACTATAGTTTCATTTGCATCCAAAAGCTTTTGACCTAAAACTTGCTCGTAGGCAATGAGTGAGCCAATCAGATTATCAATAGAATATTCATTTAATTTTTTAGATTCAGAAATTGCAATGACTTTGGCATCAAATTTATCGAGTAGAGAACGTAGGATTTTATTGACTTTTTCAAAGTTTGAAAGTTTTTTTCCTATTGCATGTAGTGATGTAATAATTTGAGTAAACCTAGTATACATATCCAATATCGTCTCATAAGGTTTCATGCTAACAAATTTATAATCATGCATTAAAATATTTAATCTAAATTGCTTGATTTCATAAGTACCTTCATACGTAGTGCATAATTTATCCCAAATTTTCTTGCCAGTAGTGCATGCAGATACTAACATATAATCATCATAATTCAAAGCACAGAAAAAATAATTTAAATATTTAGCATTCAATTGAGTATTAATTTGTTTTGTTCTACTCCATTCAAAAAAAGGAAGATCAATTTTAATTTCATCTATAATACGTGATGGTACAGAATAACCAGCTTGAATCATATGCCACATGTGATAATCTATTAATTTCAAGAAAGTAGACATACAGATTTTTCAAAAATTAAAAGTAATATTTTCAAATAAAGGTGGTCGGGTGATTGAATATCCTTCCGCAATATTACGATTTCTAAAATTAGCCATGGATCAAAATTCAAAAGTTTCCAAAACTTAATTTTATGAATCCCGCTCTAAAACCACCTGAAAGTTCATGAGGGATGTGTGGACCTCCGAAAGGATAATAAAAACTACCGCCTCCCCGCGAAGGGAGACATTATCTGTTGGGCCAATGGGAGGGCAGATTCGATCACACATATAATTAACCATTGAGGATAATGGCTCTCACCAGCACACCTCGATGGGTAATAATATATGTGATCTTATCATCACAACGGGTTTCCCCCACCTGATACATTAGCTCGAGCGAGGTTTATTTGAGAGTGGGATTCGGTTTCCCACGGGCGCAAGCCCCCGTGGTTAATTACATCTCAAGCCGGAGCCTGAGAATACTCTCGATAAAAGATTCTATATTATACTTTCCAAATTGGGATTGGCACATAGGGCGAAGACTAGGAAATCCTACTCAAAGAGAAAAGAGAGGTTCAACTAGGCTTAGTCAACATGCACGGCTCAGATCAGCATCCGGAGGGACTAAGGTAGTGAGAAGAAACTGAAGAAAATAAGTAAATCATGCACTCGAAGCATGCAGGAGAGAAGGATGGAGGTGGCGTCATCTGTGTGATGCGGATATGTAGGGTTTATGGTCTCTGAAAGACAGAAGACCTACCCACTGATGAGGCGTACTATGAAATAATAGTAGCCTTGAATCCTAAATCTAATGGGTTTAGTATTCTACGCAACACTAACACCCGTGTCCTAACTAATGCATTATGGGCTTATATCCTGCCTGAAAAGGAAAGCCAGCTAACCACCTAATCGTATAAAATCCATGCTGTCCAAGTCTTTATGAAAGATAGGTAGGTAGTTTGGTTATCGGAAGTAGGGCCGACGTCTAGAGAGTTTCCTAGTTGGCCCTGGACTTATGTAGGGTGTATGCTCCTAAGACTAATGCAATTAAAATTTTAATTTAATTAGTTTCTAATGCAATGCATGCTGGTTAATGATCTCAAATCAAATATGCATAGAATTTTAAAAAGGCTTATAAAATAGTTTTTTAGAAAAGACTAGACTTCCCCAGATCCAGCACCTCATCCTCATAGGTTGGATTATCTGGACTCTACCCACAGGCGGGGAAGTATCTTATAGCAAGGAGGGAGAGAATGCATTGATATGCATGCGACCCCGGACGATTCCGGCTATTCCCTAGATCGTTACATTTCTATGTTATTTATTTCTTAAAATTTAAAGTATTAATTACGAGTAGAAAAATTTTATTCCTAAAGAGCCTAGCGAAATCAGGCCAAGCACATGCAAGAAAGAAACCTAAGAAAAGCAGGCAATTTCTACTGCGCACACAAAATAAACAAATCAATATAAATCCACAGAGCAGAGTAAAGAAAAGTCCACAGTCCACGGCAAGTGCCGTATAAGTACAACCCAAGGTCTGCAGAAAAGTAATGGTGGCCAGGCCCCACCGACAACATCCTGGATTCTAATCCTACTGAATGACGCAAGTCTTAAATGCAAGGCATTTCATCTTCAAATCTTCATCTTTGAATGGATCATCTTCCTCTAGATCTTCCTCCTTCGGATCATCCTCCTTTGGGTCATTCTCTAGAAGGGTACCCAAGTGAGAAAGAAACTCCCCGAGAGAGGGCCTTTCTTTCTCCCTTTGGATTCTTAACTTTTGAAATGCCATGCCTTTGAAGACTTTCACAACTCAATATGAATTACATCAAATTACATTATGAAAAAGAAAATCTAGACCCGGACTGAACCTGCAAGGTTATCCTAATAAAACATACCAGGCAGTTTATATGTCACATCTCAAGCAGTTATATCTATGCAGAAAAATAAACACACTTGGCCATGCTCTTATTTATTTGGGGGCTAAGCATTCTGGAGCACCTGTAGCAAGCATCTATAATTTATGATTTATCATATTAGCCCCCATTTATTTTAGCGCTGCATGAGCATGGCCACCTGCATAAGACTGAGTCAGTATAAAACGTCCCTAGCCTAAAGGTAGTTCTAACGCACAAGCAATCGCATCACAGATAAAGTACAGTACAGTAATAAAATAAACAAACACTCCAAGTCAACACAAACAGCACACGTGCCACATGCAAGAGCGATCACAACACAGAAAATAACTGAGAAAGAAAACAGCGGCCTAACCTAGATCTAGAAGTGGTGCCCTAACAATCAATTCTACGTGCGTGTAGAAAGTTTATGTGGCATTGGATAGGTCATATATTGGGTAGATGGTTTGAGTTGTTTTGTGTTAATATTTGTTGAAGGTTTGAAAAGGAGGATTTGGTTAAAGTTCAAATATTAGTGAATTAGGATCCATTTTAGTCAATTTAATTTGTGGATCAATCTTAATGCTTAGGGTAATGATGTTCAAAGTTTAAATTGCATTAGTGAGTTTTAGGAGGTCTGGGGTCTACCTATCCGCTAGGTTAAGGGGGTCCAAAAAGGTCATTATTAAAAGTAGGTTAGGTCTAGGGGAGTTAGTATTTTTATTAAATACTAGACCTTACCACGAGTAATTAGACTGTTAGTTTGTTAGATTTGGAGTTTTCTAGGCAAAGTTATGGTTTTAGGAGTTTCGGGCCCTAGTTATTGAACTACGGTTGACCGGAAAGTTAACTTTTCAAATTAGGTTAAATTTTGGAAAGTTAATATTTTAATGAATAGTAGACTATAATTAGAGTTGAGTGCTTTTTAGTTTACTCAATTTGGAAATTTTTAGAGTTAGTTATGATTTTATAAAGTTTGGGTATTATAAGATCTTTTAGGTTCGAGTTGGGTTTATTTTTTTTTTCAATTTTATAACTCCTAGAATTTAATTTTATTTTAATGATTTTTATTTAGTTAATATTTGATTAGGGGGTGATTAATATTTTAATTAGATTTTAGTTCAAGTTTATGTTCAAATTCTACCTCCTAGTGATTTCGTATGTTGATTGTAGTTTGATTGAAGATTAAATATTTTAATGCATTTCTTATTTAGATTATGATTAATTTTATTATTTTATTAATGAATTGAGGGAAACTAACCCTAGGATAACATGTCACTAAGTTTTCTATGTTCAATATCTCTATCCTAAAGGAACATGCATCCTAAGTCTAAGTTCTCTAGGACTCAGTCCTTGATTTTTATCCTTAGGTGTCACTAGCGTTATAGGAAATGAAGAGATGTTTCTAACCCCTTAGACATTCGCACATGCGTAAATGGGTTTAGGGATCTATAACAAAATAAAAGAAGAAAATTACCTAAGAATTGAAGTTTCTATAGGGCCCTAAAGGTAGGGTAACGTACACACAGACGGGCTCCCTAAAGGCTATCTAAGTTTTAAGAAAAACTCACAACACCGAGGGCTATGACCCGGTGGTATCGCCCGTAGCACCCCCACCAGAATGAATGGGGGCAACTGATGCTCGGATCCGATTGTCCAAGCTCCTTCGTCTAGTGCTCCTAAAAACCTCCTTCTTTGCTTCCCCACATGTACCTCGCAAAAGCACAAAGAAAAGAACAAGGATTGGATGAGAGCAGGATCATGTTCAATATGCAAATAATCAAAATAAAATGCTATTAAATAAAAACATACCTTTTCTTTTGTCTTGATGTTAGTTCGGCTGTTTGCTCTCCAGGGCTGTCCAAATTTTAAGAACCCCCCCCCCCCCCCCCACATTGTTACAAAAACGGTCTTTATTTATTATTTTTAAGGAATGTTAGCATCTCATTGATAGGCATGCCCTGTCAAAGTCAGGCATGCCTTCAACCCACCCTTAGTTTCAATTCAGCATTTAAGCCAAATGCAAATAAGAGATAGGGAAATTTGGATGCTATTTAATATTCCCACATTTTTAAGAAAGCACTCAAAATACTTGACACGATGACCCAAATCACTTCTCATATAAGACTCAAAATAGCAAAGAAGAAAAACCAATCTTAAAATCCAAAACCCAAAAAAAGGACTTTCAACTTCGAACCCAAACATGTTTTCAACCCATATATTTAAGCTCGTCTTTAGGACCAAATGCAAAAAAAAAAAAAAAAAAACTCACAAAAATCCATTTTTTTTTGTTTCAAGAAGACTTAAAAGAGCCACTTATCATTAAGCTTCTCTAATGCAAAGCCATTCATAAAATTCTCAATTCCCAAAACAACTCAAAGAACCTTCCACATAAAGCAACACATAAAATCTTCCTACATGAAACCCACTATAACTTATTCCAATGCAAAACAAACTATTAGTTTCTTTAACATGGGGTGGATCTATGAAAATTCTTCAACAAGAAGATTTCATGAGGCTTTCTGTTATAAAACATTCACAAAGAATTTCTCGAGGCAAAATAATTCACAAAGCTTTTTTGGACAAAATACAACTCATAAAACCCTCCAACATAAAACAAGCCATGAAATTTTGACATAAGGTGAAGCATAAGGCTTCCCAACATTCACCCAACAAACTCATCTCTCCAACATGCTCCACTCTAACAAAATTCATGAGAATAATCTCTAATGAGTGCTCCTTCTACTCATGCAGAGAGATAAATCAACATCCCTCTCCCCTTTTTTTTTAATGTAACCACATAACACCAGCTAATGCAAGACGTTCCTTCCCAAACTTGCAATCATCAAGTGACCGAAGAGATGTGAGAAAAGATGCTCTTAAAAGCTACAAATGAAGTTGCTGAACACAAACCACAACATTTTTCATTCTCCACACAACCACTATAATGAAACCATACATCTTTAAGAATTAGAGTTAAAACAATTACACCTCTTCATGCCATTCAATAAAACTACCAAACTCAATTGGTGTTAAGACCCAATATTTTTTTTTTTACCCAAAGTTCAACCACACGAAATAAACTTTGATGCTAATTGCTCTCCAAAAGTTCAAGATATATTCCAACATAACTACCCAAATGCCTTTCATATAAAGCTCCAACAAATAGAGAGAAATCTAGATATGCTCATGCTCCAACCTAGCAATACCATCCAAATAAAATCAGAAGTAGAAAAGATAATTTCAATGCCATTTTATTTTCTCCAAAGCTCAAGAGAACAATTTCACTAACATAAGATGATCTCATATTTGGGTCTATACCCAACTCAGATTTAAAACAAATAAATGCTCTCCCATACTTCTCTAAAGGTGCTTTATCAAAAACTTATGAATGTTCGCCATCTCTCTTTCCCCAAGTCACAACACACGACTACTCATATCACAAATGTATAGAAAATTCATCAAACTTTTCTCATGTATAAATATCAAATACAACAAAACATAGAAAATTCTTCAACTTAACTTGTAAAGCCAATGCAATTCCGAAAACACCAATGGCTTTCTTTTCAGATCACCAACATGAGAGTATGCAAATATGCATTAACGAGACTGGACAAGATAAGTAACAATCTCATGAGAAGTATACAACCCCCACAACATGTATATAAAGAAACGAGAGCATAAGTCTACCTTATATGAGGGCACTTTGAGACTTCATTCCAACCACCCACAAAGTTCTAAAGTAGATTTATCATGTTTAAAAGCTTCCAAATGCTTTCATTAACAAATCACCCTTTGGCGTTCATGTAAGGTTTTGACAAAGCATAAAAAAAAAGAAATCCACAACGACATTTTCTTAAAAACATTTCATCGAATAATTGGTGTGCAACAACCCAAAGCTAAATAAGTAAATCAATTGTGCATGTCATGCTTTATACCCTAACGGAAAGAAGATCTATATCTATCCGCGTGCTTATTTAAGCTCGCAACAACACAATCCACATAAAACATGATCATTCATAGCTCAACACAACGCATATCATGGTTTAACAACTATAAGCTCAACAATTTCTCATGGCCAACAATAAGCTAAAGATCTTCATAAGATATCACAGCTTAAGGAATCACCTTTATAAAACAAACTTGGTTCTAAACAAATCCATCCACATCATAGTTACTTGTGCAAGACAAATCTTACTTTAAATCAATCAGATCTATGTCACTAGGATAATGAGAAGGATTGGGGGAAAAAGAAAGAAGGAAGGGAAGAAGTAGAGGAAGAAGAAGAGGAGTAGAAGAGAAAGGGAAGATGGGGAAGTGATCACCTGCTAGCTTGGGAGAGGAGGCCGACAGGGTCTCGGCTCTTGTCCGAACAGAGGGAGGCGGAGCAAATGGGGAGGGGAGCTCCGGCTGCTGTGGGGCTCGCGAATGGGAAGCAGAGACGGAAGGGAGAGTGGGGGCTTCGGGTCCTGTCCGATCCAACAGAGACGGAGGGAAGGGTCCGTCTGGGTCGGCTCCTGGCTTGTGCGACCTGGAAGGAGGCCAAGGGCTCGGGGTCCGAACGTCCACCAGAAAAAAAAGGGGGGAGCTGGCCTCTCCTGGGCGACTCCTCTGTTCGAATCGGACAAGATAAGGGTGGGCGGATCTGGCAGCTTGCGGCTTCCTGAGGTGTGCGAACGGAGAGACGGATGGGATCCTCGGCTTCGGCTGAGTCTGCTTGTTCTTCTTTTCCCCTAAATTTAGAGGCTTGAGACATATTCCCTCGCCCGAAGAGACCGGTAAAGGTAAGTATTCAATGCTCATCAGTGCCGAAAAGGGAAGATCACGCGATTAATCTGAGATAATGGCTTAGTATTTAATTTTTGGAAGTTATGCTCGATCGTGGCCGTCGAGGTAATTTCTTGATTTAGAAGCAAATACAAATCTTATTAGAGAATCCATTAAATTTTAATTGGAATTAAATCAAGCAAATTGAGTTTAAAAAAAAAATGGGTTTGAATCCAATCAGATTCGAGTCAATTTGGGTTCGATTTGATTTGATCAAATTAATAAAATTAAAATTTAAATAAAAGACTACTCGAATCAAATTAACCTCGATGCGGCTATCAAGCATTGCTTGAGTCTAATTAAACATTGTCGAGTCTAATTTGACTCAATTTGAGTCGACTCGAGCTCAAACTAGGCTCGATGAGGTCTAATTAAGTCAATAAGATGTGCTTGAGGTCACTCGAACGAAAATCAAGGTCAACAAACGGACCCATAACAGATGCGGCGAACAACAAGTGAATCGCACGTGTTGGCGTTGACCTCCCTACATCTAGGGAAGTGCAACCCTACAATCTACAAATGAGTCCCACTAGAAAGATGCCATCATACAATCCACTAATGAGGCTCGGGAAGCATATAATCATACAACAATCATATAATAAATGCCCCACCATGCGATGATCATATAATCACACCATGCTCATGCAACCATGCATCGTTCACATAATTATACAATCAATCAATCTTATGATGGTCACCCTTCAATCATGCGACAAACATATGATAACCTTCTAATCATATCAAATCACACAATGATGAGCCAAAGATCATACTATAATCATGCAACAATCACACAATTATGCAATGATCACACGTTCATACAATAATACAACAATTATCAAATCATGCCATGGGCAATCTAGAATGCAACGACTGTAATAAGATCAAATAATCATATAATGACCATGCACTCAATCAATCAACCACTCAGTCATGCAATAATTAAATAATCACGCAAGCATGGTGGGACAGAAGAGGAGAAACCTAACATTTTCCCGATCGACTCGAAATAGTGAATGAATGAGGCTCAACGCTCAATAACCGGCTCAGAATGGTGAGAGAGGGCCAAGGAAAGAAAATCACCTATCTGCCTAACCAGGTCAAAATGATAGAATAGAAGAAGGAGAAAGGGAACTCATGCTCGCATGAGCAGAATTGAAATAAAGTCATAAAGAGCTAAGGAAAATTCAATGGTCATCTAGAATAAGGGTCTAAGATGATGTAAGGAGAAAGGAGATCAAACAATCACTTGATTAAATCAAAATAATAAATGATAACAATCCAAGAGAAGCAAAAAGGATCGCCAAAGAAGGAGAGTAAATCATTTATCTACCTTACCATATAGTAAGGGAAAAATAGAAAATAAAGTAAAGGTAAAGGGTCTCACATCCGCTTGATCATATTGAAACAGTGAAATGAAGAGTGACAGGTAAAGTAGACCAACTATCTGCCTCACCATATCGAAATAACAGGATTGAAGGTGAAAAGGTGATCATCTCCTGACTTTACCCCGTAGCAAGGGCAGAGCTAAGTAGAGAGCAAATAACAAAGTGGTAGAGTAAACCAACTACCTGCTTGACCGTGTCGAAACAACATGGTAGAAGGTGAAAGAGCGGTGAGGTATGCCTTCTAGGGACACTGTCAGGCTCACTCGACCGAGTAAAGTCTGATGTCTGCTTGATCAGAGCAAAATAATCAGGGAGGAAGTAGTGGTGAGGAATGCCTCCCAGGGACACTGTCGGGCTCACTCAACCAGGTAAGTAAAACTAACTACCTGACTGTTCATTTCAAATAGTAGGATAGAGGGTGAAAGGATCCCGTCTCCTCCTGCTCCTTTCGGAACAGCGGATAGGGGTGACTCAATACTTCTGTCTGACCTCAACAAAAGTAAATAAGCCACGAAATTGGAGTCTGCGTAGTCTTTTACAGAACATCCAGAGTAAAGGGGTGGTGAGGAATGCCTCCCAGGGACTCTGTCGAGCTCTCTCAACCGGTAAGTAAAACCAACTACCTGACTGTTCATTTCAAACAGCAGAATAAAAGGTGAAAAGATCCCGTCTCCTCCTGCTCCTTTTCGGAACAGCGGATAGGAGTGACTCAATACTTCTGCCTGACCTCAACAAAAGTAAATAAGCCACGAAATTAGAGTCTGCGTAGTCTTTTACAGAACATCCAGAGTAAAGGGGTGGTGAGGAATGCCTCCCAGGGACTCTGTTGGGATCTCTCAACCGGTAAGTAAAACCAACTACCTGACTGTTTATTTCAAACAGTAGAATAGAAGGTGAAAGGATCCCGTCTCCTCCTGCTCCTTTCGGAACAATGGATAGGGGTGACTCAATACTTCTGCCTGACCTCAATAAAAGTAAATAAGCCATAAAATTGGAGTCTGCGTAGTCTTTTACAGAACATCCAGAGTAAAAGTGGTGGTGGGGAATGCCTCCCAGGGACTCTGTCGGGCTACCATTCAACCGAGTAAAGTCTGATGTCTGCTTGATCAGAGCAAGATGATCAGGGTAAAGGTCTGATGTCTACCAGAGCGGCAGGACAGTCAGGGTAAAGGTCTGATGTCTACCAGAGTGGCAGGACAGTCAGGGTAAAGGTCTGATGTCTACCAGAGCGGTAGGACAGTCAGGGTAAAGGTGCGGTGAGCTATGCCTCGCAGGGGCTCTGCGGGGTGTTCCCAACCAAGTAAAGCCTGATGTTTACTCGGCGCATATGCCTGCAGCAGAGCAATCAGGGAAAAGAGGTGGTGAGATATGCCTCCCAGGGGTTCTGTGAGGCACTCTCAACCAAGTAAAGTCTGATGCCTACCCGGCGCATATGCCTGCAGTAGAGCGATCAGGGGAAAGTCATCTCAACCATGCCCTAACACGCATATGTGTAGGGATGGAAAGAGGAGTAGAAAATGGAAAATTTCAAAGAGAGAAGGGTCGTCTAAGGAGTTTCAAACTAGTGTTTTGGGTACCACGTGGTAGAGGACAAGTCGTCGTGGCCACGAGTATCCAAATGCCAGTGAAACTGCCTAGGCGAAACCAAGATCATACAAACCTGAAAGCACCAGAATGATGCCTCGAGAGACCATAGGGAAAGGTACGCCCTTAACAAAGTGTGAGAGGGGTAATCTCATCCCCAATGAGTAGCTAATATAGCAAGGAAGACATACTTGCTACAGAGAAAAGAACTATATCAATGAGAAATAATCATAGAAGCCTATAGTGGTACACCCACATAAGCTAGTGGGACCCTGTAGAGGTGGAAAGCAACATAAACACATCCAAGGGACCGCTCCACAGCTAAGGGTCGGGTCACGGTGGGAAAGTATGTCACTACGAGACAAGTGAAATAATTTTCTGCTAGAAAATCAAAGTTCACTAAGAAGTGATGCTAACATCTGAGACTTGATGTACTACATCACAACCCAGAAAGCACACAAGGGTAGCGAGGGGAGACACTCGCCACTAAGGGAAGTAACATTGCATAGGAATGATATTTATGAAAAGCTCACAGTGGTGGTACCCACACAAACTGGTGGGACCCTGTGGGAAGTGGAATAATATCAGTACATCCGTAGAGCTATCCTAGCAGCTGAGGGTAGAGCGTGAATAAGAGAGAATAAAGTAGAAAATGAGTTGATTTTCTGCTAGAAAATTAGAGCTCTCAAGTCAGTGATGCTAACGCCAGTAACCAGGCGTACTGCAACACTACTGGGGAAACAACTCAATATGGCGAGGAGATACACTCTCCATTGGGGGAAATGATTTATGAGTAAAATCAATAAATATCAAACATCACAGTGGTAATGCTCACCCTGACTGGTGGGACCCTGTGAGAGGTGGGAGCAACACTACCAGACCCATGGGACTGCTCTAGTAGCTGGGAGCAGGGCAAGGGTGAAAAAGTAGGTCACTAAAAGAAAGTAGAGAGTTGATTCCCTTCTAGGAAATCAGAGCTCGCGAAGGTGGGATGTTAACATCTTGAGCAAGATGTATCACACCACTAACAAGGACTATCATGATTGTAAAAGACCATAATAATCACAAGTGTAAACTCATCCTTGAAGCAATCACTCAGACGCTTCGTAGGAGAAGAAAAGAAAGACTTTGGGGAATTTGAGCTCTCAGAGAGTATTACCAGGTTCCACCTGTGACAAGGGCAACCGGTTTTGCTCTGCTGAGAGCTTCCCTCTTTTATTTTACAGATGCATTTTTTCTTTATATGTTCACAATCATAGACTAAATATGTCTCGTACTGTCGAAGACAACACCCGGTAGAGGGAACGTTTACCATATCCGTGTGTTACTCCTAGTATGAGACATCCTCTAATGATTGGAACTCAAAGAGGGAGATAGGATTGGCTTTGATAACCCAGGCCACATTCGCCACATGAATAAAACTGGGGGCACAACCATAACACAATTGATATGTGAATGAAATTTAGATTAGGATAGTGGATCAACATTACCATCCCTAGCTAGCATAGATTGGTATGGACCCAGTACAAAAGGAGTCTGAATTGGTTTTGATATTCCAGACCACACTTGGGAGCACCAAGTGAAACTGGGGGACAGAGAGAGGGAAACTCCCAAATTACCAGAACTCAGAAGAGGGAGGTACAATAAATGCGAGACTTTTATCAGTCCTTAAGAATAATCTATAATCAGATGGTGGGGTCAAAATATTTTCGTGTACGAATTTTTAAAAGAATATGGTAAGCATTTAAACAAAGTCAATAGTGGGACCACTAAGAGATGTTTAAGCCCTTACCAATCAATCTGAGAGAAGTCTGATTCACACATCTCCCAAAGAGTGAAAATTTCATCAAAGAGTAAAAGGACTATTTTTAGAAATAAAAATTAACCTCTGAATCATCTTGAACCTAAAAAAAGGTTCTGAGAGTTCAGCAATATAGGTTGACTCCATCTAAACCCGAGAATGTTAGGGATTTAAATTTTACTAACCCAGCTTAAGCTCCCTACAAGCTAAGCTGGGCTTTCTCCCTTATATATTTTGAATAAATATCTAATTCAAAAGGGTGTAAATTAGAGAGAGAAACTGAATCTTCTCAATCTTCTTGCATGAAAATATTTTTATATCTAATAGAACATCCTTGCACGATGATGAATCCAAAATCATGATTTTCAAACTCAAGTATCACGAATATCAAGGGGTATGGATCTTCTGAGACTTAGAGATTTACAAGAAAGGGAAGCCATTTACTTATCCATTTTGGGCTCATTTTGAGCCCCTCAACTTGATTTGGCGCACTACGCATCTTTTAATTACTTGATACACTTTGTGTATCCTTAACTTTATGGCGCATTTTGCACAACTTTTCACTTTTGATATACTTTGTGTATCTTTGATTTTTGGTGCACTGCGCATCTTTTCATTGTTTGATACACTTTGTGTATCTTTCATTTTGTAACTGGCTCCCTTTCTAAATCCCTAAAGGAAAACTTTCTCAGTTGTAAGATTATCTTCCAAATATAAGAGAAGAAGAACTCACTCTCTCGTGCAAGGAAGAAGAATCCACAAAGCAAATCCAATCTTATGATAAGAATGAACGACTTGAATAAGAAAATTATGAGATAGATTCATCAGCGTGCGAAAGATGCCTATGAGATAGAAAACTGCAAGATGATTGGGAAAATATGCGTCTCTAAATCTAATTTCAATTTGATATAGATTTTAGTTCGAAATAGGAAATCATCCCAAGCGAGGGATGAGAGAGAAGGCATACATTTTTCTTTGAATCATTATAATTTTCCTTCAAGCGCTTAGAGGAGTCAACCACTAATTACTTCATTTTTTAAAGAGGACAGGGGTAAATCTTTCATTAGGAAAAATAAGTTCCGTACTTTCTAAGAAAAAATTTGCTCAAAAATTTACTTCGTGTTTCAAGCTCTCAGACTTTTCTCAGATTAGTCTTTCTTTTAAAAATTTTGCACATTACATTTAAAGATCCGACCATTGAATATAGAACTTAGATATGTATTTGGACTGATATGGGTCAAAATCTGGCCTAGAAGAGTTCAGATAAGGGAGATGATAGAGTCTAGAGTTTATGTCAGTGTACAAATCATATCATCTCACCTCACCACTCCTAAGGATAGCCTCATACTTCTCGTAATAAACGTCGTGTGGTAGAGGACAAATCATCATGGCCACACAGACTGTCGAAAAGTGGAGAAGCCCCTCCAAAGGGGGTACATGTACAGGGGAGTATTTACAGGCGGTAGGGAGACCCCCTCCCTCTCGAAGAGCGAACTCAGGCATAGTACTTTTTCAAGTACTGCCCGTTGATGACAGGCATAGGGTGAACAGCATTGGCATCAACGAGTAGGTAGGCACCACCTTCATAGACTTGCTCTACAGCAAAGGGGCCTTCCCAGACAGGCTCGAACTTACCACTTCGGTGACGGCGCGAAATGATAGGTCTGCGTAAAATAAGGACCAACTCGCCAACCCGAAAAGCACGGGGTCGGACAAGGTGATTATGTGATCGAGCCATACGGGCCTGGTATAGTTTGAGGTTCTGATAAGCTTATAGGCGAAGCTCTTCTAAACCATCAAGCTCTTCCATCTGTAGTCGGGCGTTATCTTAGTGGGAAAGATTGTGGCTGAGTGCCACACGCAACGAGGGGAGCTCGACCTTAAGTGGGAGGACGGCCTCGACCCCGAAAGCCAAAGCATATGGGTTAGACTGAGTAAAAGTATGGTATGTAGTCCTATAGGCCCATAGTGCTTCAGGAAGTCTATCGTGCCACTCTCGTTTGTTTGCAACCAGGATTTTTCTTACTAATTGCACGAGAGTCTTATTGAATGCCTCCGCCAAGCCATTGGCCTTGGGATAGTAAATTGAAGAGTATCGCCAATTGATGTTATGGCGGCGGGCAAATCTGGCAATTTTGGTGCTTCTAAACGACGGGCCATTATCTGAAATGATACGGCGCGGGACACCAAAATGATAGACAATATGATCACGAAAGAAACGCATCACATCTTCTGATTTGACTTCCTTAAGTGGCACAGCCTCTGCCCACTTAGAGAAGTAATCAGTGGCAGCTAAAATGAACCTATGACCCTTAGAGGAAGGAGGGTCAATAGGACCCACTACATCCGTGCCCCAGCCCTCGAATGGCCAAGATGATACAGTAGGGTGCAGCAGATTAGGGGGTTGGTGAATCACCGTGCCATGAATTTGGTACTAGTGGCACTTTCTAGCGTGCTCTATGCAATCACGGATCATAGTCGGCCAATAGTAACCGAGGCGTTTAATTCTGCCTTTCATTTTTGGTCTGGATTGATGAGCACCGCAAAGACCCTCATGTATCTCGCCCATGACCTTGCGAGCCTCCTCGTTGTTGAGGCAACGCAACCACATCTGGTCGAAAGAGCGTCGATACAAGGTGTTGTTTACATAGGTGAATGATAGAGCTCTCTTTCTGATCAGGGCAACAAGAGATCTATCATCTGGAAGCCTGCCATGCTTTAAATACTCTATAAAGGGTACTCTCCAGTCTGATTCTTCCTCAACTGAGAACACTGTGAGGGTCTGATCGGGAGAAGACAGGTCTGCGGGGCATAGGGCTTGACGGCACTGGACAACGATAGACAGTGGGTTGCCAGTTGGGTCAGCCAGTTCCTTTGCTAGCTTAGCTAATGCATCTGCCTTGCCATTGGCAGATCTAGGGATTTTAGCTAAGGTTACTTCAGGAATCAAACACAAGAGCTCCATTGCTTTGTTGTGATAGGGCAAGAGCTCAGGTTTAAGTACTTTGTAGACTCCCGCTACTTGATTTATAATCAGTTGTGAGTCTCCAAAGATTTTCACCCACATGACATTCATCTGAATGGCCAACTCTAGTCCTAAAATCAGAGCTTCGTACTTAGCCTCATTATTGGTACGAGGTTCTGAAAGACTGTAGGAATATCTCAGAGTGTGACCTTCAGGGGATACGAAAATGAGGCCCAGACCTACCCTAACTATAGGAGTTTCATTCGGGCTCAAGGCTCTGACGGATGATGCACCGTCAAAGTAAAACTCCCAAGTAGGGGACTCCTGCTCATCCACACTCATGATCAGCTCGTCAGGCAGCTCATCATTGAGTGGGGAGTCTGCAGGGATCGGGTGAGCAGCAAGAAAATCAGCTAGAGCTTGTCCTTTGACGGCCCGCTGAGGGACGAAAGTGATGTCAAACTGCAGTAGGATCATAGACCATCGTGCCAGACAACCTGAGAGGGTCGGACGGGTCATCAGATACTGCAAGGGGTTGACTCGAGAGATTAGGTTGACCTTGTGTGAAAGTATATAATGCCTAAGCTTCTGTACCGCGAAGATCAAAGCTAAACACTGCTTTTCCATCGCGGGGTACTTCAGCTCTGCGGGTATCAACCGTCTACTGAGGTAGTACAAGGCATTCTCCTTGCCTTCCTCATTCTCCTGAGCCAACAATGCACCCAATGACTCATCTAGGGCCGTAGTGTAGAGAATTAACGGCCTCCCTGGGATGGGTGCAGCTAAAACAGGAGGGTTTATCAGGTAGCGCTTTATACTCTCAAAGGCCTCCTGACAACGCTCATCCCAGTGAAAGAGGGTGTTTTTCTTTGCTAGGGCGGCAAAGGGTGACACCTACCAGACAAGTTGGAGATAAATCTCTGTAGGAATGCTAGCTTTCCTTGAAAAGACCTCAGTTGGGTAAGGCTTTTAGGGGGTTTTAGATCTACTATGGCTTTGATCATGGAAGGATCAATCTCAATGCCACGGTAGCAAACTATAAACCCTAGGAACTTTCCTGCACTAACTCCAAATGCGCATTTTAGGGGATTCATTTTTAAATCATATTTGCGCAGGCGTTCAAAAATGATTCGTAGATCTCGAAGGTGATTTCCACGGACCTTGCTTTTGACTACCAGATCATCCACATAACATTCAACCTGCTCGTGTATCATCTCGTCGAAGATAACAGTTATAGCACGTTGATAGGTGGCCCCAGCATTCTTGAGACCAAAGGGCATCACCTTGTAGCAAAATACACCTATAGGTGTGTGGAATACAGTAAACTTCTCCTCCTCGGGGTCCATCTTTATCTGATTGTAACCAGATGAACCATCTATGAAGGAGAAAATGTTATGGGACGATGCTATATCCACCATAAGCTCGGGGATAGGAAGGGGAAAATCATCCTTAGGACATGCCTTATTTAAATCACGGAAGTTGATACAGACATGAATCTGCCCGTTCTTCTTCTGGACTGGGACAATGTTGGCCAGCCAAGTAGGGTACTTCTCTTCACGAATGAAACCGGCCTCTATAAGCTTCTTAGTTTCAGCAATCACCTGTTGTTCTATCTCCAACCTCATCCTACGAGGTGCTTTCTTAATAGGGATTGCATCAGGCTTAATGGCTAGTTTGTGGACTGCTACATCTGGGTTTAGACCAGGCATCTCAGTGTAGTTCCAGGCAAAGCAATCTCTAAACTCTGAGAGTAGCTCGATGCATTCTTGAGCCTCTGAGTCAGATAACAAGACACTATGAAAAATAGGTCTAGGATCTGATTCAGTGCCTAAGTTTATCTCACACAATTCATCCATGGCAGAAGTGATGCCATGTTCAAACTCTTGAGGAGCATCGAGTACTCTATCCTCGTCATCACCTGAGTCTTCTTTATCCGTAAGAGAAACAACAGGGTATGAGTGGGAAACCGCTCGGATGTTAGTATGGTTAGGTGAGCTCTGCTCGACATAACCTAAACCTTGCTTAGTTTGAGGCATATCGGTCCGCCAAACACGAGCCTGTCGTAGAGCTTGTTCATCTGACCAAGTCGAGATAACTGCACCCCGCTCTACACAGTCTTCCACGAAAGGGGAAAAATAGCGAGGAGCAGTTGTGACCTTGTTATCCATAGAGATCTCCGCTGAACCCTGACTCTCAGGACCCAGTGGGGCACCTACACTATGGGATAACGAGGCACACTCACTAGCTCGTGGTGGCACAAAGGTTTCGTACAGAGGAGGCGGAGGGTGACCTCTAACTTGTAGTGCACCACCATCACTAGTGGAGGGGGTAACCAAAGATCTTTGGTGAGACTCCTCAACCCTTATTCCACGTACCTGACGGGAAAGGGGTTGTTGACTAATGGTCTGACGTCGGGGGTCTACTTCCTCGTCTGAACCACTGTCAATAACTAAACCACCCTCGGATATCAGGTACCTACGGATGGTAGGTAGTGAACTATAACTAGTGACATCCGGGGCTGGTGAGGGAGCTGAGCGATGAGGAGTGATAATCATCTCATCGTCAGAGGAGTCAGACTCAACAGTCAAAGGAGAAGCGTAAAGATATGAGGGAGGAAGAATTTGAGTGTCGTAGTTTCGTGGAGGGCGAGTCGATCCTCTACCTCTACCTCTACCTCACTCTCCCCTACCTCTACTAGGGGGAACATCGTGCCCAACTGCAAATTGGAAAGGAGATCTAACAGGATCTGTAGTGGCGGTATCTGCCTCAATACTAACCTGTGATGGACCTCGCGCAGGTAGCTGTACAGGACCCTGTACAGTACTGGCAGGTGTCACTGGTGACTGGGCAGAAGGAGGTTTACTCTTCTTACGAGGTACGTAATGCTCAACATCATCGTAAATAGAGACCTCATGCACGGAAAAGGGTTGGGTATCCCCGGGAATGGAGTACTCGACTTCATTCCTCATATACTTCATACATTGGTGTAGGGTAGAGGGCACCATTCCATACTCATGAATCCAGGGCCTTCCTAAGAGAGCCCTGTATGAAGTATCGGCCTCGATCACATGAAACTTCACCTCAGTAAGAAAATTTCCAAACTTCAGGGGCAGGGTGATAGACCCTAGGGCACGCTGTCCTTGGTCATTGAAGCCTTTCAACATAATCTTATCAGAGGTTAACTTCAGATGACCCAGGGAGAGGCCCTTCAGAGTTTCATAACTCAGGATATTTACTGAAGCTCCTTGGTCAATGAGGACCCTGTTCAACTCATAACCATTGACTTCAGCGGTGACATATAAAGGACGATTATGATCAGAGGTACCCAAAAGGAGATCGCGATCTGAAAAGGTAATGCATGGCATCTCTCTCAAAAGGCATGCATCTCCAACAGATTCGGAAGCAAAGAAGGCTTGATAGGACTCTGGTTCGAGTAGTACTTTTACCAGGGTCTCTCTCAAGTCAGAAGACATCATCAAAGCGTCATAGACACTGAGAAGGGCAAGAATTTTTCTTAAATGAGCCAACACATTGTAATCAACATCCAGCTGAGGGCCTTTCCCTTTCTCCTTAGACTGCTCTTGGGAGGAAGAGATGGGATCGTCCTGCTGGGTAACAATATTCTTATCTTTTTCTTTTGTATTCTTAGCCATTCTAGGTGGAAGAACCTTCCCTGAACGCAAGTGAACTTCCTGTATGAGTCATCTTTGACAGGAGATTCACTTGGTTCAGCGGTGATGGCTTGTGTTGGCTCCAAGGAAAGTGACTGGAGTGGGTTCTCGGATTCATCTTCTGAAAGGTTCCGATGCTGAAACCCTTCAGATAAGGTGCTATCGGACCATCTATATTTTTCAACAAAATTTTCACTGCATGCTGCTCCTGTAACTGGGGCTCACACTGTAGGCTGAGGTTCCTCCATCTGACTATATAATCTGGGAGAGGCTCTCGGGGCCGCTGTCTAGTCACAACTAGCTCTCCAACTATAACTCGGTGCTCTGCACTGACAAACCTCTGCACAAACAACTGCTCCAACTCTGCAAAGGTGCGTACTGAATCATTGGGGAGGTCGGCGTACCAGGCAAAGGCCACCCCAACTAGACTACTGATAAAAAGTCTCAACATTAGTGCATCGTTCCCTCCTATGTTACAACAGATGGCTCGGTACTGGGCCACGTGCTGCCTTGGGTTCCCAAACCCATCAAAGACTCTGAACCTAGGAGGGACAAAACCAGGGGGGTAAGGCTCGTGCTCGTACTCTACTGGGTAAGGACGCCCCCTGCTAACTATCTCTCTAGACTTCCTGGAGGAAATGGCCTGCTCGACCTTCTGGGCAATCAGATCCTGAATCTGTCCGGCTGATAACTGAACTGACTGACTCTGGACTGGGGTAGTAAAAGCAACTGCTGTAGGTGCCACCGGAACTGCTCTCTGGGCCCTGTCTACTCCCACAGGACCTGGTGCTACTACAGGTGGTGCTGCTGGCTCGTCCCTGGACGTAGTAGGAGTGCCTACACCCGTCATCTGGGGCATCGCCCCCAAAGCCGTCAACTGAGCTGTCATCGCTGCCATGGACCTAGCCATCTCTGCCATCTGAGTCTGTAACTGAAGCACTGTGGCATCTGTCTCAACTGATCAGGGAGATCCTCCTACCTCAGCTTCTCCCTGCTCATCATCATCATCTGCCTCTATCTGCTCGTCTTAGTGGCCACGTCTAGTAACGACGCATACTCTGTGCACCGGTATGTCTCCATCTGACTCCTCCTCGAGTAAGTCATCCTTAAGTGCATCGTCCTCATAGAGGGTCTGATGGAAATCCTCCGCATATGGACTCAAAGGGGAAGAAGTCTCGTAAGGGCTAAGGGCTGGCTCTACCAGAATCGGTGAACTACCAGGAGAAACTGCAACATCATCATCCGTCACTACATCACAGACCATCGGAACTGCCTTTGATCCGGAAGGAACAACTGCCTCTAACCGCTTGACTTCCTGAACTGGCTGTACTGCCTCGACAGGGGACTCTGCCTGTCGTCGTCTCCACACCCATCTACTGCGACGGGACCCAATAAGAGCAACTGACTGCTGTGGGGCTACTACAACTGAAGGGAGCTGGGGTCTGGGAGGCTCCAACTGCTGCCTCTGTCCACGACGACGTGGGCGTCGTCCAACAACTGGAGTAACTGTCTGTGGCCTCGCCAACAGAACTGAACTAACAGGCTGCCTGGGTGGCTGTCCTCTCTGCCACCTGTACCTCTGCCTAGCAGTCTGCCTCTGCAACTGAATGGACGCCTGAGAAATCTGGTGGAGTAACCTCTCCCGACTTACAGGGCCTCGACCCCGCGCTAAGCGGATAATGCTCCGAATCCTCTGAGAGAGGGTTCGAGCAGCATCATCCCTGGGGACCCTAGCGCGTGGTAAAGTAGTAGTGACAGGAGGGGTCACCGCAATGCGAGCAAAGTCCTCCTCATCACCACTGTGTGTCAGTGGGGAGAAGCATCCTCCCTGAACCGCTGCTATCTCAGGGGCAATTGTAATGTCCGGGGTAGGGGAAACTGCAACTGGTCGTGGTGCCCGCTGCCAGGGGACCACTCTCCTCTAAACTGGCTCCTGGTGAGCCAACAAATCTGCCATTCGCTGTCTATCTGCCTCGGATGCAGCCAACCGAAGTCTACGGTTTCTATTCCTCCGGGCCCTTCTCCCAAGGCCGGAGGCGGAAGACGAAGCAACATCTGAACCCACTACCTGAGTGGCAGGGGGAACAGGAAGTACGGGAAATGTCGGGGTCTGCTCGAGGGTCTCTGGGTGAGACAGTCGAGCGAAAGCTGAAACCCGATGGGAGGAAGGCGAAGGAGCCTCGGTCTGGGCACCCCTCTTCCTGGAGGAAGAAGGAGGGGGAACCCGAACATGAGCTGCCTCTGCCGGAGTAACAACAGGGGTAACTACTGCCTGCCGGCGCTGAGGGGCCGGGGCAATTTGAACAACAGGTGCGGTTGGCACTGGTTGCCTAACCGCTGGATGAGTGGGCTGAACAGGGAGTGGTCTAGGCACTGGCTGCCTAACCACAGGGTGTGCCGGCTGCACACGAACAGGAGTAGGACGAGCAGGTGCCCGAGCTGTACGCCGAGCAACTGGACGTCCAAAAGGTCGCATGGCTGCACGAGCTCTCCTCTGGGGAGGAGAATAGGCAGCAGCCTCAGCAGGGGTCGGCCCGCCAAGAGTGACGAAGGCCGAGTCAGTGAAGGAACCAAAAGTGATTCCTCCAGTGGGAGGACTGGCTAGCAGGGACTCAGGAAGTGTCACCCGCGCATCAGAAATAAAACTGAAAGTAATAGAAGGCACGAAGGAAGCCATGGCACTGTCTGCCAAGAAAGAAGAAAAGAAATTTGAAAAATGATTAGTAACAAATAAAGAGAAGATGAATGATAGATAGGGGACAGAATGACCTAGAAGGTCAGAAGGAAAGGAACTCAGCTAGGGGGAAACCCTAACTAAGAAGACCAGAAAGAAAGAAACCTAGCTAGGGGGAACCCTAACTAAGAAAAAGAAGAACGATCCTAACTAATGAAGGACCCTAACTAAGAGTGGGACGGACCTAATCAAAGGAGTACCAATCTCGGAGTACACACTAGAAAGAATAATATAGAATCCAAAGATGGAGAGAGAAACCTGTCCAACCGTGGTCGCCAGAAACCTGTGGACCTCCGAAAGGACAACAAAAACTGCCGCCTCCCCGCGAAGGGAGACATTATCTGTTGGGCCAATGGGAGGGCAGATTCGATCACACATGTAATTAACCATTGAGGATAATGGCTCTCACCAGCACACCTCGATGGGTAATAATATATGTGACCTTATCGTCACAACGGGTTTCCCCCACCCGATACATTAGCTCGAGTGAGATTTATTTGAGAGTGGGATTCGGTTTCCCACGGGCGTAAAGCCCCCGTGGTTAATTACATCTCAAGCCGGAGCCTGAGAATACTCTCGATTAAGGATTCTATATTATACTTTCCAAATTGGGATTGGCACATAGGGCGAAGACTAGGAAATCCTACTCAAAGAGAAAAGAGAGGTTCAACTAGGCTTAGTCAACATGCACGGCTCAGATCAGCATCCGGAGGGACTAAGGTAGTGAGAAGAAACTGGAGAAAATAAGTAAATCATGCACTCGAAGCATGCAGGAGAGAAGGATGGAGGTGGCGTCATCCGTGTGATCCGGATATGTAGGGTTTATGGTCTCTGAAAGACAGAAGACCTACCCACTGATGAGGCGTACTATGAAACAATAGTAGCCTTGAATCCTAAATCTAATGGGTTTAGTATTCTACGCAACACTAACACCCGTGTCCTAACTAATGCATTCTGTGCTTATATCCTGCCTGAAAAGGAAAGCCAGCTAACCACCTAATCGTATAAAATCCATGCTGTCCAAGTCTTTATGAAAGATGGGTAGGTAGTTTGGTTATCGGAAGTAGGGCCGACATCTAGAGAGTTTCCTAGTTGGCCCTGGACTTATGTAGGGTGTATGCTCCTAAGACTAATGCAATTAAAATTTTAATTTAATTAGTTTCTAATGTAATGCATGCTGGTTAACGATCTCAAATCAAATATGTATAGAATTTTAAAAAGGCTTATAAAATAGTGTTTTAGAAAAGAGTAGACTTCCCCAGATCTAGCACCTCATCCTCATAGGTCGGATTATCTGGACTCTACCCACAGGCGGGGAAGTGTCTTATAGCAAGGAGGGAGAGAATGCATTGATATGCATGCAACTCCGGACGATTCTGACTATTCCCTAGATCGTTACATTTCTATGTTATTTATTTCTTAAAATTTTAAGTATTAATTACGAGTAGAAAAATTTTATTCCTAAAGAGCCTAGCGAAATCAGGCCAAGCACATGCAAGAAAGAAACCTAAGAAAAGCTGGCAATTTCTACTGCGCACACAAAATAAACAAATCAATATAAATCCACAGAGCAGAGTAAAGAAAAGTCCACAGTCCACGGCAAGTGCCGTATAAGTACAACCCCAGATCTGCAGAAAAGTAATGGTGGCCAGGCCCCACCGACAACATCCTAGATTCTAATCCTACTAAATGACGCAAGTCTTAAATGCAAGGCATTTCATCTTTAAATCTTCATCTTTGTATAGATCATCTTCCTATAGATCTTCCTCCTTTGGATCATCCTCCTTTGGGTCATTCTCTAGAAGGGTACCCAAGTGAGAAAGAAACTCCCCGAGAGAGGGCCTTTCTTTCTCCCTTTGGATACTTAACATTTGAAATGCCATGCCTTTGAAGACTTTCACAACTCAATATGAATTACATCAAATTATATTATGAGAAAGAAAATCTAGACCCGGACTGAACCTGCAAGGTTATCTTAATAAAACATCCCAGGCAGTTTATATGTCACATCTCAAGCAGTTATATCTATGCAAAAAAATAAACACACTTGGCCACGCTCTTATTTATTTGGGGGCTAAGCATTCTGGAGCACCTGTAGCAAGCATCTATAATTTATGATTTATCATATTAGCCCCCATTTATTTTAGCGCTGCATGAGCATGGCCACCTGCATAAGATTGAGTTAGTATAAAATGTCCCTAGCCTAAAGGTAGTTCTAACGTACAAGCAATCGCATCACAGATAAAGTACAGTACAGTAATAAAATAAACAAACACTCCAAGTCAATACAAACAGCACACGTGCCACATGCAAGAGCGATCACAACACAGAAAATAACTGAGAAAGAAAACAGCGGCCTAACCTAGATCTAGAAGTGGTGCCCTAACAATCAATTCTACGTGCGTGTAGAAAGTTTGTGTGGCATTGGATAGGTCATATATTGGGTAGATGGTTTGAGTTGTTTTGTGTTAATAGTTGTTGAAGGTTTGAAAAGGAGGATTTGGTTAAAGTTCAAATATTAGTGAATTAGGATCCATTTTAGTCAATTTAATTTGTGGATCAATCTTAATGCTTAGGGTAATGATGTTCAAAGTTTAAATTGTATTAGTGAGTTTTAGGAGGTCTGGGGTCTACCTATCCGCTAGGTTAAGGGGGTCCAAAAAGGTCATTATTAAAAATAGGTTGGGTCTAGCGGAGTTAATATTTTTATTAAATACTAGACCTTACCATGAGTAATTAGACTGTTAGTTTGTTAGATTTGGAGTTTTTTAGGCAAAGTTATGGTTTTAGGAGTTTCGGGCCCTAGTTATTGAACTACGGTTGACCGAAAAGTTGACTTTTCAAATTAGGTTAAATTTTGGAAAGTTAATATTTTTAATGAATAGTAGACTTTAATTAGAGTTGAGTGCTTTTTAGTTTACTCAATTTGGAAATTTTTAGAGTTAGTTATGATTTTATGAAGTTTGGGTATTATAAGATCTTTTAGGTTCAAGTTGGGTTTGTTTTTTTTCAATTTTATAACTCCTAGAATTTAAGTTTATTTTAATGATTTTTATTTAGTTAATATTTTATTAGGAGGTGATTAATATTTTAATTAAATTTTAGTTCAAGTTTATGTTCAAATTCTACCTCCTAGTGATTTCATATGTTGATTGTAGTTTGATTGAAGATTAAATATTTTAATGCATTTCTTATTTAGATTATGATTCATTTTATTATTTTATTAATGAATTGAGGGAAACTAACCCTAGGATAACATGTCACTAAGTTTTCTATGTTCAATATCTCTATCCTAAAGGAACATGCATCCTAAGTCTAAGTTCTCTAGGACTCAGTCCTTGATTTTTATCCTTAGGTGTCACTAGCGTTATAGGAAATGAAGAGATGTTTCTAACCCCTTAGACATTCGCACATGCGTAAATGGGTTTAGAGATCTATAACAAAATAAAAGAAGAAAATTACCTAAGAATTGAAGTTTCTACAGGGCCCTAAATATAGGGTAACGTACACACAGACGGGCTCCCTAAAGGCTATCTAAGTTTTAAGAAAAACTCACAACACCGGGGGCTATGACCTGGTGGTATCGCCCGTAGCACCCCCACCAGAATGAATGGGGGCAACTGATGCTCGGATCCGATTGTCCAAGCTCCTTCGTCTAGTGCTCCTAAAAACCTCCTTCTTTGCTTCCCCACATGTACCTCGCAAAAGCACAAAGAAAAGAACAAGGATTGGATGAGAGCAGGATCATGTTCAATATGCAAATAATCAAAATAAAATGCTATTAAATAAAAACATACCTTTTCTTTTGTCTTGATGTTAGTTCGGCTGTTTGCTCTCCAGGGCTGTCCAAATTTTAAGAACCCCCCCCCCCCCACATTGTTACAAAAACGGTCTTTATTTATTATTTTTAAGAAATGTTAGCATCTCATTGATAGGCATGCCCTGTCAAAGTCAGGCATGCCTTCAACCCACCCTTAGTTTCAATTCAGCATTTAAGCCAAATGCAAATAAGAGAAAGGGAAATTTGGATGCTATTTAATATTCCCACATTTTTAAGAAAGCACTCGAAATACTTGACACGATGACCCAAATCACTTCTCATATAAGACTCAAAATAGCAAAGAAGAAAAACCAATCTTAAAATCCAAAACCCAAAAAAAGGACTTTCAACTTCGAACCCAAACATGTTTTCAACCCATATATTTAAGCTCGTCTTTAGGACCAAATGCAAATAAAAAAAAAAGAAAACTCACAAAAATCCATTTTTTTTTTGTTTCAAGAAGACTTAAAAGAGCCACTTATCATTAAGCTTCTCTAATGCAAAGCCATTCATAAAATTCTCAATTCCCAAAACAACTCAAAGAACCTTCCACATAAAGCAACACATAAAATCTTCCTACATGAAACCCACTATAACTTATTCCAATGCAAAACAAACTATAAGTTTCTTTAACGTGGGGTGGATCTATGAAAATTCTTCAACAAGAAGATTTCATGAGGCTTTCTGTTATAAAACATTCACAAAGAATTTCTCGAGGCAAAATAATTCACAAAGCTTTTTTGGACAAAATACAACTCATAAAACCCTCCAACATAAAACAAGCCATGAAATTTTGACATAAGGTGAAGCATAAGGCTTCCCAACATTCACCCAACAAACTCATCTCTCCAACATGCTCCACTCTAACAAAATTCATGAGAAGAATCTCTAATGAGTACTCCTTCTACTCATGCAGAGAGATAAATCCACATCCCTCTCCCCTTTTTTTTTTAATGTAACCACATAACACCAGCTAATGCAAGACGTTCCTTCCCAAACTTGCAATCATCAAGTGACCGAAGAGATGTGAGAAAAGATGCTCTTAAAAGCTACAAATGAAGTTGCTGAACACAAACCACAACATTTTTCATTCTCCACACAACCACTATAATGAAACCATACATCTTTAAGAATTAGAGTTAAAACAATTACACCTCTTCATGCCATTCAATAAAACTACCAAACTCAATTGGTGTTAAGACCCAATATTTTTTTTTATACCCAAAGTACAACCACATGAAATAAATTTTGATGCTAATTGCTCTCCAAAAGTTCAAGAGATATTCCAACATAACTACCCAAATGCCTTTCATATAAAGCTCCAACAAATAGAGTGAAATCTAGTTATGCTCATGCTCCAACCTAGCAATATTATCCAAATAAAATCAGAAGTAGAAAAGATAATTTCAATGCCATTTTATTTTCTCCAAAGCTCAAGAGAACAATTTCACTAACATAAGATTATCTCATATTTGGGTCTATACCCAACTCAGATTTAAAACAAATAAATGCTCTCCCATACTTCTCTAAAGGTGCTTTATCAAAAACTTATGAATGTTCACCATCTCTCTTTCCCCAAGTCACAACACACGACTACTCATATCACAAACGTATAGAAAATTCATCAAACTTTTCTCATGTATAAATATCAAATACAACAAAACATAGAAAATTCTTCAACTTAACTTGTAAAGCCAATGCAATTCCAAAAACACCAATGGCTTTCTTTTCAGATCACCAATATGAGAGTATGCAAATATGCATTAACGATACTGGACAAGATATGTAACAATCTCATGAGAAGTATACAACCCCCACAACATGTATATAAAGAAACGAGAGCATAAGTCTACCTTATATGAGGGCACTTTGAGACTTCATTCCAACCACCCACAAAGTTCTAAAGTAGATTTATCATTTTTAAAAGCTTCCAAATGCTTTCATTAACAAATCACCCTTTGGCGTTCATGTAAGGTTTTGACAAAGCATAAAAAAAAAAGAAATCCACAACGACATTTTCTTAAAAACATTTCATCGAATAATTGGTGTGCAACAACCCAAAGCTAAATAAGTAAATCAATTGTGCATGTCATGCTTTATACCCTAACGGAAAGAAGATCTATATATGTCCGCGTGCTTATTTAAGCTCGCAACAACACAATCCACATAAAACATGATCATTCATAGCTCAACACAACGCATATCATGGTTTAACAACTATAAGCTCAACAATTTCTCATGGCCAACAATAAGCTAAAGATCTTCATAAGATATCACAGCTTAAGCAATCACCTTTATAAAACAAACTTGGTTCTAAACAAATCCATCCACATCATAGTTACTTGTGCAAGACAAATCTTGCTTTAAATCAATCAGATCTATGTCACTAGGATAATGAGAGGGATTGGGGGAAAAAGAAAGAAGGAAGGGAAGAAGTAGAGGAAGAAGAAGAGGAGTAGAAGAGAAAGGGAAGATGGGGAAGTGATCACCTGCTTGCTTGGGAGAGGAGGCCGACAGGGTCTCGGCTCTTGTCCGAACAGAGGGAGGCGGAGCAAATGGGGAGGGGAGCTCCGGCTGCTGTGGGGCTCGCGAATGGGAAGTAGAGACGGAAGGGAGAGTGGGGGCTTCGGGTCCTATCCGATCCAACAGAGACGGAGGGAAGGGTCCGTCTGGGTCGGCTCCTGGCTTGTGCGACCTGGAAGGAGGCCAAGGGCTCGGGGTCCGAACGTCCACCAGAAAAAAAAAAGGGGGAGCTGGCCTCTCCTGGGCGACTCCTCTGTTAGAATCGGACAAGATAAGGGTGGGCAGATCTGGCAGCTTGCGGCTTCCTGAGGTGTGCGAACGGAGAGACGGACGGGATCCTCGGCTTCGGCTGAGTCTGCTTGTTCTTCTTTTCCCCTAAATTTAGAGGCTTGAGATATATTCCCTCGCCTGAAGAGACCGGGAAAGGTAAGTATTCAATGCTCATCAGTGCCGAAAAGGGAAGATCACGCGATTAATCCGAGATAATGGCTCAGTATTTAATTTTTGGAAGTTATGCTCGATCGTGGCCATCGAGGTAATTTCTTGATTTAGAAGCAAATACAAATCTTATTAGAGAATCCATTAAATTTTAATTGGAATTAAATCAAGCAAATTGAGTTTAAAAAAAAAAATGGGTTTGAATCCAATCAGATTCGAGTCAATTTGGGTTCGATTTGATTTGATCAAATTAATAAAATTAAAATTTAAATAAAAGACTACTCGAATCAAATTAACCTTGATGCGGCTATCAAGCATTGCTTGAGTCTAATTAAACATTGTCGAGTCTAATTTGACTCAATTTGAGTCGACTCGAGCTCAAACTAGGCTCGATGAGGTCTAATTAAGTCAATAAGATGTGCTTGAGGTCACTCGAATGAAAATCAAGGTCAACAGGATGTTAAGCCCTTATAAACTAGTCCCAAGGCTAACCAAGAGGGGGGTGAATTGGATATTTAAAAACTTCTTTAAACAAAAAGAAAAATCTTTTTATATCTTACAGCAAAAAAATATTAAATCAATAATAAAAAGATCAATCACAGATTTCACCCAAGCAGTTAATCACAGTAAAATAAAATGCAAAAAATAATCATAAAGAACACATCATATTTATAGTGTTTCGGTCCAACCTGACCTACATCCACTCCTCGGAGCCACCCTCCGAGTATTGCACTACACCTTTAGTGACTCTCCTTTAACCCTTACAACTAGGCGGAGAAGCCCTTACAAAATCACTTTCACCTTCCCCGATGCGGTGGAGTAGCCGGGTCCTTCGACACCAAAGAGAACTTCTTCTTCTCAAAACTTCCCTCGAGATGACCCTTGAATCCGATGGTACTTAGGTGCAAGCTTGTCGGAGTAACCATGTGAACCACCTCACACTCCCTTAAAAATCTCCCTTCCAACGCTCTTCTCCCTCTCAAACCCCACCCTTTCCTCTCTCCCTTTCAAGCTCTCTCTTTAGGTTTTCTCCCAAAAAAAATAAAGCCTTAATGGCTGCGAAAGAAACTTTCAAAGTCTTTGAAAACCCTTAAATAGTGGGCTCTGAAAACCCTTCAAAAATGTTCTGGCCATAAATATCATCCAGGACAATCCTGGGATCGTCCTGTACGATTAGTACAAATTAGTCACTCAAGCCAGTACGATCAGCATAGTCCTGGATGATCCTCTCAAAAATTTATTCTTATCATCCTGGACAATCTTGTAATCATCTGGGATGATTTGTTCAAATTCGTACATATCATCCAGCAGATAGCTCGGGACATCCAGGAGACTCAGAGGAAAATTAAGGTTTTTGCCACAGATCGTCCAGGATGATATGATCGTCGAATCTAATCCTTAATTACTTTCTTTAACAACTAGATCAATTTAGGCATGATTGGCATAGA
Organism: Dendrobium chrysotoxum; assembly: GCA_019925795.1. Taxonomy (NCBI): domain Eukaryota; kingdom Viridiplantae; phylum Streptophyta; class Magnoliopsida; order Asparagales; family Orchidaceae; genus Dendrobium; species Dendrobium chrysotoxum. Next base: position 44,927,128 of record CM034297.1, on the reverse strand, counting down.
TCGCCTAATACGATCCTGGGATCCTCCACAATGATTAGAATAAAATCTACAATTTAAATCTTGCCTAAATTATGTTGGCGGCTATGGTTTTGAGATCATAATGGATCGTCCAGGATGATTAGTTCAATGAACAGATTGTCCAGGATAATCCTTGGATTGTTCAGTACGATTTGTTCAAAGTTGAACTTCTGGTTTTGATTAGATCTCACTCCCCCTGAGTATATGTGTACATGGTCACAAGCAAGTATACACCCTTATAGGACTTGACTCAAGAAATCAAAAAGTACAACAAATAAGAATTATAAGAATCACACATCATAACTACATTATAACCTATTCTACCCGTTCTAGAGTCTTGATTCTTTATTGGATGGTGTATACTGTTTCCTAAAATATTAGTATACACACAAGTAAATATATATTCCAAATATTAGGAGATGTGAGCCATAATGTTTTTTATCATCAAATTAATAACTCGTGAGCCCGAGTCGTAACAAAAAATACACCTTGATGTTTAAGTATTTAGCTTCTTTTAGTTAAGGGGTTTTACAATCTCCGCCACTTATGTAACTGAAGTCTTCGTCAGTATCCCTATACCATAATCATCGACCAAGAAGATAGGATTTTAGAGGTGGTCCCTACAAGTTTAAATGGTTACTCCAATTACGTAGCACTTTGTCCCATACAGGCTCAAGAGGTGACTCCCATGACGTAACACTTTATCTTGTATGGCACTTATTTCCCATCTTTCGGCTAGTGTATTACTTTGATATCATAAAAACTTGTCATAACCCAACCCAACCAGGACAGGTCCTATCGTATTGACCTATGACAAGCTAATATCAAGATATTATTTTGAAATATTTTAAATTCTTATTTATTATTCATTTTAAATAAGCTATAGACTATAAATCTACTAAAACATCTAAATATTAAAAATAAACTCATCCATAAGATTTCATTCATTTCAATAAAATATATTTATACTATATTGCATGGTTATATATAGAAGCTACATAATTGAATAATAAATTCACTATGACTGTACAAACATCAAAATAAAGAAATACCCATAACCTCAAATATGATCCTGAACTACTAATCAACATACTCCTTCCCTTTCCTAGATCCTAAAAATTACAAGCAAACCACAATGAGCTACAATAACTTAATAGGCCAGACAAACCAATACTGAGCTGATGATTAAATTACAATTCATAACATAGAGTAGCTTATATCGTATTCTCCAGATTCAATTAGAATCTCAAAAGATTCTAGCCCTTTATAACTCCCTTTTTGTGCTTATAGCACCAAAATATGTCTGTAGGCACCAAAATATGTCTTATAGCCACCAAAATATGCCTTATAGGCACTAGGATTTTACCTAATATAGATAGAATCTCAAAGAATTCTGGCCCCTTATGACTCATAGTAGATATTATTTAATTACAAATACATATTTTTCACCATATTATAGTAGTTAAAGTGTAATTCAACATGTGTCAAGATTATGTAATTTTCTCTAATGGTAGGCAATAAAAAACCCTAATAGGAAAAATGCATACTTTCAAAACATAACCAAATTACTATGGATTGTGTAAAATAATATTTTAACACTTTTATCATATTATAACACTATATTTTATAGTCTAGGTAATTTTCTTTTCAATAAAAATCACACAAATTTCAAAACTCCCATCGTAAAATTTCAAGAAAATTCTCAATACATTCATATCTTTGAAAATTGAGATAAGAATAATGTGACATACCTTGATCCAGATAACTTTATGACTGGCTTGATGGCTAAAAATGACCCAAAATAGCTAAAAAACCATCTTCACATGGCTGAAAATAACCTATACTAAAATGCCATTTAGTTCTCCACATTTACTAACCATGCCAATCCCTCATTCTTCACATGAATTAGGGGGAGGAAGAAGGTAGAACAGAAGAGCTTTGAGGCTGGAAGAATCCTAGAGCTCCACCCAGCACCACCATCGATAAATCCACACCACCAGGCCACCGTTGGTGAACCTCTACCCTACCATCACTGTTGGATCTCTATCTGGAAGCCATAGTCGCCCTCCTACTTTGGTTTTTCCAACCTTCGTCTCCCTCTAACTATAGTCCCTCTGACCATCTTCATATAAATACAGTACTTTTAACAGTTATTGCCCTTCTATGTTAGTTTCTTAAACCACCATTATTAAAATATAGTCCTTCTAACCTCCATTGCCCATCAACTATAGACTCTCTGACCATTATTATCCAACTACAGTCCTTTCGACCTCAATCACCCACTAATTACAGTTCATCTGACCATTATCACCTTACTATGATCCTTCCAATCTCCATCATCCATCGACTATGGTTCCTCTAACCACCATTGCCAAACTATGATACTTCTAACCTCTGGTACCTACCAACTACAGTCCCTCATATGACTATCATTTGACTATGGACCTATCAATCAAATGAATATGCCAACACACTCTTGAGAATAACTATCTTGTCATTCTCCAACTATGTAATATACTCTATACAACGAGCAAATGCCCTCCTTCAAGGAAGGGCATTATTTGTAATCAATCACAAACACTAGTAGAATCATTTCAACTGGATATGACCCCATGGTTTTCCCGTTTTAGGATTTTTCACATAAAGATCTCAGTGTCATTTATGACTCTTGCATCCCCTCTCTTTTATCTATATATGTGTTAGATCTTTGTATAAAGTTAGGATGCTAAAACTTATATCTCTCTACCACTTTGAATGTTGTAGGATGCAACAAGAAGGATCTTTAATGCATGAAATACCCAAAAATTAATGAAGAATATAACCTAAGGTAATTAATTATACATAGTGGTCACATTTATGATATTTATCATTAAAAACATTTTCTCAAAATTAAATACTTATCTTATCCTTATTGATGTTCTTAGTTATGTACATTCACATATGCCTTTTCAGGTGTTTAATAGGTAGCTGGCAGGTTACAACAAAAGAACTCAAATCTCATGTATCTCAAAAACAAAAACTCACCTAGGGGCCACTAACCCAGATTAAGCAAAGCCGTCAGTTATGGGTCACCCACATAGACCACTCAGATTCGGACTCACCTTTCTAGCAAGAAGAAGTCCCTCAAAGCTACTCATCGTCACCTCAAGCAGTGAGTCATTAATGAAATCCATCATCCTAAGTATAGGAAAGGATTCTCTTAAGAGGATTCAAGCTCACATCAACACACTTAACCCGCTCCACTACCTCTATAATTTAAATAGAATAACCCTTAAAGAAGTCTTGGGACTCCATGAAAAAGGTTTATAGCACCACCAAAGGACTCATTTATAATCATTATTTGAATTCAACACCATAAGAAGGTTTGCCTTCGTCAACTCGCTTGCGAGTACTCAACACAAGGAAACTTGTTCGAAGGCTGAGGAGTTGAACCAAAAAGTTACAGCCATTTATAGGGTCTATCAAAGCATGACACGTGTCTAAGGAACTACGTACAAAGTTTCATTTAGTATTGTACTTTTTATTCTTTTTGATGTAATATTCCACGTAGCTCTTGATTCTTTATAAATAAATTGCGAAGAGACATATTTTGAATCTTTTGACACTTTTTGAAGATAATATTGAGCTAATAAAACACTTTCCCTTAAGTAATCTTCTTCCACTTTCCATACTCACTATAGATTCTTAGTTCCTAGCCTTCTTAGTTTGCTTGCTCAGATTCCACCCACAAACATATTTGGATCCGATAAGTTCAGCCTCAACTATAACTTTTTTTAATGTTTTATTTTTCCTACAAAATAGAGAAAATAGAAGATAATCACTCAGTTATTTATTTAAAATTCAAGAATAAAAATATTAAAATAAAAATTTAATTTCATTTAATGTTTATTTTCTTGTAGGTTGTAAATTCAATGGAATATAATAGTCAATGTAAGCTTCCTCGAAAACAAGAAAATATTCTATATTAAAGCTCAAGAAAAATCATTTGTAAACTAACCACTACATGTACTTATATACAATCAATCATAAAAGAAGACCATGCTTGCATCAATTTTAGGATTAAAAAAAAGAGTAGAATGACATTATATATTAATTCTTAATATTAAAAACAAAGAAAATTTATTTTTTACTACTAATATATTATTCACTAGCCATAAATCCAACTGATGCAAACTTCATCATATCATTAAAATTTGATAGATTAGTACAAAAATTCTTTAAAATGAATTTTATGATTACCATGAATGAATTTATCCATAAGAGTAATACAATGAGAATGGTCAAATGGAAGAGAAAGAACCAAATATAGTGAGGAAGGGAAGGCTTCTAACCAGACATCATTTTAGTGGCAATGATCAATTCTTATTTTTATAGGACTATCACCTTTATTATTATACCTAGTGTATAACAGCCCCATACACATAGAGTTAAAGATGCATTCATTGAATTCACAAGTTTTATAAAGATGGGTTAGTTTCACACCTAATTTTTTCTTAACTATACTAAACGTAATAAAAGTCCCCACTAAGAAGCCAACCTGATAAAATTGTAAGAGAGTGTCTAGAGTAGAATCCCATAACTCCATTCTACTAATAAGATAATTGATCGCATAAATGAAGGTAATTAAATATACTAAAGAACCAATACCAAGTACCAATAATTTCACATTAGTTAATTAAGAGGAACTGAGAATGGGGTTTAATGAAATTATGGATAGAATTGATTTGATCCAAATTTAGCCCCTTAAGCTAAAATAAAAGTTATTACATTTTTTCTCATTTTAATACATGTAAAACATACTGCAAACCAAGGGGTCAAAAGAGAGTCAGGGTTAATTTTAATTTTAATAAGACCCAAAACATCTAATTCATTCTATTGGGCAAATTTCTATAGTCCACAATATGCCCCATGGATTGGAACCCTCTCACATTATAAGCCCCTGTGTGAGAGAGTTGCATAATTATAAATAAGGGTTCAAATTTTGTTAGTCAATGATGGAGGCTTCAGACTTAGGATTAGCTTAAGGAAAGATTAGTTTTGTAGCCTTCGCTTGTAAAATTGAGATTTGATTACCCATAAAATATTCCCTAGCATCGTGTCTCTCCTTTTTCTCGAAAATAAGTTGAGCATCAGGATATTGATATTGAATAGCTTGTTGAGAGGGGGGAGGGAAGGGGAAGGGTTTAGGGAATTAAGGTTTATTTGTAAGGTAGAGTTTCCCGATGAAGAAGTAGAAAATTGAGCATTAGGATATATATTGTCTCCATTAGCATTTGAGGTGGATGTTGGGATATTAAAAGAGGCTATGGGAGGGATCAAATTTTATTTATAGAGGGAGTAAATTTTGGAGAATCTTTGGATTGTTAGTATGGTAGATATATTTTACTTCTAGCCTTACTCCCACTTCTTATAGGAGAAAAGGCTAAAGAAAATTTATGAAAAGTTAGATGAATATAAGCAAAACTATACCAAACTTCACAAGATTTAGCTTTTCAATCATATTACACCACTTCGATAAGTCTTGTAGTATTCATAACAATGGGAAAGAAATTAGGAGTCGATAAGGAGGAGCAGATTTAGATGCATACTCTCGCGAGGGTAAATCAAGATTTGTTAATTGTAAAATTGTCCATTGTAAGTGGAATGCCAATTTTACTAGCAATCTTGGATAAACCTTCCTCATTGTAACAATAAAGAGAAAGATTTTCCCATAGAGGTATGTAGACCAAATCATCTTTTACTAGTTTCATGTCCCATGCTAATTTTTTTTCTTTTTAAGAAATAGCTTCCTAAGGCCTGCATTCTTGATATTTCTTAATCTTTGGCACAAAAAAAATTAAATAAAAATTATTCACCTTATAAAGACAAGAGCTCAAAGAATACTTGAGCCTCTATAGCCTCCTTCTTACCACCAATAAAGAACCATAGAAAATCCATTTCCCAATTACATAATCTGCCAAAGATATTTTTTATGTTGAACCACATTTAATAAGATCCTCTATCATGACTTTATTGAGAAACATACTGCTTCCAAATTATTCTCGATGTAGGAGAAAGAGAACATGTTGCCTTTACCATCATGGGAATTGAGGAGGCATTTCTAGTTCATGGTGTCCATAAAAAATTTTGTGACTTAATTAGAGAAGCCTCTTTGACCCAAAGGTGGAGTCCGAGGATAAAAGAGGAATCATTATTGTTGAGAGATGAGTGAAGGAAAAAAGATCTACTAGTTGAGTGTTCATCTCCAATGGAAGAGGGGATATATTTGAAAAAAAATCTATGGATTTGGATAGAAGAACTTTGTGTATATTAGGACGAGAAGGGAATGGACAAGAGGAGGGGAAGAAAAGAAAATGGGCATGAAATCTTCTAGCCAATGCTGGAGGTGGAGAGGAGGATAAAGCTCAAGCATAAAGATTTAAGGGAGAAATGCAGTCAAAGGAGGGGACAAAGATGATTTCATAGGAGAAAGGATCCACTGTCAGGGAGGAAAACCTAGTTGAAAGCCTCTACACGTGACTTTTCCTCTATTGTATCTAAGAGGTTTGCTTAGTTTTATTATAGAATTTCAGGTCATAGGCTAACTCTCAAAACTAAAAAACTTATTTATGTACTTCTATTAGCTAACATGAAATGAATAAAATAATTAGAGGAGACTATCTTAGTTATAGTATTATCAAACATAAAAATTATTAGAAAATATATTAATCAAATGTAATTAGAATAAATTTTAAAACTTGAATTCATTTGACATGAGCACGTTTAAGAAGGTAAATGTACATCTAGATATATTAAGGATTCAATGCAACTAAAATCAAGCTAACTCAAGGTAAGCCAATAAGACATAAAAGGAAAAGATGGTACACTCACCAAAATCTTGGAGAACTTATTGAGTCTATAGCAAAGTTAAAGAAGCTTACAAAACCCTGATATGCCTACTCCCTCAGTCTCAAAACCAACTTGCACTAGTTTAAGAATCAATAGGACTTCTTAACTAGCCTCAAAACTAACTCCCTACAATTCAATAATCAACAGTTCAAGACCAAGATCGAGCTACTCTCCCAATCACCATGCCTACTCACCTAATCTTAAAGCTAAGTAGCCCTAGTTCATGAATCACTCACTCAAGACTAAGAGTTACTCACCTAGTTAGCATACCTACCCATTCAGTCTTAAAAGCAACTCACCACTATTCAAGAATCACTTGCTCAAGACCAAGAGCAACTCGCCCACATTTTTCTAAAGTTGACAACTTCATTCAAGAGATTGTATTTCATCTATAAACAATGACCTCACCTATATAGATGGCTACTTGTGCCAATATAATAAATGGTTGTCCACATGAATTAATAAGTACGCCGACTATCTGCTTTCATGTGTATATTAAAGGTTTTAACATTTCTTTTCGATTATTTTTTTATGAGATGAAGGGGCAGCCATTTTTTTTTTGTCTCTCAAATCTTATAAATACTAGGTAGGTCAAATGATAATTTTTTGACACAAGAACATTTAAGGGCTCTTATAGCTGATAATAGTTAGCACACTAACACCATATGGGTAGACCTCGGCTACACCTCCTGAAGGGACTACTTGCTCCAGCCGACTCCTTCGCACTCTTAACTTCCTCTGCCACTGCATACTGCTACTAACAAACTGCTCTCTAGCACACGTTCTCTACTCTCAGCTTCTATATATACACTCATATGTAATAGTGGCCTTCATATACATTAATACTACAGTAAAATTAAGTATCTTCCTGCTCCTTCCATTCTTCTCTCTATTTATTCTTCCTTGCAGGTGTTTCTTCTTGGTATCAGAGCTATCGAGCCTCATCGCCAATGGCTGAATAAGATTCGTCTGTCATGATGCAACCAGCTTCATCAGCTGCAACACCAGCTGCTTCTTCACTATCCGCCTCCGTGGCCGACTTCGTGATACCTGTTCCCCTCAAATTTTTGATGCCTAACCTCAAATCCATCGTCAATCTACAACTCAATAACAAAAACTATGTTATCTGGAGTCTACAAATATACAAGCTGTTCGCAGCAAATGGATTTGAGGGATAGCTCTCCGGAAGCCAGATCTATCCCAACAAACTCGATGATCATGCCGACACTATCGCATTATGGTTTCATCATTCAGGATCTAGTGGACCACCAATCTACTTCGTAGACAAGCCCATGATGGACTGTACACTATCTCTACCGCAAAGCCCTCCCAAACCACTCTTCACTCCAAACAGACCTCCATCAACTTATGACATGAACGTCTCGGCATCCTCACTATCACGTTATGCAGTCTCTAGCTAATATAACACCACATATATATATTTCATCTAGTTCCTTTATATGCAAATCATGTAATACGACCAAGAGCCATAAGATACCTTTTCCTTTAAGTAAATCAAATATTACAAGCCCCTTTGCTTTATTTCACACAGATGTTTGGGGTCCATCCCCCGTTCCCTCACTCAATGGTTACAAATATTTTGTTACTTTCATATATACATACACGAGATTCTGTTGGATTTACTTAATGCACTCTAAGGATCAAACATTCTCCAAATTCTTACAATTCCATCAAATGGTCAATAACAAATTTAAAACTAACATCACCACTCTTCGCTTCGATAACGGTGGTGAATTCACTAACCACTCTTTCCAAACATTTCTAACAGAAAAAGGAAACACACATCAATTAACCTGCACATACACTCCAGAACAAAATGGGCTAGCTGAACGCAAAAATTGCCACCTCATCGAAACAACAAGAACACTTCTCCACGCAGCCCATCTACCTCTCCAATTTTGGGCTGAAGCTCTTCTCACCTCAAACTACCTCATAAATTGCCTTCCCACCAAAGCATGCAATCTTTAAATTCCCTTTCAGCTTCTATATGGTCACTTACCATCCTACGATCACCTCAAAATGTTCGGCTGCCTCTGTTTCCCTTGGCTTCGCCCACTCACCTCCAATAAACCTCAACCACGCTCTCAAGAATGCTTATTTCTTGGCTATTCCTCCATACACAAGGGTTACCATTGTTATAACCTCACCACACAGAAAATACATATTTCTCGTCATGTCGTCTTCCACAAACAAATCTTCCCACTTCACCACATTCCACCACCTCCACAAACATCCCCACCCACAATCCCATCTCCACCACTCATGCTAATTCCCACATCTACCCTCCTTCCCTCCACTGCATCCGACTCTACCTCATAATAACAAGACCTAACATTGCATTTGCGACAAATCATATTTGTCAAAACGTGCACAATCCTACAAATCAAAACTACCAATCCCTCAAGTGCTTGCTTCTCTATATCGAGGGAACTCAAAGTTATGGCATTCCATTTACAGCAGGCGACCTCACCCTCTAGACCTTCATTGATGCCGATTGGGCTGCGGATAAATTTGATCGCAAATTTGTCACCGGCTTCTGCTCATTTCTCGGTCCAATTCTTATCTCATGACAAGTCAAAAAGCAAGCGACCGTCTCCAAATCCTCCACCGAAGTCGAGTCTTGTGCGCTCTCATCCGCAACATCTAATGTAATTTGGCTACGCCGGCTGCTAGCAAAATTTCAAGTGCCACAACTCCAACCGATTGTCATTCACTACGACAATACCTTAGCACTGGCTCAAGCCAACAACCCCGTCTTCCATGCCCGCACCAAACACCTTGGGATTGATTATCACTTCATTAGCGAGCACATCAAAAACAAATATGTTGCTCTGCATCACATAAGTTCCACATATCAGTCTGCGGATATCCTGACCAAAGCGCTACCTCCAGTTTGTTTTCATGCACTTCGCACCAAATTAACCATCCAATCCTTGGATGCTCAATTTGCGGGGGGCTGTTAGCACACTAACACCATATGGTTAGACCTCAGCTAAACCTCCTAAAGGGACCACCTGCTCCAGCCGACTCCTCCGCACTCTCCACTTCCTCTGCCACTGCATACTGCTACTAACGAGTTGCTCTCTAGCTCACGTTCTCTACTCTCAGCTTCTATATATACACTCATATGTAAGAGTGGCCTTCATATACATTAATAATACTACAGTAAAATTAAGTATCTTCCTGCTCTTTCCATTCTTCTCTCTGTTTATTCTTCCTTGCAGGTGTTTCTTCTGTAATAAAATCTCAGGACTTCTCACTAAAAATCTATTATTTCTTTTTCCTTCTTCCTTTTTTTTTTAATAATTGTCAATCGATAATAGTTAAAAGTTCTTTTTATATTTGATTTTTTTACTTATCAAGTCGATTGTATTATTCGGCATAATTATAGTGAATAGTCAAAAGTAAAAAACTACTTTGCAAAACTAAATTAGGTCATCAATTTTTACAACTAAAAAAAATGAGGGGCTTCACTCCAAAACTTCCCAAAAAAATAAAAAAATGACATAAAATTTGATCAAAATAAATCTCAAAATTATTAGATGAGTTTTGGCATAATAGATAGTCACTTAAATTTTATATAACACTCAATATAAAATAAAAATAATAATTATAAGTTTTGGTTAGGCTAATTTTTAATCAAGATATTCTTACTAAACTTTTTTTTTTCTTTGAGACGGCTATAGCCCAAAATTTAACTTTGAATACATTAGCACCACGTGAGCACGAAAAAATTAATCATATTTTATTTTTTAAAAAAATATACATATAAAAGGAAAAAAAATTATAAGAAAATTGTAATTAAAATTTTGATTAAAATAGATATTGAAATTCATTACTAAAATTTTAAATTAAACAATGTTTAGATAATTAAAATTATATAAATTTTAAAATAAATTAAAATTTTAAATGTCATTTTAATTAATTTTTTATCAGAATATGTTAATATAATTTTTTTCTATATAAAATATTGCTTATCATCTTCAACCAAGCTCAATTGAATAGATGGCGATCTCATAAATGCAAGTCCAGTCTCATAAATGCCAGCGGACTTGCGCTTGATCGATGTTTATTTAAAAATTTGATGGATAAGTTCTTTATATGAATAGAGATCAAATTATCTCTAGTTTGTTATAATTTTATAATACTGTATATAATATTAATTTAATTTTAAATTTAAAAATTTTGAAATTTATCTCAATATTTCTTACTTAATATTCTGATATAATTTTTTTCTCCCCTATATTATTATATATTTGTATTGATAATATATAAATATGCTTTTATAACAACATAATCTCTAAATCATATAAAAATATTTATAATTTTTATTTATTTAGAATAAATATTTTGCTTATATATTTTTTATTTTCTTTAAATCTTTAAATATTATATATACATACACACGTAAGCATTGAATAATATATGTGTAAATCCCCAATTTTATTAATATGAAACTGCAGATGATCAAGGGTGGACTTACGAAGAGCATGGGCAATTGTCATAAAAAAAATATATATTTTAACTATTTTTTCACATTCAATAAATACAGTTACTTAAATTCTATAAAAATCTTTTTTTTTTTAATTTCGTAGCTAAGATTATACATTTCACAATCTTATTTTACTCACCTTCAAAAAAAGGAACCCTCCACCCTATGTTAATACAATCTTTTAGTTTCAACAAGTTAATAAAACTAATCATAAAAGAATGCTCTTTAATTTTACTTTAATTTGGGAGTTATACATTTATTGTATTTATTTTTTATTACAATATTAACACCACATCATTTTTCTCCCTTTCAGGTGTATTGCATGGATAACTATGAATAGTCATGAAAATTTGAGTTTATAAGCTTTGTAACATCTAAAATTAGAGAAATATGATGATTATCTTATTTATTGATGAAATACGTGTGAATGTTCAAATTGGACCAAAATATCATCACTTTCAACAAAGGAGTAATTGTAACAACAAAAAATATGAAAATATATTTTAAAATGAAATATTTAAATTTTTATTTGAATTGGAGCGTTGCGGCGCTGAGATTGTGAGCACTAAGGCACTAGCCTTTGAGCACAGCGGCACCAGAAATTATTGCTGGGGCTTTGAAGCCTTTGTTATACAGTAATTCTGAATTCAACATGTGGCGATACGGAGCTAGGCCACTAACAATATATATATATATATATATATATATATATATATATATATATATATATATATATATATATATATATATATATATATATATATATATGTGTGTGTGTGTGTGTGTGTGTGTGTGTGTGTGTGTGTGTGTGTGTGCACGCGCGCGCGCGCTCGCGTGTAATAGATAGTACTAAGACATGATAAAAAATATTAATACAATTACTTTACAGATAACTTGCTGATAGAGGTAATTGAATGAATGATAAGATTGACTAATTGAAGAAGACTAATTTAAAGATAAAGATGAAATGATTGGTTGATTAACTGATAGAACGATAGATGATGTGTAATAGAACTAATAAATTGTCATAAGTGATCAATGCAGATAGCATATATTGATGTATTGGCTTCCTTACATGATTTATAATATATTATTTCTCTTTTGCCTTGCATTAATTTCAGTTGTAATATTTTAGATATTTGTTGGAATTTTGTGCTTTTTTTTTTTTTTTTGAGAAAACCCACAGTGGGGCCTACGCGTTAATAATGGTAAAAAATACAAGTCCTTAGAGGATCAGAAGCTCGCCAAAAGAACAGCATTTGAAACAAAACCTACAAGCTTTAGATCCTTCCTAATACAAGGAAATAAGAAGCAAAACAAAACAACAAAAGGCTGAAATACAAATGAAGAGAGGCACAGCACCAACTGCACCATCTACAATAGCAACCCAACGCACCTTCAATCGACCCAAGTATTATTTGATTTTAGGTAAAGGTAAAGAACATACAGTTTGAGGCTTAGTAGTAATGATGTTTTGGTTTTGTTTTTAGTTCTTTGGTTATATATATTCTTTTCTAACCTGTCGGGGCTATTGTATATATATATATATATATATATGACTGTAGAATGTAAATATTGATCATAAAAATATAATGATATTTTTTTTGTTGTTATTTGTTTTCTTTAATACAATTAATCAACTATCGTTGTTTAATTGATAAGGTTGTAATTGAATGATTAGTAGTTGTTAATTGAAAGAAAAATAATAGAGTGAGTAGAAAAGATAATAAATGAGAAAAGAAAAGAAATTCTTCCGCTTTATATTCTAAGGCTTGACAATACCAATATTAATTAGAATAAGTGTTCAATGAGTATCGAATAAAATTTGAATATGGTTTATATGTTATTTTTAAGATTATTAAAATAGTTAAAGATTGTTGGAACACTTAATCGACCTTCCATAAGCACATATTCAAAGGTAGTTTGACATGATCGATGAATGGTCAAAAATAAGTTCAAGTATTAGTTCGAACATGTTCTAATAAGGTGCTCAAAATACATTAAAATTAGCGAAGCTTATTGAAATAGTTAATCTAGCCATCTTCATGTATTCAAATATCGTTTGTTATGAGAGATGAAAGGGTCAAAGAAATGTTCGATCATTAGCCAACACATCATCAAATAAGTTGGTTAAAATATATTTTTCAAAAGATTAGAAAATATTTGAAACATATTGGAACACTTAATCAACCCTTCTTCAACACATTAACAAAGGTACTTAGACATGATAAATGAATGAGCAAAGCTTTTTTCTGATAACTATTAGAATAGGTTTGAGTAAGTATCTTATAAGACAAATGTGTTGTAGTAACATGTTAAATTGTTAATTGCAAATGACAATAGTACATACAACAATACAATCATCCACAAGCAGGATCAAATAAGGTTCTCATAAGAGAATGCAGTCATAACAATTATGACATAGTGATTCTATAAAGTAATTTATAAATTTATCCATATTACACCATCTATATTTTACAAACAAAATTATACATTCATCCACATCATCCATGTCATCCATATCATCGATGTTACAACATCCACTAATTTAGTACGAAAATTTATGTGCATAATATATATTTAATAAAAGAATGAGTATGCACAAACAAAACAACACAATAGTTATAATGTAGCAATTATAATATATTGATGTTCAAATCGTCCTATGGATTGATATTCTATAAAATAAATCTGCACATAAATATTAAAAGTTTTTAAGCGATCGAATGTAACTTCTAAAAAATTTACATTGATGCAGCAGAGGATCCCTTACCTATAGAAGTCTAATTAAATCAGCCCAGATACTCGCAAATATCAATAACGATCACTCGCCTAATTTATAGATATTGGTGAACACGTCACGTTGACAAGTCAACCCTCGTTTCTCGAAGTGCTTCTAAGAATCAACATTTGATAGATGAATCATAACTCCTGGTTTCAAATTCTTTTGTGATGACATCTCATATGACCAAAAAAGCTCATGCATGCATAAAGTTTTTAAGGGTTTGGTATAATGGATAAATAAAATAACCTACTAAATAAAATTATAATTGCAATATAACATATAACCATTACTATAATAATTATTTATTGTGCACTTAAATCTATTTTTGATACTAACTTTTTGTTATGTATTTAGTGTTTAATTACTCATCTTAGGGTATGATATTTAGGAAAAATATCAAAGTTCCAAAATTCACTTTAATTAAAAAAGTTAAATTTTGACCCCTTAATTTAATGCATGAAATAATTCTAAAAATTCCAAAAAAAATAAATAATTGATTAAAATTCTAGGAAACATTAATTTGATTTGTAAAATTAATCAACCAACCTCTTAATACATAATAAGCACTCCAAAGATGATATTTTTAGGATGGATTACCTTGAGCTATGGGGCTAAGCGTCTTAAGGAGGCCTGGTTCCTTGAGCCATCTGTGACCAGGCCACGAACAAATTTAATGGAGTGTAAGACTTTAAAAATAAATTAATTATTAATTATTTAACCAAATTAAAATCCTTAATTCAACTATATCAACCTAGTTTATAGGCTGTACTACCTTAAGCTGCGGGGCTAAGTGTCCTATGGAGACTTTGTTCCTCGAGCCCATTGTGGCAACTTCACAAACCAGTTAATGGAAAATTTAATTAATATAATCCTTAAAATTAGCAACCAATTAAATTGATTAAAAATTATTAATTCTTTATTTTCCTGGTAATTAAATTAACTTAATAGAACTAGCTACTATTGGGTAACCCAGATCTACAAGGCTATTAATTTAGCCCCAATAAAGGTGAAATAAACATCATAGCCCTAGTATAAATAAAGGTAGTAATCACTCAACCCTTAAAATGCATCTTAAAATTAACTTCAAATCATTAACACTTGAATTAAAACTAAAATCCCTTAAACCTTTAACAAATCAACTTACTATACAACTTTAACAAACTACCTAGCATAGGATATTTTACTTTAGATGATTTGCTAAGACAACCAACTCTAACCTTAGGCTAGTTGATATTTTACTTTCCTGATATTGTGTGCTGAGTTTTCTATGATTTTTACTACATGTTGATTACAAAGTGGTTTGATTGATGTGATTGTTTACTTACAATGCAATCTGTGAATTGGTGTGATGGTGTTAGGTTACCCTTATGTTAGGAATGATCTGAATGCTCACAGAGTTCTCTGTAGGTGTATTGACCTCATTTTTGTATGAGGTCACTAGAACCTATTTGAGTTTTTTTCTGGTGACCTAATGATTGGGAGGTGTCCAGTCAAAATCAGATCCAAGTCTAATAAAATCCAATTCCATCTTCCAATTCAATCTTTAGTCTAGCCCTCCACCAACTTTTAATCACCCTTAAAATCATATCTGATCAATCCCAATTATTCATTTGATTATCATTGATGTGAATAATTCAAACTCAACCATTCAAGTCCAAAATTCAATCCAAATCCAACATTCCAAACCAAATCCCAAGGTTAAGGAATTAGGTCCTGAAACCCTTTCTGGGTAATTTTTTTGTCACCCTGAAACCTAATCAAATGACCTCTGATTTAGGGTATATCAATTATATATTGTTTAGACATGTCTCTAGGGTTAACCCACCAAATTTGAGCTCACTCTGAGGTCCCTATCCCCATAAACTAGATTGATTTTCATAGGCTACAAAACCTTCAAACATTTACACCCTATGCCACTGGATTTATCATTCAGTAGAATTTGACCTTGGTACCCTTTCCAAAACTTCTAACCACTTCCATATCCTTTATTATGACTTATTGACCAGTAACCTACACTTTGCTGGACCCAGTTTGATCAGGGGTTAAAATGACCAAAATGCCCTTTAAAGAAATTTTTGGTCTTTTCCCCAAAACTCAATATAGTTCAACCTTCTAAACCTTCAAAATCTATCCCAATGGATCCCAAATGTCATTAGGAACACATTGGACCCAAACCCACCCTTTGGTTTGACCTATTTGACCAAGTCGACCATGGTTGACTAATGTGGCCCTTAAGGGTTTAAACACCCATTTCAAACTAAATGAACCCCTTGAATTGAAACCATCTCCATTGAGTTCATATGATCAATTTGAACTCAATGGACCAAACCCTTGACCTTGGGTCAACTTGGTTGACCAAGTCTAACAAGTTTGACCAAACCTCCCATCCACTTCCACCCTCTCAAACCTGTTGAACAAGAATTCTCCAAACCCATTCAAACTCATGAGATGAGCCATTTGGTTCCTAGGAGACCCCTCTTGAGGACCCAAGCCTTGGGCCCACTTAGGTTAGCCATTTGGCTTGACCCAAGTGTCCAAAGATATGTTTCTCTTGAGCTAAGTTCCAACCCTAGCCTAATTGGATCAAATGAATGGTGGCATTGGGTCCACCATGACCCAACACTCCTCTAGTTCACCCAGCCCTTGACTAAACTTAGGTTAGGAATTAGGCTAACTCAAAGTGGTCAAAACTACTATGGGTTGAGTCATTTCCCAATGTAGGCCTCACTAAGCTAAACCAACACCTCCATTAGGTGGCCCTAGCACCAATACACCCACCCTAGCCAACCCCACCCTTAGGTTAACTTGGGTTAACCTCTAGACTAGCCCAAAGTGGTCAAAACCACTTTGACCTGAGCCATCTTCCATATCAGACCATATCAAACCCAATTAACACTTGCATTGGGTGCCCCTTAACCCAATGCATCTTCTCCATCAATTACATGACCTGACTCAACCCAGGTTGCACCCAAATGGACCCAAACTATACAGGTTTGGGTAAACCTGAGCCTCCCCAATGATTCAAGATTTCACCTACCCAATTGAGCTCACTCTCGAGCTCACCAAACCCCCAGCAAACTTTCCGCATAAGCCTGACCCATCTAGTAGTTGGCGGTGGCCTGAATGAATGGCAAACTAACTCCAATGGTTCCCCATTCACGGGCTCTGGATGAAGCTTATCCAAGGCAAGAGTTTGATCCCTTAGAGTTCAAAATGACTTCCTAAGATGTCCCCTTATACCTAGAGGCCATCTAGCAGCTGCCTGATCGATCCCTACCATCCAAGCTCGTGGCCAACACTTGAATAGGACACCCTCATCCAAAGCCCCTCACTCAATCCCAATATTTTAAAAACCTTCCCCAAAGCTCCCTAAATCCTCCTACATCATTTCCCAGCTTCTTGGCCCCTTTAGTCCATAAGTTCGAAATGAGCTATGGAGAAAAATCTTCGCACTCTGCTTGAACTCCTACTTCCAGTGATCCTCTAGCCAAGACTTCTGAAGGAAAACCTTCTCCATCATCCCCTCAAGCTTCCTGATAGAAAAATCCATTCATTGGAGCTTTCTATATGGTGAGAATCCTTTCTCAAGCTCCTAGCTAGGTAGTGTTGGTCAAGTGTGAAAGGAACTTTCAATCCAATGTAATCCCACCGTTGGATTGAAAGTCCTTATTGTTGTGATCCTCCTTATGAAATTTTGTGAGAGTTTTCTAGTAGGATCTCTTGGATTATGTCGGAGAAAGTAGACGACTTCGGGGCTGTGTGGGAGGTTGAAGACATAATCCTAACTGTTGATTTTAATCAACAGTTTGAATTAAATCCCATGGTTCTGGATCCCGTTCGATCGTGGCCACTCAATCAATGATCCAACGACTATAATTAATTCTGTATTTACAAAGTCATCCGCAATGATTAGCTGGCCAATCGAGTGGCGCCCGCATGTAAAGCGCTAGCTGATTGTGTAAATTTGGATTTAATTTCATAGGAAATTGCACAAAACTTCAAAAAATCATATCTCCTTACACTCTTATCCAATTTATGTGTTCTTAGGCTCATTTGAAAGGTCTCGAGGAGACCTATCAAAGCCCTATGGTTTTAATTCTTAAGCATGCATGAAACTTAAGTTATAATAGTTAGAACACTAGGGATATTTTTATAATTATGGCATTAGGAAAACTCATAAGGGATTGAAATTTTGGGGGATTGTTTTTGGGCATGTTCCTGACATGTCCAAAATTCTTCTCCCCTATTTGATTTAATTAAGGGCTATTTTAAGTTGATTTGAGCTTAAGGGTCATGGTTTGACCCTTAATTTTAAATCAATATATTCACTTATTAAATGATATATAGGGTTTGAGTGTTTGTGTGATGATTATGCTTAATTTAGGGAGTTTAGAGCCACTGATTTCATTCTCATCCAAGCTTAGGGTAGTGACTTAGGAATTTTTGAAGGTAACTTAGAGGTTGCCTTAAGTCATTTGGTTAACCACCTTAGAGAGTTCCAATTGGGCCCAAATTTAGTGGGATTGGACATTGAGATTAGCTAATCTCATGGTCCAATTTTTACTAGGAATGAAATCCATTTGGTTCACCTATTAGGAACTCCAAAATCTCTTTTTAGATTTGACCTAGAGCCTTAATTAATTTATAATTAATTTATATTAAATCCTAAAAATTTATATAAGGACTCTAATAGCTCATAATTGAACCCTTAATCCATGAAAAATAAAAACCCCACGATCAGACCTCTGATTTAACTTTAATTTAATTTTTAAGGAAAATTAATAATTAATTTAATTAATTAATTAAAAATATTTAGCAAATTCCAAAAAAACCCTAAATACTTAGAAACATCACCTTAGGTCATTCCTGATTAATCAGTTAACCAACATTTTAATACACAATAAGTACTCCAAAGATAAAGTTTTTACGATGGACTACCTTGAGCTGCGGGGCTAAGTGTCCTAAGGAGGCCTGATTCCTCTAGTCCACTATGACAGTGCCACGAACAGATTCAATGGAGTGTAAAATTTTAAAATTAAGTGACTCTTAATTACTTAAATAAATTAAAAACTTTAATTCAACCACATCAACTTTGTTTATAGGTTGGACTGCCTTGGGTTGTAGGGCTAAATGTCATAAAGAGGCCTAGTTCCTCTAGCCAACTGTGACAACACCATGAACCAGTTGGTGGAAATTTTAAATTAATTTAATTCTTAAAATCAGTAACTAATCAAATTAATTAAAATTCATCGATCCTTTAATCTCTAACTAATTAAATTCATCTAATCAATCAACCTTAAAAATGTATTCTAAAATGAACTTTAATATATTAATATCTGAATTCTAACTAAATTCTCCCACTTCAATTCTTAACAAATCAGAATATCAGATAACTTGAACAAACTATCAGCTTAGGATCTACTCCAATTACACTGCCTTTAGCATACACTTTAGATGGTTCGCTAGGACAACTAACTCTAGTCTACGCTAGGTCAGTGTTTACTTTTACTGCTGTGTGCTGGGTTTTTTTGAGTTTTCATTGCATATCATGATTAAAAATTAATTGATGTGAGTGTTTATTTACTTTAATTATAATCTATGAATTGATTTGATGGGTGATAGTTTAACCTTAGGTTAGGACCAATTTGGTTGCTCAATAATTTTTTTGCAGGTGGCCACGCTCGTGTAGGGCAATAAAATGGGGGCTAAATTAATAATTATTGTAACTACTATATGTGCTTCAACTGCTTAGCCCCCAAATAAATAGGAGCATGGCCAAGTGTGGTTTACCTTTTATTGTACATATATATAAACTATTTGGGGATTGATTTGATTTTAAATGTTTAGGATAATCTTGTAGGAGAGTCAAGATTTTTCATTTTAATGTTGATGTAATTTATTTAAAATTATGAGTTATGAAAGTTAGACATTTGAGTAGGGAGACATATATCTAAAATTGGATTCCAAAGAGGAAAGTGAAAGTTTGATAGAGATATTAAGCCCTTATGAACTAGTCCCGAGGCTAACCAAGAGGGGGGGGTGAATTGATAGTTTTAAAAATTTATGAGTAAACAGTGATTTAGGAAATCTTTTTAAATGTTTTTCAAACATGTTTACAGCTATGTGATGATTTGCAGATGTTCAATGATAAAAAAATAATAATCACAATCACACAATCATCAATAGAAAAGTAAGTGCGGAAAATAATCAGAAATAACACATCAGATTTAATAGTGGTTCGGTCAACTTGACCTACGTCCACTTCCCGGAGCCTCCCCTTTGAGTATTGCACTAATACTAGTGACTCTCCTTCTGCTCCTATAGCAAGGTGGAGAAGCCTATATAAAAACTCCTTTTCACCAACCCGGTGAGGCAGAGAACCTGAACTCCTTTTGCTTCCTCCTGAAGTAAGCAGAGAACCTAGACTCCTTTCGCTTCCTCTTGAAGAAGGCAGAGAACCTAGACTCCTTTCTCTTCCTCCTGAAGCAGGCAGAGAACCTGGACTCCTTTCACTTCCTCCTGAAGCAAGCAGAGAACCTAGACTCCTTTCAATTCCTCCTGAAGTAGGCAGCGAACCTGGACTCCTTTCACTTCCTCCTGAAGTAGGCAGAGAACCCAAATCTTCTTGTGAATGATCCTCCCACAGAGACACCGATAAGACAAGAGACGACGAACGGAGAAGACGACTCAGATCCTTACTTGGAGTAATCTTTATGAATCCCTCACAAACTCCCCCTCACAAGATCCTCTCTCTCTCTCTCTCAAAGTTTTCTCTGGAAAGAAAAGTGGCAAAAGATTTTTCTTGTTGGAAGAAAAAGATCTTCAAAAGGAGGGCTCAAAAATTGCCCTAAATTTTAACTGGTCGTCAAATATCGTCTAGAACGATCGACGGATCATCCTATACGATCAGTGTAAAATCTCATATATCAGCATGGACGATCTGGTTTCTCTGGACGATTAGTAGACAAAATTTGTTTAGATCGTCCCGTACGATTCTGCGATCGTCTGGGATGATTAGTGTAAATCAGGAATTTCGTCCAGAAGATAGTTCAGACCGTCCAGGGAAACTTATGCTAGACGATCTTAAAAAGACTGGATCGTCCGGGATGATATTTATATCATCCTGTACGATTAGTTCAAAACACCCAAAACCGTCCTGAACATAGTTCGGATCGGCCTGTACAAAATGTTCTATACGATTGAAAATGACTTGATCGGCCAAGATGATATCTCTATCATCTTGTACGATTAGTACAAATTCGGGTATATCATCCAGAAGATAGTTTGGTTCATCCAGGTGAAATGCTCTGGATGGTCATAATTTTGTATGTATCGTCCTGTATGATCTTGCGATCATCCAAGATGATATGATCGTATCAATCAAAATTAATTACTTTCCTTAATCACCCGACTAATTTAGACATGATTCTAACAAATCATCCAGGATGATACATGTATCATCCGAGACAATCAGACCAAATCTCTAAAAATTAAAAATATGCCTAACTTAATCTGGTGGCTGAGAGTTTCTGATTTGAGCATATCGTCCTGTACGAAGGGTGTATCATCTGGGATGATTTGCTTAATCAAACTGACTTAACATGGTCACCTTAATTAGGATTTTTATTTTCATTGAATCGTCCAGGATGACATGAATATCGTCCAGGATGATATGAATAAAAATTAAAAACAGAAACTCTAACTCACTAAAACTCTCCCCTCTAAGTGTGTGTGTGCAAGGTTACTTAGCTAGGGGATCAATTACATTACATTTGACTCAAGAAAGGAAAAAAATACAATTAAATACACGCGGACCCAATGTTGAGTTAGCTTGGATTGCATTTGATCTTTTGTACCTGAAATGTTAGCCAAGCAAAATAGAACACAGACATGTTTGTTATCATTAAAACTATACTCATTGAATTCAAATTTGCAACAATCTCCCCCTTTTTGATGATAGCAAATATTTGTTAGGAAATGCAAGTTCAGTAAATAAACATTGATATTTCAAAGAAAACATCTGAACATTGATAAGCCAAGGAATTATAACGATCCAGAAATATAAAAACTAGAGCACAACAATAACAAGACACAATAACAACAACTACTCCCCCTTTTTGACATCTCAAAAAGGGGAAAATAATAGAAAAACACATAAAAACAATAATATAAAACAAATACAAGGAAAATAACATAAGTAAAACAGACTAGTACGAAGGTGGTCAAAAATCAAATCCAGTAAAAAATTAGAAACGAGAAAAATAAAAGTAAAAAATAATGATTTTGAATTTTTTTAACAGCTCCAGTAAAATAGAATTTTCCCTGATTTTCAATTCAAAAGACAACAAGAAGAAAATCAATAATGTTGAAATCTAGAAAAGTTAGAAAATTGACTTTCATAACTCCTATCTCGGACACCTTACAGGTTCAAATTCCTTTCAAACGAAAGTCTAATTTAGAAGAAAAGAAATTTGATTCGAAATGAGATCCTTTCAAGTCTCGTTCCAGAAAAATATCTGATATAATAGTATTACAAAGTAAGAATCAGAAATCATGATTTTTGGTCTCAAGCTTTTGAAAATATTGAGTGGTGCCTAGATTTTTCTAAGATATTTAAAGATCTAAAAGAGAAGAAAGCTTATTTCTTTGTGGGCTCATTTTGTGTCTCTTTTTTAATTTGTTTGGCGCTTTATGCATCTTTTGATTTTTGATACACTTTGTGTATCTTTCTAATTTGACGACATTGCACATCTTTTTAGCTTTGGGCTCATTTTGTGCCTCTTTTATATTTTGTTTGGCGCTTTGCACATCTTTTGTAAGCTTACTTCCTTTTATAATGTTTAAAGAATCTCAGCTATGAAATTACCTTCCAGACATCAAAGACGACAAAACTCACTCTCTACAGTAAGGAAGAGTAATTCACAAAACAAAAACTATACATCATATGATAAGTGCAATCACTTGATTAAGAAAAATATAATAATGATTCAAAGCTTTAAAAATACTATTCATATGAGATAGATTACTATAGGAAGATAAAATAGATCCCTATTTTAAAAATCAACTTTTTAATTTTGAAGAAGATTTTTATCCAAAAGAAATACTACATCATTAAAGAGTTAGAGGAAGAGAAACAATCATCAATGTTTCTTTTCTTTAATAGATCCAGAGGAGTTAATATCTACTTACAAGCTTTTAAACAAAAAATAAAGCAAAACTCTCAGTCAGAAATCCAGTTTATCAGCAGTAGGGAGCAGTGATCTGATTTAGAAGTGAGTAAGCAGTAAATAAAAAATAAGAAGGAAGAAAAATAGACACATGAAAAGCAGTAAATGAAAATCAACAGGAAATAATCAAATGTGATAAACAAATCAAACAATGAAAATCAACAGGAAAGAAGAAATTCTAAATTAAAATGGACAAACAAATCAAACAAAAATTAAAGCAGAATGAAGAAAATAGAAAACATCAGAAATCAGTAATCATCAGATTTATGCATTTATGTCAATCACACCCAATCTGGTCCTCAAAATACTGAATGAGTCAAAGGCCAGTGATTTAGTAAAGATGTTAACCAGTTGATTTTTAGTTATTACATGATGTAGCTCAATGTCCTCTTTTATAACATGGTCCCTAATGAAATGATGCTTTATATCAATGTGTTTGGTTCTAGAATGTTAGATTGGATTCTTAGAAATGTAGATGGCACTGGTGTTATTACATAGAACTAAAATTATGCCAACAGGTAATCCTAAATCTAAAACTTGTTGCTTCAACCAAAGGACTTGGGCCACACAACTTTCTAAGGCAATGTACTCAGCTTCAGTAGGGAAAGTGCAACTGAGTTCTATTTTCTGCTGGACCAGGAGACTAAAGATTATCCTATGAATTGACAAGTTCTTGAGGTGCTCTTTCTATCCACCCTACACCCTATAAAATAAGAATCAGAATATTTAATAATCTCAAAAGAAGTGCTATGCCTAGGATACCAGATTCCTAGGTTTAGGGTCCCTAAGCGATATCTAAGGATTATCTTAACTACAGCCAGGTGGGATTCCTTAGGATCAGCTTGAAATCTAGCACAAAGATAAATACTAAACATAATATCAGGTTGGCTAGCAGTCAAGTAAAGCAGTGATCCAATTATTCCCCTAAACTTCTTCTAATCAACAAATTTTCCATTTGAATCCTTATCTAACTGAACCGTGGAACTCATGGGAGTGTTGATTGGCTTAGCTTTTTCCATTTCATATTTCTTCAAGATGTCCTTAGTGTATTTTGATTGATTCAGAAAGGTTCCATCATCCATTTACCTTATGCTTAACCCCAAAAAGAAGGATAATTCTCTCATCATACTCATCTCAAACTCCGTACTCATTATCTTAGAAAAATCATCACATAAATTTTTATCAGAAGATTCAAAAAGTATATCATCAACATAGATCTGGACAATGAGTATATCATCTCCTATTTTCTTAAGGAAAAGGGTGGTGTCTACGCTCCCCTTAACAAACTCTCTTTCTAGTAGGAATATACTAAGCCTCTCATACTAAGCTCTGGTTGCTTGTTTCAATCCATATAAGGCCTTTTTTAATTTGTAAATATGATTTGGATATTGGGAACTCTCAAAACCTGGGGGTTGCTCTACAAAGACATCCTCTTTTATTATCCCATTTAAAAATGTACTCTTAACATCCATTTGAAACAACTTAAATCCCTTATAATAGACAAAGGCTAGTAGCACCCTAATGACTTTCAATCTAGCTACAGGGACAAAGGTCTCCTCAAAATCAATCCCTTTAATTTGATTGTACCCCTTAGCCACCAATCTTGCCTTATTCCTAACCACCACACCAGAATCATTCATTTTATTCTTAATGACCCACTTGGTTCCCACTACACTTTGATTCCTAGGTCTTTCTACTAACTCTCAAACATCATTCCTTACCAATTGATTCAATTCCTCTTACATAGATAAGATCCAAAACTCATCAGAAAGGGCTTGATTAATGTTGGTGGTTCAGTCATTGAGATAAAGGAAGAATGGTTTACTTCCTTCCTAAGTCTTCTACGACCTTCAAAGGGGTCTCCTAAGATCAATTCTTTAGGATGACTTGAAGCATATCTCTAATCTCTAGGCAAAGTATTTTGAGGCTCTACCATTTCCTCTAGATTTATATTTTCAATTCCTTGCGTAATCTCTCCTATATCTTATTCTTCCTCAACTATAGTCTCCTTAGGATTAGATTCATCAAACACCATATGAGTTGTCTCCTCTACCACCAAAGTCCTCTTATTAAACACCCTAAAGGATTTCACCACACTTGAATAGCCTAAGAACACTCCTTCTTCAGATTTAGGGTCAAATTTTCCTAAGGATGATTTCCCTATTGTTCAGAATGAAAATCTTACAGCCAAAAATATGGAGGTGGGACAAGTTGGAGTTCTACCCTTAATGATCTCATAAGGTGTCTTATTTAGATTGGATCTAACATTCACCCTATTTAGCACATAACAGGTAGTGTTTACCGCTTCAGCCCAAAAGTACTTTGGAAGTGAATACTCAGCAAGAATGGCTCTAACGGCTTGCACTAAGATCTTGTTCTTCCTTTCAGCTACCCCATTTTGCTGAGGGGTCCTAGGAGCTGAAAAGTTGTGGCTAATCCCTTGCTCCTTACACAATGTTTCAAATCTCATATTTTTAAACTCTCCACCATGATTACTATGAATAGTCAAGATCTCACAACCTAACTTCCTCTGAATCCAAGTAGAGAAAGATTTATATTCATCAAATGACTCAGATTTATGTGACAGAAATTTAATCCAAGGGAACCTCGAGTAATCATCAATAATCACAAATCCATGGACTTTCCCCCTTAAGCTGGCAGTACTAATGGGTCCAAAGAGATCCATGTGAAGGACTTCTAAAGGTCTAGAGGTGCTGATGTCCTTAATGTAGTGGAAGGAGGACTGGACTTGCTTCCCTAATTGACAGGCATCACACAGGTGGTCCTTAGTGAACTTAAGCATTGGGACACCTCTAACTAAGTCCTTTTGGGTGACTCTCCTAAGGGTTTTCATACTAGCATGACATAATCTCATGTGCCACAACCAAGACTCATCAGCAGCAATTTTTAAGCAAATTGAAACATTAGTTTTAAAGTAGCTTACATCCAGCATGTAGACATTATTGATCATTTATCCTTGTAAAATAATTTTATCATTTAAGCTTATAATGCAGCATGTGAGTAGGAACTTGATGTTGTATCCTTTGTCACAGAGTTGACTGATGCTCAGTAAGTTGTATTTCAATCCATCTATAAGCAAAATATTATCAATAATGAAATTTTTTGAATCACCAATTATACCTGCTCCTACCACCCTCCTAGTGGTGTTGTCTCCAAGTGTAACCTTGCATCTAGCCCTGGCCTCCAATGTAATGAATTGATTTACATCTCCAATCATATGTCTTGAGCATCCGCTGTCCAGGTACCATATGCGCTCATGAGGTCTTGTGTAAGAGCACACCTATAAAATCATCAAACATCAGATTTGGAAACCCAAACAGGTTTGGGTTCCTTCTTATGAAAAGAAGAATATATTATATGTGTGTTGTGCTGTGAATCATATAATTTGGGTCTCCACACCTAATGTGTACTATAGTGAACAGTGCAGGTGTGGGAGATGTGTCCAAGCATGCCACAAGAAAAATATCTAATGCCAGGAAAAGGGTTAACTAATCTACATTAGTGATAGTGCCTCTTCCTAGGTTAGAATGAAACATGCTTTGATGATTTTCAAATAGATTCTTCAAATGGTGCAGGTACATAAAACTGTGCAAAAGTAAGAGGTATTTGATTTTTCTCAAAAGTACTAATTTTTAATCTTAGAAATTCATTCTCCATTTTAAGACTTGTAATTTTAAATTTGACCACTCCCTTACTACTCTCTAAGTCACATGCCATGTCGCCTAATTCTTTCTAAGCTCTTTCTAAATCAACATGTAATATTTTCAATGAATCATGCTTAATAATTAGTTCAAAATGCTTTTTGTTTAATTCATCAAGTAATGACATGTGATTGCTATCAAGTGTAGAATAATCCTTAATCGAAACATCATGCTCTGTAATCAAATCAAAATTCTTTTTATTCAATTCATCAAGTAGTGGCATGTGATTGCAATCAAGAGTAGAATGATCTTTAATCAAAATTTTATGCATTTTTTGTAAATTCTAAAATTCTAATTTCAGGCTAGCATGAGTTTTCTTAAGCTTCCTATATGATGAATGAATTTTTTTAGAAACTTTAAGTAATTGATCATAGGTTAGCTCACATACCTCTTCCTATTCAGACTGACCAGGATGATCATCAGCCATCAGACACAAATTTGTAGTCTCCTCCTCTGCTTTAGTCTCAGAGGAGTCAGATACAGAATCTACCCAGAACGCCTTTTAAATCCGCTTCCTGTCCTTCCTGAACTTAGGTTTCTCCTCACCCTTCTCCTTACTTGGGCGAGCTTTAAGTGTATGACAATCAACATTTATATGTCCAAGCTTCCTGCATTCAAAGCAAACAGTATCAGATTAACCTTTAAAATTTTTGCTGCTCTTATCTTTGTTCCATTTCTGAAAGTTCTTATATTTCTTCCTTAGAAAGCTTTTGAATTGCCTAGTGATTAAGGAAACATCATCGCTATCAGACCCAAAATAATTAGTGTCAGTATCGTTGGCCTTCAGCACCACAGTTTTCTCCCTCTTCTTCTCACCTGCATCAATTTATCATTGGTTCACTCCTTGCTCATAAGCAATGAGTGACCCAAGTAAGTTATCAATAGAATAAGTGTTCAAATCTTTGGATTCAATAATTACAGTTATCTTGGTATCAAAAGAAGAAGGCAAATATCTTAGAATTTTATTCACTTTTTCATATGTATGTTCTCTTCCTAAAGTATGTAAAGAAGTGACAATTTGAGTGAACCTAGTATACATTTCAGAAATCGATTCACTAGGTTTCATGCGAATGAGTTCGTAGTCGTGAAGTAAGATGTTTAATCTAGATTGCTTAACCTCAGATGTACCTTCATAAGTAATGCATAATCTATCCCAGATTTCTTTACCAGTCGTACAAGTGGAAACACGTATGTAATCTTCAGATTTTAAAGCACAGAAAAAATAGTTCAAATATTTTGCATTCAGTTGTGCTAAATCATGATCATCAAATGTCCAATCAGTGAAAGACAGTTCAGTTTTAACATTATTAACCATTCTAAAAGGTGCTTCATAGCCATCTTTAACAAGCATCCACATGCGATAATCAATTGATTGTAAAAAAATGGGCACACGAGTTTTCCAAAAATTAAAATATATGTTATCAAATAAAGGTGGTCGTGTAATTGAATAACCTTTAGCAGTATTACGATTACCAAAGTTAGCCATTGATCAAATTCAAAAGTTTTTAAACTTATTTTTTGAATCCCGCTCTGATACCACTTGAAAGTTCGATAGGGATGTTAAGCCGTTATGAACTAGTCCCGAGGCTACCCAAGAGGGGGGGTGAATTGGTAGTTTTAAAAATTTGTGAGCAAATAATGATTTAGAAAATCTTTTTGAATGTTTTTAAAAAATGTTTACAACTATGCGATGATTTGCAGATGTTCAATGATAACAGAATAATAATCACAATCACACAATCATCAATAGAAAAGTAAGTGCGAAAAATAATCAGAAAGAACATACCAGATTTTATAGTGGTTCGGTAAAATTGACCTACGTCCACTCCCCGGAGCCTCCCCTCCAGGTATTGCACTAATACTAAGTGACTCTCTTTCTGCACCCACAGCAAGGTGAAGAAGCCGGTACAAAAACTCCTTTCCACCAACCCGGTGAGGCAGAGAACCTAAACTCCTTTCGCTTCCTCCTGAGGCAGGCAGAGAACCTAGATTCCTTTTGTTTCCTCATGAAGCAGGCAGAGAACCTAGACTCCTTCACTTCCTCCTGAAGCAGGTAGAGAACCTAGATCTTCTTGCGAACGATCCTCCCATAGAGACACTGACAAGACAAGAGATAATGAATGAAGAAGACAACTCAAATCCTTGCTTGGAGCAACCTTTGTGAATCCCTCACAAATTCCCCCTCACAAGATCCTCTCTCTCTCTCCCAAGCTCTCTCTCTCTCTCTTAAAGTTTTCTCTGGAAATAAAAGTGGCAAAAGATTTTTCTTGTTGGAAGAAAAAGTTCTTAAAAAGGAGGGCTCAAAAATTGCCCTAAATTTCAACTGGTCGCCAAATATTGTCCAGGATGATCGACGAATCATCCTATACGATCAGTGTAAAATCTCATATATCAACCTGGATGATCTGGTTTCTCTGGATGATTAGTAAACAAAATTTGTTCAGATAGTCCCGTATGATTCTGCGATCGTCTGGGATGATTAGTGTAAATAAGGAATTTTGTCCAGAAGATAGTTCGAATCGTCCAGGGAAACTTAAGCTGGATGATCTTAAAAAGACTAGATCATCAAGGATGATATTTATATTATCCTGTATGATTAGTTCAAAATAACAAAAATTGTCTTGAACATAGTTCGGATCAGCCTGCACAAAACATTCTGTACGATTGAAAATGACTTGATCGGCCAGGATGATATCTCTATCATCCTCTACGATTAATTCAAATTCAGGCATATCATCCAGAAGATAGTTCGGTTCGTCCAGGTGAAATGCTTTGGACAGTTAGGATTTTTCATGTATCGTCCTGTACGATCTTGCAATCATCCAGGATGATATGATCGTATCAATCAAAATTAATTGTTTTCCTTAATCACCAGACTAATTTAGGCATGATTGTAACGGATTATCCAAGATGATATACGTATCGTTCAGGATGATCAGACCATATCTGTAAAAATAAAAACTTGCCTTACCTAATTTGGCGGCTAAGAGTTTCTGATTTGAGCCTATCGTCCTATACGATGGTTGTATCATCCAGGATGATTTGCTTAATCAAACCGACTTAACATGGTCACCTTAATTAGGATTTCTATTTTCATTGGATCGTTCAGGATGATATGAATATCATCTAGGATGATATGAATAAAAATTGAAAATAGTAACTCTAACTCACTAAAACTCTCCCCTCTAAGTGTGTGTGTGCAAGGTTACTTAGTTAGGGGATCAATTGCATTACATTTGACTCAAGAAAGGGAAAAAATACAATTAAACACATGTGGACCTGATCTTGAGTTGGCTTGGATTGTATTTGATCTTTTGTGCCTAAAATGTTAGCCAAGCAAAATAGAACACAGACATGTTTGTTATCATCAAAACTATACTCCTTGAATTCAGATTTGCAACAGAAAGGATACCCCCTTAGGGGGATAGTCCTTTTTCTACTAAAATTTAAATTAAATTTTAAGATAACATAAAAATTCTAATGATATAAGAAGTAAGCCTAGGACCGTCGAGAGTCAGCATAAGCTCATTTTACCTTCTCTTCCTTATTTGGCACCTCCCCGCCTATACGTTCTGGCATGTCACCTGGCCTACTAGGGTGTAGTTCTGTCAAGGAAATGTTATGCAATCTCTATGATGAAAACTATTTTTAAGCCTTTTTAAAACTACTTCATATACATTTTATGCATTCAATCGAGTAGATCAGCGTGCATTGCTAAATAAAGGGTCCATTTCTTAACTTTTGGATTTATATTGGTTAATATAGTTTTTATAATTTCCATGAATATTAGACCCTAAGATGAGTAAAATGCCACTGAGTTTGTTAGATTTGGATTTTCCTACAATGAGTTATGAATTTTTTAATTTTGCTATTTAATGGAATTATTTAATTACGTAATTAGAGGGGTTTTGTGATTTTTGCACCAAATCAATTCTAAACCTCTTAGAATCTTCTCCAAATTTTATTAATGACTCTTAGGGGTGATTCCAAATGTTTGGAACCATTTTAGAATTTTTTAATTTTTTATTTTGATTAACTATTAAATTTCTTTAATTATTAAACTTTAATCAATTTTTAAGGGTTGGTGATAGGGCTTTTTTTCCTGGTTGGATTTTTATTTATGAGTAATTAGTATTTTAATTCATATTTTCTGGATTTAAATTGAATTAATTATGATTTAATTAAGGTCCTAGGTCACTTATGTAGCTAGTTTTGGGTTACCTACATAGTGGACCAAATGGTGTTCAGATACAGTGAAATTTAAACCATGGGTTCACTAGACCCTAAGGCTCAAGCCTATTGAATGTAACCCTATGGTGGACCCTCTACAGTGATTTTATTAATTACCTAAGGAAAATATACATAGTGCTTAGGGAATTAATTTGGGCCTTTAATCCTAGACTAAGCACAAGAACCACATAAAATTCATACCCCTAACCCTCATTAGATAAATAATTAGCCTACTTCAAACTTAAGGATCAATTTAGGACCCTCAAGGTTAAGTTAACCAAATAATGCCCCTAATTAATTCAAATAATAAAGATTAATTTTAGACGAGTCAAAAATATGCCCAAGATTAATCTACCATAGTCTCAAGCCATGATGAGTTTATTTAAGTGAGAATTTACAAAAATACCCCTAGGAGTGTTACTAAAATAATTTTAATTTCATGCATAATCAAGGGTTGAAATCATAGGGCTTTTGTAGATCTCCTCAAGACCTTTTCAATGAACCTAAGAACACTCTGATTGGATAAGCGTGTGAGAAGATATTAATTTTTTATTTTTCAGAATTTTTTATGAGATTTAATTTAGATTTATATAGTCAACCACATTTTTGCACACGGTGCCATCTGATTGGGTATCCAATCATTAGGGCTAATAGTAATAATATGACATTAACCATGACCTTCAGATCAAGGATCGAGCGACCACAATTTAACACGCTCAGGGATCACGGGATCTAGTTAGAGCCATTGCTCAAGTTCAATGGCTCTTATTTCATCTCCTACCTCCTGCTCATGTTCTCAACTGTATGGCTTCTTTGGCATAATCTAAGAGATAATGCTAGAAAAACATCACCAAATTTCACAAAGAGCATCAGGAAGAGACTCTTCAGCAATCCAACGATCAAAATTTGGTGGGTTGACAATTTGCCTCACACTAGACCATAGCTACCCATCTAGAAGCTCAGAACTGAGTGATTACCTTATAGATAAGGGTGTCAATTCAGGTCAATGGATATGGTTCTGGTCAAATCAAACATGACCCGATTGAAAATGGTTTGATACTAACTCGACCTGGTTTTGCAAATGGGTTAGGTTTGTCAACCTGGACCTAACTAGTGTGGGTTATCGGGTTAACCCAACACTGAAAGTTTGTGAGGATGGTTAAACCCTATAGAACTAGCCCGAGGCTAACCAAGAGAGGGGGTGAATTAGTATTTTTAAAAATTCTTAAACAAAAATGAAAAATCTTTTTTTCCTTTTAAATATTTAAAAACAAAACAATTTTAAGCAGAAGCAGATATCAAAATTAAAGATTTTCACCATAGAACAAGTCAAATAAAAGCATAAAAATAAAATGCAAAAAAAGTAATAAGAAAGAGCACATAGAATTTTATAGTGGTTCGGTCAAATCTGACCTACGTCCACTTCCCAGAACCATCCGTTCCAGGTATTGCTCTAAGTAGTTAGTGTATCTCTTTTTTCCCCCACAAAAAGGCAGAGAAGCCCTTACAAAATTTTTCCACCGACCCAGCGAGGCAGAGAATCTTGAATCCTTTTTCACCCTCCTGGTGAAGGTAGAGAATCTGGATTTCTTTTACTCCCACCTGGAATTGGCAGAGAACCACGAGAATTCTTTTACTCCCTCCTAGAGTAGGCAAAGAACATGACAATTCTTTTACTCCCTCCTAGAGTAGGCAGAGAACCTGACAATCCTTTTACTCCTTCCTTGAATAGGCAGAGAACCTGGATTTGATGATGATGATCGTCTCCTCAGAGCCGCCAAGGAACCAAGGATAAAGAAGGAAGAAGATGATCGAATCCTTGCTTGGAGCAACCTTTATGAATCCCCTCATAAACTCCCCCTCATAAGATCCTCTTTCTCTCCCCCAAACTCTCCTTCTCCTTCTCTAACCTCTCTTAGGTTAGAACAGCACCAAAAGATTTAATCATCAGTAATTAAGAGAGCTTAAATAGGAGGCCTCAGAAAGTGCCCTAATTTTTAACTTGCTAATAAAGATAGTTTAGGATAATCTGTCGATCGTCATGTACGACCAGAGTAAATCAGCCCATCCAGGAAGGATGATCTGAGTTGCCTGTATAATCAGAGCAATAAATATGTACTGATCATCCAGGATGATTAGTATATCATCCTATACAATTAGTTTAAAACATGATTTATCTTCTGGCAGATCATTTGGAACGTCTAGGATGATTAGAACAAAAATGTATTGATCATCCCAGACGATCCTGCGATCATCCTATACGATTAGTTCAAATTAAGAATATCATCCTGACAAATCGTTCGGGACGTCCAATACATTTAGAAGAAAAATAATGGATCCTCCTAGACGATCATACACGATCATCCTGTACAGTATGATCGTTCAATCTAACCATACTTAGATCCCTAATCACAGGATTATTTTAGGCATGATTGTTATACATCATCCAGGATGATCATAATCATCCTGTACGATTAGAATAAAATTTTAATTATCAAATCTTGCCTAAATCATGTCTAGCGGCTGGATTTTTTATTAATGCATATCATATTGTATGATGATAGGATCATCCAGGATGATTGGTTTAATCAAGCTTATTTTACACATAAGCCCTAATTAGGGTTTTGAGCTAAACAGATCATTAAGGATGATACATAATCGTACTGTACTATTTGTTCAAAAAAAGAAAAAATTTCCCTAACTTACTTACTCACTCTCTTGAGTGTGTGTGTGCAAGGTTACTCAGCTTAAGGATCCACCATATTACATTTAACTCAAGAAAAAGTAAAACAATATATTTAAAATTACATACTAACTCAATCCTAATCTATCCAATCTTGAGCTAGCTTGCAAGTGAGCTTGTGATCTTAAAATATTAGCCTGTAGCAAAGAAAAATAAGTATGCAATAAACTCAAATAATAGGAATTAGTAAGGTAAGCAAAATAATACTATTTGTTATCATCAAAATCATAGTGCTTAGGCCCCGATTTACAATAATCTCTCCCTTTTTGATGATGGCAAACATTATTGTTAAAAGTTTTCAAGAATGTATTGCTATTCCCTATTCTCCCTTTACTAAGTTAATTCTTTTTAAAATTAAGGAAGGTGAAACAAAGAACAGAAAAATAGAACAAAAAAAACACTAAACAGAAAAATAGTATTAAACACTAAGTATGAAACAAACTAAACATATTCATAAACTAGTTACTGAATAGAAGACATGCTTTTACAAACAACACCCTATTCCCCCTTTTGACATCACTAAAAGGAAGAAAGAGGAAAATAAAAATAGAACAAAAATAGGAAAATAAAAAAATACGATAAAATTAATTATAAAAACAAAATCAAAGTTTTTTTTTAATCAATCACCTTCAGTAAATAATAAATTTACCTCAATTTTTTTATTAAAAAACCCGAAAGAAATGAATCGACAACGCTAAAATCTAGAAAGGTTAGAAACTCAATTTTGTAAACCCTACTTCGGACACACTGTAGGTTAATGTTCCTTTTAAAAAAAAATCTAATTCAAAATTGAAAAAATTATATAAGAAAAGTGATCACGTCAAACTTCGTTCTTTAAAAATATCTGATAAAATATTATTGTAAAGTAAAGAATCAGGATTCATAATTTTCAATCTCAAGTATTTGAAAATATTAAGTGACACATGAATTCTTCTAAGATCTTTAAAGTTTTGAAAGGGAAGGAATCTTATTTCTTTGTGGGCTCATTTTGTGCCTATTTTTTAATTATTTGGCGCACTTTACACATCTTTTTATTTTTGATGCACTTTATGTATCTTGCAATTAATTGGCAAACATTGTGCATCTTTTTAGTGTTGGGCTCATTTTATGCCTCTTTTTATTTCTTTTTCAAGCTTGCTTTCTTTTATAACCTCTAAAGACTCTAAGTTGTGAGATTATCTTCCAAATATAAGAGAGGAAGATACTCACTCTCTACTATAAGGAAGAGTAAACCACAAAATAGAATCATACTCATATGATAAATATAATCACCTGATTAAGAAAATATGAAAGTGATTCAATGATTTGGAATACTATTCATATGAGATAGATTACTGTAGGAAGATGAAATAGATCTCTATTCTAAAGTCCAGCTTTTTAATTTTGAAATAGATTTTGATTCAAAAAGAAAAGTATACCATTAAAGGAGTTAGAGGAAGAGAAATAATCATCAATGTTGCTACCTTTAACTATTTTAGAAAAGTCAATCACTGCTTATAAGCTTCTAAACAAAAATAAGGCAAAAATTTTATTTAAAAAGCAAGTTTATCAATAGAAGTGAGCAGTGATCTGATTCATAAAAATACAAAAGAAAATATCACGAAATCAAAAGAATAGAAACAAAAACACATAAAAAGAAATAAACAAAAAAATCAAACAAAATACTAAGTGCAGAAACATAAATAGAAAGCATAAATTTCAAGTATGAATATCTATCACACCTAATCTGATTCTTAAGGTGCTAAAGGTTTCAAAGGCCAGTAGTTTTGTGAAGATATCTGCCAATGTTTTTTTAGTGGCTACATGATGTAGCTCTATGTCTCCTTTGGTAACATGGTCCCTAATGAAGTGGTGCCTAATATCGATGTGTTTGGTCCTAGAGTATTGGATTGGGTTCTTTAAAATACAGATGGCACTAGTGTTATTACATAGGACTAGAATTGTACCTATAGAATGTCATAAATCTAAAATTTATTACTTTAACCAAAGGACCTGGCCACACAACTTCCTAAGACAATATATTCAGCTTCAATAGTGGATAGTACAACTGGGTTCAATTTTCTACTAGACCAGGAGACTAAGGATTGTCCTATGAATTAACATATCCCAGAAGTATTTTTTTATGAACTCGATATCCTACAAAATCTGAATCAGAATATCCTATAATTTCAAAAGAGGTACTTTACCTAGGGTACCAAATTTTTAAGTTTTGGGTCCCTAAGAGATATCTAAGAATTCTCTTAACAGCAGTCAGGTGGGACTCCTTTGGATCAGCTTGAAATCTAGCACAGAGATAAACACCAAATATAATATCAAGTCTGCTAGCTGTTAAGTAAAGAAGTGATCCAACTATTCCTCTGTATTTCTTTTGATCAGTAAACTTTCCATTTGAATCCTTATCTAACTGAACACTAGAACTCATGGGAGTGTTGATTAGCTTGGCTTTATCCATCTCATATTTTTTTAAGGATGTCCTTAATATATTTTGATTGACTAAGGAATATTCCATCATCCTTTTACCTTATACTAAATCTAACAAAGTAAGTAAATTCTCTTATCATACTCATTTTAAACTCCTTACTCATTATTTTTAAAAATATTTCACATAGTTTTTCATCAGAAGATTCAAATAGAATATCATCAACATAGATTTGGACAATCAGTAATTCATCTCATACCTTTTTCAAAAACAAGGTGGTGTATATGCTCCCCTTAACAAAGGTTCTTTCTAGTAGAAATTTGCTAAGTCTTTCATGCCATACCCTGGGTGCTTATTTTAGTCCATATAAAGCCTTTTTTTAATTTGAACACATGATTAGAAAATTATAAATTTTCAAAGCCTGGGGGTTGTTCAACATATGCATCTTCTTTTATCACCCCATTCAGAAAGGCACTCTTAATATTCATTTGAAATAGTTTGAATCCCTTAAAGTATACAAAGGCTACTAGCACCCTAATTACTTCTAATCTAGCTACAAAGGCAAAAGTCTCCTTAAACTCAATCCCATCTATCTAATTATACCCCTTAGCCACCAATCTTGCCTTATTTCTAATCACCACACCAGAATTATTCATTTTGTTTTTGAACACCCATTTAGTTCCAACAATACTTTGATCCTTAGATCTTTCAACTAGTTCCTAAACATCATTCCTAATAAATTAATTCAATTCTTCTTGTATGGCTAGGATCTAAAATTCATCAGAAAGGGCTTGGTTGATATTGGTGGATTTAGTCATTGAGATGAAGGCAAAGTGGTTTACTTCTTTTTTAAGTCCAAGCCTAGTTCTAACACCTTCAGATGGGTCTTCTAAGATCAGTTCTTTAGAATGACTTGAAGAATATCTCCATTCTCTAGGCAGTGAAACTTTAGGTTATACCCTTTCCTCTAGATTTATAGATTCTACTCCTTGGGTCACTTCTACAACCTCTTCTTCTTATTCCCTAGACCCTCCAGAATTATCAAATTCATCAAATATAATATGAGTGGTCTCCTCAACTATCAGTGTTCTTTTATTGAAGACTCTATAGGATTTCCCAACAGTTGAGTAACCTAGGAACACTCCTTCATCAAATTTTGGGTCAAACTTTCCTAGTTGAGACTTCCCATTATTCAGAATGAACACTTTACATCCAAAGACATGATGATAAGAGAGGTTGGGTGTCTTACCCTTAAGAATTTCATAGGGTGTCTTGTTTAGCTAAAATCTAAGATTTACCCTATTCAGAACATAACAAGCTGCATTCACGGCTTCTACCCAGAAGTATTTAGAAATTGAGTATTTAGCCAACATGGCTCTAGCAGCTTCTACCAGGGTCCTATTCTTCCTTTCAGCTATCCCATTCTACTGAGGGGTCCTAGAAGCTAAAAAATTATGATCTATCCCTTGCTCTTTACAAAAAGACTCAAATTTTTTATTCTCAAATTCTCCACTATGAATGGTTAAGATTTCACAACCTAGTTTCCTCTGAATCCAAATTGAAATGGATCTAAACTCCTCGAATGATTCATTTTTATGAGATAAAAATTTAACCCAAGTAAACCTCAAATAATCATCTACTATCACATATCTAAAGACTTTCCCTCCTAGGCTTGAAGTGTTGACAGGTCCAAAGAGATTCATGTAAAGGACTTCTAAGGGTTTACTACTAGTGTTAATATCTGTGAATGAGTGGAAGGAGGATTTGACTTGCTTTCCTAACTGACAGGCATCACACAGGTGGTCCTTAGTGAACTCTAGTTTAGAGAGACCTCTCACTAAGTCTTTTTGGGCAATTTCTCTAAGGCTTTTTATGTTTGCATGACACAATCTCCTATGCCACAATAATGATTCATCAGTAATTATTTTTAAGCAAAGAGGAATATCAACTTTAAAGAAATTTAGATCCATCATGTAAACATTATTGATCCTTTTTTCCTGCAAAATAATTTTATTATTTAAGCTTATAATGTAGTTGGTTGGCAAAATTTTATGCTGAAGCCTTTATCACAGAGCTGGCTGATGCTAAGCAGGTTGTATTTGAATCACTAATTATACCTGAGCCCACCACTCTCCTGGTGGTGTTATCTCTAAGTGTTACCTTACCTCTTGCCCTGGCCTCCAGCAAAATGAATTGATTTACATCTCCAGTCATATGCCTTAAACATTCGTTGTCTAGGTACCACATACTTTCATGAGGCCTTTTGTGAGAGCACACCTATAAAATCAACAGATGTCAGATTTGGGTCCCTTATAATGAAAAGAAGAATGAGATGCATACATGTTATACTGTAAATTTTATAATTCTGGTCTCCACACCAAATGTGTTCTACGGTGAATGGTGCAAGTGTGGGAGATATGTCCTAGCATGCCACAAGAAAAACATCTAACACTAGAAAAAGGATTTACTAATCTATTTGGGTAATGGTGCCTCTTCCTAGGTTTAAATGATGTATACTTTGATTGTTTTTGAAACTCTTCAAATGAGCGTGTTGGTTTGTTGTTTTCCAAAGTAGTAATTCTTTCTCTCAAATATTTATTAGCCTTTTCATAGCTTGTCACTTCAAATTTTAGTGCATGCTCCCTACTGTCTAATTCAGATGCAATATTTTCTAATTCTTTGAATACATTTTCTAATTCAATATGAGATTTTTCTAAGGAATCATGCTTAGTGGTTAAATCAAGATACTTTTTTTCCAATTCATCAAATTCATTAAGCAGGGTCATATGATTGTTATCTACAGTGGTGTGATCTTTTCTGAGGCATTCATGCTCATTTTGTAGATTTGAAAATTCAAATTTAAGGCTAGCATGCTATTTCCTGAGCTTCCTATATGAAGAATGAATTCTTTTAAAAACTTCAAGTATTTGATCGTAGGTAAGCTCACATACCTCTTCTTATTCAAAGTGATCAAGGTGAACATCAATCATTAAGCACAGGTTTGTTACCTCCTCTTTTGCTTTAGTTTTAGAGGAGTCTAATGCTGAGTCCACCCAGAAAGCCTTTTGGATCCTTTTCTTATCCTTCTTGAACTTAGGTTTTTCCTTACCCTTCTCCATGCTTGGGTCAGCTTTCAGAGTTGGGCAATCAGACTTCAAATGCCCTGGCTTCCTATATTCAAAATAAATTACATCAAACGAAGCTTTCGAATTTTTGTTATTTTTACCTTTATTGCATTTTTTATGATGCTTTTTCTTTTTCCTCAAGAAGCTTTTGAATTGTCTAGTTATTAAAGCAATGCCATCATCTTCAGAACTAGAAACATCAGTGTCAGAATCATTAGCCTTTAAGGCTACAGTTTTCTCCTTCTTCTTTTCCCCTACATCAAGCTGCCTTTGGTTCACTCCTTGCTCGTAAGCAATTAGTGATCTAAGTAATTTATCGATTGAATAAATATTTAAATCCATAGATTCAGTAATGACAGTAATTTTTGCATCAAAGGAAGAAGGCAAACATCTCACAATCTTATTCACTTTTTTATAGTTTATGAGTTCTCTTCCTAAGGCATGCAGGGATGTAATAATTTGTGTAAACCTAGTATACAGTTAAGAAATTGATTCATTAGGTTTCATGCGAAAGAGTTCGTAGTCATGAAGTAAAATGTTAAACCTAGATTGTTTAACTTCAGTTATACCTTCATACATTATGCATAATCTGTCCCAATTTTTTTTCCAGTAGAATAAGTAGAGACACCCATGTAATCTTCAAATTTTAAGGCACAAAAAAAATAGTTCAAACACTTAGCATTTAGTTGTGCTAAATCTTTATCATCAGTTGTCTATTCAATAAAAGGGATTTCAGTTTTAATGTCATTAATAAGATGAAAAGGTCTAGAATATCCATCCTTAACTAACATCCACATATGATAATTAATTGATTATAAAAAGGTGGACATGTGAGTTTCTAAAAATTAAAATGAATATTATCAAATAGAGGTAGTCGAGTAATTGAATATCCTTCCACAATGTTACGATTACCAAAGTTAGCCATTGATCAAAATTCAAAAGTTTTTTCAAACTTAATTTTATAAATCCCACTCTGATACCACTTGAAAGTTTGTAAGGGTGATTAAACCTTATAGAACTAGCCCGAGGCTAACCAAGATGGGGGTGTTAAAAATTCTTAAACAAAAATAAAAAATCTTTTTATCTTTTTAAATATTTTAAAAACATAATAATCT
Organism: Dendrobium chrysotoxum; assembly: GCA_019925795.1. NCBI lineage: Eukaryota > Viridiplantae > Streptophyta > Magnoliopsida > Asparagales > Orchidaceae > Dendrobium > Dendrobium chrysotoxum. Next base: position 44,886,343 of record CM034297.1, on the reverse strand, counting down.
TAAGCAGAAGTAGATATCAAAATTAAATATTTCAACCATAGAATAAATCAAATAAAAGTGCAAAAATAAAACGAAAAAAAAGTAATAAGAAAGAGTACACATAATTTTATAGTGGTTCAATCAAATTTGACCTACGTCCACTCCCCAGAACCTCCCGTTCCAGGTATTGCACTAACTTGTTTGTGTCTCCGCTTTTTCCCCTACAGCAAGGCGGAGAAGCCCTTACAAAATATTTCCACCAACTCGGTGAGGTAGAGAACCTTGAATCCTTTTTCACCCTCCTGGTGAAGGCATAGAACCTGGAATCCTTTTACTCCCACCTAGAGTTGGCAAAGAACCACAGGAATCCTTTTACTCCCTCCTAGAGTAGGCAAAGAACCTGACAATCCTCTTACTCCCTCCTAGAGTAGGCAAAGAACCTGACAATCCTTTTACTCCCTCCTAGAGTAGGTAGAGAGCTTAGATCTGATGCTAATGATTATCTCCCTAGAGCCAACAAGGAATCAAGGATGAAGAAGGAAGAAGATGATCAAATCCTTGCTTAGAGCAACCCTTATGAATCCCCTCACAAACTCCCCCTCATAAGATCCTCTCTCTCTCTCCCCCAAACTCTCCTTCTCCTTCTCTAAGCTCTCTCAGGTTAGAACATCAGAAAAAGACATAATCATCAGTAATTAAGAGAGCTTAAATAGGAGGCCTCAAAAAGTGCCCTAATTTTAACTTGTCAATAAAGATCATACAAGACGATCTATCGATCGTCTTGTACGATCAGTGTAAATCAGCCCATCTACGTAGGACGATCTAAGTTGCCTGTATGATCAGAGCAATAAATATGTACTATTTATCAAGGATAATTAGTATATCATTTTGTATAATTAGTTTAAAATATTATTTATCGTCCGGTAGATCCTTCAGGACGTCCAGGATGATTAGAAGAAAAATGTATTGATCTCTTAGATGATCCTACGATCATCCTGTATGATTAGTTCAAATCAAGAATATCATCCTGACAAATCGTTTGGGACGTCTAGTATGTTTAAAAGAAAAATCATGGATCATCCTAGATGATCATAAACAATCATCCTATATAATATGATTATTCAATCTAACCATACTTAGATCCCTAATCATAGGATTATTTTAGGTATGATTGCTATACATCGTTCAGGATGATCAGAATTATCCTGTATGATTAGAACAAAATTTTAATTATCAAATCTTGCCTAAATCATGTCTGGCAATTGGATTTTTTATTAATGCATATCATTTTATACGATGATAGGATTGTCCAAGATGATTGGTTTAATCAAGCTTATTTGACACATAAGCCTTAATTAAGGTTTTGAGCTAAATAGATCACCCAGGATGATACATAATCGTCCTGTATGATTTGTTCAAAAAAATTAAAAAATTTCCAAACTTACTCACTCCCTTGAGTGTGTGTGTGTAAGGTTACTCAGCTTCAGGATCCACCACATTAAATTTAACTCAAGAAAAGGTAAAAAATGTATTTAAAATTATAGACTTACTCAATCCTAATCTACCTAATCGTGAGATGGCTTGTAAGTGAGCTTGTGATCTTGAAATGTTAGCCTATAGCAAAGAAAAATAAGTATGCAATAAACTCAAATAATAGGAATTAGCAAGGTAAGTAAAACAATATTATTTATTATCATCAAAATCAAAGTGCTTAGGCTCCGATTTACAATAAACATGACTCATGAGCCTGAGAATTAGATCTAGAGTTCTAGCATGGTTTGAAATTTTGATAGGGATGTTAAGCCCTGATGAACTAGTCCCGAGAATAACCAAGAAGGGGGTGAATTGGTTATTTAAAAATTTGAGAGCAACAATAAAAATCTTTTCTATGATATGCAGCGAAAATAAGTAAATACTCAACCGAAAAGATTAAACACAAATTTCCCCCAAGCAGATAATCACAGAAAACTAAAGTGCAGAAAGTAATCAGAAAGAACACACCATATTTTTATAGTGGTTCGGTCAACTTGACCTAGATCAACTCCCCGGAGCCTCCCCTCCGGATATTGCACTAACTCAAAGTGTCTCTCCTTTTGCTCCCACAGCAAGGCGTAGAAGCCTATACAAAAACCTCCTTTCCACCAACACGGTGAGGCAGAGAACCTAACCTCCTTTTGCTTCCTCCTGAAGCGGGCAAAGAACCTCGGACTCCTTTCGCTTCCTCCGAAAGTAGGCAGAGAACCCCGGATCTTCTTGCGAATGATCCTCTCACAAAGAATACCAACACGACGAAAGACGACGAGCGGAGAAGACGACTCTGATCCTTGCTTGGAGCAACCTTCGTGAACCCCTCATAAACTCCCCCTAACAAGATCTTCTCTCTCCCAAACTCTCTCTCTCTCTAGGGTTTCTCTAGAAAGGAAAGTTAAAAAAGATTTTTCTTATTCGAAGAAAAATATTTTTTATAGGAGGGCTCAAAATTTGCCCTAAATCTCAACTGGTCATCCTAGATCGTCCAGGACTTTCGATAGATCATCCTGTATGATCAATTCAAAATCAACTGTTTCAGCCTGGATGATCTGGCTCTTCTGGATGATCAGAAAAAAAAGTTGTTCATATCATCCCGTACGACTCTGCGATCGTCCGGGATGATTAGTGTAAATTGAGGAATTTCATCCAGAAGACTGCTCTGGTCGTCCAGAGAAACTTGTGCTGGATGACCTAAAAATGACTTGATCGTCCAGGACGATACGGATATCATCCTGTACGATTAGTTTAAATAGTGACAAAATCATCTTGAGCACCACTCTAGACGTACAACTAAAACACACTAGACGATCATGATCATCCAGGACGATCCTGCGATCGTCCAGGATGAAATGATCATATCAATCAAGTATTAATTGCTTTTCTTAATTATCAGATGAATTTAGGCATGATTGTTTAGTATCATCCAGGACAATCATACCAAATATCTTAAAATAAAAACTTACCTAACTTAATATCGTCTCGTACGATGTCGGGATCGTCCAAGACGATCTGCTTAATCAGACACACTTAACTTGGTCACCCTAATTAGGGTTTTTATTTTTACTTGATCGTCAAGGACGATGTGAATATCGTCCACGACGATCTGAATAAAAATTGAACAGAAACTCTAATTCATTCAAGCTCTCCCCCTGAGTGTGTGTGTGTAAGGTTACTTAGCTAGGGCATCAGTTACATTACAATTGACTCAAGAAAAAGAAAACAGTACATTTGGACACACTTGGACCCAATCTTGAGTTGGCTTGAGTAGCTCTTGATCTTTTATACCTAAAATGGGTTAGCTAAGCAAAATATACTAGAAACATATTTGTCATCATCAAAACCAGATTTATAACAATCTCCCCCTTTTTTATGATGGCAAACATATATGCAGCAGTTTAAAAATAATAATAGAACTAGGAGATCTGAAAATAAAATTTTCAAATTTCATTGAACAACCAGAATAGTACAGGGAACACAACTACACATGAAGTGACCAACACAAAACAAGAACAAATACTACTACAACTGAAATCATGAACAAAAACTACTACAACTGACTCCCCCTTTTGACATCACAAAAAGGAGGAGGGCAAACAGAAAACCAGAAATAATAGTACAAACAGAAAAAGAAAAATATCTACAGAACATAAGACTAAAACGGAGGCGGATCCTAATCAGAAGGAGGTGGTGGCTGTGGTGGTGTAAAGTAACTGTGGATGGCGACGAAGTGTGCTCCAATCCAGGCAATATCCTGGTCGTGCTACTATTACTGCTGATCAGCATAGTCAGTAAAGCGCTACAGGTCCTCAGCGTGCTGCTCCTCCTGGGCAGCAACATAAGAATCGAATCTAGCCTCCACTGATCGAAGCGCTGCACCAGATGGTCAAAAGGAGAAGCAATGCGAAGGGGAGCAGGTGCATCTGGTGCAGCAGGAACGAGAATAGCTTCTTCCTCTTCCTACTCAACATCCGAGGTGGGCTCCAGATGTAGTCGGGTACTATATAAGACATGGAATGAATTATTTGTGAAGAAGGAGGGAGGGACATTTTGAGGTTCTAGATAATGTAGGTCATATTTGGTTTCCACGACTTATGCAATGATATGCCCTAAGGCTAGATTGGGATGACGTCTATGACCCGGATCCGTAATAGTGGTGAGGTGCTCGATGTATCTGATAAGAAGGTCAGTGGCATTAAAGTTTCGGTGAGCCAAGATGTAATATATGGTCAGAGATAGTAATGGGGTGTGTGAATTCAATCCCCAGCCTTTGGGATGACGGAGGAATGAAGGACGTGCTGAATGGTTCGTGCATTCAAGGAGGGAAGTGCAAGCATTATCGTGGTGGGGTGCATTCGTATTTCAAAGAAAGTGATTGGTGACACTCCAATCATAGTCAGGGTCAGTAATAAGAGTGTGGATTTTGTCGCCAGACACAGAGAGTTGAAGAATGTTAAGAAAGTCCTGAGTAGTGAGTTCTACAGGACGTTGATTCACATAGGAGCGAAGGGTGGAATAGTCAGCAAAAATGCACAGATTTGCGAAGAAGACTTGAAGAAGTTCAATTCTAAATGGAAAGGCGAGGGTAAGGATGAAAGTGTGGGAGGTGTGTGCAAAAAGATCGAGAATAGGATAGGTAAGGGTGCAGGGGTTTACTATTTTTGACTGTGTGATCCCCACCTCACGATAGTGCTTGAAGGCAGCCTGATTGGCTGCATTGGGAAAGCGGGGATCAACATTCCCCCACGAGGAGCTCGTACCCTTTTGCCTAGAACGCTTCCCGCCAGCCATTAGAAAGCACAAGTGAGGGAGAGTGGAAGGAGATGTGTGGAAAAAATTGAAGAAATTGGTTGTTTAAATAGAAGTCGGTCAGATCGTCCCTTACGATCGTGAGATCGTCCAGGATGATATGAGCATTTATGACGGCCAGGATGATTGGTCAAAAAAGTGGTCGTATTGTCCAGGACGATCAGAGATCATCCAGGATTATTAGACACAGGCGATCATCCCGAGGAGTCAAGCCGGACGACCGTTGATGAAAAGTATCGTCCAGGATGATTAGGTGGATCGTCTAGGATGATATGTAATAAGTGTGTCGGACGGGCCGAATTCGAATCGTCCAGCTGCTGACACGTGGATCATCTGGGACGATGTGGTGGATCTTCCATGATGATGACCAATAATTGGTGCATTTGTAGTCATTCGATCAAATCAAAAAGATATGGATCATATCGTCCAGGATGATGTAAGGATCGTTCAGGACGATCACCAATAATTGGTGTACTCAGTAGTATGATCAGTGTGGGGACGATTTGAATGGATTGTCCAGGATGATTGATGGATCATCCAGGATGAAGAATATCATCCATGACGATGTGGGGATCGTTCAGGATGATGTGAAGAAAACAGAAAAAAGATGGAGGATGGAAATGAACGATTAGGATCCCAAAAATACAAACAGTAAAATGAAAACAAAACCAGAGTGAATAAAATGCGACACGAGAACACAAAAAAAACAACTTTTTTTTTATCAATCTACTACAGTAAATCAGAATTTTTCCTTGATTTTAAGTCCAAAAACTAGTAAGAAGATGATTGACAGAGCTAAAATCCAGAAAAAGTTGGAAAATTGACTTTCGTAACTCCCACCTCAGACACCTTATAGATGCAAATCCCTTTCAAGACAAAAATCCAATTCAGAAGAAAAGAAATTATATTCGAAAAGAGATCCTTTCAAGGCTCGTTCAAGAAAAATATCTGATATAATAGTGTTAAAAAGTAATAAATCAGAAATCAGAATTTTCAAACTCAAGCTTTTGAACATATTAAGTGGCGCACGGATTTTTCTAAGACATTTAATGATCTGAAAGGGAAGAATGCTTAGTTGGGCTCATTTTGTGCCTCTTTTTCAATTAGTTTGGCGATTTGTGTATCTTTTGATTTTTGATACACTTTGTGTATCTTTGAGTTTGGCGACATTTCGCATCTTTTTAGCTTTGGGCTCATTTTGTGCCTCTTTTTCAATTTATTTGGTGCACTGTGCATCTTTTTTAAGCTTTCTCCCTCTCAAAATCGTTAAAGGATCTCAGCTGTAAAATTACCTTCCAGACATAGGAGACGCTCTCCACAGTAAGAAGAGTAATTCACAAAACAAAAACCATACATCGTATGATAAGTGCAATCACATGGTTTAGAAAATCATAATAATGACTCAAGACTTTGAAAATACTATTCATATGAGGTAGATTATTGTAGGAAGATAAAATAAATCTCTATTTCAAAAACTAATATTTTAATTTTGAAGAAGATTTTTTATCCAAAAGAAATAAAACACCAGTAAAAGAGTTAGAGGAAGAGAAACAATCATCAATATTTCTTCCCTTTAACAGATCCAGTGGAATCAATCACTGTTTTCAAGCTTCCAAATAAAACAAGGCAAAACTCTTAGTCAGAAATCCATTTTATTAGAAATAGCGAGCAGTGCTCGGATTTTGAAAAGCATAAAATAGCAAATAAAAGGGATGAACCAGTAAATAAAAATAGGTAGAAAATTACATCAACATAAATACTCAAATCAACCTAACTCTAAGGCTAACACAGAAATCAGCAGAAGGAAAAATAAAAAACAACTGAAAGAAAATAATCAAATTATACATCTAACTAACAGAAATAGAATGAAAATCAAAAAAATCAGAAATCAGTAATCATCAGAATCAATCATTTATATCAATCACTCCTAATCTGGTCCTCAAAATGTTGAATGAGCCAAAGGCTAGTGGTTTAGTAAATATGTCAGCCAACTGATTTTCAGTTGCAACATGATATAGCTCAATGTCCCTTTTTATAACATGATCCCTAATGAAGTGATGCCTTATATCAATGTGTTTAGTTCTAGAATATTAGATTGGATTCTTAGAAATGTAGATGGCCCTAATATTATCACACATAATAGAAATTATGCCCACAGGTAATCCTAAATCCAAGACTTATTGCTTCAAGCAAAGAACTTGGGCCACACAACTCCCTAAGGCAATGTACTTAGCTTCAGTAGTGGAAAGTGCAACTGAGTTCTATTTTCTACTGGACCAGGAGACTAAAGACTGTCCTATGAATTGATAAGTTCCAGAAGTACTTTTTCTATCCACCCTACACCCTACAAAGTTAGAATCAGAATATCCAATAATCTCAAAAGAGGTGTTGTGCCTAGGGTACCAGATTCCTAGGTTTGGGATTCCTAAAAGATATCTGAGAATTCTCTTAACAGCAGACAGGTTAGACTCTTTAGGATCAGCCTGAAACCTAGCGCAAAGACAAACACTAAATATGATATTAGGTCGGCTAGCAGTCAGGTAAAGTAGTGATCCAATTATTCCTCTATATTTCTTCTGATCAACAGATTTTCCACTTGAATCCTTATCTAACTGAATAGAGGAGCTCATGGGAGTGTTGATTGGCTTAGCTTTATCCATTTCATATTTCTTCAAAATGTCCTTAGTGTATTTAGATTGATTGAGAAAGATTCCATCATCCATTTGCCTTATATTAAACCCCAAAAAGTAGGACAATTCTCCCATCATACTCATCTCAAACTCCTTACTCATTATTTTAGAAAACTCATCACATAAATATTTATCAAAGGATCCAAAGATTATATCATCAATATAGATCTGGAAAATGAGTAAATCATCCCCTATTCTCCTCAAAAAAAGGGTGGTGTCTACGCTCCCCTTAACAAACTCTCTTTCTAACAGAAATGTGTTAAGCCTCTCATACCAAGCTTTAGGTGTCTTTTTTAATCCATATAAGGCCTTTTTTAATTTGTAAACATGATTTGGATATTGGGAACTCCCAAAACCAGGGGGTTGTTCTACAAAAACATCCTCTTTTATTACCCCATTTAAAAAGGCACTCTTGACATCCATTTGAAATAGCTTAAATCCCTTATAACAGGTAAAGGCTAGTAGCACTCTAATAGCTTCCAATCTAGCTACAGGGGAAAAAGTCTCCTCAAAATCAATCCCTTCAATCTGATTATACCCCTTAGCCACCAATCTTGCCTTATTCCTAACCACCACACCAAAATCATTCATCTTATTCTTAAAGACCCACTTCGTTCCCACAATACTTTGATTTATAGGTCTTTCTACTAACTCCTAGACATCATTCCTTATAAATTGATTTGATTCTTCTTACATAGCTAAGATACAGAACTCATCCGAAAGGGCTTGATTGATGTTGGTGGGTTCAGTCATTGAGATAAAGGCAGAGTGGTTTACTTCCTTCCTAAGTCGATGCCTAGTCCTAACACCTTCAGAAGGGTCTCCTAAGATTAGTTCTTTAGGAGGACTCGAAGAATATCTCCAATCTCTAGGCAGTATGGTTTGAGGTTCTACCCTTTCCTCCAGATTTACATTTCCAACCCCTTGGGTAATCTCCTCTACCTCTTCTTCTTCCTCAACTCTAGTCACCTTAGGATCAGATTCATCAAACACCACATGAGTTGTCTCTTCCACCACCAAAGTCCTCTTTTTGAACACCCTAAAAGATTTCCCCACACTAGAATAGCCTAAGAACACTCCTTCATCAGATTTGGTGTAAAATTTTCCTAAGAATGATTTCCTGATGTTCAGAATAAAAACCTTACAGCCAAAGACATGGAGGTGAGACAGGTTTAGAGTTCTACCCTTAATGATCTCATAAGGTATTTTATTCAGATTTGATCTAACATTTACCCTATTCAGTACATAACAAGCAGTGTTCACCGCTTTAGCCCAAAAGTATTTTGGAAGTGAATACTCAGCAAGTATGGCTCTAGTGCCTTCCACTAAGGTCTTATTCTTCCTTTTAGCTACCCTATTCTGCTGAGGGGTCCTAGGAGCTGAAAAATTATGACTAATCCCTTGCTCCTCACAGAAACATCCAAATTTCACATTTTCAAACTCTCCACCATAATCACTATGAATAGTCAAGAACTCACAACCTAACTTTCTCTGAATCCAAGTGGAGAAGGACTTAAACTCAAATGACACAGATTTATGTGACAGAAATTTAATCCAAGTGAACCTCGAGTGGTCATCTACAATAATAAAACCATAGACTTTTCCCCCTAAGCTGGCAGTGCTAATGGGTCCGAAGAGATCCATGTGAAGGAATTCTAAAGGTCTAGAGGTGCTAATGTCCTTAACAGAGTGAAAGGAGGACTGGACTTGCTTCCCTAACTGACAGGCATCACACATGTGGTCCTTAGTGAACTTAAGCTTGGGAACACCTCTAACTAAGTCCTTTTGGGTGAATCTCATAAGGGTTTTCATACTGGCATGACACAATCTCCTATGCCACAACCAAGACTCATCAGCAGTAATTTTTAAGCAAATTGAATTTTTAGCTTTAATGCTACTTACATCCAGCTTGTAGACATTATTTATCCTTTATCCCTACAAACAATTTTATCATTTAAGCTTAAAATGCAGTAAGTGGGTAGGAATTTAATATTGTATCCTTTGTCACAGAGTTGACTGATGCTCAGCAGGTTGTATTTCAGTCCATCTACAAGCTAAATATTATCAATCATAAAATTCTTTGAATCACCAATTATACATGTGCCTACCACCCTCCTGGTGGTGTTATCTCTAAGTGTAACCTTGCCTCCAGCCTTGGCCTCCAGTAAAATGAACTGTATTACATCTCCAGTCATGTTTCTAGAACAACCACTGTCCAGGTACCACATGCTCTCATGAGGTCTTATGTGAGAGCACACTTACAAAATCATTAAACATTAGTTTTAGGAACCAAACAGGTTTGGATTCCTTCTTATGAAAAGAAGAATGCAATGCATGTGTGCTGTGCTGCGAAACCGGCAATTTGGGCCTCCACACCCAATATGTACTACGGTGAACAGTGCAGGTGTAGAAAATGTGTCCTAATATGCCACAGGAAAAACATCTAACACCAAGAAAAGGGTTAACTAATCTATGTGGGTGATAGTGCCTCTTCCTAGGTTTGTATGAAACATGCTTTGATGATTTTGAATCAGATTCTACAAAAGGTGGAGGTGCATAAAACTGTGCAAACGTAGGAGGTGTTTTATGTTTCTCAAAAGCACTAATCTTAACTTTCAAAAATTCATTTACTTTCTTTAAAATTACAATTTCAAATTTTAAAGCACTATTGCTACTCTCCACTTCACATGCCAGATTGTCTAATTCTTTGAAAGCTTTTTCTAAATCAACATGCGTGGTTTTCAGTAAATCATGCACAGTAGTCAGCTTAGAATATTTTTTGTTTAATTCATCAAACTCTTTAAGTAAAGATATGTGATTGCAATCAACAGTAGAATGATCTTTAATCAAAATTTCATGCTCTTTTTGTAAGTTCAGAAATTCTAGTTTTAGGCTAGCATGAGTTTTCTTAAGCTTCCTATACGATGCATGAATTTTTTTAGATATTTTAAATAATTAATCGTAAGTAAGCTCACATACCTCTTCCTGGTCAGACTGACCAGGATGATCATCATCCATCAGACATAGATTTGTTTCCTCCTCTTCAGCTTCAGTCTTAGAAGAGCCGGATGCAGAATCTTCCCAGAACGCCTTCTGAATCTGCTTCTTGTCCTTCCTGAACTTATATTTCTCCTCACCCTTCTCCTTGCTTGGGTGAGCTTTAAGTGTAGGACAATCAGCCTTAATGTGTCCAGGCTTCCTACATTCAAAACATACAGTATCAGATGAACCCTTAAAATTTTTGTTAGACATACCCTTGTTCACTTCTAAAAGTTCTTGTGTTTCTTCCTTAGAAAGCTTTTGAATTGCCTAGTGATCAAGGCAACATCATCGCTATCAGACCCGGAAGCACTAGTATCACTCTCATTGGCCTTCAGTGCCACTGTCTCTCCTTCTTCTTTTCACCTACATCGAGCTATCTTTGGTTCACCCCTTGCTCGTAAGCAATGAGTGATCCAAGTAAGCTATTAATAGAGTAAGTATTCAAATCTTTAGATTCAGTGATTACAATTATCTTAGCATCATATGAAAAAGGTAAACATCTAAGAATTTTGTTCACTCTTTCGTAGTTTGTAAATTCTCTTCCTAAGGCATGCAAAGAAGTGACAAATAGAGTGAATCTCGTATACATTTCAGAAATGGTTTCAGTAGGTTTCATGCGAAAAAGTTCGTAGTCTTGAAGCAAAATGTTTAACCTAGACTGTTTGACTTCAGTTATACCCTCATAAGTGATGCACAATCTATCCCAAATCTCTTTACCAGTCATACAAGTAGAGACATGCCTGTAATCTTTAGATTTTAAAGCACAGAAAAAGTAGTTCAAATATTTGGCATTCAATTGTGCTAGATCACGATCATCAAAAGTCCAATCAGTAAAGGGAAATTCAGTTTTAATATTGTTAATCAATCTAAAAGGTGGCTCGTAGCCATCCTTAACAAGCATCCACATACGATAATCAATTGATTGAAGAAAAGAGGACATGTGAGTTTTCTAAAAATCAAAAGGGATGTTATCAAATAATGGCGGTCGTGTAATTGAATAACCTTCAGCAGTATTACGATTACCAAAGTTAGCCATGGATCAAATTCAAAAGTTTTTTAAAACTAGATTTTATGAATCCCGCTCTGATACCACTTGAAAGTTCGATAGGGATGTTAAGCCTTGATGAACTAGTCCCGAGGCAAACTAAGAGGGGGGGTGAATTGATTATTTAAAAATTCAAGAGCAACAGTAAAAAACTTTTCTATGATATGCAACGGAAACAAGTAAATACTCAATCGAAAAGATTAAACACAAATTTCCCCCAAGCAGATAATCACAGAAAAATAAAGTGCAGAAAGTAATTAGAAAGAACACCCCAGATTTTTATAGTGGTTCGATCAACTTGACCTACATCCACTCCCCGGAGCCTCCCCTCCGGGTATTGCACTAACTCAAAGTGTTTCTCCTTTTGCTCCCACAGCAAGGCAGAGAAGCTTGTACAAAAACCTCCTTTCCACCGACACAGTGAGGCAGAGAGCCTAACCTCCTTTTGCTTCCTCCTAAAGCAGGCAGAGAACCTTGAACTCCTTTCATTTCCTCCTGAAGCAATCAGAGAACCTCGGATCTTCTTGCGAACGATCCTCTCACAAAGAACACCAACACAATGAAAGACGACGAGCGGAGAAGACGACTCTGATCCTTGCTTGGAGCAACCTTCGTGAACCCCTCACGAACTCCCCCTCACAAGATCCTCTCTCTCTCTAGGGTTTCTCTGGAAAGGAATGTGGAAAAAGATTTTTCTTGTTCGAAGAAAAATATCTTTTATAGGAGAGCTCAAAGTTTGCCCTAAATCTCAACTGGTCGGCCTAGATCATCCAGGACGATCGATAGATTGTCCTGTACAATCGATAGATTGTCCTATACGATCAGTTCAAAATCAGCTATTTCATCCTGGACGATCTGGCTCTTCTGGACGATCAGAAGAAAAAGCTATTCATATCGTCTCGTACGATTCTGCGATCGTCCGGGATGATTAGTGTAAATTAAGGAATTTCATCCAGAAGACCGCTCTGGTCGTCCAGAGAAACTTGTGCTGGATGACCTAAAAATGACTTGATCGTACAGAATGATACAGATATCATCCTGTACGATTAGTTCAAATAGTGGCAAAATCATCCTGAGCACCGCTCTGGACGTACAGCTGAAACACACTAGACGATCATGATCGTCCATGACAGATCCTACGATCATCTAGAACGATATGATCGTATCAATCAAGTATTAATTGCTTTCCTTAATTACCAGACTAATTTAGGAATGATTGTACAGTATCGTCCAGGATGATACACGTATCATCCAGGAAGATCAGACCAAATATCTTAAAATAAAAACTTGCCTAACTTGATCTAGCAGCTGAAAATTTTTTATTTGAGCATATCGTCCCGTACAATGTCAGGATCATCTAGGACGATCTACTTAATCAGACACACTTAACTTGGTCACCCTAATTAGGGTTTCTATTTTTACTTGATCATCCAGGATGATGTGAATATCGTACAGGACGATCTGAACAAAAATTGAACAGAAACTGTAATTCACTCAAGCTCTCCCCTTGAGTGTGTGTGTGCAAGGTTACTTAGCTAGGGGATCAGTTACATTACAATTAACTCAAGAAAAAGAAAACATTACATTTGGACACACTTGGACCTAATCTTGAGTTGGCTTGAGTTGCTCTTGATCTTTTGTACCTGAAATGGGTTAGCCATGTAAAACATACTAGAAATATGTTTGTCATCATCAAAACTAGATTTGCAACATGGTTCAAGTATGGGCGAGTGTTGCACTCTTGGGTGAGCTTGCGATGTGCCTGTGGGACTTCAAGGGTGGTGCGGCTCCATAGTTTGACACGAGATAGTGAGAGCTAGGGCGAGACTAACGACTATCCTGACTAGGCTACTTGGATGTGACCATGTGAGGCAGCTAGGGCGAGACTGCTGGTGTGACTATGCGATGTGGGGAAACGACCACCGGTGAGCTCCGCGGTCTGACTTGAGGGGTACTGGGCTAGGGCGAGAGCGAGACTACGGAGTGCCACGATAGAATGGAGGATATGACTATGCGAGGGCCATTAGGCCGATTAGCACTTGCAGCTGGGTTAATCCCAGGTTATCGGATTAATCTAGACCTGACCCATTTTTTAAATGTGTCAAAAATTAAAACTTAAATCCAACCCATTTGTTAAATGGGTTAACCCTAACCCAAATTTTTTGGGTCATGTTCAGGTAGGGTTTTTGGGTCATGTCAATAATTGACACCCCTACTTATAGAGAGCTCCAAAATCCTACGTCTGAGTTTAGGCAGCTTTTTCAAACACCAAGGAACTTTCTTCTCAAAAGACCACAGTTGGAGGAGCACTAGAGGTATGAACTTGAGCCCGGACAAAAGAATCTAGCAAGAGTTCACTTGAAATCATTGAAAATAAGCACAGGATGGCCTGGGGAGGCATAGAGGAACTTCATCTAGCTCTGGAGAAGTTTTTTAAAATAAGAGAGGCAAATTGGGGTTGTTGAGTGAGGGTGCCCTATTTAAGCCATCTCCCATAGCTTGGATGGTCAGAATGGCTCAAGTGAGGATCTAGAAGGCCACCAGCTGGAGAGGACAACTAAGGAAAGTTACTTGAGCCAAACGGAGGAAAACGCAGGCTATAGGGAGGCTTTATTCAGTTCATGTGATGGGGGGACCACAAGCTATCAGTTTTACCTACTTCGGTCATTGTTGGCCACCACTTGGGCTGATCTGAGGTGGAAAAGTTGCCTGGGAAGTTTTTGAACTCAATGGTGAGCTCAATTGGGTCTGGATGAGTTCAATTGGATAACATACCTCAGGTTGAAACAACTATGGGTTCTTTGGGCTAGCATGGGTCTTGACCCATGTCAGCTAAGGGCTAGGCTGACTATAGGAAGTGTATAAGACCTAGGACTATCCAATGCAAGAGCCAATTAGGTTTAGTGAAGCCTAGGTTGGAAATTGGCTCAACCCAAAATGATTTTGGTAACTTTGGATTAGCCTAACTCCTAGCCAATGTGGACCTAAGGGTGGACTAGTTAGGGTAGATGCATTGAGTCATGAGAGACCTAGTGTAAGTGTTGGTTTGGTTTAATTAGATTAAGGTTGAGAATTGGCTCAAGGGAAGCCTCTATTGGGCACTTGGGACAAGCCATATGGCTAACCTAAGTGGGCCTAAGGGTTGGGTCACCTATGGGAAGTTCTTAGGAACCCAATGGGCCATCCCAAGGCCTCAATTTGGTTTGGTCAAGCATTAGTCAATGGGAAGAAATTTGATTCAAGTGTATGGTTGGTTTGATTAACCCTAGTTGACTTGGTCAACTAGATTGACTCAAGGATTGGGTTTAAGTTCATTGCATTCTAAATGAGATTTTGATTTTAATAAAGATGGTCACATGCCATGGGATGGCCATCTTGCATAAAATGCATGTTTTAATCCTAACGGGGTCATTTGGTCAACCTAAGTTAAGCTGATCAACCATGCATAACCAAGGCTTGGGTTTGAGTTCAATGAATCCCAAATGATGCTTTGGATTCATTGGAGTAGGATTCAAGAATTGGTTTGAATGAGCCATGTTGAAGTTTAAGGGAAAGTTTGATTTTTCCTTAAGAGATTTTGGTGTTTAATGAGCCTACGGTCAACCATGGTCAAGCAGGGTCCACCAAAAGTTCAATTTTATGTTTAACATGTCATAACCATATTCATAGACATGTTCAAGGATTTTGGCAAAGGTCCCAAGGTCAATTTCCATAAGATGTATAATCTAGTGACATGGGCAATAAATATTTAATGGTTTTGTATCCTTTGGGATTCAATGCAGTTTAGGGGGTTAGAGAGCTTGGATTGCTCTCAAATTTCAAGGGTTGACCCTAGGTACATGCCTAATCAATATACAATTTAAAAATCATGAATCCAATGTCATTTGGTTTGGCTTTTTAAGTGGTTGAAAAATTACCCACCAAAATGGGTTATGGGATAAAGCTTTTGGCCTTGACTTTTGGCTTGAGATTTTGGATTTGGTGTTGGCTTTGAACTAGATTGATTGGTTTTGATTTACTCATACCAATAACAATTATTCAGGTGATTGTTAGTGATAGGGTAGAAGAAACTAAATGGTAGCCACTAGATGACTACTACTTGAAGGGATTTGGGTTTGATTTAAACTTGAGTGTATTTGAGTTTGGACTGAGATTAATTTGAGTTTGGATTTGGTTTTGATTTAGTTAACCTCATATAAAAAGGAAGTCAACACCATGAATCCAAATTCAATGGACTTGAACAATAGGGTCTGGTGAACCTATGGTTCAAATCTCATTGCATTTAGATATCATTTGGTCCACCATTTAGGAATCCCAAATTTTGTCTACATAATTAGCATAGGATCCTAATTAAATCATAACTGATTAAATTAAAATTCTAAAAATATAAACTAAAGCTCAAATCACTCATAATTAAGTGCTGAGCATAAGAAAAATAAAAGCCCCATGAAATGAATTCAAAATAAAAAATAATTTAAAAATTAAAGAAAGTCATTAATTAATTAAATTAAATAATTAAAAATTATTAATTACTAAAATAACTTTAAACACTTGAAATCCCCTCTAAGGGTCACTAGTGATACTTGGAGGAGATTTCAAGAGGTTTGTAATTGATTTGATACAAAATTAAGAAAATATCTCTAAATAAGCAATTAAATAATTCAATTAAATTTATAAACTTCTAAAACTCATAACTAATTATAGAAAATCTAAATTGAGAAAACTAAAAGGCTTAGACTCATCCCTGGTTCTAGTATTTATGAAAAATATTAAATCTCCATAATGTATTAAAAATAAAAAAAGACAACAATTTGGTCAAATCTAGCTCATTAAAATATCTAAACTTTAAAAAATCATAACTAATTCTAAAAAAATCAAATTTGGACAAACTAAATTGCATTAGATCTAAAATAAAGCCTAATAGTTATTAAAAATATAAAAATTCTATAATTTGAAATAAATTTAAAAGTCAACCTAAAATTAAACCTACTTAATGGTTTTAATTAATTAAAATTTGAATAAATCCAACTAAATCCAAAAAAATTCAAAAAAATAATAAACTTAATGAATTTAAATAAATCTATAATCATTAACACAACTGCATCAATGAGGTTTATAGGATGGCCTACCTCGAGTTGCAGGGCATAGCCTTTTTCCCAATAAGTTGATGGTTTGACACCATTGGGAACTTCAAAGAAACTGGAGTACTTATAGGAGACACCGGTGCTAAAACCTTTTCTCGAGATATCTTCCAAACTGTTAGGGTCGTTGCTCCAGATCTTGTTCCCCCGGTGCGAAAGTAGTTGGTTTCGTAGTTTGAGAATTCTGCTAATCCCCCAACCTTTTTGAAGGCATGAAAGAAATCCATCAAGTTGAATTGTATTTGCACTTGCAGGGAATTTAGCGAAGACACCTATTATTAGAGTAGCGTTGAAAACTGCCATGCAGCAAAGGTACGGAGCAAAGAACATACGAACTGGGAAAGAGCTAGGTCCCTGCGAATCAAGCATGACGTTCTAGGACGGCCGAGCTTGAACCTAAGAATAGGTGGCCACCCGGGAATGACGGGCCAAGCGGCACAAGCTATTAAAGCGGGCAGGCCTTTCTATTTTCTATAGTAGTGTTAGCTGTGCAAACCAAGTAAAGCACGCGAACAGCTAGGCTGACAAGGTCGCTGATTGCTACTAAGAACCTAACAGAGCTTGTGCCATTACCATGCCTCACGTTCTAGTTCTAAACACAAGTAACTTAAAAGTCTAAGCATAGGAAAGGACCTGGCACGGTAGATCCTCTCATCCTGGCTTCGAACCCTAGCTTGAGTTGCCACGGGAACCTTAACGCCACAGGTGTTTTTTGGGAAGGTCCTCCAAGGAAGCGAAAGAGCTCAATTCATAGCAGCTCAAACAAGGAGGAGAGGAACCAGCTATAGATATTTTATAAGAACTGGACTTGTCCATCACGGCATTAGATGAGTTAGAACCTTTCACGTTCTTAGACTAAAACAACTGGACTTGACTCCCCTACTTCAATTGGACTGTTGGAATGAGCAGGTGAAGAGCTGAGTGTAAAGGTACGGGGTGAGTGTCCTAAGGAGGCCTTGGTCCTTTCCCGTTGTGACAATGCCATGAAGTAATTGATAAAAAATCAATAATAAATTAAAAATTAATACCCAAAATAAGTAATAAGGTAATCACAAATTTAGACAACTTAATCTAGTAAATTAAATCAAACGTAAACTCAAAGGTAATTGCCGGGTAACCTAGGACTACGAGACATAAGTGTAAAATAAGTCTCATGGCCCTGGTGTAAACAAAGGCAGTTATTATTCAACTTAAATAATTAATAATAAATTACTAATAAATAGGAGCCTTTATACCTTATGTTAGACTTCATTTGGAGAACATAAGTGTATTGGATTTTAAGGCCTAAGGACTAAAGCACTTAATTAAAACTAAAGAGTTTAGAGAACTAATAATTAATCAACCTCAATACCTAAAATCCATGTTAAAATGAAAACCAAAATATTAATACTTGAATTCAAATTAAACTTCCCTCAACCTACAATAAGTTAAACTAAAGCATTAGAAAACTTCAAACAACAATCAACTTAGGATACATCCAAACCACATAGCTTCATACATACACCATTGATGGCTTGCTAGGACATCCAACTTTAGTTTTAGGCTAGGCCATTATTCTTTTACATATTCTTATTTCTGTGATGTGGATTTTATGTAAATTTCTATGCATGTTGGTTGCTACATTTTAATGTGATGTATGGTGTTTATGATTTGATTTTCTACTATGTGATTATGACATGATATGTGATGGGCACTAGATTTTCCTAGGTTAGTAATGATCTAGATGTTAAAAAACTTTTCTGCAAGTGGACGTGATTCTGCAATGTTATAAAAGTGTATCAGTAATGGTATTAGTAATAGTATCAATATTTATATTAGTATCAGTAAAACTAGTGGTCATAGTAGTAAAATAATATAATAATAATAAATTCATATAGTAACATTAAATCAATACAGTATTAATAAAGTCATACAGTAATAATGAATCTGTAATATGCATTTCAATAGTCATACTAAATAAGTAAGAAGTTCTCGCTATCATGATAGTTTTCAGTAATTAACAATTGATAGTCGATAACTGTTGGCGTAGTAAACAGAGTCGTCACTCTTTACCCGTTAGTACAGTAATAACTTCTTATAACTCTCAATCATTGTATCATTATATTGTTATATCAATAGAGGATAACACCCAATCATAGTATTTAAAGGAATGCTAGTCATCCCACCATCATGTTTAAGTCAATCAATCTCCAACCAATGGGTCAACTAGTATTTATTTGTTTTTATGCAAACATTATTATTATAGTATTATAACAGTATTAACAATCGGATATTAATCAATTATATATTCACATTCATTTCCAATGTATTATAGTAAATAAAGTATAATTAGACTTAATTCAAAAAATGTCAAAATATCCTAATGGTAGCCAATAAAAAATCCTACTAAGCATAAATTCATATTTTTAGAATTTAACCAAATTACGAGAAATCATATATAACAATATTTTGAAGCTTTAAGTGAACTAAAGCACTATTTGTAGATGTCAAAAAAATTTCTAAATTGATAAAAACTGTTTCTTTTTCAAAATCACCTTGTAAAAAATCTAAAATAAATACTCAAAATATTTAAAATCTCAATCTCTATAATAAATAAAATTTTTGTGGTAAAACTTTTACTAATACAAAATTATCCTCATTTTTCGGTAATAAAAATACAAATTTGATAAAAAATATTCCAAAAAAATCAAATTATTGAAATAAAAATATGATAATGGTTCATTATAATGAGACGAGCAAATCTCCCAACAGGGTCGACGGACAAAAATTGTTCCACCTCCTTCAAATCCTATATTTTATTTTCTCTCCTTTAATTTCTCTCTAATTTTCCTTACAGGTCTCTATTCAACCAAATTTAAGAAGAGAAAAAGGCTTTAATAATATTAGTGACTTAAGATGTTCTCTTCTATTAAAAATAATATAATATTAATATAATTATATAATTTAATCAATTTTTAGTATAAAAGTCATATAAATCTTTGTGGGGCCTCAAAAATTATAGAATAATATCCATAAAATAGCCCATCATTTTTAAAAATTTTTGATAAAATTGGTTTACAAAATGGATACATGACGCTCCTGAAATCACCACTTATACCAATATGTGTCGATTTCTTAAGGACGCGCTCCAATGCTAAAAAATTATAGAAAAATAAGTGAAATTAATTACTATAATATCTATTTTATGGTGAAGACAGTTTGTGATTTGGACTTATGATACTCCTAAGAAAATTTATTTGATTGGTTCAAAGTACGGGCTATTACAGGAACATCGATGGTTTGTGGAACATGACATTTCACATTTGTCACTCACATATGATAGCAGATATCAATATAGAACTATGACTACAAATGCCTCAGAATCTTTTAATGTCATATTGAAATATCCTTGTGGTCTACCAATTCAAGCATTGATTATCACCATCTACTATAATATTATTGAGGGAGAGGTGGTCATCTGTTTGGTCGTTCATCTTGAGATATGTGATACAACTTCAATATCTTATGATTAATCATCACTTACTACTTTGGTGGAGAAGTGATCACTAAGACGAACATGTTTCGCTTTCCTATCGAGGAGATAACATTCACACTTTAGGATGTAGCCATCATTTTGGGAGTCTAGATTGATGGTCGACCATTGAGTGGACATACATACAGTTATTGGAGCAGGTAAGAGATGGCATTCTTGGCCATACTAGTATGATGATTGGTTAGGTAGGCATCCTAAGCTAGAAGTAGTATACCATGACTTATTGAACCATCATATTAGGTTAACATTTTGTAGGTCATGCATGACTTTGTAGTTGCTTCAATGGACATTTTGGCATGATAATTACATCGATTTGAATGAGATTGAATTATATAGACATGTGTGAGCTTTTATCCTATTTCTTGTAGGCTACTTCTTGTTGTTAGATACCTCAAGACTGAAAGTGTATTTACAGTGCTTGCCCTTACTGGAGGATATCATCTTGTTTAACACCCTCTCTTTAGGAGGAATCATCTAAGCATGCACCTTTACAAAGCGTTGAATGAGTCAACAAGGCCCAAGCATATATATGTAAGCCGACCAACACTTCATGTGTCATACCCCATGCAGTTTGGGCTACAAGCAATACTTTTTTTTTCAATTTCATGTTATTAGCTCTTTAGAAAACAATTACTTCACTTATCATGCATGAATAATGATGTTAACTGGAAAGTGGAATGGGTCCATGTGGGCTCCGAAAATTCAGCCCTGGCCTCCGCCCGACTTGCGCTTTCTTTTGGGGGAGTTTTAACGGAATTAAGTTCTGGGATAAATTTTGGAAGGCAGATGGGTTTGTAGATAAGACACTACCCAGAGATTTTTCCCTCATTTTGTGAGGACTTTATGATCTAAGTTCTGGTTTCCTATAGGCGCAAGCCCCTATAGTTAATTACCCCTCCCGATCACGAGAGAGAACTTTCGATTAAGGCTAGTCGTCAATCAGATACGTAGAGATACGTGCATCTGGCATATAGTAGCAGCAATGGGTTGAAGATATTTGAGGGTTAATATTGGAAAGGGTTAATGCTTAAAATTAGAAATTTTCACCATCTCGCACTTAAAGCGGATGGTGGGGGAATGGATGATGGACCCGATCAAGATCCCATGGTTCCGTCATCCCGGGCCATCGTGGTCCCTGGTCTACTTAGTCAGAGGAGGTAGTAGACCCAACCTGATAGAAGGATCCTTGTCGGCAGCCATGGGTTGCTTCGTCCAAGGGTACCTTGTAGACCTGGGGGGAGTGTTTTTCTAAGGGGACAAATTTTAATCCACCTTAGCTAACAAAGGGTTTTATGCCCTATCAATCATATCTTATTGATTCATATCTCAAGGATTTGCTTCCATTGGGGAGCATACGGGCTCTGGCCATAACCATAATATAATGGTGTCATTTGACGGTAACCACCTGGTTTAGAGGGCCTCGAGTCATAACCGTTTATCCTGCAGTGCCATTTGGCGGCGAAACTGTCGGTTAGAGGACTCGTACCACGTTCTTGCTGGCAGGAGATTATTTGAGAAGGCATTAGCCCTTTATGAGCTGAGATTATTTTCAACTTGTCCACCTCGGCAAACTATTGCGAAGGGTGGATGTGTTTTGTTTTAAGTGTTTTGATAGTTGGATTTCAATTTTTAAATATTTTCATAGTTTGGGATTTTGGGAATTTTTATGGGGTTTTGGAATTTTGGGTCTTTGGGTGGTATTTGAAATGATCTGTGTGGACCCCTCCGGTTGAGATTTGTATTCAATACGGTCATCATCGGTGTAGAATGGGGTTATTTATATTTATGGGTTGAATCTTGTCGACTCTATCTGGCTATCAATAGATGATTGGGTTTCGCAGGCTTTATGCCTTTATTGGTGAATTCTCTTGATTATAGGCCTTGAAGGCCTAATATGAACATATAAAATAAATATCTCGGTTGACCTTATGACCGTATATTTATTTAATAGTTCGAGCCGTGTCAACTCCTATCTACCCGTATAGGAGGATCAGGCTCGAACTGGAATTCACTTATTGACCCGTGCAGCATCCCTAGACGTCACGTGTGTACCAATAACACGCTCGCCGAGGCCCATGTGGGTTATGATTGTACTTACCCCTTTTGTGTTCCTATGTGTATACAAATTAATGTGCACGTACGGGGGATACTTTTGGAATATTTATAAAAGCCTTTTGTCCACTTGCATGAATGTTGCAGATCCGGTGGCGTGCTGTAGTAGCTCGGGGATTGAGCTGTTCATTGCTTTGTACAGGTAGACTGTCGTGCACTAGTTTCTTACTGTAGGGGGATTGTAGTGCACTAACGAATCTCCTGCCTACTATCCATAAATAACTGCATTTGCATGATGCCTTTGTTTGTAATCATTACTTTGCATACAAATCCTCTAGTGCTGGACACATGCATTTGTTGTAATTACTCTATATTTTACTTGTGGTTGACACACTGGGCGCACAACGAATCTTCCATGACAACTCGTAGGGACTCGTATTTGATATATTAACTTTGCATTTCACTTTTGAATAGCACATTAGATATGCAGTAAGGTTTCCTACAGCAGATCGTAGGAGTTCATATCTGCTGTAGTTCTCTTTTGTATTTGCCCATAGTGGTGTCTTCTATAGAAGCCTGTAGGCACTTGTATTTGTTGTATGTTTGCTACCTTTGCTCGTAAAAAGTTTATTATTCATGCAGCAAATCTAATGCAACGGCCCGTAAGTATTCAAATTTGTTGGACATCTTCTATTTTGTCTATGACAGATTGGTGTAGTTGCCTACAACTAAATAATACTGACTACATAGAAGCTGCATTCTTCTAGAATTATTCAAAGATGACATATCTTTCATCTCATTGTATGTTGAATCCTCCTACTTGTAGGGGACAATTACATTTACTTGTCGCTATCTTATTACAGGCTGCATAAGTACCTTAGTACTTATCGTAGGCTCCTCGTATCCTTCTTGTAGATGGCATGTTGTGTGCATAGCAAAACTTCTACCACTGCTCGTAGGAACTTGCATTCATTTTGTATCATCAGCCTATGCTTGCAGAAGACTGGTGTACTTACTTGATGCCAAGTGACGGTTGGTTGCAGGGATGTTATTGCATTCCTTGTACATGGTCATTGATGGATCCATCAAGTCTATTACATGTTTGTTATTGTTACTCATGAATGACCCTTCAATCCTCATCAATTATGAGGTTCCACTTGCTTGTTTGTATATAGATATTATTTTGTTGTTATATTCATGTCCTTGCGATCAAAATCCATGTTTAGAGACAAGTTCTTTGTCGCCTTTGAGAATGATCTGCAATACACATAATGGTCCTAGAAGTATTCATATTGATAGGTACTTGCAAGCCCATCATTATGCATATCAATTTCTTTCGTTTGTAGGAGACAGATGCATTTACTTGCCACTACCTCATTGTATGCTGTATGAGTATCTTAACACTTATAGCAGACTCCTTGCATCCTTCTCATAAAAGATATGTTGTATACACAACGAGTATTCTACAAACGTTTGTAAAATTCATCATTTCAACTTGCAAGTTGATTATATTTTGCATTAAAGCTTTCGTTGATACAGGTAGGAGATGCTCGTACATTTTACAGTTGGATGCTGTCACTTATAAGTACAGTGTACTTAATAATATGGGAACTGTTGTAGGAGTTTGTTGCATTTTCATCATGTTCACCTTCACCATTCACATGCTTCGATGATTGATGTTTGCTTGTGATTGAAGTGTTATGTGACCATGAATCTCCTCACACTAGTTGTGTTTGCATTCATTACAATTCTTCCGCATGGCCTCTTAGTAAGTGGTCATGTTTATTGAGAGCTTGCATCGTTGTCTAAGAGTGAACACATCAAGTCATTGAGGCTTTACCATAGGTCCCTTATTCACTTGAGTTTGAGTCCAAATGGCTTAGGTCATATTCTCTTAATATTCAATCAAGTTCAAGTATGAACTTATTTCACTTAGATTCAAATATTTTATTAATTGTTTGAATCCCTCGTGTCACTTTCAAGTAGAGTTCAAGCCTGAACTCAGTTCGAGTTTGATTCGAGTCCACTGTTGTCCAAATCGTTGACATTTTGTTCAAATTCTATTGACATCCACTATGTTTGAGTCAAATCAAATCCAAGTTCACAAGTCCTTGCAAGTTCTTTTTCTTGTGTTCAAATAGTTTGACTTGAATTTACATGTTCAAGTTCAAGCCCCAAATCTTGTCCAAATATGAGTTCAATTCAACATCATTTAATCAACTTTGATTTAGGTTAGATTTTATATTCATTTGAATTCAGTTCATGTGGTCTTTTTGAGTTCAATTAGGTCCAAGTGTGGTCTTCTGTTCACCCGAAATTTCTGCAGCCTCCCAGCGTCTCCCCCGTTTAGGGGAAAAACAAGAGTCATAGCCTGCCCGCCACGTCAAGAAAGACGTGCAAGGTCGGTGTCGTGGGACACCGCGGCCGTAGTCTTCTTCATCCACCACGCCAAGAAAGGCGTGCATGGGTCTTCGAGAGCACATGTGTGAAACAGTAGTTTTTTTTTTCCCGCATACGGGTACTTATGTTTTGCCCCACCGTGCTAAGAAAAGCGCGCACAGGGATTGCTCGCCTTGTTGTAAGCACCGCACCAAGTTCCCTCCCACCACGCTAAGAAAAGCGTGCATGGATGGTCCCTTGGCGCACCACAAACACCAAGAATAGGACTTTAGGGGGGGATTACCCGCCTCGCCACTAACACCATGACGAATCTCCTCCCTCCGTGCTAAGAAAAGCATGCATGGGTGGTCTTTCACCACGCTACGAGCACCGAGAACAAGTTTTTGAAGTTTAGGAGGGTATACCTTGGCGACCGACGAGGTATAGCATGCAGATCGAGGGAGGAGGAGAGAATCATTCTCTCTCTTTGCATTTTTTATAATTAATAAAAATTAATTATAATTAATAATAATAAAAAATAATTAAATTTTATTAATGAAGATTAATTAAAAATAATTAATTACTATTAATAGAAACTAATTATAATTAATTAAAATTAAAAATAATTAATTAAAATTAATAGATATTAATTATAACTAATTAAGAATAATTAACTGTCATTATTAATAATTAATTATAATCAATTATAATTAATATTAAATAATCATAATAAATTAAAAATTAATTTAAATTAAAATAGAAATCCCTAGTTCGACAGATTGACGGGATTAGGCCGAAGAACGTGCGAAGGGGAGATGGTTACCCTCACAGTTAGTGAGCTCTTGCCATTGCTTGCGCTCAAACAGGAAGGGAACGTCGATCGAAGGAGCGAAGTCGGTCGGCCACGAAGGAGGCGGAAGGGAGAAAGTTACTTCACAGCGAGCGGCTCTCGTCGTCGCTTTTGTTCAAAATGTCGTGACTTCCGAACCAACAGAAGGGAGCGTCGTCAGGAGGAGCGAAGTCGGTCGGCCACGAAGGAGCCGAAGAAGCCTCATGAAAGGGAGAAAGTTACTGAGCGGGCTCCCGTCCGCTTCCGATCAAAATTTCGGATTTTCGGTCCGACAGGAAAGGTTGATCGAAGGAGCGAAGTCGAACAGTACGAAGGAGCCGAAGAAGTGCGTGTATGGGAGGAAGTCCCTTCACAGCGGCGAGGTCCGGTTGTTGCTTGAGATCGAAATGTCGTAACTTTTGGTCGGACAGGAAGGGAAGGTCGTCGAGCGAGCGAAGTCGAATTACAACAAAGGAGGCGAGGGAGAGTGTGAGAGGAAGAGAGCGGGTGAGAGTTACGGGGGGAACAAGAGCTTGCGGGATGTTCTGTGGCAAGGCTGAGGCGAAGGAGCTCCTTTCGTGTCATATTTAACGACTCGAATGGGAGCACGATCGAGGAGATGTCCGCACGTGGGAGTAGGTGCTGACAGCGGCGCCGTTTACTGTAGCTTTGGCGGGTCGTGGCAGAGGTATTTTTTTTTTTGCATTTTTTTGTTTCTTTTGTCTATAATCCAGAGGTCAACAGTCCATCAGATGCCTGTAGCAAATGTTGTAATCTATTGAGATGAGTTGGATGGTCTGTTCCAGAGCAAAGTAAACATTGCTTGTAAAACTTATTTCCTAATGCATTAAAGTTAATGTAGTAATTTCTTTTAGCAAGAGTAAAGGTACACCAGGCTTTCTTGTAAGTAATATGGGAGCTGTATAGTGACTAGATTAGAGCAACGTTTATAGAAATATATCTAGCTGGTTAGGAGAATTGGTTAGTTTATGTGCTTTTAATAAGTTGGAAGAGCGTGAAATGACACCTACTAGATAGGGTACTATGACCTTTTGGTTGTTTACCTCATATTGATATAAAACCCATTGAATCTAGCTTTGTTAGGATGGATGGACGAGGGAAGGATGATGTTGATCGGGTGGTTTTCTATTAGCTACACAAAGCTTTGTGAGAAGATAGTTGAGCTTCTCTAGTCAGTATCATTCATAGTGGAGCTGATCAGGACCATGCTCTGAATCTCTACTTGAGGTGATATAAATCATTAGTCACACTTTATTTATTGAGAGCATCCATTAAGCCCACAAAAAATAATATCCTAAAAGTGCCTTGTGAGAGATACGTTATAATTTCAAGATCTATTTCTTTGCTAGTATTTTTTCTATTTTTTTAATAGTTGTACATAACTTCTTTCTAGATTTTGACAAGATTTTCCAGCCTTACTTCAGGCAACAGTGGGGTAGTGAGCTGCAGTTGGTGGTGAACCGATTTGAGGAGCTAACTAGATCGATGAGAAGGCAGGTGCATATTAGTGATACTGGTTACCATGATATACTAGAGGATGTGATGCCCTCTACTTCTACGTCAGTTATAAATGCAGAGCCTTCTTACATGGGTGAATGGCCCTCTAGTTATAATGATCGATATTAGTTTGTTACTATAAACATAAATTTGCATGACACCGACATATATTCTTATTAGAACACATTTATTTGCTCAAACAGACGGGGAGCATGCACATATCAATATTTAGGGGCAGCTTGCACTATGAGAAAGATCAGTTCGACCGCCATAGCAATACACACCTAGATCTGATGTGATACCATCAATTATAGGAGGGTTTTTTTCATTCCATCTACTTGTTTGTAAATGTAGTTATGATGAATTATTTAGTATGAAATTTTATTTAGTTTATTATTAATATAAATGAGAGAAGTTTACACAAGAATGTTCAAAAAGAAATTTACTATGTAATATAAGCATTAATTAGGCACAAACATAACAATCTCTCAGTACTTCAGTAACCGTCAGAATAGTACTTTGTACTAAGGGGTTGTTTGGTTGTCTGAAAAAGGAATACAGTGCAAAAGAAATGTAGTGTGAAATGAATGCAGTGTAAATGGACTGCTTTGGAATTGTTTAAATGAGTGTAAAGGAATGCGTAACTTTATTTATTTATTTATTTTGTTTGAAGTAAAGTGAATGCAATATAAAGTGTAAAATGGTTAAGCCCAGCGTGGTCGTCAGTTGGCATTGGAGGGCAGGGGTTGGATCGACGACCGGTGGTGGTTGGCGAAGGCGGCGGTGGCCGACGATGGCCTACAGTCGGCGTCGACAGAGGTAGTGGAGAGCGGAGGTGGTTGTGGTCGGCGGAAGTGGGTGGTGGGCAGCGAAGGTGAGCGACTAGCGATGGGAGGCGACAACGGTGGTGGACGACAGTGCTGACAGGCAGCAGGCAGTGGAAGGCAATGTTGGCAGACGGTGGCGGTGGCGACTGGCAATGAGTTGGCGGTGTAGACGGTGGCCTTCGGCAGTGGTCAAGCATGCTTTGGAGTGGTGTAAACTGTTCTCACTCAAATTTGGGCGAGAACAGTTTATCTCAAAAATGAGCTAGAATGGAATACACTTCATTTACTTTACTTTGGATTTGCTTTTTATCTAACTAAACATCAAACTTTTCAAAACCCATGCATTTACTCTACTGTACGCCTTAAAATATTCCAACAAAATAGCTCCTAAAACATATAGGACTATAAGTGCTCAACTTAAGTTTTATTTTTATTTTTTGTTGAGCAAAATATGCAGTAGGATTGGAGTTGAGTTTGTGTAGGACAATATGAAATATAGCACTCAAATTGAGGTTATAGCTCTTGCTAGTAATGTCCTATTAAAAACTTATTCATTTTACTTTTTTGTGACAACTGCTTCATAAGTTTCTCATAAATGTCTAATAGAAATCCATCCTCCATTGAATCTGATCTAGTATCTAGTATGACTGTTGACCGCTGGACATAGAACCAAAACCCAGCTCAAAATTCGCTAAAAATCTCAGAAATCCCGCGTACCTGATACTGTTCAGCGCCGACGCCACTGGACTCGCGTCCCTTCCCGAAAAAGCTGCCCAAATCTCGTGCCAACTAGACGCTTTTCTCATCGTTAAATACCGAACCAAATGAAGCCTTCGGGCATTGCTTCCTCTCCCTCCTCTCCAGTTCGCAAGACCTTCGCGATTCCAACCCCGACTCCACAAAGAGCTCCCATCGCTGCTACTGACCCGAGACCAGCCGCTGCTCCCGATCTCCATCCCGACACCCTTAGCCCCACCTGCGATCTCCACTGCCCTGTCGAGCCCAATCGACCCCTACCCTGCTTGCAAGCCGAGAGAGAGAGAGAGAGAGAGAGAGAGAGAGAGAGAGAGAGAGAGAGAGAGAGAGAGAGAGAGAGAGAGAGAGAGACGCCTGAATCCCCCTTACCTCCTTCGTGGCTGCTCGACTTCGCAACTTCGACGACTTCCCCCTCCCGTCGATTGGAGGTTACGACATCTTGATCGCAAGCAAGACGGGAGTCGCTCGCTGCGAAGTAACTTTCTCCCTTCCAGACGCTTCTTCGGCTCCTGTGTTGCTGTTCGACTTCGCCCCTTTGACGGCTTTCCCTTGCTGTCGGACTGGAAGTTACGACATTTTGATCGAAAACAACATTGGGAGCTTGCTTGTTGGAAGGTAATTTTCCCTCTTTACATGCGTTACTTCGGCCAAATCCTGTAAGCCTGCCGAATTCCAAAAAGGGGGAAACAGAGGATCTAATATAAATTCTGCTCAAATCCTCGCATAAATCCTAATTTAATTAATTATAATTATTTAAGTTTAGTTATAATCAATTATTTTTCAATTTTGATTAATTATTATTAATTGTGAATTAGTTATAATTAATTTAATTTTGTTATAATTAATTATGTTTTAATTAGAATTAATTAATTATTATTAATAAATTAATCATAATTGATTAATTTTAATTATGATTAATTTTTAATTATAATAAATTACTAATTAATTATACATTAATTATAATCAATTAAATATAATTATAATTAATTCTTAATTCTAATTAATTATTATTAAGCATAATTACTTATAATTAATTATTTAATTATAATTAATTACAAAAGAAAAGAGAAGTGCTCCTTCCTTGCCCCTCTTGCCTTGATCCGTGGGCCAACACCTCCACCACCGGCCCACTTGCAAAGGTATACTCCCTAAACTTAGATTCCCGTTCTCGTCGTTGGCGGCGAGCTGGCAAACCCCCCATGCGCTCACGTAGCGTAGTGGGGAGGGAAGCTAGCGCGACGCCTACGACGAGGCGGGCAATCGCCTTAAACCCCGCCCTCGACGCTTGCGACGAACCGGCAAACCCCTACGCACTCACGTAGCGTAGTAGGGCGGGAAACTGGTGCGACGCCCGCGACGAGATGCGTAATCCCCGGACCGCTCATGTAGCGTGAAGGGGAACAAAATTAAGTACCCACATGTGGGGAAACTTCTGTGTTTCTTTGCAACAGGTGCCCAAGACCCCTAAACGCTCATGTAGCGGGCGGGGATTGAAGAAAATTTTGCTGCCGCGGTGTCTACGGACACCTACCTGAAGCGCCCACGTGGCGTGAGGGGAAGGCAGCCTCTTGGTTTTTCCCCTAAATGGGGGAGACGCCGGGAGGCTGCCGAAATTTCAATTGAAGATTTTGAGGACTTGAACAAAAATGGGACTTGGACTTGTGAACTCGAATCTGAACAAAACTCAAATGAACTATAACTTGAATTGGAATTAAATAAGAACATTTGAACTATAAGAAAACTTTGAACTTCTACAAGAGGACTTCGATTTGGACTTCAGCCATAACAAATACAGGGGACTTGATTTAAACTCAAATAAATTGAACAGGGGCTTGATTTTGGATAACAAGTTGAACTTGAATTTGGACTCATATTCAAGCAAATGCAAAAAGGGTTTGACTCAATTTAAAGCTAGATAAAACTACAAAAGAGACAAGAATTGTTGATTCATCTACGAAGAACAATGCAAGCTCTCAATGAACTTAGTGACTTACCAATGGCCATATACAGAAGAATATGAAGTGATCATAATCATTCACATTCAAACATATGTTGAGAACTCATGGTGAAAGACCTTCAAGCAAACAAAACTTGACATGGATCTAAAAAGAACTAAAGAACAAGGAACTTCAACCAAACATGAACAAATCGAACAAGGGATTGAACCTTCAAAGGTCATAGAAGATTTGGACGAATATATGAAACATATACCGGGTTCGAACTCAAGCAAGAACTAGATTTGGGCCCAAATCTATACAAAGAATAGAACTTGAAAGAGAACTCAAATGGCAAGAACAACAAATAGTTGCAGAATGCACTCCTATATACATTATTGAAATCAGTAGTTCTCCTGTAGATTAAGATGATAGTATTGTCAGTTGATAGTGAAAGACCAGTCCCTTGCAAGCAAGCACAATCAACGACCACCTACGAGTGAGGAAGGTGGTATGATGCCAGTGTAATGACCTTTCTACAAGTACGTCCAGGAAACTATGGTGAACACAATCATTCTCTATAAGTAAAGATGGATGATATTACACATTTGTGGACAACAACAATGGATATACCGTGGATACAACGAATCTCCTATGGACACAAATACACACATCTGTAAATGATCTTAAAAGATATACTGCATGGAGTAGTCCATCTACCGATGACAATGAATGATGTGCAATAGAGGTTAAAACCACTTGGCAGTTAACAATCATCCAAAAATTAGGTGACTACACTGATCCTTTGACAATCATATGTCAGTACGCGGGATGAATATGCCTACAGCAACGGTGATTGAGATGCTGCGAGTATGGGGAGGTATGAAGATAACTCAATGTGCGAAGAACACTTCCTGTAAGAATGAAGAAGATGTTTGAGCAAATTCAAACTAAACTTCCTGGTATTCCAAAATTTCTTCCTTGATGCCATACTTAGGAACAAAATAGTTATGACATCCACAAGCACTAAAAGACATGCACAATAAAGGTAGCAACTTCTCTACCACTTATAATAATGCAATGTCAAGCTAATGAAAGACTACAGTCTCTTACCAGTCCTAATGATTGACGTGTTATGACCATAGCAAATCTCTAGCTAGTATGCATGGAGAAATTGGTGATGGATATAACTCAGTCAAAAGTCAATATTAAGATACAAATAAGCATACTGATCTGCATACTATCAAGGATGAAGATCTGCAATACATACAATCTCTCTACGAGTACAGATGTATGTAAAACATGTCACTCGTGGGTAGATGCAGAAAGACTTCAGTAAATGCAGTATCCTGAAGTCAATTCTAATCTATGAATGAAAACATCTACCTGCCTACCAGCAATAGTTGTAGAGATCGTACGACGCCTCGCCACCGGATCCGCAACATTCATGCAAGCGGACAGAAGGCGAGTACAAATATCCCAAGAATACCCCCGCATGTGTGCACTTTAATTTGTATGCATATATGTACACTGAAATGCATATATAACTGTACACTCGCATGGGCCCCGGCGAGCGTGTTATTGGTACACACGTGACGTCTAGGGATGCTGCGCGGGTCAATAAATTTGAACCCGATCCTCCTAAAGCAAGTAAATAGGAGTTGACAAGGTTCAATAAATATTTATGAAATTCCCCCAAACACCCCGATGATGGCCGTGTTGAATGAAAAACTCAACCGGAGGAGTCCATTCACAAATACTTTTAAATACCTCCCAAAAATCTCAAATTTCATAAAATCCAAAACTCCATAAAACTCCCAAAATCCTAAATTCCCTACAAAATCTAATCTTCTGAAAAATCCCAAAATCCAAAAAATCTTTCTAATTCCAGATATTTAAAAATTGAAATCCAGCTAACAAACCGCTTAAAGCAAATCCATCCACTCTCCACAACAGTTTGCCGAGGTGGATAAATTGAAGAATACTTCAGCTCATATAGAGCTAACGCCTAGTCGAAAATATCACTAGGATTCATTCTCAAACAATTTCCTGCCAGCAAGGATGTGGTACGAGTCCTCTAACCGGCAGTTTCGCCGCCAAATGGCATTGCAGGATAAACGGTTATGACTCGGGGCCCTCTGAACCAGGTGGTCGCCGCCAAATGGCACCATTATATTATGGTTATGGCCAGAGCCCGTATACTCCCCAATGGCATCAAATCCTTGAGATATGAATCAATAGGATATGATCGATAGGGCACAAAGCCCTTTGTTAGCTAAGGTGGATTCAAATTTGTCCCCTTAGACAAATACCCACCCCAGGTCTACAAGGTACCCTTGGACGAAGCAACCCATGACTGTCGACAAGGATCCTTCTGTCAGGTTGGGTCGACTACCTCTTGATCGGGTCTATCATCCATTCCCCCACCATTCGCTTTGAGTGCAAGGTGGTGAAAATTTCTGTTTTAAATATTAAAATCTTCAAATTCCCAAAACCCTATACCCATTGCTGCTACTATATGCCAGATGCACGTATATAACGTATCTGATAGACGACTAGCCTTAATCGAATGTTCTCTCTTGTGACCAGGAGGGGTAATTAACTATAGGGTCTTGCGCCTATAGGAAACAAGAACTCAGATCATAAAGTCCTCGTAAAATGAGGGCGAAATCACTGGGTAGTGTCTAATCTACAAACCCATCTGCCTTCCAAAATTTACGTCAGAACCTAATTTCGTTAAAACTCCCCTAAAAAAAAGCAAAAGCGAGCGGAGGCCGGGGCCGATTTTTCAGAGCCCACAGATTTATGGCGACTCCGCTGGGGAATGGTTTCTCTTTCCATCTTTGGCTAGTCATCTCAGTGCTACAGTAGTAGCTATTTTCAACCCAGATTCAAAATTTTGAATCTTTCAAAATGAGCGTTTAAAAAATTAAAATTTTGAATATTATAAAAATGGGCATTCAAACAAATTCATCAGGATAACGTATTTAGCAGTATTTTAAATTTGTATTATTTGAATTTGCTCACTAATATTATCTATTTTTTATTTTCTATTCTGTGCAAGTCTCTGTATTTTTTAAAGTGTCGGGTGATGTATCAGACTCTGATTACTTACTCTTACCTTTCATTTATGCAGATGGATCTATAGAATGTACCAATGACTGTCCAACTAGGACGTGGAGCCAGCATTCAACTGGCAAATACTCTGATCAACACTGGAAGATCCAGAGCTACCATCCAGTTTGGTAGCGTTGACTTCCCTGCTGTTGTTGAAAGGGCCACCGCCATTCCTACGAATGGAAGAATACTGAAAGGACTGCCAGGAGGCCACACTCTGCTGGAACTACCACTCGTCATGTGCACTGCCGGCACAACGACTTGCTGCTGCTGAAAACCCTCGTGGAAAGATCTCTGTGTTTGAACGGCTGTCGCAGCCAGAAATCCTGGCCACCAAAGGGTTGTAGCCGGAGGAAGGATCTCCGTGGTGATGGCGAGCACCACACCTTTGCCAACTGGGTTATCTCCACCCAGGAAGAACACTTCTGAGGCTTCCTCATCTGGAGGAAAACTGACCAGGAGGCAGAGGAGGAAACTGAATGCTGAGCTCCGGGCTTAGCAACAATTCTCAACCCATCCCTCCAACCTGCCAGCCCAAGAACCTGAAGCAACCATCCCTACTCGAAACGGATTTGTAAATCTGAAATGGGTTAAGAGGAACAGCTCAACTAGGGAGCTGAAGAAGTCATTCTGGGACCGACAACCTAAAGTCCCACCTCCTCAAAAGAAGAAGGAGCCTGAAACTCTCTCAGCTCGAGTCTACAGAGTCCTGAAGACCGTGAAGGAGAGAGGACTAAAAAAAGAAGGTACCAGCGGCCACTGATGGTCAAAATAAGAAGAACTCCACCAAGAGAACGTCTGTCTCTTGCTGTGGAGAGAAGAGAAAGAAGATCTGCCCCACGCGGTGAGCATCGGGGTGTGACACTAGAACCGCGCGTTCAGGGATCCGCCACTGAAAGGTCCCGGTGGAAAGGAAAGGAAATCTGGAGGCCAAAGCCTCGCATAGAAGAAGACAATAGAAGAAAAGGAACTGATTTGGGTGTGACATCTGGTGCTGCTTCTCGGAGATCCGCCCCCAGTTACAAACAACATCAGAAGTGGGTCCAAAAGAAGGTCCACGATGATGCTCCTCCCGACAGTAGACACCTTGGAGAATCCTCCAGGGGATCCCGTCGTGCTCTGACCCCTCCCAATGAAGAATCTAATTTTGACCGTAGCCCGCGGATCGAAGAAATCTCCCTGCCGAATCAAGAACCGGAAATCCAGTGGCGCCGCCGCTCAGAGATCCGAGTACTAGAGAGAAAATGGAAGAAGATATGGGAGAAGAAAATATGGAAGAATACATTGAAGAAAACTTAGAAGATGTAAACAACACCTTAGACATGGAAGTGGTCTACATGGTGAGGCATATCAATGTCGATGATGAGGCCTACTTTGGTGAAGGTGAAGATGATGATGACCGCTGGCAACCACCGCCTAGACAAGTATATCAGCGCCGCCATGAAGCTGGGTCCACCACTGACGAGGTGGTCATTCCCAAGGGGAAGATGAAGTTGAGGAAGTAGAAGGGAATCCCCTGATCCCGAAAACATCACACTCACTAATATGCGACGACAAATGAGACGGCAGATGAGAGCCAAAGACAGAGAAATCTCTCAGTTGAATGAAAAGATGACAGAGATGATGACTCAAATGACAATGATGATGCAGATGATGCAAAGAAATGTTGCAGTTGGCTCTATGCCCAATCCTCCCCCTGATCTCCAAACTTCCAAGCGCCACAAGTATCAGGAGTACGTAGAGCTCCTGAAGGTGGCAATGAAGTTATAATATTACTCGCCAACCCACTCCGCAGAATATTGCAAGTACCTCCGAGCCTGTGACTGTTGGATAGCTTGAAGGGATCATTACAGAGAAGATCAAGGCTATTATAGCTATTGATCAGGTAGAGAAATTGGTGGGTAAAGGTCGCCCGTACCCGACAGAGTATGATTAGGTGCCATACCCGAAAGGATATTTTGTGCCAAAGTTTAATACTTTTATGGCAATAAAAATCCAAGACAGCACCTGGCGCAGTTCAAAGCCACCTGCGGGAACACTGGAGGAAATGATGCTCTACTCTTCCGACAATTCGTTAGCAGTTTGACAGCAGCTACTTTCGAATGGTACGCCAAATTACCAAATGACTCTGTAAAGACATTTGCAGAGTTAGAGAATATGTTCGTAAAGAGGTTCGCTAGTGCGACCGAGAAAATAACGATCGCTGACCTTGCTCTGAATAAGAGAAAGAAGGAAGAATTAGTGACCAAATATATCACTCGCTGGCGTAACTTGAGCATGAAATGTGAGCAGCAGCTTAAAGAAGAGCATGCCGTACAGTTGTTAATGGGAAACATTGACGATAAAATGCAACCATTCCTGTGCATGGCTACTATCACCATATTTCAGGATTTGCTGGATAGAGTGGCAAAGTTCGAGAAACTAAACTTGTCAAAAACAGAGAACTATTCTGATAAGCCCAAAAAGGTTAAAGCCTCAGGTGCTAGAAGAGGTGAGGCTGACTCCATATTTTTCTCTAGAGCTGATAAGGAGAAACAGATGACATATAATTTAGATAAAGGCAAGCAACCGATGCAATATCAAGAAAAGCCTAAGCAAGTCTACAACCCTAACCCCCAGCCGAAGCTGATACTTGGGGGGAATGAAAAACCACGAACTTATCAGGGCGGTGGAGAATGCCCGAGGCAAATAACGGGAACTGGTGATCGAACCTTCCCCTCCCTCAAAGATAAAATGAATAAAGAATATTCATTTAAAAAGGAAAGTGTTGCCAAGCTGTTTCGACAAGCATTGAAAGCGGGTTTAGAACAGCCAGAGTGCAAGAGACCCGAGGAGTCAAAACATAGTGGCGACCCAAACTACTGTCCATATCATCGGGTGATGAGTCACCCAATTGAAGATTGTTATGTCTTCAAAGATTGGCTTGAAAGAAAATATCGAAGGGGAGAGCTCACATTGTCCGACAATGTGCTGACTCACCCCAGAAAAGAATCAACTCGTGTAGTTACGACTTCCTCTGTACCCCCGGTTGAAGAAAGAAAAAATAAAAAGAAGCCAGCTCAAGAAGAGCAGTGGGAGACTACGGTCTCCAAGAAAACTGTGAAAATGCTAAAACAACTCGAAGGAGTTCCGGGTGTAAAATGGAAATCTCCTATGGAACCAATGTTAAATCTGAAGGCACTACCTGTGGCACAGGCATCTGCTTCTAAACAGTTTCTCAACCAAGCTGGAACTTCAAAATCTGGAAAGGTGAAGCCCTCCAAGAGGAAGACCAAACTGAAGAAACCCAAGGAGAAGAAGACTACAACTCAAAGGGTCATTGACAATTTGGATGAGTATTATCAGACTGTGAGACGCCCTATTAAACTTGCTGATTTCATGTCAGAGCTTAAAATAGAGGAAGTTGAAAAAGAAGAAAAAGACTCTCTTCCAGTGGAGATATGTCGGGTCATCTCGGTGGCTCCAAATACATTGACAGGAGAAGAACGTACTGAAGAAGTACCCTCTAAATTCTGTATGATGGTGTCACCAATGGACTACAGTTCAGAGGAGGATCTATATTTTCCAAAGACAGATGGGTCAGACCCTGACATAGCGTCGCAGATGGGACATGTAAATCTGGGAGGTGACTCGGAATCAACAGATGAATCCCTAGACGCGACAATGGCCGACTCAGAAGAAAATACACCGTCAAGCGAGTCTGAACAAGAGGAGATCGCTCAGGTACAATTAAGAAGCGGCAAGATACTTCCATCCCTGCCAAAGAGAGGAATATCCAATAAAGATAAGGGAAAAGAGATAGTTGTCAATGAAGACATTATTTCTGAGGATCCCAAGAAGAAACATACTCCAGTTAAAGGAATAGATTATAATATCTTATCCCATCTGAGGAAGATCCCTGCCCAGCTCAGTATATACGACGCTTTGGTGATGTCTAAGAATCTTCGGGAGACTTTGATTCAGGCTCTCAAGGATCCCGAAAGATATGAGGCGTATTTTACTGAACGCAACCTGACTGAGATCCTATAAGCTCGTAACGAACCGTTCATCACTTTCACCGAAGATGATATGACGCTCGCGACTGCAGACCACAACCGACCTCTGTATGTTACTACAGAGAGTGATGATTTGGTAATCAGTCGAATTCTAATCGACCCTGGGTCCTCCATTAACCTTATGAGCTTAAAAGCACTGAGGTCGTTGTGCCTTAACATGGAGCATCTCGGGCCAGATAAGCTTATGGTACATAGTTTTAACGAGAAAGGGCAGAAAACCCTTGGATTATTTATGCTCCCTCTTATCTTTGGAGAATTTCATACGGAAGCCAAGTTCCATGTAATTGATGCGGACACTTCATTCAAGGCGCTCCTGGGTCGCCCCTGGCTGCATGAATATGGCATTGTCCCATCAACATTACACCAGTGCATGAAGTATCTCAGGGACGAAGAGGAGTTTAA
The DNA here is from genome assembly GCA_019925795.1 of Dendrobium chrysotoxum. Classification (NCBI taxonomy): domain Eukaryota; kingdom Viridiplantae; phylum Streptophyta; class Magnoliopsida; order Asparagales; family Orchidaceae; genus Dendrobium; species Dendrobium chrysotoxum. Next base: position 44,848,209 of record CM034297.1, on the reverse strand, counting down.
GATCTCTGGTGACATCCAGCCCTTTACAGTCCATAAAGCAACAGTCTATGAAGATGCGTAGTACTTTATGCCAAAGAAGCAAAAGTTATCAAGCTCTCTAAAGGCTCAAGCATCTAACCCAAAGAGTGCAAAGCAACCTGAACAGAAAGTTGAGAGGAAGCAGGTGGGGAGAAAGAAGGCGTCGCCGACTCTTTCCAAAGAAGCTGCCACTTCTAAAGAAAGAAAATGTGTACCTCACCTTGGGAGCGACACAGATGAAGAGGATGTCACCCCTACAAAATCCCAGAGGGTATGCCACTCGATGGATGAATGGAGTAGGGAGGTCGCATATTCAAATGATGATTATGACTACGACTCTATCTATATGAACACGGTGCAAGATGTATTCTCTAGAAGAATATATAGCCTGTCAATCTTAGATAGCGTGCTTGTAGTCACTAGTGTTCCCCTACAGTATTTCAAAGAAATAATTCCACGAGATGTGCATAAGGTCGAAGAACTTATGACTCTTTATCTACCTCCGATCAAAAAGGGGATTGAGTCAGGAAATATATTCTATTCCGTATGAAAGGATGAAGAAGTGAATCATGATTGGGGTCATGTCTTCATCGATTCTGAAGAATTACTACCTACGAGATTACCTAGGTTTAATACTAAAGGTATTCAAAGAATGTTGCGAGAACAGATTAATATTCCCTCCAAGCGACAGCTCCGTACATGCCTATGCCTCTGGTACGGAAGGAGACCACGTCCCTTATGAAGGAAGGATATGAATGCATATAAAGGTATTGGATTCGTCAGGCAAAAATGCATCCGGAAGGAGACTTGTCGGGCCATCACTTGTAGGGAAATTGAATCTGATAACAGTTGTGCTGAGGAGGTCTATAAAGCTATTGATCACGACGATCAGCCTGTAGAGGCCAAGCCTTGCACCAGAAGAGCTTGAAGATGGTGGACAGGCGGCCACGATGGACGAGCTAAAAGAAGTCAACTTGGGAATCGAGGATGACCCTCGCCCAACCTTCATTAGTTCCCTTCTGCCAGAAGACCAAGTGGAAGAAATTAAAGAACTTCTCTGTGAATTCAGGGATTGCTTTGCTTGGACATATGCTGAAATGCTCGGCTTATCCCCTGATGTAGCGGTTCACAGGTTGGCAATCAAACCGGATGTCGCACCCGTTAAACAAGCTCCAAGGAGAATGAGATTGGAGATTGAAGAGCAGGTAATTGTAGAGATGAAAAAGCTCATAGAAGCGAGTTTCATTCGAGAAGAAAAATACGCTGACTGGATCGCCAATATTGTCCCTATCAAGAAGAAGAATGGACAGATTCATATCTGTATTGACTTTCGGGATCTCAACAAGACGAGTCTGAAAGATGACTTTCCACTTCCTGTATCTGAACTCCTCGTAGATAACATGTCAAACTATGACATGTTCTCGTTCATGGGTGGATCGTCAGGATACAACCAGATCAAAATGGCTCCTGAGGATGAAAGGCATACATCATTCAGAATGCCCATCGGTATTTTCTGCTATTCAGCCATGCCCTTCGGCCTGAAGAACGCTGGTGCCACCTACCAACGGGCGATGACCCATATTTTTGATGAATTAATACATCAGAAGGTCGAATGCTATGTAGATGACCTGGTCGTTAAGAGCATTGACTGAAAAGATCATTTAAACGACCTGATGATTGTATTTGAAAGAATCAGGAAGTTCGATCTAAAGATAAATCCCCTTAAGTGTGCTTTTGGGGTCTCCTCTGGTAAATTTCTTGGCTATGTCATCCGTCACCGAGGCATAGAAGTTGATCCCAATAAAATCAAGGTGATTATAGAGATGCCACCACCAAGAAGCCTCCGTCAACTCTGTTCCTTGCAAGGGCAATTGGCTTTCATTCGACGATTCATATCGAATTTGTCGGGTAGGTGCCAACCATTTTTAAAGCTGATGAAGAAGGATGTCGCTTCAAATGGGATGAGGAATGTCAAGAAGCTTTTGATAGCATCAAAAGATATCTGTTAAATCCGTCCATTCTCGCAGCACCAATTCCGGGGAAGCCTCTTATACTGTATACGGCTGCATTAGAAGAGTCCCTCGGGGCACTACTATCCCAGCACAATGAGGAAGGAAAAGAAAATGCACTATACTATATCAGTCGGAGATTAATCAGAGCAGAGATACGTTATTCTCCCATTGAAAAGCATTGTCTGGGGCAGATTTTCGCAGTTTAGAAACTTCGCCATTATATGCTCTCCCATAAAATCACCTTGATATCAAAGATCGATCCGCTGAAGTTCTTGATGACAAGACCAGCGTTGACAGGTCATTTGGCAAGGTGGGCAGTGCTATTACTACAATTCGATATTGTGTACATGCCGCAAAAGGTAGTAAAGGGACAAGTTTTGGCAGATTTCCTCGCCAAAACATCCAATTCCAGCAGACTCTCCGCTCAATGATGATTTTCCAGATGAATAAATCATGCAGGTTGATGAAGAAGAAAAGCTACCATTTTGGGAGATGTACTTTGATGGGGCATCGCCTATCAAGTCTCCCAAACCTCCAAATCATGCAAAGGCCCAAGCTGGCATCGGTCTCGTCTTTATAGAACCTGAGGGAGGCATCATGAGATTCTCATTCAGTCTAACTGAACCTCGGACCAATAATGAAGCCGAATACGAAGCTCTAATAGCAGGATTGGAGATTGTAATTAACGTCTAAATCACGGATCTCCAAACTTTTGGTGATTCTCAACTTATGATAAATCAAGTTATGGGCATTTACAAGATTTGCAAACTTGAATTGGCCCACTACCACCGACGAGCTCTCGAGCTTTTAAAACAAATACCGAATGTCAAGATAACGCAAGTGCCGCGAGGACAGAATGCAAAAGCAGATTATCTAGCTAAACTGGCCAAGGAGCTTGCAAATGAAGACAAAAGGCCACCTATATTCATTGCGATTGAAAATCATCGGGTCTTAGAGCCAACAACCCTACAATTCCCGCAGGCAGAGGGAATACCAAAGTCGAGCCAGCAGGATATAACCCCAGTTAATCCTCAACCTCCCCAACCAGTCGATCTTGAATATCAACATGAAGAAAATCAAGCTCCTAAGAGAAGACGTAAGACCAATCTAGCTTCAGAATCCTGGTGGTATTGCTTAGATGTTGAAGTCGAAGATGATTGGATGCGACCATTTGTCGACTACTTCAAAGAAAGCAAACTCCCAACAGATAAATCTCTGGCCGCACAAATTAGAAAAAGAGCATTGAGATACGCATTTGTCAATAATACGCTGTATCGATGGGTTTTTGACCAGATGCGGCTACAATGCCTAGGGACTAAGGAAGCTGATAAAGTGGTAGCAGAAGTCCATGAAGGACTCTGCGGAGCACACCAGTCAGGTCCCAAGATGGCTGCTAAAATCAAAAGAATGGATTATTACTGGCCTACGATGGTGACAAATTATATTAACTATGCTAAGAAGTGCCACGAATGTCAGATTCACGGTGATGTTATTCATCAACCGCCAAATCCACTGCACCCAACGATAGGTCCTGGCCATTTGAATGCTGGGGCACAGACATAATTGGGCCAATAGATCAACCGTCTTCGGCAGGACATCGCTTCATACTGGCAGCAACAGACTATTTTTCTAAGTGGGCAGAAGCAGCTCCATTCAGGGAAGTTACGTCCGAGCACGTGATCAACTTCTTCACTCACAATGTCGTCTACAGATTCGGTGTACCACGCCGAGTGATCTCAGACAATGGCATAGCATTCAAGAGTACAAAAATCTATAAGTTTGTAGATCGTCACAAGATTGACTGGCGGTACTCGTCTATATATAACCCAAGAGCCAATGGCTTGGCAGAAGCCTTCAACAAGACGCTGGTGAAGTTATTGAAGAAGATCGTCACCAAGAATAAAAGAGAATGGCATACAAAGATGGCAGAAGCATTGTGGGCGTATCGTATGACATACAAAATACCAACCAAAGTCACTCCCTACTCACTAGTGTTCGGGGCTAAAGCCGTCTTGCCACTAGAAGTTGAACTACCGTCTCCTCGGGTCACTATTCAGAATGAGCTTACTCAAGAGCAGAATGCTCGCCTAAGAATGGAGGAGCTCGATGCACTTGATGAAGTTAGACTGCAAGCCTAACAAAATCTAGAAATCTACCGAGGAAGAATGGCAAACTCATTTAATCGGATGGTGCGCCCTCGGTCCTTTCAAGAAGGGGAATTGGTCCTGGTGCTGAGAAGGCCAATCATCCCTCATCGAAAAATTGGTGGTAAGTTCGTATCCAATTGGGAGGGTCCCTTCGTTATCGAAAAAGTGTATCAAGGAGGAGCCTACCAGCTTATCGATCTGCACGGTCAGAGGCCTATGCCGCCGATCAACGGTCGACATCTGAAGAAGTACCATGCATAAAGTTGCCCAAAGAAATGCTTTGATTAATGTGTTATGCATTTTGTACATGATTATTAACACATACATCTTTACATTTATGAAATTCTCTTGTGTTGCAAGAATGCATTTCAAAATCACCCTGCAGGATAGGGGGCATTTTAAATATTTATTTGGGTTGACATCATGCTCCGCGCTGAGATCCCCAAATAAATATTTAAAATCACAAAATTTCAAATTTACTCCATTATGAAATGTCCCTGCGAGACAGGGGGCATTTTAAATATTTATTCAGGTCGACACCGCGCTGCATGCCGAGATCCCCGAATAAATATTTAAAATCACCAACGTAAATATTCTTTTATACTGAAGAATATAACGAACTCTTTTCAAAGTATATGTAGGTGAGCTTCAAAAGATTGAGACACCACCTTCTCCAACGCACCAAGATTTCAATGCTCATAAAGAGACTTTTGCAACTACACACTCTAACAAATTGAGCCAGAACAACCTGAAGTCTTTCAGCAGCCTGAAGCTTAAGGTTCGAGTGGGTGTAAGAGGTCAGATCCAACACGCCCAAATATGGCCGGATCGCTGGCAGCTCCGTCTACTCAATACGCCATAAGAAAGGCCGTAGTAGCGGAACCCCCACTTTGCCAACCCGTCAGTAGGGACTGTAGGAAGTACAAAGGCAAATTTAGCTCGATAAGTTCAAGTGATCGTAGTCTACTAAATTCCCCAAATTGACCGGAGAATCAAGGTTCCAGTGGGAAGGAGAAATCTCGAGCAACTACCGAATGTGCGTAGGCTCCAAATCTTCAACCAGAAAGGAGAACTCCAAATCTACTAACTTCAGCAAAATCAGCATTGGGAAGCACATTTCCCCTAGCTCAAGTCTGAAGCCTGAATGGGTGTAAGAGGTCGGATCCAACACGCCCAAATATGACCGGATCGCTGGCAGCTCCATCTACTCAACACGCCATAAGAAAGGCCGTAGTAGAGGAACCCCCATCTCAGCGACCAGAGGACGAAGAGCTGTCAAATCCCAGCTCTCTCAATCTGATGAACTCAAGTGACTCAGATTAAAGTCTCCTCAAGTGGTTAAGGATCAAGATACTACCCAAGTTTGGTACTATCAACTGAATCCAAAACCTGTAAATCCTTCAATAAATCCATAAAGCACAAAGCTAGGATCAAAGAAATTTTTCTTCAACAAGCCTATCAAAGCACAAAGCAAAGGACCGAAGAAATTATCCCAAAGTTCATGAAAAGCTTAAAGCTGAACTAAGAGGATTCTGTTATGCACAAAGCTTTGGACCGATGACTTCCCGCCACTGACCTAAAACAAACCTAAAGGGTTTAGGTCACCAGCATCTACTCCTTCATCAAGCCCGCCAAAGCTAGAAGCAAAGGGCCGAAGGCACAAACCACCTGACAAGTCAGTAAAGACAAATCAGGTAATTCTCCGTCAATGTCCGCAGCACAAAGCACAGGACAGAAAGAACCAAAATCTCAGGAAAACTAAAGCTACAAAAAGAAGCATCTCGAATGACATCTACAAATGTCCCTAGAGACTGGGGGCATTTTAAATATTTATTTAGGTCGATATCGTGCTGCGTGCCGAAATCCCCCAATAAATATTTAAAATCATCTACAACACGAAATACAATCATAGAAATCACAAGAACCAACATGTCAATCCCACTAAAGATTACAAATGCATCTAAAGATCTATGAAGACATCGAGACAGACTCTCGGAGATCTACAGAATATAAATCTTAGTGTGACATCCAAGTAAACTTTTGGAGATCCGCTAAATGAAGCCCTTTGTGTGACATCCAAAGAAAATCTTTAGAGATCCACAAAGTCATTCAGCTCATAATAAACGTGATTCGCTCTAGACGGGTACCACATTTGTTGGGGGGCATTTGTTGACCGCTGCACATAGAACCAAAACCCAGCTCAAAATTCGCTAAAAATCCCAGAAATCCCGTGTACCTGATACTGTTCAGCACCGACGCCGCTGGACTCGCGTCCCTTCCCAGAAAAGCTGCCCAAATCTCGTGCCAACTAGACGCTTTTCTCGTCGTTAAATACCGAACCAAATGAAGCCTTCGGGCATTGCTTCCTCTCCCTCCTCTCCTGTTCGCAAGACCTTCATGATTCCAACCCTGACTCCACAAAGAGCTCCCGTCGCTGCTACTGACCCGAGACCAGCCGCTGCTCCCGATCTCCATCCCGACACCCTTAGCCCCACCTGCGATCTCCACTGCCCTGTCGATCCCAATCGACCCCTACCCTGCTTGCAAGCCGAGAGAGAGAGAGAGAGAGAGAGAGAGAGAGAGAGAGAGAGAGAGAGACGCCTGAATCCCCCTTACCTCCTTCGTGGCTGCTCGACTTCGCAACTTCGACGACTTCCCCCTCCCGTCGATTGGAGGTTACGACATCTTGATCGCAAGCAAGATGGGAGTCGCTCGCTGCGAAGTAACTTTCTCCCTTCCAGACGCTTCTTCGGCTCCTGTGTTGCTGTTCGACTTCGCCCCTTTGACGGCTTTCCCTTGCTGTCGGACTGGAAGTTACGACATTTTGATCGAAAACAACAGTGGGAGCTTGCTTGTTGGAAGGTAATTTTCCCCCTTTACATGCATTACTTCGGCCAAATCCCGTAAGCCTGCCGAATTCCAAAAAGGGGGAAACAGAGGATCTAATATAAATTCTGCTCAAATCCTCGCATAAATCCTAATTTAATTAATTATAATTAATTAAGTATAGTTATAATCAATTATTTTTAATTTTGATTAATTATTATTAATTGTGAATTAGTTATAATTAATTTAATTTTGTTATAATTAATTATGTTTTAATTAGAATTAATTAATTATTATTAATGAATTAATCATAATTGATTAATTTAATTATGTTAATTTTAATTATAATAATTACTAATTAATTATACATTAATTATAATCAATTAAATATAATTATAATTAATTCTTAATTCTAATTAATTATTATTAAGCATAATTACTTATAATTAATTATTTAATTATAATTAATTACAAAAGAAAAGAGAAGTGCTCCTTCCTTACCCCTCTTGCCTCGATCCGTGGGCCAACACCTCCACCACCGGCCCACTTGCAAAGGTATACTCCCTAAACTTAGATTCTCGTTCTCGTCGTTGGCGGCGAGCTGGCAAACCCCCCACGTGCTCACGTAGCGTAGTGGGGAGGGAAGCTAGCGCGACGCCTACGACGAGGCGGGCAATCGCCTTAAACCCCGCCCTCGACGCTTGCGACGAACCGGCAAACCCCCTACGCGCTCACGTAGCGTAGTAGGGAAGGAAACCGGTGCGACGCTCGCGACGAGACGGGTAATCCCCGGACCGCTCATGTAGCGTGAAGGGGAACAAAATTAAGTACCCACATGTGGGGAAAATTCTGTGTTTCTTTGCAACAGGTGCCCAAGACCCCTAAACGCTCATGTAGCGGGCGGGGATTGAAGAAAATTTTACTGCCGCGGTGTCTACGGACACCTACCTGAAGCGCCCACATGGCGTGGAGGGGAAGGCAGCCTCTTGGTTTTTCCCCTAAACAGGAGAGACACCGGGAGGCTGCCAAAATTTCATTTGAAGATTTTGAGGACTTGAACAAAAATGGGACTTGGACTTGTGAACTCGAATTTGAACAAAACTCAAATGAACTATAACTTGAATTGGAATTAAATAAGAACATTTGAACTACAAGAAAACTTTGAACTTCTACAAGAGGACTTCGATTTGGACTTCAGCCATAACAAATACAAGGGACTTAATTTGAACTCAAATAAATTGAACAGGGGCTTGATTTTGGATAACAAGTTGAACTTGAATTTGGACTCATATTCAAGCAAATGCAAAAAGGGTTTGACTCAATTTAAAGCTAGATGAAAACTACAAAAGAGACAAGAATTGTTGATTCATCTACGAAGAACAATGCAAGCTCTCAATGAACTTAGTGACTTACTAATGGCCATATACAGAAGAATATGAAGTGATCATAATCATTCACATTCAAACATATCTTGAGAACTCATGGTGAAAGACCTTCAAGCAAACAAAACTTGACATGGATCTAAAAAGAACTAAAGAACAAGGAACTTCAACCAAACATGAACAAATCGAACAAGGGATTGAACCTTCAAAGGTCATAGAAGATTTGGACGAATATATGAAACATATACCGGGTTCGAACTCAAGCAAAAACTAGATTTGGGCCCAAATCTATACAAAGAATAGAACTTGAAAGAGAACTCAAATGGCAAGAACAACAAATGGTTGCAGAATGCACTCCTATATACATTATTGAAATCAGCAGTTCTCCTGTAGATTGAGATGATAGTATTGTCAGTTGATAGTGAAAGACTAGTCCCTTGCAAGCAAGCACAATCAACGACCACCTACGAATGAGGAAGGTGGGTATGATGCCAGTGTAATGACCTTTCTACAAGTACGTCCAGGAAACTATGGTGAACACAATCATTCTCTATAAGTAAAGATGGATGATATTACACATTTGTGGACAACAATAATGGATATACCGTGGATACAACGAATCTCCTATGGACACAAATACACACATCTGTAAATGATCTTAAAAGATATACTGCATGGAGTAGTCCATCTACTGATGACAACGAATGATGTGTAATAGAGGTTAAAACCACTTTGCAGTTAACAATCATCCAAAAATTAGGTGACTACACTGATCCTTTGCCAATCATATGTCAGTACGCGGGACGAATATGCCTATAGCAACGGTGATTGAGATGCTGCGAGTAAGGGGAGGTATGAAGATAACTCAATGTGCGAAGAACACTTCCTGTAAGAATGAAGAAGATGTTTGAGCAAATTCAAACTAAACTTCCTGGTATTCCAAAATTTCTTCCTTGATCCCATACTTAGGAACAAAATAGTTCTGACATCCACAAGCACTAAAAGATGTGCACAGTAAAGGTAGCAACTTCTCTACCACTTATAATAATGCAATGTCAAGCAAATGAAAGACTACAGTCTCTTACCAGTCCTGAAGATTGACGTGTTATGAGCATAGCAAATCTCTAGCTAGTATGCATGAAGAAATTGGTGATGGATATAACTCAGTCAAAAGTCAATATTAAGATACAAATAAGCATACTGATCTGCATACTATCAAGGATGAAGATCTGCAATACATACAATCTCTCTACGAGTACAGATGTATGTAAAATATGTCACTCATGGGTAGATGCAGAAAGACTTCAGTAAATGCAGTATCCTGAAGTCAATTCCAATCTATGAATGAAAACATCTACCTGCCTACCAGCAACAGTTGTAGAGATCGTACGACGCCTCGCCACCGGATCCGCAACATTCATGCAAGCGGACAGAAGGCGTGTACAAATATCCCAAGAATACCCCCACACGTGTGCACTTTAATTTGTATGCACATAGGTACACTAAAATGCATATATAACTATACACCCGCATGGGCCCCGACGAGCGTGTTATTGGTACACACGTGACGTCTAGGGATGCTGCACGAGTCAATAAATTTTAACCCGATCCTCCTAAAGCAAGTAAATAGGAGTTGACAAGGTTCAATAAATATTTATGAAATGCCCCCAAACACCCCGATGATGGCCGTGTTGAATGCAAAACTCAACCGGAGGGGTCCATTCACAAATACTTTTAAATACCTCCCAAAAATCCCAAATTTCATAAAATCCAAAACTCCACAAAACTCCCAAAATCCTAAATTCCCTACAAAATCCAATCTTCTGAAAAATCCCAAAATCCAAAAAATCTTTCCAACTCCAGATATTTAAAAATTGAAATCCAGCTATCAAACCACTTAAAGCAAATCCATCCACTCTCCGCAATAGTTTGCCGAGGTGGATAAATTGAAGAATACTTCAGCTCACATAGAGCTAACGCCTAGTTGAAAATATCACTAGGATTCATTCTCAAATAATCTCCTGCCAGCAAGGATGTGGTACGAGTCCTCTAACCGGTAGTTTCACCGCCAAATGACACTGCAGGATAAACGGTTATGACTCGGGGCCCTCTGAACCAGGTGGTCGCCGCCAAATGGCACCATTATATTATGGTTATGGCCAGAGCCCGTATGCTCCCCAATGGCATCAAATCCTTGAGATATGAATCAATAGGATATGATCGATAGGGCACAAAGCCCTCTGTTAGCTAAGGTGGATTCAAATTTATCCCCTTAGATAAATACCCACCCCAGGTCTACAAGGTACCCTTGGATGAAGCAACCCATGGCTGCCGACAAGGATCCGTCTGTCAGGTTGGGTCGACTACCTCCTCTGACTAAGTAGACCAGGGACCACGATGGCCCGGGATGACGGAACCATGGGATCTTGATCGGGTCTATCATCCATTCCCCCACCATTCGCTTTGAGTGCAAGGTGGTGAAAATTTCTGTTTTAAATATTAAAATCTTCAAATTCCCAAAACCCTATACCCATTGCTGCTACTATATGCCAGATGCACGTATATAACGTATCTGATAAACGACTAGCCTTAATCGAAAGTTCTCTCTCGTGACCGGGAGGGGTAATTAACTATAGGGGCTTGCGCCTATAGGAAACCAGAACTCAGATCATAAAGTCCTCGCAAAATGAGGGCGAAATCTCTGGGTAGTGTCTAATCTATAAACCCATATGCCTTCCAAAATTTACCCCGGAACCTAATTCCGTTAAAACTCCCCTAAAAAAAAAGCAAAAGCGGGCAGAGGCCGGGGCCGAATTTTCGGAGCCCACAATGACATGATCAAAATAAACTTTGGTTATGTCAACATCATCTATTTTAAGTCTTGATTTTTTATGCAATAGCTCGTGATACCTCATTTGACAGACATGAAGACAAACTAGATGACGATCCTATTCTACAAATCATTCTTCTAAAAGTTTTCATGAACTTACTTGTCTTATTACTATGTGTCCTCATGGCTTCCGAATGTAGTCCCCATAGTAAGTCATCTCGCACTATCATCTAAACATGCATAAAACACCAATGCACTTCATTCGACGTGGCCTTCAACTCTAACGAAGTATTGGATGTCATGGCTACACTTCATAGTTCTTTTGTCGTATGCTAACCAAAACTAGTGATGCTTTCATAGACCTATCATAATATCTCTCTAGACATTGCTTACATATATGACTAAAAAAATAAAGAAAAAATTAATGTAACATAGAAGATAATTGACAAGCAAGGTAAGAAGATGCAACTAGGTATGGTGCATCCTTACAACCATAGGTGATTCCTTAAATAGGAGTGTCCATTATCGTTACGTGTAAATGATTTGAGAGTTACTATCTAAGTATGATGTATTTACTATAAAATACGATTAAGCAATATTAATCATCATTGGATTATTTTCATAATTTAAAAAAAAGTACAAACAAGTTGTCGTTTAATAGTTTTGATAATTGCCATGTCAGTCGGTTCTTTATTTAACGGGCGACTAATATGTCTGATTAGTAGCAAGTCATTCATTTAACGGGCAATTAGGCTAGTTTTAATTTTTTTTTTTATCATAAAAGAATATGCAAGTTCTATTTTAAAAATTTATTCAAAGCCATATTGTAAGGAAATACAAGGGGCCAAATTTCGCTTTTCCTCTCCCCTGCGCTCTCCGACCGTAAATATTTATAAGTATATTTTTGTTAAAGGCGTATTATAACCGAATTTGCAGTATCTGTCCGCTATTCCTGCTCCTCCGTCGCCGGAAGCAGTGACCCAGCTCGTCTTTTCTCCTTTTAGCCATCGGCGGAGCTCAACTTTCGATGGAATCATCACCCCTTCTTCCCTTTCCCTCTTCCCCCTCCCCTTCTGCCGCCGCCATGGTCGGCGTCGTCGACTACCGCGGCCGCGCTGCCTCCCGTTCATCTTCCGGCCGGTGGACCGCTGCTCTCTTTATCATCGGTAAGAGAGATCCACTATCTTCGGGTCGATTCCCTTACCAGCCCTCATTGCGGCTGTTCATTCGGTTTCTGATCTCTGATCTGGTGATCTCATCGCAGGTGTGGAGATTGCGGAGAGGTTTGCGTACTATGGGATTTCTTCGAACCTCATTACATATCTGACGGGGCCGCTCCATGAATCGACGGCGGCGGCGGCTGCTGCCGTTAATACTTGGTCGGGAGTGTCGTCGATGCTGCCGCTCGCTGGCGCATTCGTGGCCGATTCGTATTTCGGACGTTACAAGACGATTCTTTTCGCTTCTCTGCTATACATTTTGGTCTGGTTCTTCTTGCCCGAATAATGCCCCCGCCTTTTTTTTTCTTTTTCTATTAAACGATGATAGATATATTTTAATAATTGTATGCACTTTTTGAAAGACAATTGGATAAGAATTGAGCTGCGTGGTTAACAGTTGTAAGTGGTTTTTTTAAAGTTAAGTGCAATGACATCCATTCAATTTGTTGGTTATTTACGGATTTATGGCCATTGAAATGAGCTTTTAACCTTTTCTTTTTAATTTCCTTTCACTCAAATTCCTAGCATACAGACGAGTTAAAGTTAGCAAAGATTTTTTTTATTTTTATTTGTAAAATCATACGGTTACTATTCAGATCGCCCAGAATTATCACAATGGAACAAATGTAAATTTATGCAATTTAGGTGTATTCTTCTAATTATTGATTTAGAAAAAGCATATGATAAAGTTCCAAGAGAAGTGCTATGGAGAGTTCTTAAAAAGAAAGAAGTTAATAACGCTTATATTCAAATCATTAAAGATATGTATGCAGGAGCTATTACTTGTGTTCAAACACAAGGTGGTTTGACCAAGTATTTTCCTATTTCGGTTGGATTACACCAAGGATCAGCCTTAAGCCCATATCTTTTTGCTTTAGTCATCGATGTTCTCACTAGACATTTGCATGAGGATGTACCTTGGTGTATGCTTTTTGCTGATGATATTCTTCTTGTTGATAAGACTAGAGAGGGAGTTGAAGGTAAACTAGAATTGTGGAGGTCAACCTTAGAGTCTAAAGGTTTTCGCTTGAGTAGATCTAAAACGGAATATATGGAGTGTAATTTTAGTAATAATAGACCTAATGAGGGCATTGTGACTTTGGCCGATCAAGTAATTAATAAGAGTACACGTTTTAGATATCTTGGATCCATTGTTCAGAGTGATGGTGATATAGATGGGGATATTATCAGCAGAATCCAAGTTGGATGGTTGAAGTGGAGGAATGCATCGGGCTTATTGTGTGATAGAAAAGTACCCCTCAAACTTAAGGGAAAATTCTATAAGATGGTGGTGAGACCTGCAATGCTTTATGGTGCAGAATGTTAGCCATTAAAAGAGAAGCATAATTCTAAGTTAAGTGTTGCAGAGATGAGGATGCTCAGGTGGATGAGTGGCTTTACCCTTAGAGATAGGATACGAAATGAGCATATTCGTGAAAAGGTTGGAGTAGCTCCAGTGGAAGATAAGATTTGAGAGAGTCGCCTTAGATGGTTTGGTCACGTAAAACGGCGGCCTCCCGATGACCCGGTTAGGAAAGTAGAGGTCTTAGATTTGACTTATGTTAAGAAAGGTAGAGGTAGACCTAAAAAGACTTGGTTAGAAAATATTAGAAATGATCTTTCTTTATTAGATTTAAACGAGAATTTGACTTTTAATAGGACACAATGGAGAAAAAGGATTCATGTAGCCGACCCCACGTAGTGGGATAAAGACTTGATGTTGTTGTTGTTGTAGGTGTATTCTTCTAATTAGACTGATTAGACTTTTCAGGTTCACATAATTTGACAATCTAATGTTACTCTTTGTTTTCTGGGTGCATAATGGTGAATGCATTGCTATTACCAGTAGCTATTATTCTCATCATTATAATGTTGAAATGATTGCTGTTTTTTGTATCCTTCAAGTATAGGAAGCAGATAGCCAAGTTATTGGAAGAGTTGAAGAAAGCGAAGGATGGGGTTTGGGGACCATGCGCCGCTCATGGAAGAAATGAAGAATGCTTCGAAGTTATGACTATGTCTAAGATTGATACTTTTATAAAGAAAGCCTAAATCAACCTCAACCTTTGACATTCAAACAAATTTGTCCCATTGATGAATACATTGACTCTCGCTCATGGAAGCATGCATAAGTTCACTCTAAAGGTGTCTGGATTTAGACAGAAGTCTTATTAACTGGATCATTTTCCAAGGGTTTAAATATTCTCCTGATCCACATGGAGGAAAGAAGATCTTTGCTGTAGGAGGCACTGTTCAATATGTTCTCTTTTTAAGCCTGTTTAACCACTTTTAATTTTTTTGTAAAAAACAAGAAGGGGATCTCTATGCATGTAAACATAACAAGTAGCGGCAAAAATGTCCAAATAACCATTACCAATAGTCCAAAAATTTCTAAATATGAATATGTGTTTCACAGGAGGAAAGAAAACCATATTGACAAGAGAGCTGAGGCGGTGTTCTTTTGTTAGCAATGGGATCCATAAGTAGGTCTTTGTGGACATTGGTCTTTAGAGGACAAAGAAGATCAAAATGAAAGTCTTGGATCAATTTCCTACAATTTAGAGTATGTCCCTCTCTTTGATGGCTCCTTTCCTAAAGATGCAATGACCGAGAATGAGACAATGGGGAAAAAGAGTTACTTTATTTCTTGATCAATTTTATTTTGTTTGGAACTTGAGGGGCCAATTTTGGAAAAAAAAAGGTTTGGAATTCTCCAAGATTTGCATGTGGGATGGGAGTCTAGGAGGTTTTGTAGAGGATGTGGGGGTGGAGTGTTGAGGAGGGCGAGGTGTTTGTGAAAGATCTTGGTGTTGTGGAGGATTCTTTTTTTAAATGTTTATATCTATTCCTGATGTTAATTTGTAGTGCTCAATGAAAAACAGTAACTTTCGGGGTTTCATGGGAGCTCTATTTTTTCCTTCTTTTTTTAAGCATTGTGACAAAATGATGCAGCAACTCGTGAAAATCCGTTTGGCATCGCCTGAAAGAGATTGGTTGTTCAGAAATCAGAAATTGTACTTGGTCACTTTGAATTTGTGAAAATTGTTCAGTGAGAGCTATATCCCTTTGTTTCAGAAAATGCAAAAGAAAAGCTTAATCATCTTTTTATATTCTAGATATAGGAATCACCAACAAATTAAAACATAAGCATTCTCTTTTCTGCTAAAATGTGAAATCATCTTTACCCTTTAGCAACTTGGACCGTACTTTTGTATGATCTTCCATTTTTATAATGGATAATTCAGAACAGAAACTCTTTTCAATAAGATTTTATATAAAAGTTAATCGCTCCTTCTGGTGCATGTAGTTATAGACTATTAGAAGTATAAAAAAAGAAATTAATAATACCACATTTGCCACAATGGCATAGTTCGTCACGACAGAACCCATATGGATTTCAATAGTCGATTTGATATGCACCATAACCTGCTTCATTTGCAGCATTTTATGAGTTAAGGAGCATGCTTTGATGATTATTTTCAAATGTTTACGGTTAATAGAAAAACTGATGCGCTATAGATATTTCAATATTCCACTAAATAAATTGAATGGTATTTCAGGCCTTGGGTCTGCTGACCCTTTCCTCCATGCTGCCATACCTTCGTCCACCCAAGTGTTCCATTGATGTTGGCAAGGCATGCAGTCCAAATCATTTCCAAACAGGCTTCTTCTATTTCGCTGTATACCTTGTTGCACTTGCTCAAGGTGGCCACAAGCCTTGCACGCAGGCATTTGGCGCTGATCAGTTTGACGAGAAGGACCCCGAAGAGAGCATCTCAAGGAGCTCATTTTTTAACTGGTGGTATTGTGGTATATGCTTGGGCACAGCGGTGACGATTATAATCTTGAATTACGTGCAAGATAATATTAGTTGGGCCCTTGGATTTGGTATACCGTTTATTTCCATGGGACTTGCTCTCATGTTATTCTTGCTCGGAACTAAGACATATCGCTTTTACCAACTGGATGGTGAAAATCCTTTCCATAGAATTGGGAAATCATTCGTTAGTCTTGCGAAAAGTCGCATGGCGTCTTCTCATGCATTGACTGGGAGCCAGACCTCCACGTCTGATGGAACTGATCATAACAAGTCAGTCATATTCTGTTGAATGGTTTCTTTAGACTGCATTCATTTAATATTTTTTCTCATCCCTTTCTAACAGTTAAGCTGAAATTTCAGTTTCTCTTTTAGTCTGTGGATAGCCTTGACTACCCAAATTCAGTGGATCTCTTCTTAGAATTACATAGTTGAAATAAATGGAATCCATCTTTCCTATCAAATTCCTGATGTTACTTGCATCCTTTTCCTTACATTTTCTGGTTTTCTAATCTTTTGTCTTTAACCAATATTTTACTAAGCTTCTGCATCATAATTTAATATAATAGTGCTCATCTGCTTCTTGATAGCCAATAGTACTACACTCAGAATGCTCATGAAAAGTCATTATTGTGTAGGTTTGAGAAAGATGAAGCACCAGATACTATCCAAACAGAAGAAGCAAAAGGAGTGCTTCGATTGGTACCAATATGGGCTACAAGCTTAATATATGCTGTGGTCTTTGCACAGTCATCAACCTTTTTCACCAAGCAAGGGAGCACCCTTGACCGGAGTATTGGTTCAAGCTTCCAAGTTCCACCTGCAGCCTTGCAGAGCTTCATCAGCATCTCCATTGTTGCTTTCATTCCAATCTATGATCGAATCCTAGTTCCTGTGTCCAGAAAATTTTCTAGGATTCCTACAGGAATCACACAACTCCAAAGGATTGGGGTTGGAATGGTCCTTTCGCTAATATCAATGGCAATTGCAGCCCTAGTTGAGGTCAAGAGATTGAAAACCGCCAAAGACTATGGGCTGATAGACCAACCGAAGACCACAATTCCAATGAGTCTTTGGTGGTTAGTTCCTCAATATGTCATCTATGGCATTGCTGATGTGTTTACGATGGTTGGCTTGCAGGAATTCTTCTATGATCAGGTTCCTGATGCACTGAGGAGTCTTGGGCTTGCTCTCTACCTTAGCATTTTTGGCATTGGAAGCTTCATTAGTAGCTTACTCATAACTGTCATCGATGAGACAACTAGTATGAGTGGAGAGAGCTGGTTCTCTAATAATCTGAACCGTGCTCATCTTGATTACTTTTATTGGCTTCTTGCTGGTCTCAGTGCTGCAGAGCTGATCATCTACCTGTACTTTGCACGATCTTATATATACAAGAAGAAACAAAATACTGCATTTTAGCATTAAGGTGCTTCTTTACAAGACATTTAATGTCAACCAGTGATGTTATATAGGATGTTAAGCATGTAAGCTATTAATGAGATTTGAGCCTCTGTATTCGTATTGAATTTTATTGGAGCTGTTGTGACACAATCAGGTTTGATCAGTGGTTGGCTCTGAACAAATTTAGTTAGGAGTAGCAAACAGTGGCACTCATTCGGTTTCTACAAATAGTAAAAAAAGGTTTGTTTGATTGGCATTGAGAGATTTTCATTAAGCTCTTTTAGATTTTAAGGAGGGAAAATTCTGAGAGAGCTAATTTTTGGAGTATTACTATTAGGCTTTCTTGGATTGAGCGCCCGTTCTTTTTTAAATCTGAGAGTGCTGTGTTTTGATTCTTCTTTTGTAATCTCCTGATTTCTTCATGGGGAATTTTCTCTGAGTTTCTGTCTGTAAATGTAGATGAAAATTTTACTGAACCACGTAATTGCTCTTTGTGCTCTTGATTTGTGATTGTGCATTTCATTCTTGCTTTTATTCATTGTAATTGGTGATAATTTTCTTGATGAAAACACAACTTTGATGATTTGTGTTCTAACATTTTAAGTTCTTGCAGACAATCGACAATAAACTTTCAGCATATGGTATCAGAACACAGCAATGTGGTCAACAAAGTTTGATACAGATATATTTTCAGCTGAGAATGATTTCAGTGATTGAAGATGAGAGCGTTGATTGGTGAAACAAGGACTGAAAGATAGATCAGGAAAAAAAAAAAAAAATCTTCCAGATTCTATTTCTGATAAGGAGAAGAAAGATCTGTTAGATAAAGCCCACCTTGTTTTGATCTTGTGTCTAGTTGGCTAAGTTTTGAGGAAGGTGGCCAAGGAGAGGTCTACTGCTGCTGCTTGGAGCAAACTCAAACATTTGTATACGACAAAATCGCTAGAAAATTGATCATACTTGAGCAGGGGCGGAGCCAGGATTTTGTTCATGTGGGGGCACAAAATATTGAAGTAAAAAAAAAACCCTCAACCTTTTTCATCCGGGCTTGGGACTGGCATAGGCGGTTTTAAATTTTTTTTTTTAAACAATTACATTCATTATAAAAACATAAAATATATATTAAAGCAAAAAACTTACAAATGAGAACACTAGTCTTGATATCCTTCTTATATGTTATCTATAATTTCTCCTGTTGAGTTTTTATTTTTTGAAATCGTTGCACAATCAAGTCATTGTCAATACTACTAAAAATATTTTTTTCAATATAAGTAAACAGTCATTTATCCAGGAGTCTCCCATACGATTGCGTAAACGATTCTTTATAATTTTCATTGCAGAAAATGCTCGTTCAACTGTTGTTGTAGTAATTAGCAATATCAGAGCAAGCTTTATAAGTAAGAATACCAAAGGAAATATATCATTCTTCCTAGTCTCCACCAATTTCTGAGCTAGTTCTCTAAGTCCTTTTAAATTCATGAATGCATCATTCGATCTCATATCAACAATAAAATTTTCTATTTAATTGTCTAGTATGATGAGATCCATTTCAGAAAAATCTGATGGATAAAATTTTGCAAGGCGAAGTAATCGTTCTTTATCAAAATCTGAAAATGACTGATATGGATTCAAACATGTCACACACATAAGTAATTCTGTATTAATTTCGTCAAACTTGTTGTTGAGCTCTTGAAGTTGCAAATCTATAACAGTGTAAAATAACTCGATTTGATAATGATGTCTATTTGTTATACTTTCAGTACGGCGTCTTGATCTTCCTCGCATAACAAATGTATCAGTCATGTTTGGAATATTTATGTTATTCTTCTCACAAAATAATCCAAATTCTTTAAACAAATTTTCTCACCCATCATTTCTCATATTTTGAAGTCTTTGTTTGGAAACTTTTACCAAAGTCATAGCATTTATAATATCTTGATCTTTTCTTTGTAGCACTTGTGATAACTCATTAGTAACTCTTAAAATAGTCTTCATCATATGCAAATTGAAAATAAAATCAAAACTTTGCACAGATTCAAGTAGGGAATATGCTTCACCTTTTTTGTCACTGCTAAATCTCTCGTGAGTCACTATGTCAAGAACCTCTACAATGGACTCGAATAAAAGAATTATACTGATGAGTGAATTATAGTGGGAACCCCAACGAGTGTCTCCTGATCTTTGAAAAGTGATTTCCTGATTTAAACCACGACCTTTAGTAACCTCTCCACTTTCCAATTGCTCAACAATTTTGTCATAATGTTTTCCTCTCAATATATCTCTTCTTTTGCATGAATTACCAATAATATTTATCAAACTGATCACAATATTAAAGAACGAAGCAACTTGGACATGATTTTTTGCTACAGCAATCAATGTTAGTTAGAGCTGGTGTGCAAAACAATGCACATGATAAGCTAAAGAGTTTTCTTTCATAATTAATGTTTTTAGTTCATTAAACTCACCTCGCATGTTGCTTGCTCCGTCATTCCCTTGTCCACGTAATTGTGCCAAACTCAACCCATACTTCGCAAAAAGAGCTTCAATGGCCAACTTTAGTGTCGAAGCTGTTGTTACCAACATGAATTTGAAATCTTTCTTTTTTTTTCCAATTTCTAAAACCCTTTGTGTCAAAACTATCACCGCTAGCTTGTTCTCCAATATGAGGTCTATACAAATAACAAAACAAACAGTACGCTGCATCCTTTGTTATACTATACTCCAACCAAGCTTTGTGATCATCAAACCATGCGGGATTGAATTTGCGAAATCTATCTCCAAATAGAGTACGCGAGAATTCATGATCACGTGGTTGATACGGTCCTTTCAATAAATAATGTCTCCTGACACTATCCCTCTCGTTTGGATAATAATCCACAATTTGTTTCCTCAATCATGGATCCACAGGGATATCCGAAAAATTAATTTTTACATGATTATGTTTTATTTGTATATTATTTTCTTCACATAATATTGTGTGGTCATCTCTTTCAACTTTTCTTTTGAAATATCTATCCATGCTAATTTAAATAAAAAAAAATTTATCAAGAAAAAAATCATTGTAATTACCTAGGGATTAGAATAAGCATAATCAAATAAAAATGGTCATACTTGCCGGCTGCAGAGTACTCAATCAAAATGAAATCCCCTTCAACTTTTCGTATGTAGAATTTAACTGAAATAATGATTAAATGGATGTTACTTGTTCTTCTTAATGGTTTATCTTTGTTAACACTTTTTAAATTGTATTTTAAGAAATATTTGATTTCTATGAAGCAGGTTGATTACTGATTAGCATCAAAATAGTGTAGGAATTAGGATTGTAAGAGGCTCAAACAGGTTTCATAGATAAAACATTTTTAGAACAACGCAAACAGGTTTCATATATACAGTTCTAGTATTCTAGAGAAGTAATCATCCCATAACTTCCCAATGAAATAATTCTTTTAAAAAATTTCATAAAAACAGCAGGAAATCATGAAATTTTTTAAACCATGAAACCTGTTTGCGTAGATTTCCTGTTGTTTTTTTGAAAGATTTCGTGTTGTTTTTATGAAATTTTTTAAACCGAAACCTGATTTCATGATTTCAAGATTTCATAAGAAGTAATCATCCCATAACTTCCCATAGGAAATCATGAAACCTGTTTGCACGGCTAAGCAAAACAACAGGAAATCATGAATCACATGTAGCCTGCAGAAGCGCGTTCGGGCTCGGCCGCTCGGGAGAGGCGGAGGAGGACGGCCGGCGGAGTTCGGGCTCGTCGACGATGAGTGGGCGGCCGGCGGCGGGGTTCCGATTCCTCCTCCGAGAGAAACCGAATCGCGTCTTCAGTTTGCGTCTTGGAGAGTTGGAGTCCTGTGCGGCTAAGCCGAAGCGGGATATGGAAAGGCAAGGAAGACACGGTTTCCCAAAAGGTAAATAGGTTTGTAATTAATGATTCATAAATAGAATTAATAATTAATTTTTTCCAAAATCAGTGGGGGCCGCTGCCCCCATTGCCCCCACACTGTATATTCGAGCTGCAGATGAGCCTATGGAAGCAAATATTGATGATTTAACAAAATCATGCTTGATATGACGTTCGAAGATGAAGATCAGGCTGTTCTCTTGGAACTTTTATTAGGTCCGGAATCCTGACGTAGAACTGCATCCGGAAATCATTTCTATTGGGCCACGTGGATTTACCCTGACCCCACCGTTCTATTTACCACGTTTTCCTAATTACAGCGGAGCCCGATGACCCGACCCGACCCATTCGTCTAAAAAAAATAGCGGGAATGTCTAGGATTTTTTTCTTTATGTTTTGGCGGACTTTCTTCCTCATTTTAAACAGGTTAGAATAGCTGAGAGGGGAGAAAGAGAAGGGAGGAGGCTTTGAAGATGGAAAGTAGTTTTGACTATGGCGAATATTGCGAGGACATTGGAGGCGTTACCCAAGAGTGGCAGCAATATATGGAAGAAGTACCTCAGGAAAGCAGGGAGGAGAAGTCGGAGATACAATCGGTAAATATAATACTCCGAATAGGTTTTAATAATTTTTTCTTCAAGAAATGAAGAAGCTATTCTTTACCAGCATGGACCGCTAATCCCTGGTGATGCAAGTTATTGCTCGGTACCCACATTCGGTACTGCTCGGTACCGATTGGTACCCCTTGGTACCGTGGGGCAACGATGGTGGCTTCTTGTTTTTCATGGTGAAGTCGAAGTTTTTTTATTATTAATATTGTATGCAGGTTGTTTGTAACTCTGAGAAGGAAGCTTATGAGATATATTGTCAGTACGCTCATGATGTTGGTTTTAGTGTTCGAAAAGAACATCATAGTTACTGGCCTAATTCGAGAAGATTAAGATTCAAGGATTTTGCATGTTCTAAAGCTGGATTTAAGAAGGGTATTGATTTAAACTCCAAATCGAAATATAGAAAATCCAATACCATGACCGGCTGCCTCGCAATGATTAGATTTTCAGTTGACCTAGATGGAGTGTGGAGGGTTCAAAAATGTATAGAAAGCCACAATCACGAATTAGCCAGGCATGAAGATCAACATTTGCTAAGATCATATAGGAATATTAGTACTGACAAAGCATCTTTTTTGAAATCTATGACAGAAGCCGGGATTAGAACCGTTGATGCATTTACATACCTAGCTGATGAAGTAGGAGGTGTGCAGAATTTAAGTTTCTCTAGAAGGGATGCATACAACTACATTCAAAAAGAAAGAAGAGCGAAGATCGAGAATGGGGACACAAATTCATTAATTGAATTATTTAAAGAACGACTTGTTCATGACAACATGTTTGCCTGGGACGTCCAAACTGATGAGGATGACAGATTGATGAATTTTTTCTGGGTGGATGGGTTGGGGAGAATAGATTATGACTGCTTTGGAGATGTCATAATATTTGATACTAGCTATAGGCTTAATAAATATAATCTAGCATGTGCATCATTTGTTGGAGTTAATAATCATTGGCAGAATGTTCTTTTAGGGGTGGCATTTCTTTCTGATGAAACAATTGAATCATTTACATGGTTATTTAGAACATTTCTGCGAATAATGGGTAATAAACATCCCATTACAATTTTTACTGATCAGGACCAAGCTATGGCTAGGGCAATTGAGATTGCATTCCCTCAAACACGCCATAGGCTGTGCCAATGGCATATCAGCAAGAAGGCGCCATCCAAGGTGTGCTGCTTCAATAGCAACAAGAAGGTTAGAGGCCTTTTTTACAGATGTCTTAGCAAGTGTGACTCTGAGGAGGAGTTTGAGAGAAGTTGGTGTGAAATGATGAATGAAGGTGATCTCCACACTCATGACTGGTTGAAAGAGCTTTACAGAATAAGAAGGAAATGGTCCACAGCCTTCAACAAGAGTTGTTTTAATCTTGGCATTCTTTCGACACAGCGCAGCGAGTCAACTAACATGATGTGTCATGGCATTTCTAAATCAACAAGCAGTATAACTGATTGTTTTTTGGGCCTAGAGAAGATGATGAAGTCATGGCGTCGGAATGAACAGGATGAAGATTTTAAATGCAGCCAGTCCCAAACTATCCCTTTAATTAAAAGTAGTCCAATACTCAAGCAAGCAGCTCAATTTTATTCACGGAAATTGTATTCATTCTTTGAGGAGGAGTTCTTACAAGGCGTTAGTGGGATGTGCATAGGTAATACGTCAAGTAACTCAACAACATTTTATGTTAGAAGCATTGAAAATACTGATCAGTTTCACCTTTGGACAGTTCATTTTGATCCATATGAAGGTAATATTCAGTGCACCTATGGCAAGTTTAACATGATGGGGTTACTATGTTCTCATTGCATTAGAGTAATAATGTAGTTAGGTATTGTGAGTATTCCACAAAAGTACCTAATTCTCAGATGGTCTGCTAAAGCTAGAAAAGATATTTATGCTGGCCGGGCGTTCCCATGTTTGCAGAACCAACTGAGCCCAACTCATGAAGGATTAGGAAGCGGTATGATTTTCAGAAATCATTTTAGCAGATTTGCTTATCAACTTAGTACACGAGCACAAGGAATGATGAAGCCGAGGAGTACTTGTTGGCTACAATGACTGAGATGAGTGATACTCTAGACCTGATACTGGATGGCAAGGAAAAGAATCAAAGGTTACTTACGATTAAGGGGGGTTCAAAATAATTAAAAGATCCCCTAAAGTGCAGACCGAAAGGTATTTTGAATGCAATGTTGAAGAGTCATTGGGAGAAGAGGAAGGGTAAGAAAAAGAAAGTAGAAGAAGCAGCAACTACATTAACTCAACAATTTATGCCCCTAGAACCAAATAGCCAGGTTATCTTTTCAAGCATAGCTGAATGTTTCACTAATGACTTCACTACCCGTCGACCACCAGTCCAGCCTACATCAGATCAATATGTATGATTTATTATTATTTTTTCTTTGTGCTTGTTAGTTGTTTCTGTTGATACTCTTATTATCTTAAATTGAGACTGGTAGTTGTAGGTGTTTTGTTAGTTATCTCTGTAATTTCGAACATGGTAGGTACTGCTACGTACCGCTCACTATCGATGCTCTGTACCGCTCGGTACAGCTTGGTTTTTGTTTGCTGATGAAATTAGGTACTGCTCGGTACATCTCGGTACCGATCGGTACCTCTCGGTACTGATCGGTACCCCTAGGTACCTCTCGGTACCGATTGGTACCTCTCGGTACCGATTGGTACCTCTCGGTACTGATCGGTACTGATCGGTACCCCTAGGTACCTCTCGGTACCGATTGGTACTGGTCGGTACAGATAGGTACCACTCGGTACAGCTCTATACCGATCGGTACTACTAGCCAACGGTCAGCTCGTTCATTTAAGACGGGTTGGTGTGTAAGTTAAAATATTTAAGACGTGTTGTTGCGACATTTAATATGGTTGGTTGCACTTCTCAGTAGTATAAGGTCTTATCTTTGAAGCTACTCTTAACATTTCGAATATGGTCTATAAACTGTGGTGGCCGGATGCAAACCTGCATCTAGGATTGCCAATGAAACAATATGTAGATATTGCTACCATTAGGATGCATGAATGCATGGCAAAGTGTCCAGAAGGTCCTCTGGAGCAACAAGCCAGGGCAAACGAAATATACAGGTGTTGTGAGCATATATGGTATGACCTTCCAGACAGTGTTCTTGAAGTTTCATGGAGAGAGGCAATGGTTGTTGATTCTAACAGAGCTGGTCAGTTCCTTAATGCAGAAGGATGGAAATGTGTTCAGAGAAATTTTTTTGAGTATTACCGTCATTTAGTCAGTTTGAACTTCCTACAGCAACGTCATCATGAGCTAACAAGACGTAAGGGCGAAGCGGGTTCAGTTCATGTTGAAAGAGTGCACTGTGATTTAGAAAATGTTATTCTATATCGACCTTGGCATCCAGTTGAAGATGCCTTTGTACTTGACCTGTTTAAGCAATTACTTAAGAAGCATCCATATGGAAGCAATCGAAAGAAGTTCCTAAACCTGAGTGATTGGCAGGATTTGCAGTACGAGATGATGGCTGTTTTTGGATGTTGTCCAACGCAAAGTCAACTCCAACAACGTCTCCGATTTTTACTTAATTAGTTATAAGATAATCAAATTGTGTTATGGTAAAAAAGTTTCTTTAATAAAATCGTGCTATGGTATGCATTGTTCATATTCTGTACAAGTACTAATAGTAGTATCTGAAACAATCAATATGCTTGACTCAAACAAAATTAATTAATCGTTTTACAAAGGAGTGCGAAAGCCAGCTCGGCTCTGAATTTAGGCATTTCATCTTGCTAGTGCGAGAGTTCCTCCCACTTCAAAGGATGCGCCAGGATAGCATTTTCCATGTATTTACAAACAAACATCCCGCAATCAAAGCCATTTTCTGGGTTGGAACTCCACTGCAACAGTTAGAGGCCACGAACGAAAGTCACTTTCAAAGTAATCTCCTGTCTCCTCATGCAAATGATTGATCTGCACATAAATTTAGAAATTAGGCTGTATATAAGGTCACTTGACACCGCACCACTTGGTTAAGGTCTGTATCAAATGTCCGTTACTTTCGACATCTGGTAGAACTGCCTTATGAGTCGGGTTTGGTAAAGAATCGAAAAATGTCCAAGACAAGCTCTTTAAATCGGCTACCAGAAGTGTCCAGTGCTCATTGTTCGAAACTGGCATCAGTAGTAAATTGGCTGCCTGGACCGAGTCCTTACTAACATGCGATACATATTGTTTGCTATCATATTTATATAATGTTGAACCCTGCGGTGGAACATGTTCGAACATATTAAGAAAGCTTACACAAATTTACTTAGGAAACGTTTTCAACTTCATTGCTTACCCAATATAGACTAGAAACATGAATGAATGGTTGATAAAGGGTAGGACATAATTTACTCTTCTCGGCTAGCAAAATGGCAAATGCATCAATGTGGTTGTTGTCCAAGTATTGATCCGTCAACAGTTCGTCTATTTGACTTCTAAAAATATGGACATTGCCTGCTGAATATATAATATCTCCCCTGTAAAATAGAAAAGTTCATCAGTAAGCAAAAAAACCAAGCGGTTCCGATCGGTACCTAGTACCAAGCGGTAACTAAGGTTATCAACAAGCAAAAGAAAGCGGTACCGAGAGGTACCAAGCAGTACCGCGCGGTCCGAGGTTATCAGCAAGTAAAAACCTAACGGTAACCATCGGTACCAAGCGGTACCCAGAGGTACCCAGAAGTACCGAGCGGTACCCAGAAGTACCGAGCGGTACCCAGAGGTACCTAGAGGTTCGTTAAGTCAAACTTACTTATCAGTATACTTCTTAAGACAGTCATCGATGAATATCCTAATATTTTCATCAATCATTGGCCTCCCGGGATATGCTACTTCAGCAGGAGCTGGTCTGGGTTCGGGTGATTTTACGGTTTCAACGTTAATGAAGGCAGTTGCAGTTCGAGCAGGTCTTCCGGTCGATCCTTCGTCTCACCCTTCTTGCTATGCCTGTGCTGCATGTTGAATCATTGACATCAGCCTCCTGATGCACCTCAACCTTCGATTGATCAGGTAACGGCTCAGGTAAAGGATCAGGCAAGGGAGCATCATTCAGTTCATCTTGCTTCTCGATTGGCTTCTCCTCTGTTACAGTTCTAGAAGAAGATTCAGCTTGATATCCGGTATTTAAAGGTTTAAAAGTAGGGAATTGCTGAGACACAAACTTCTCAATGGCCTCAAATCTACTATCCTTCTCCCTCTGATCGAATAATTGATGTTCTATTACATCTACTCGGCGCTCAAGCAGGCCAGATGTGGCTTCAAGTTGAACTAAGCGTTTCAGTATAATTTTGTTTTGAGCAATTATTTTATTGATCCCTTCCTGAAGGCTCTCATGTTTGGGAGAAGTGGGTTGTTTGGGAGAAGTAGGTTGTTGCGGTCGGGGGGGACTAACGGGTGCTTAGGTATCGCTTTGTGGGCTAGGAGGTCTGACTGGACTGGGGCGTGTAATTGACCTGGAAGGGGATGATACAACATAACGACAAGGTTTAATCAAGGAGAGTTGTAAATTAGGAAATGTTTGGGGAGAAGTGGATGTTTGATCCAGGTATGCTCTCTCCTCACTGGTTATTCCCTCAAAAGAATTTAATATATTTACATCTTCCAGACTTTCAAATAAACTAGAAGCCTCTGCTTCGTTGTACGTTATATCACAACCCCAGCGGAGAAAGCGTGGTCTTGCTTTCGAAGCCACTGGTGCGTGAATTGTGGTATGTTCCAGAAACCATAACTGATAGCAAAATAATATTATTTCAGCCAACATATCAAAATCGAATATAGAAAGAACTTTGTGCGTACTTACAATCAAAACATGTACAAATCCGTTCATGTATCCAAGCGGTTGACCTTTGGATAACTTCTTAGCAATTGCATCAAACTCACTCACAAGGAAATCTCTTATTGATTCTGGCCAATTGTATGACAAAAAATTAGCTGCATCGCGAGCAACAGATAGGATAGAAGTTGGTGTTCGATAGTTATGCAGAGGAAAGAAAAGGTTTGACAACAAGTATATTATAAATTTCTTCACGACATCAGGAATTGGAGCTGACTCATCAAGGCTTAGAACCTCCTTCTTAATGTCATTGGCAGTTTTTCCAGTGATTCGAGCGCTTCCCAATTCAAAATGTTTTCCTCTGTTCGGCAATCCTAAGATCAAAGAAACTTCATCAACGGTGAATGGTAACTTCTGACCCTTAATGATAAAGCATTGCTTCTTCAGATTCCAAAATGACAGCAACTTGTGAACCAACGACACATTCTGAACGTATCGAGGCATCAAAACATACTGATGTAGCTGAATTTGTTGGAGTCTATCCAGAAAGTCTTGGCCAAATGTTTCAACCAAAAAATCACATACTTCTCTAAATGTCGAAGTTCTGCATCGGAAACTAATCTTCGGAACATATCCCTACAAATTTAACAGTTGATGAGCAAAAATACCTAGCGGTACCGAGCGGTACCGAGAGGTACCTCTATGTATCGAGGGTACCGAGAGGTACCAAAAGGTACCAAGGGTACCCAGCCGTACCCAAGAGACCACTCGGGGTCCCAGCGTTAGCCAAGACGGGGTACCGAGCGGTATACATGTAACCCTAAATGAAACCCTAACCTAAAATAGTCATTTAAAAGAATTTAAGAACTTACCCTGTTAGCAAAAACATCATATTACCCATACATTACTGTTTCCACGAGGAAGCGAGCGGTACCCAGACGGGGTACCGCTGGGTACCCAGACGGGGTACCGCTCGGTACCCAGACGGGGTACCGCTCGGTATCTAGCGGCACCCAAATGTTACTAATATTAAAAAACATACCTTAGCCATGCCTTCTCTGTTTCTGGAGTAAACGAAGTTGCCTCGAGTAGTAGTTGAAGCTCGAAGATGAAGAAGATGAAGAATCACCTGTAGCTAGACTGATGCCCGACCCGATAAAGCGAAACTGAAACGCCGTGATTATTTTCATATTTTTCATTTTTACAAACATTTTTGGGTCGGGTCGGGTCATCGGGCTCCGCTGTAATTAGGAAAACGTGGTAAATAGAACAGTGGGGTCAGGGTAAATCCACGTGGCCCAATAGAAATGATTTTCGGATGCAGATCTACGTCAGGATTCCATACCTAATAAAAGTTCGTTCTCTTGCTAGATCTATGGATATTCATTCTCTGAAAGATGTGCATGCAGGCTTGAACTCAAAGGAACTCATTTTAAATAATATTCAATTTAATTCTTGTAAAAAATATTTTTTGCATTTTTTTAATTAATTATATTTATCTCTCCTTAGCATGCTTGTAAATATGATCTTAAACAACTCCTTAGACACTAGATTTGGCACCTTAATCTTTGCACCTAAGACTTCATAATAAATCTTTTAATATTCCTTCTCCAAGTAGAGAAAGATCAAAAATGATTCATCTCTGATTAAAGAATGCTCTGACTTGTTCCATTTTTAATTGAATAAATCTCCTACCTAGTCTAATACATAATACACCATCACCATAGTTATTATATGAGTAAACTATAACATATACAAATACTTGGCAAGTCATATTAGATGACATATCATATTTGATATGAAATCACTTTTTTTTAGGGGAAACTCATAGAGGGGCATACGCGTTGATTAATCTAAAAAATTACAAGGTCTTTAAAGAGGCCTCGAGCTCACTACTGCTCAAAAGAGCTAAAAAAAAAAACTAAAAAACCTACGAGCTCAAGATCCCTACTAAGCAAAATTACATAAGAACCTAGTAACAATCTAGGGAGGCAAGAAGCCATTACCCAACAAATGGGAAGGATCATCAAATAGACTTTAAGCACCATCACTTCCCCCAAAAAATCAGTCACGATTATGTCAGCAAAGAAGAGGTCTTGCAAAAGAAAGTGAGAAACGAGCAAGAAAAAACACAAACAAACAAAAGTGTTATGAACTAAATTAACATAGCTATAATGGAAATTAAAATCACCTTTACCATGGAACAAAATACTCTCACAAAGATGCATGGCAAGGACAGAGAGAGGACAAATCATATAATGAAGGCTAACCTTGATACCAATCTAAAAGATAAAAACGTTCACATAAAAGGATGTAGACCCCATGATACTGAAGCAAAGCTCCATAGTGGGAAATGTATTAGTACCACCAAAGAAAATACGCCAACAATTATGCCAATGTTTATACTTATAATGAAACAATCCCTCCTCCAATAGAAGATAAACACCAGAAAACCACATAAAGCCAGACCAATATAAAGCCCCACCCGCAAAATAAAACACTAAAACTGCAGTTACAATGATGATACACCACCATAAACCACGATATGAAAATAAAGAACAAGCAACTAAAATTATAAAGCCACCTCTAATGCAATAAAAACCAACAGCAGAAGAAGTGAGAATACTCAGCAGAGCAACCAAGGGCCATAAACTAAGACAGCACACTCATAATTGGAAGGCCATCTGAGCTTAGTAAGGTAAAATCAAAGCAGGCAACATGAAGGAAACCCCAATGTAACTCAATTCTAGCCCCACACTCACTCCGGCACATCAAGTAAAGAAAGAAAAAACACATGAAACATAGAATAGAAGTATAGGTAACAGGGCAGTACAGCCAGAATGACACTTCCACTGCACTTCCAGCCCCTCCAATTAGAGGCATTAAATACTCCTCGGAATGAGAATTCCAGACAGAGCAACCACACAACAAAGTCATAAAGGCCAAAAATCGATACAACTCACCCAAGAACGGGCCACCGGAGGTGATAAAGATAAAGCCATAGCATACATCATGATGAACACCCCAAAGCCACTCAATTCTATACCTAAACATGTGAGTAATAGAAGAGAAGACCATGTAATTGGGCAACACAACCATAATGAGACAACCACAACACTTTCAGCCCCACCAAACAAACCAACATAAAGCGTTTATAAAACAACACCCTGATAAATAGCAAAGACAGCCCAAAGACCAAACCACATAACCAAGTTTAAAATACATACCTCCAGTAATATCCCCCTTGGGTAAGAAGAGAATCAAATGGGGTTATAATCAGATTCCTAAAAATTCCAATCATAGCTCAAACCCATCACAATAAAACACCAAGTAGCCTTAAAAAAAAGAGTAGGATAAGAAACAAAGATATAAAACAATTCACATAAATGCTCCACAAAAACCAGCAAACCAACAGAATCAACAAGTCCAGGGAAGCACCAGACTAGCAAGAACAAAGAAAGAGCAAAACCGAATGACCCAATGAACCACAACATTTATATTTTGACATAAGGCAAACCTTTTTTGTCCAGCCTAATAATGCCTTTCAGTAACTTAGGTAAATTTCTATCAGTGAAATCAGTGAGACAATCCAAATTGCAACCCAAATTAGCTAACCAATCAGCACAAGCATTTCCTTCCCTATGAACACGAGAAATAGTATAATTAATAAAAATAAGAAGCTGATTAATTTCTCTAATAAGATAGAAAAGATCATGATTACAAATACTATCCTTTGGCTTCATAAGGCAATGAATACTCTAAGTGGCATCCACCTCAATCCATATATTAATAATACCAAGAGAAATACATAATTTTAAACCATTTAAAATAGTAGAAAGCTCAGCAATCACCACTGAGCACTTATCCAAGGGGCTGGCAAAAGCCATGATCATGTTCCCATGAGCATCTCTTATAATACCACCACACCCAAAAGTAGAGTTTTTAACCGAACCATCAGCATTAAGTTTAAAAGTATTAAGGGGAGGTTTGACCCAATAAACCAATTTAGGATCATCCGAAGAGTTGCTAAATTACAAAGAAATACCTAAATTCTAACCCATAAAATAATAATTCTTAAAATTTTTGGAAGACAAGAGATTCACAAACATTTTGTCTTTAATATTCTGAATAATATGATGATAATCCATGTTAGTATTATTAAACAAAGAGTTATTTTTAGTAATCCAAAGATACCACATAATCAACAAGGGAATAACGTTTCTGATATGCCCTTTTGAATTAATGAATCAGGACTCAAGCAAAGTGTTGATAGAAATGTGAGGACTAAACTGATTCAATTTAAAGATATCATCAAAATAAGCCCAAGTTTTAACAGTAATAGGACCAGAAATAAACACATGATGCATATTCTCCATATGATAGCAGTATTGATACTTAGAAGTTAAAATAAAACCTCTTTTCCTCAAATTCTCATCAGTAGGAATATAATTATGCATGACTCTCCAAATAAAAATAGAAATAGTCTTAGGGATACTTTTATGCCAGATCATAGAAAGTATTTTTTTAACACAGTTCTTATTTTTAACCTCATGCCAAGCGTCCTTTAAAATAAACATACCATTATGAGATAGGCCACATAATAACAAATCATCAGAGATTTGATATTTTAGAAATAACAGACTCAGGAAGAATGTTAGCAAGTTTATTATAATCTCAAGTGTAGTTAGAGATAAATGAAACTACTTTAGTAGAGGCAGTCGAATAAGAATTAATAGAAGAATCAATGGACTAACCTCCCATCCAGTTATCTTGCTAAAAGAAGAGGGAAGCACTACCGAGGCCCCATTTAACATAAGGTTTAGCACTCCACTTAATACTGCACAGCCTTTTCCAACCCTAGAATCACTAGTATTATAGCAGCATATAGTAGGGTGCTTACCAACACAATACTTAGCATTCATAAACTTAGCCCAAAGACTAAGTTTAGAATGAAAATTGAACCACAGTTTAAAATAAAATGTGTAAGATAAGTCATGCATATTTTTATTGGGACCTCTCCAGGAGGACCAAATAACTTTAGAACTCATATTGGGACCTCTCCAAAAACATTTATTAAATAATTTGTCAATCCTATTACAAACAGAACTAGTAGGTTGCAACGTTTGGAAGATATAAACAAGGAACACAAAACACTTTTGATAAAGATTAATCTGCCCCGAAAACTAAGAAAGTTGGAACCCCAAGAACTAATTCTTTTTTGCATAGAAGTTAGAAGATCGTAAAAAAGAAACAATTTCTTCCTTCTTTTATAAAGCGGAACACCTAAATACTTAAGAGCTAAAGTGCCTTGTGAAAAACCAGTACTATTTTTAATAGAAAGCATATGATCATGAGAAACCTTGTTAGACACAATAAAGTAGCTCTTGCTTCTATTAATAAAAAGTCCACTACAAGTTTCAAAAGTAGTTAAAAACCTCATGAGTCTATTAACCTAGTTGAGAGAGCCATTACAAAAAATAATAACATCATCAGCAAAGCATAAATGTGAAACAGGAAAACCACCCAACATTCTGTAGAAGCTGTTAGGATAATTTCCATAAAGATTGGTAATGTCTCTGGACAAGTATGTCATGGCAACAATAAAGAGGGTAGGAGAGATAGGATCACCTTTGTTGCAAATACGATTTTGATGATGATAAACATGGTTCTATTGTATTTTGCTTGGCTAACCCGTTTCAGGCACAAAAGATCATGAGCCACTCAAGCCAACTCAAGATCGGGTCCAAGTGTGTCCAATGTACTGTTTTTCTTTTTCTTGAGTCAATTGTAATGTAACTGATCCCCCAGCTAAGTAACCTTGCACACACACACTCAGGGGGAGAGCTTGAGTGAATTATAGTTTGTGTTCATTTTTTGTTCAGATCGTCTTGGACGATATTCACATCGTCCTAGACGATCAGGTAAAAATAGAAACCCTAATTAGGGCGACTAAGTTAAGAGGGTCTGATTAAGCAGATCGTCCTGGACGATCTTTGGATCGTACGGGACGATATGCTCAAATCAGAAATTCTCAGCCGCTAGATCAAGTTTGGCAAGTTTTTATTTTAAGTTATTTGGTCTGATCGTCCCGGACGATACGTGTATCGTCCTGGACGATTCAGTACAATCATGCCTAATTTAATCTGGTGATTAAGGAAAGCAATTTATTTTTGATTGATACGATCATATCATCCTGGACGATCGCAGGATCATCCCGGACGATCAAGATCGTCTAGTGCATTTCAGCTGTACGTCCAGAACTATGTACATGATGATTTGGGTACTTTTTGAACTAATCGTACAGGACGATACCCGTATCATCCTGGACGATTAAGTCATTTTTTGGTCGTCCTGCACAAGTTTTTCTGGATGACCCGAACTGTCTTTTGGATGATATTCCTCAATTTGCACTAATCGTCCCGGACGATCTCAGGATCGTACGGGACGATATGAATAATTTTTTCTACTGATCATCCAGAAGAGCCAGATCGTCCAGGCTGAAACATGTGATTTTGAATTGATCATACAAGATGATATATCGATCGTCCTGGATGATCTTGGCTAACCAGTTAAGATTTAGGGCAAATTTTAAGCCCTCCTATAAAAGAACTTTTTTTTGAAATAAGAAACATCTTTTGCCACCTTCCTTTCCAGAGAAACCCTAGAGAGAGAGAGAGAGTTTAGGAGAGAGAAAGAAGATCTTGTGAGGGGGAGTTAGTGAGAGATTCACTAAGGTTGTGCCAAGCACGGATCAGAGTCGTCTTCTCCGCTTGTCATCTTTCGTCTAGTTGGTGTTCGTCGTGGGAGGATCGTTTACAAGAAGATCCGGGGTTCTCTGCCCGCTTCAGGTGGAAGCAAAAGGAATCGAAGGTTCTCTGCCTACTTCAGGAGGAAGCAAAAGGAGGTTGGGTTCTCTGCCCCACCGTGTGGTGAAAAGGAGGTCTTGTACAGGCTTCTCCGCCTTCCTGTGGGAGCAAAAGGAGAGACACTTTTTGTTTAGTGCAATACCCAGAGGGGAGGCTCCGGGGAGTTGACGTAGGTCAAGTTGACCGAACAACTATAAAATCTAGTTTGCTTTTCTGATTCAGTTATGCACTTTACTTTTTGATATTAACTGCGTGGGTGAATATCTGAGATTGATCTTTTCGTTCTTGTTTAATTGTTTTCGCTGCTAAGTATCGAAAAGATTTTTCATTATTATCGTGAAATTTTTAAATAACCAATTCACCCCCCCTCTTGGTTAGCCTCGGGACTAGTTCACTAGTGCTTAACATCCCTATCAAACTTTCAAGTGGTATCAGAGCGGGATTTAAAATTTAGGTTTAAAAACTTTTAAATTTGATCCATGGCTAACTATAACAATCGTAATACTGCTGAAGGTTATTCTATTACAAGACCACCGTTGTTTGACAATATTCCTTTTGATTTTTGGAAAACACGCATGTCTACTTTTCTGCAATCTATTGATTATCGTATGTGGATGTTTGTTAAGGATGGTTATGAAGCACCACATAGACTTGTTAATGGAATTAAAACCGAACTCCCGTTTGCAGATTGGACTTTTGATGATCATGACTTAGCACAGTTAAATGCAAAATGTTTGAACTGTTTCTTTTGTGCTTTAAAATATGAAGACTATATGTGTGTTTCTACTTGTACAACGGGAAAATAAATCTGGGATAGATTATGTATAACATACAAAGGTATAACTGAAGTCAAACAGTCTAGGTTAAACATCTTGTTACATAATTACGAACTTTTTTGCATGAAACCTAGTGAGACTATTTTAGAAATGTACACAAGGTTCACTCAGATTGTTACCTCTTTACATGCTTTAGGTAGAGAACTTACTAACTACGAAAGAGTGAACAAAATTCTTAGATATTTGTCTGCTTCTTATGATGCTAAGATTACTGCTATCACAGAATCTAAAGATTTAAATACTTACTCTATTGACAGCTTACTTGGATCACTCATTGCTTACGAGCAAGGGGTGAACCAAAGACAACTTGATGCAGGTGAACAAAAGAAGGAGAAGATAGTGGCACTAAAAGCCAAAGATTCAGATGCTAGCACTTCCGGGTCTGATAGTGATGATGTTGCCTTAATCATAAGACAATTCAAGAGCTTTCTAAGAAAGAAGAATAAGAATTTTCACAAGTGGAACAAAGGTAGGACCAGTAGAAATTTTAAAGGTTCATCTGAATCTATTTGTTTTGAATGTAGGAAGCCTGGACACATAAAGGCGGATTGTCCTACACTCAAGGCTCACCCAAGCAAGGAGAAGGGTGAGGAGAAACCAAAGTTTAGAAAGGACAAGAAGCGGATACAAAAGGCATTCTGGGCAGACTCTGCATCCGACTCTTCTGAGACTGAAGCTGAAGAGGAGGAAACAAACTTGTGTCTAATGGCTGATGATCACCCTGGTCAGTCGGACCAGGAAGAGGTATGTGAGCTTACTTACGATCAATTATTTGAAGTTTCTAAAAAAATTCATACATCGTATAGGAAGCTTAAGAAAACTCATGCTAGTTTGAAATTAGATTATTTGACTTTGCAAAAAGAGCATGATGTTTTAGTTAAAGATCATTCCACTGTTGATTCCAATTACATGTCTTTGCTTCATGAATTCGATGAGTTGAACAAAAAATATTTTTATTTAACTATTGAGCATGATTTGTTAAAAACATCGCATGTTAAATTAGAAGTTACTTTTAAGAAATTGAATGATATGGCATGTGATTTAGAAAGTAATGAAAGTGCAAGAACTTTTGAAATTGCAAGTTTAAATAAATATATTGAGTTTTTGAAAGTGAAAATCAGTGCTTTTGAAAAGAACAAAACACCGCCTACTTTTGAACAGTTTTATGCACCGCCACCTTTTGAAAAATCTGTTGCAAGTTCATCAAAGCATGTTTCATATACATCTAGGAAGAGGCACTATCACCCACATAGATTAGTTAACCCTTTTCCTGGTGTTAGATGTTTTTCATGTGGCATGTTAGGACACATTTCCCACACCTGCACTGTTCACCGTAGTACACATTGGGTGTGGAAACCCAAACTGCCTATTTTACAGCACAGCACACATGCATTGCATTCTTCTTTTCATAAGAAGGAACCCAAACCTGTTTGGGTTCCTAAGACTGACGTTTGATATTTTTGTAGGTGTGCTCTCACACAAGACCTCATGAGAGCATGTGGTACTTGGACAGCGGATGTTCTAGACACATGACTGGAGATGCAAATCAGTTCATTTTGCTAGAGGCCAGAGCTGGAGGCAAGGTTACACTTGGAGATAACACCACCAGGAAGGTGGTAGGCTCAGGTATAATTGGTGATTCAAAGAATTTTATGATTGATAAAGTTTTGCTTGTAGATGGACTGAAACACAACTTGCTGAGCATCAGTCAACTTTGTGACAAGGGATACAACATCAAATTCCTGCCCACTGGCTGCATTTTAAGCTTAAATGATGAAGTTGTTTTACAGGGGTAAAGGATCAACAACGTCTACAAGCTGGATGTAAGTTGCATTAAATCTGATAATTCAATTTGCTTAAAAACTACTGCTGATGAGTCTCGGTTATGGCATAGGAGATTGTGTCATGCCAGTATGAAAACCCTTAGGAGAGTCACCCAGAAGGACTTAGTTAGAGGTGTGCCCAAGCTTAAGTTCACTTAGGATCACATGTGTGATGCCTGTCAGTTGGGGAAGTAAGTCCAGTCCTCGTTTCACTCTGTTAAGGACATTAGCACCTCTAGACATTTAGAAGTTCTTCATATGGACCTCTTTGGACCCATTAGCACTGCCAGCTTAGGAGGGAAGTCTATGGGTTTGTGATTGTAGATGATTATTCGAGGTTCACTTGGGTGAAATTTTTGTCACATAAATCTGAGTCATTTGATGAGTTTAGATCTTTCTCTACTTGGATTTAGAAGAAGTTAGGATGTGAGATTATTACCATCCATAGTGATCACGGAGGGGAGTTTAAAAATGAAAGATTTGGAAGTTTTTGTGAGGATCAAGGGATTAGTCACAATTTTTCAGCTCCGAGGACCCCTCAGCAGAACGGGGTAGCTGAAAGGAAGAACAGGATCTTAGTGGAAGCTGCTAGAGCCATGCTTACCGAGTATTCACTTCCAAAATATTTTTAGGCTGAAGCGGTGAACACTGCCTGTTATGTGCTGAATAGGGTGAATGTGAGAGTCAAACTGAACAAGATACCTTATGAGATCATTAAGGGTAGAACTCCAAATCTGTCCCACCTTCATATCTTTGGTTGTAAGATTTCCATTCTAAACAACGGGAAGTCACCCTTAGGAAAATTTGACCCCAAATCTGATGAAGGAGTGTTCTTAGGATATTCAAGTGTGGGGAAATCCTTTAGGGTGTTCAATAAGAGGACTTTGGTGGTGGAAGAAACAACCCATGTAGTGTTTGATGAATCTGATCCTAAGGAGTCTAGATCTGAAGTAGAAATAAAGAGATTGTTGAGGTTACCCAAGGGGTTGGAAATACAAATCTGGAGGAAAGGGTAGAACCTCAAACCATGTTGCCTAGAGATTGGAGATATTCTTCAAGTCATCCTAAAGAACTGATCTTAGGAGACCCTTCTGAAGGTGTTAGGACTAGGCATGGACTTAAGAAGGAAGTAAACCATTCTACCTTTATCTCAATGACTGAACCCACCAACATCAATTAAGCCTTGTCGGATGAGTTTTGGATTTTAGCTATGCAGGAAGAATTGAATCAATTTGTAAGGAATGATGTTTGGGAGTTAGTAGAAAGACCTAGAAATCAAAGTATTATGGGAACCAAGTGGGTCTTTAAGAATAAGATGAATGATTCTGGTGTGGTGGTGAGAAATAAGGCAAGATTGGTGGCTAAGGGGTATAATTAGATAGAAGGGATTGATTTTGAGGAGACTTTTGCCCCTGTAGCTAGATTGGAAGCCATTAGAGTGCTACTAGCCTTTGCCTGTTATAAGGGATTTAAGCTGTTTCAAATGGATGTCAAGAGTGCCTTTTTAAATGGGGTAATAAAAGAAGATGTTTTTGTAGAACAACCCCCAGGTTTTGAGAGTTCCCAATATCTAAATCATGTTTATAAATTAAAAAAGGCCTTATATGGATTGAAATAGGCACCCAGAGCTTGGTATGAGAGGCTAAGCACATTCCTGTTAGAAAGAGAGTTTGTTAAGGGGAGTATAGACACCACCCTTTTTCTGAGGAGAATAGGGGATGACTTACTCATTGTCCAGATTTATATTGATGATATCATTTTTGGATATTCTGATAAATATTTATGTGATGAGTTTTCTGAAATAATGAGTAAGGAGTTTGAGATGAGTATGATGGGAGAATTGTCCTATTTTTTGGGTTTTAGCATAAGGCAAATGGATGATGGAATATTTCTCAATCAATCTAAATACACTAAGGATATTTTGAAGAAATATGAAATGGACAAAGACAAGCCAATCAATACTCCCATGACCTCCTCAGTTCAGTTAGATAAGGATTCAAGTGGAAAATCTGTTGATCAGAAGAAGTATAGAGGGATAATAGGATCACTGCTTTACATGACTGCTAGCCGACCTGATATCATGTTTAGTGTCTATCTTTGTGCTAGGTTTCAGGCTGATCCTAAAGAGTCCCACCTGACTGCTGTTAAGAGAATTCTTAGATATTTTTTAGGGACCCCAAACCTAGGAATCTGGTACCCTAGGCACAACACCTCTTTTGAGATCATTGGATATTCTGATTCTGACTTTGCGGGGTGTAGGGTGGATAGAAAGAGCACTTCTGGGACTTGTCAATTTATAAGATAGTCGTCAGTCTCCTGGTCCAGTAGAAAACAGAACTCTGTTGCACTTTCCACTGCTGAAGCTGAGTACATTGCCTTAGGGAGTTGTGTGGCCCAAGTTCTTTGGTTGAAGCAACAAGTCTTGGATTTAGGGGTACCTGTTGGCACAATTTCTATTCTGTGTGATAATACTAGTATCATCTGTATCTCTAAGAATCCAATCCAACATTCTATGACCAAACACATTGATATAAGGCATCACTTCATTAGGGACCATGTTACAAAAGGGGACATTGAGCTACATCATGTAGCAACTGAAAATCAGCTGGCTGACATGTTTACTAAACCACTGGCCTTTGACTCATTTAGCATTTTGAGAACCAGATTAGGAGTGATTGATATAAATGCTTGATTCTGATGACTACTGATTTTTTTGTTCTGATTGGTATTCTGTTTTCTGTTAGTTAGTTTTTGGTTTGATTATTTACTTTCAGTTGATTTTATTTCTTCTGCTGATTTCTGTTTTTAGCCTTACTGTTAGTTTGATTTGAGCATTTACTTTGATGCGATTTTCTACTTGCTTTTTATTCACTGGTTCATATCTTGCACTTACTGTTTTATGCTTTTCAAAATCTGATCACCGCTCACTACTTCTGATAATCTGAATTTCTGACTGGGAGTTTTACCTTGTTTTTATTCGGAAGTTGGTAAGCAGTGATTGATTCCACTGAATCTGTTAAAGGGAAGAAACATTGATGATTTTTTCTCTTCCTCTAACTCCTTTACTGGTGTATAGTTTCTTTTGGATAAAAATCTTCTTCAAAATTAAAATGTTAGTTTTGAAATAGAGATTATTTTATCTTCCTACAGTAAGCTGCCTCATATCAATAGTGTTTTTCAAAGTCTTGAGTCTTTAGTTTGATTTTCTTAATCAAGTGATTGCATTTATCATATGTTGTATGGCTTTTGTTTTGTGAATCATTCTTCCTTACTGTGGAGAGTCATCTCCTATGTCTGGAAGATAATCTTACAGCTTCAACTCTTTAATGATTATGAAAAGGAGAAAGCTTACAAAAGATGCGCAGTGCGCCAAATAAATTGAAAAAGAGGCATAAAATGAGCCCAAAACTGAAAAGATGCGAAATTGTCAAAAGTGTATCAAAAATGAAAAGATGCGCAAAGCGCCAACCAATTTGAAAAAGAGGCACAAAATGAGCCCAAACCAAGTTTTCTTCCCTTTCAGATTGTTAAATGTCTTAGAAAAATTCGTGCGCCACTTAATATTTTCAAAAGCTTGAGTTTGGAAATCCTAATATCTGATTCCTTACTTTGTAATACTATTATATCGGATATTTTTCTAGAACGAGGCTTGAAAGGATCTCTTTTCAAATCTAATATCTTTTCTTCTGACTCAGATTTTTGTTTTGAAAGAGGTTTGCATCGATAAGGTGCCCGGGGTCGGAGTTACGAAAGTTGATCTTTTTAACTTTTTCTGGATTTCAGTACTGTCAATTATCTCCTTATTGGTTTTTGGATCTAAAATTAAGGGAAAATTCTGATTTACTCGAGCAGCTTGATCAAAAAAAAAATAAAAATAAAAAAAATCGTGGCTTTTATCTATTTTTTCTGTGAGTTTTATTCTTTTGTTTTATTTCAATTTCGTGGTTGTGCTTTTGGGATCCTGATCTATCATCTTCATGCTCCATCTTTTTCTATTTTCTTCACATCATCCTGGACGATACCTCGATCGTCCTGGACGATCCTCTTCATCCTGGATGATTCATTCATAATCGTCCCCACACTGCTCCTGCTGCTGAAAGAACTCCAATTATTGGTGATCGTCCTGGATGAACATTACATCATCCTGGACGATATGATTCATATCCTCCTTATCTGATCAAACGGCTGACATTGCTCCAATTATTGTCCATCATCCTGGACGATCCACTTTATTGTCCTGGATGATCCACGTGTCAGCCGCTGGACGATTCGAATTCGGCCCGTCTGACATATTTATTGCATATTATCCTGGACGATCCACCTAATCGTCCTGGACGATACTTTTCATCAATGGTTGTCCAGCCTGACTCCTCGGGATGATCGTCTGTGTCTAATCGTCCTGGACGATCTCTGATTGTCCTGGACGATCGGACCGCCTTTTTGACCAATCGTCCAGGCCGTAATAATTGCACCGATCGTACGGGACGATCATTGCATTTTTCTATATAAACAGCAGTTTTCTTCAGGTTTTTCACACTCTTTCTTCCACTCTCCTTCTAGTTCCCTACACTCTTGATTTCTAATGGCTGGTGGCAAACGTTCCCGTCAAAAGGGTGCCAGTTCCTCCCGGGGACATGTTGATCCTCGCTTTCCAAATGCAGCAGATCAGGCTGCTTTCGAGTGCTAACGTGACGTGGGGATCATGCACTCTAAAATTGTAAATCCCCGCACTCTCACTTATCCCATTCTAGATCTGTTCGCACACACTCTCAACCCATGCGAAGATTTTAAAAAACCATTATTTTTACCATTATTAATAACAGAAAAAATGATCCTTCAATGCACTGTTTAATAAGTTTAATGAAAACATAATTAAATCCAAACAGATGTAAGATGTAGTAGAGAAAATGTCAATTAATATTATCATAAGCTTTGGCTATATACAATTTAAAGATAATGTTCCCCCCAGGCACCCTAGCATTCAAATCATGAATATTTTCTTGAGCAATTAAAATATTATCCGAAATAGATCTACCTTTCACAAAACCAGTTTGATTAGGAGGAATGATTTTAGGAAGTAAAGGGGAGAGGCAGTTCATAAGCATTTTAGAAATCAATTTACCAAAAAATGTATAGAGACTAATCGGCCTAAAGTCATTCCAATTACAAGCCCCATTATTCTTGGGAATAAGCATGATGGAGGTAGAAGAGAAAAACTTAGGCATGCTATTACTAGAAAAAAAATCCAAAAAGCATTAAAAAGATCCAAGCTAACAATTTCCCAAGCTTTTTAAAAAAACTTAGTCGTGTAACCATCCGGGCCAGCAACAGACTCAACATTCATTTCAAAAATTGTCTTGTTAATTTCCTCCAAAGTAGGATATCTATTAAGATCCATGTTATCATCATGGTTAATGACATGAGGAATAATATTAAGATTATCAATATGGATAGGAGAGAAATTTTGATTAAACAAACTTTTAAAGTACTCCACCCCAGTAGTAGCAATCTCTTTAGGATCTTCAGTAAATTAACCATCAGTACGAGCAATTTTATGAATCCAATTTTTAGCTCTATTCCTCTTAACTAAAGCATGAAAATACTTAATGTTATTATCCCCTTCAATAAGATGCTTATAAGATGCTTTTTGTTTCCAAAAAACTTCATTTTGAGCTTGTAAGTTAAAAAGATAATTTTTGGCATATTGATGAAGAGTAAAGTTTTTATCAGAAGGATGTTATTGATAAGTATTCTCGCAAGAGTTAACTTTCTCCTCAGTAATGACAATGATAGAGAAAACATTTTTAAAAACATTACGATATATTTGATATGATGTTATTAATAAGTATTCTCACAAGAGTTAACTTTCTCCTCAGCAATGACAATGTTAGAAAAAACATTATGATATATTCGATATGAAATCACTAAATAAATGGTGAGCAATTGATAAGGGGTTTGATTGGATGTGACAAATTTGGCGTTCTTCCCTTGATTCTCTTAAGCAATTCATAGAGGGTTTTATTCAACATAAGGCAAATATTGACTCTATTTAAAACATAATATGTCGTATTTATTGCCTCTACTCAAACATACTTATATAGCATGTATTCTTTAATATAGATCAAGCAATCTCAAGCCCTCAACTAACATTGTACTTTTTCTTACTACATTTTGTTATGGAGTTTTAGGTGTAGAAAAATTATGTGCAATACATATCTCTTGCAAAAGTCTTCATATTACTTATTCTCAAACTCTTTGACATGTGATATTTTTTGATTTAGAGAAAACAAACGATAAAGTTCCAAGAGAAGTGCTATGAAGAGTTCTAGAAAACAAAGGGGTTAATAATGCATATATTCAAGACATTAGGAATATACATGTATGTATGAGCTATTACTTGTGTTCAAACACAAGGTGGTTTGACCAAGTATTTTCCTATCTCGTTGGATTACATCAAGGATCAACTTTAAGCTGTTATCTTTTTGCTTTAGTCATGAATGTTCTTATTAGACCTTTGCAAGAGGATGTACCTTGGTTTATGCTTTTTGCTGATGATATTATTCTTGTTGATAAGACTAGAGAGGGAGTTGAAGGTTAACTCAAATAATGGAGGTCAACCTTAGAGTCTAAAGGTTTTCATTTGAGTAGATCTAAAATTGAATACTTGGAGTGTAATTTTAGTAGTAATAGATCTAGTGGGGGCTTGTGACTTTGAGTGATTAAGTCATTTATAAGT
Source organism: Dendrobium chrysotoxum (assembly GCA_019925795.1). Taxonomy (NCBI): domain Eukaryota; kingdom Viridiplantae; phylum Streptophyta; class Magnoliopsida; order Asparagales; family Orchidaceae; genus Dendrobium; species Dendrobium chrysotoxum. The sequence goes on along the minus strand of CM034297.1, from coordinate 44,803,971 downwards.
GTAATCATTTTAGATATCTTAGGTCTATTATTCAAAGTGATGGTGAAATAGATGGGGATATTATTAGTAGAATTCAAGTTGGATGGTTGAAGTGGAGGAATGCTTCGGGATTATTGTGTGATAGAAAAGTACCACTTAAACTTAAGGGAAATTTTTGTAAGGAGGTGGTGAGACTAGCAATGCTTAATGGAGCAGAATGTTGGCCATTTAAAGAGAAGAATAATATTAAGTTAAGTGTTGCTGAGAAGACGATGCCTTTGGTGGATGAGTGGATTTACTCTTAGAGATAGGATATAAAATGAGCATATCCATGAAAAGGTTGGAGTAGCTCCAGTGACAGATAAGATTAGAGAGAGTCGCCTTATATGGTTTGGTCATGTAAAATGATGGCCTTTCAATGACCCTGTTAAAAGAGTAGATGTATTAGATTTGGCCCATGTTAAGAAAGGTAAAGGTAGAACTAAAAAGACATGGTTAGAAAATATTAGAAATGACCTTTCTTTATTAGATTTAAATGATAATTTTACTCTTAATAGGACACAATGGAGAAAAAGGATTCATGTAGCCGACCCCATATGGTGGTATAGAGGCTTGATGTTGTTGTTATTATTGTAAACTCTTCGATCTAGTCATTATGAATCGTATAGATCAAATATCCTATTTTCCTTTGAATTTAAATTACAAGTACTCTAAACTCATCAAAGGGGTCACTTTATGAGCAAGGAATCTAAATCAAGTAAATTTGGTATGATCATCTAGTACTATAAATTCATAAGATTTTTCCACCTAGAATTACGGTGTTAATAGGTTCAAATAGATTCATACTATGTATCATTATGAATTTGTATTGAAATTGATTCATACTATGTATTATTACAAATTTGCAAATGACAATAGTCTTAATAGTATGAAATGATGATATAGCTTGCTTTATTAACTAATATGCATCACATAGATGATTATTAGAAGTACTCCAATCTTAGTACTCCTATAACTAGATCTATATAAGTACTTTATCTATGCATGTGCGTGTTGGAATGACATAATCTCCTACACTACAACCTTAACTCATCTAATGTAGTTTTTATATAACAAATCTGACTAGATTCACTTATGTTATCAATATACAACATGTAAATATTGCTTATTCTATGTCCTTCTAGAATAAATCTTTCACTCCACTACATCAAATAACTGTTAAATAAAAATTTCATATCAAAGCTTTTACCATATAGTTGACATTCTAAATAAGTTAAATTTAAAATCCTTAATTAAGAAGACCTTTTCAATAATGAAATAATTTCTCTTACTGATGTTATTTATGTCGATCACTTTCTTGATAATGTTATCTTGAAGAGTATCTTTACCTTAGTCCCTAGACATAAGTGTTTTGAATTTTGATTTGTCTCTACCCATGTGCATCAAACACCCATTATCTAGGTACCACATATCTCCAATGGTTATATTGTGAAGATATGTGTTCTAAATCTTAGTTTTCTAATCCATCTTGAGCCATTTAGCTCAAGTCATCAGTGTCCTCCTCAGGTTCACTAGCAGTTAAATTTGTACATGAATTGATCAATAAGTCTTTTTTAGTCTTCTTTTTAATTTTTTAAGAGTCACCCTTGTCCTTATATTTCTCCTTCTGAGTTGTGTTTTAAGTACTATACACTCCCATTCAGTATCCCTAGTTTCTTCCACTTAAAGCAAATTATGTTAATATTAACTTTGTGCTTGACTTACCTTTCTACATACCATTAGTTTTATTTTGAATCTTTTTTCTTTATTTTTAAGAAAGAAATTAAACTACCTTGTCAATAATGCACTATCATACTCATTAGAATTATCCATCTCGCTATTTTTAGATTCATTGACTTTCAAATCATTATGCTTTTCCTCCTTGTCAGTCATGTCCATTATCCTTTAGTTATATTTCTATTCAGAATCTATAAGAGAGCTAAGTAAAATGTCAAAAGAATATGCAGATAAATTTTTCTTGATATTGCCTTCACAAGACTTAATAAATTCGCTAAGAATAGTATGTAGCTTTTCTAAATAAGAATATTCTTTTCCAAGAGCATGTAATCTTGTGACAATCTTAGAAAATATACTATACATGTCAACAATGATTTGATTGAGTTGCATATAAAATAATTCATAATCATGCACAAAAAATATTGATGCTAGATATTTAACCTCCCTCATAAGCAATGTAAAGTCTATCCCATATTTTCTTTCATATTATATATAAAGAGATACCTATGTATTCATAGAATTTTGAAGCAAAGAAAAGATTGTTGAGATATTTAGAACTTAGTTGTTCTAATTTCATCCCCTCTTATTCCCATTCATAAAAAAAGATATTTATATAGTTCCTATTCTTAATCTTATGAATCTTATGAGGAGATTAGTATCCTATTGAAACTACGTTCCATGTGTGGTAATTAATAGACTATATAAATATAGTCTTGTGCACTTTAGAAAAATTAAAAGGGATGTTGTCAAATAATGGAAGTTAAGTAATATAATACTTTTTTTGTTGTCAATATGTCTAGTGTGTGCTAAAAGGATATAATGTAGTTGAATAAACCTGTAAATAAAGGATCTTACTCTAATACTAGCGATAGAGGATGGCACACTTGAGGGGGAGAGAGAGAGAGAGAGAGAGAGAGGATGAATTCGTTTGTGTTTTAAAATCAAACAATTAAAATCTAAAAGTAATTTTTTTATTTTTATTTATTTTTAAATTTTGAGTAAAATAAAATTTTATTTTCATTTACAAAAGTAATAAGGGATTTTAACTTCTAAAGATAAACTTTAAGAATGAAGTAAGAAGTGAATGTTTGATAGCCTTTTTTAACTAATTATCATAAGAAATGATTCAATAGTTAAAATTGATCTAACTAACAATTCAAGTCATCTTATAAGTCATAGAAAAGTGATATATCATGCCCCATCATATCATGAAGTAAATATAATTAGAAAGGCATTTAAGTAAGGTTGATCGAGATAACAATGCAAGAACATGAAAAGATAAAAATATGTGCTAATATCATGGTTTGCCTCTAATGTCCAAGTCAACACCTAAAGTCCTCCTCTCATCTCTCTTTTAGAATAGCTAAGTGAAGAAACCTCTCCTTAATGTGTTGCAAATTTGGGTTCAAGAACTATTGTTTTGATGATATCAAATATTCCTGCTTATCTTCTATTACTACTATACATCTGTTTTAGTTGCCCATGCCTACTAACTTTCAGGTTCACAAAGTTAATTGCAATTCAAGCCAGCTCAAGATTGGATAGACTAGGACTGTGTTAGTCGGTAAGTTTAAATTTCAATGGTTTTAACCTTTTCTTGAGTCAAATGTAATAAGATGAATCCTGATGCTAAGTAACCTTGCACACACACACTGAAGGGAGAAATTTGGTGAGTTTTAGAGTTTTCTGGATTTTGAGCATATCATATAGGATGATCCAAAATCATCCTGAACGATTAGTTCAAAATAGAAATCCTAATCAGGGCGTCCCTGTTTATTAAGTTTTATTAACTTATCATCCTGGACGATCAGTATAAGTCCAAAAATCAGCTTCCAATCACATTTTAAGAAATATTTTATTTTTAAAATTTTATTCTGATCATACAAGATGATCCTATATTGTCCTAGATGATTCATTATAATTTTGCCAAAAATGATCCCTTGATTAGGAGACTAACTATGGTTTAATTGATCAATTACATCGTACAGGACGATCATCCTGATCGTCCTGGATGATCCTTTATATTTTGTGGGATGATCTCCAATCGTCCCACTTGAAAACCATAATTTTTTTCTGATCATCCAGGATATCGTCCAGGACGTCCCGAACATTGTTCGAGATTACTTATTGATTGCCACTCAAAATGAAATGATCATCCCTGATGATTGTGTAATCGTCCAGGACGAAAACCATTATTTTCTTCTGATCATCCTGGATGTCCTGAACATTTGTCTGATCAATTTGTTGTTTTCCACTCAAATTAAACTATTCATCTTGGACGATCATAAAATTATCTTGGATGATAGGTAGAAAGTATTTCTTCTGATCTTCCAGACCATGACAATCGTCCTAGCAAAATGGTTGATTTTATACTGATCGTACAGGATGATCAACAGATCATCCTAGACGATATAGTCGGTAAGTTGAAATTTAGGACACTTTTTGAGGCCTTCTACTTAAGCTCTTTAACCATGTATTTAGTGATCTTTTGCTGGTTTTTGCACTCCAAGAGAGCTTATAGGGGAAGGAGAGTTTGGGAGAGAGAAGATCTTGTGAGGGGGAGTTTGTGAGGGGATTCACAATGGTTGCTCCAAGCAAGGATTCGATTGTCATCTTCCTTCTTTGTCCTTAGTTCCATGGTGGCTCAAGGGAGATGGTTATCAGCATCAAATCTAGGTTCTCTGCCTGCATTAGGAGGGAGCAAAAGGATTCTGGGTTATCTGCCTGCTTCAGGAGAAAGCGAAAGGAGTTAAGGTTCTATGCCTGCTTTAGGAGAAAGCAAAAGGAGTCACGGTTCTCTGCCTCACTGGTGTCAGTGGAAAGATTTTGTAAGGGCTTCTCCGCTTTGCTGTAGGACCAAAAGGAGAGTCACTATAGTTTTAGTGCAATACTTGGAGGGGAGGCTCCGGAGAGTGGACGTAAGTCAAGTTGATCGAACCACTATAAATCGGGTGTGCTCTTTTCATTTACTTTTCTGTATTTTAATTTCCACATATTTCTGTGATATGATCTATGGTTAAAATTTTGATTTTGGTTAACCGCTTCTGCCTACATTATTTCTGTTTAAAAATATTCAAAAAGATAGACATATTTTTCTGTTTATGCAAGAATTTTTTTTTAAATACCAATTCACCCCCCTGCTCTTAGTTAACCTCTGATATAGTTCATAAGAGCTTAATAACCCTAACAAACTTTCAAGTGGTATCAAAGAGGGATTCATAAAATTAAGTTTTAGAAAACTTTTGAATTTTGATTTATGGTTAAATTTGGAAATCATAACCCGCGGAAGGATATTCAATCACACGACCACCTTTATTTTATAATATTCCTTTTAATTTTTTGAAAACTCGCATGTCCACCCTTTCGCAATCGATCAATCATCGCATGTGGATGCTTATTAAAAAAGGGTATATTACACCTTATAGACTTGTTAATAGTGTTAAAACTAAAATTTCTTTTACTGAATGAATAATTAATGATAGAGATATTTCCCAATTGAATGCTAAATATTTAAATTGCTTTTTCTATGCATTAAAATCTGAAGATTATATGCGTGTTTTAACTTGTGCAACTGGTAAAGAAATCTAAGATAGATTATGCATTACTTATGAAGGAACGAACAAAGTTAAACAATCTAGACTGAACATTCTCTTACATGATTATGAACTCTTTTACATAAAACCAAATAAATCAATATCTGACATGTATACTAGATTTACACAAATTATTACTTCCATGCATGCCTTAGGGAGAGAGCTTATAAACTACGAAAAAGCGAACAAGATTTTGCGATATTTGTCTTCTACTTTTGTTGCTAAAATCACTACCATTACTGAATCTAAGGATCTGAATAATTATTCAATTGATAACTTATTTGGATCACTAATTGCTTACGAGCAAGGAATGAATCAAAGGCAGCTTGATGTAGGTAAGAAAAAGAAGGAGAAAGCCATAGCCTTAAAGGCTGATGATTCCGACTCTGACTCTTCAGATTCTGATGATGATGACATGGCCTTAATCACAAGGCAATTTAAGAGCTTCTTGATGAAGAAATAAAAGTATCATCAGAAGTGGAATAAAGGTATAAATAGTAAGCATTTTAAATTTTCTTCTGATGTTATCTGTTTTGAATGCAGGAAGCCAGGGTATGTGAAGTCTGAATGCCTAATATTGAAGGCTCACCCAAGAATGAAGAAGGGTGAAGAAAGCCTAAGTTTAAGAAGGACAAGAAGAAGATTCAAAAGGCTTTATGAGCTGACTCAGCATCTGACTCCTCTGAAACTGAAGCTGAAGAGGATGTAACCAACTTGTGTTTAATGGAAGATCATCTTGATCACTCTGATCAAGAAGAGTTATGTGAGCTTACTTATGATCAATTATTTGAAGTGTCTGAATGAATTCATTCTTTATATAGGAAGCTCAAGAAAGCACATGTTAGTCTCAAAGTTAAATTTTTAAATCTGCAGAAAGAGCATGAATGTTTATTAAAAGATCACTCCACTTTGGATAACAATTATATGGCCTTACTTGATAAACTTGATGAGTTGAATAAAAAGAAATCTAATTTAATAACTATACATGATTCATTAAAAGTATTGCATACTAAATTAGAAAAAGAATACAAGTACTTAGATATTATTACATCTGAATTAGACAGTAATGAGCTTGTATTGAAACTAAAAGTTACAAGTCATAAAAAAAGAAAATGAATTTCTAAAAGAAAAAATTAGTGCATTTGAGAAAAGCAAAACACCTCCCACATTTGCATAGTTTTATAAACCATCACAATATGCATCCAAACCTAGGAAGAGGCATTATCACCCACATAGATTAGTTAATCTTTTTCGTGGAGTTAGCTGTTATTCTTGTGGCATGCTAGGACATATCTCCCACACTTATATCATTCACCATAGAAAACATTTAGTGTGGAGACTAAAATTATAAAATTCACAGCATAGTATGCATGCATCGCATTCTTCTTTTCATCACAAGGGACCCAAACCTGTTTGGGTTCCTGAATCTGATAATTGATGATTTTGTAGGGATGCTCTCATAAAGGACCTCGTGAGAGCATGTGGTACCTTAATAGCGAATGTTTAAAGCATATGACAGGAGATGCAACTCAATTCATTTCATTGGATGCCAGGGCTGGAGGTAAGGTAATACTTAGAGACAACACCACTAGGAGAGTGGTGGGATCAAGTATAATTGGTGATTCAAAAAATTTCATTATTAAAAATATTTTACTTGTAGATGGACTGAAACACAATCTGCTTAGCATCAGCCAGCTCTACGATAAAGGCTTTAACATAAAATTCCTACCAATTTGCTGTATTATAAGCTTAAATGACAAATTTATTTTACAGGGAAAAAGGATCAACAATGTCTATATGTTGGATCTAAATTGCTTTAAAGCTGATATTAATATTTACTTAAAATTAATTACTGATGAATCATGACTGTGGCATAGGAGATTATGTCATGCAAGCATGAAAATCCTTAGGAAGATTACCCAAAAAGACTTAGTGAGAGGTGTCCCCAAACTTGAGTTCACTAAGTATCACTTGTGTGATGCCTATTAGTTAGGAAAGCAAGTCAAATCCTCTTTCCACTCAATCAAAGACATAAACACTAGCAAATCCTTAGAAGTCCTTCAAATGGATCTCTTTGGACCTATCAGCACTTCAAGCTTAGGAGGGAACATTTTTGGGTATGTGATTGTTGATGATTATTCAAGGTTCACCTGGGTTAGATTCTTATATCATAAAAGTAAATCATTCAAGAAGTTTAGATCTTTTTCCACTTGGATTTAGAGGAAGCTAGGTTGTGAGATTGTGACTATTCATAATGATCATGGGGGAGAGTTTGAAAATGAGAAGTTTGAAACCTATTATAAGGAGTAAGGGATATATCACAATTTTTCCGCTCCTAGGATCTCTCAGTAGAATGGGGTAGCTAAAAGGAAGAACAAGACCCTGGTAGAAGCCGCTCGAGCCATATTAGCTGAATACTCACTTCCTAAATACTTTTGGGTAGAAGCGGTGAATACAACCTACTATGTTCTGAATAGGGTAAATCTTAGATCTAAGCTAAATAAAACTCCTTATAAAATTCTTAAGGGTAGGACACCCAACCTCTCTCACCTCCATGTCTTTGGATATAAGGTGTTCATTCTAAATAATGGGAAGTCTCAACTAGAAAAGTTTGACTTAAAATCTGATGGAGGAGTGTTCCTAAGTTACTCAAGTGTTGGGAAATCCTATAGAGTCTTCAATAAAAGAACCCTGATTATTGAGGAGACTACTCATGTTGTGTTTGATGAATCTAATAATTCTGGAGGGTCTAGGGTAGAAGAAGAGGAGGTTGTAGAAGTCACCCAAGGAGTAGAATCTGGCAATCTGGAGGAAAAGGTGAATCCTGAAGTTTCACTGCCTAGAGAATGGAGATATTCTTTGAGTCATCTTAAAGAACTAATTTTAGGAGACCCTTCTGAAGATGTTAAAATTAGGCATGGACTTAGAAAAAAAGTAAATCACTCTACCTTCATTTCAATGACTGAACCCACCAACATCAATCAAGCTCTTTCTGATAGATTTTGGATTCTAGCTATACAAGAGGAACTAAACCAATTTGTTAGGAATGATATTTGGGAGCTGGTAGAAAGACCTAAAGACCAGAATGTAGTAGAAATCAAATGGGTGTTTAAGAATAAAATGAATGATTCTTGTGTGATGGTTAGGAATAAAGCAAGATTAGTGGCTAAGGGGTACAACTAAATAGAAGGGATTAATTTTGAGGAAACCTTTACCGTTATAGCCCGTTTGGAAGTCATTAGAGTACTACTAGCCTTTACATGTTATAAGGGATTTAAGCTTTTCCAAATGGATGTCATGAGTGCCTTTTAAAATGGGATAATAAAAGAAGATGTGTTGGTAGAGCAACCCCTTGGCTTTGAGAATTCCTAATTTCCAAATCATATTTTCATATTAACAAAGGCTTTGTATGGATTAAAATAGGCACTTAGAGCATGGTATGAGAAGCTTAACACATTCCTACTGGAAAGAGAGTTTGTTAAGGGCAGTGTAGACACCACTCTTTTTTTAAGGAGAGTAGGAGATGAATTACTCATTATCCAGATCTATATTGATGATACACTTTTTGGGTCTTCTGATAAAAATTATGTGATGATTTTTCTAAAATAATGAGTAAGGAATTTGAGATGAGTATGATGGGAGAATCATCCTACTTTTTAGGATTTAGCATAAGGCAAATAGATGATGGAATTTTTTTTAATCAATCTAAATATATTAAGGATATCCTAAAGAAATATGAAATGGATAAAGCCAACCCAATCAACACTCCCATGAGTTCCAGTGTCTTGTTAGATAAGGATTCAAATAGAAAATCTTTTGATTAGAAGAAGTACAGAGGAGTAATTGGATCACTTCCTTACTTGACTGCTAGCAGACTTGATATTATATTTAGTGTTTATCTCTGTACTAGATTTCAGGCTAATTCAAATGATTCCACCTGACTACTGTTAAGAGAATTCTTAGATATCTCTTAGGGACCCAAAACTTAAGAATCTGGTACCTTAGGCACAACACCTCCTTTGAAATTATAGGATTCTTTGATTCTTACTTTGTAGGATATATGGTAGATAGAAAGAGCACCTCTGAAACATGTCAATTCATAGGACAATTCTTAGTCTCTTGGTCCAGTAGAAAATATAACTCAGTTGCACTATCTACTGCTGAAGCTAAATACATTACCTTAGGAAGTTGTGTGGCCCAGGTCCTTTGGTTAAAGTAACAAATTCTGGATTTAGGACTTCCTATAGGCACAATTTCTATCCTATGTGATAACACTAATTCCATCTACATTTTAAAGAACCCAATCCAATACTCCAGGATCAAACACATCGACATCAGGCACCACTTCATTAGGGACCATGTTACCAAAGGAGACATAGAGCTATATCATGTAGCCAATGAAAACCAAATGGCAGATATCTTCACAAAATAACTAGCCTTTGAAACCTTTAGCACATTAAGAACCAGATTAGGTGTGATAGATATTCATGCTTGAAATTAATGCTTTCTATATATGATCCTGCACTTAGTTTTTGTATGATTTATTTATTTCTTTTTATATATTTTTTTGTTTTTCTTATTTCCTCTTATTTTTCCTCTCTTTTTGTTTGAATTATCTGTTTTGTTTCTTTTAGTATTTTTGCTTTATGTTCTTGATTTCCCATTATTTTTTACTTTAGTATTTTATGAATATGATCATTGCTCACTTCTATTGATAAGCTTGCTTTCTAAATAAGAGTTTTGCCTTATTTTTATTTAGAAGCTTGTAAGCAGTGATTGACTTCTCTAAAATAGTTAAATGAAAAAATACTATTGATTGTTTCTCTTCCTCTAACTCCTTTAATGGTATATTTTTCTTTTTGAATCAAAATCTTTTGCAAAATTAGAAAATTGGACTTTGAAATAAAGATCTATTTTATTTTCCTACAGTAATATATCTCATATGAGTAGTGCTCCAAATCATTGAATCACTTTCATATTTTTTTAATCAGGTGGTTGAATTTATCATATGAAAATGATTCTATTTTGTGGATTAATGTTTCTTATCTAAGAGAGTGAGTATTTCTTCTCTTATATCTGAAAGATAATATTACAACTGAGAGTCTTTTTAGCAGTTTCGATAGAAAAGAAGCTTGTAAAAGATGTGCAAAATGTGCCAATCAAATAAAAAAGGCACAAAATGAGCCCAAAACTGAAAAATGAGCAATATTCACCAATAAATTAAAAAGATACATAAAGTGTATAAAAAAATTAAAAGATACTCGAAGAGCGCCTATTAAATGAAAAAAGTGGTACAAAATGAGCCCATAAAGAAATAAACTTTCTCCTCTTTCAAATCTTTAAAAATCTTAGAAGAATTCATGTGCCATTTAATATATTCAAACATTTGAGATTGAAAATCATAATTTCTGATTCCTTACTTTGAAATACTATTTTATCAAATATTTTTTTGGAACGAAGTTTGAAAGGATCACTTTTTCTTATCTAATTTCTTTTGTTATGAATTAAATTTTTGTTTGAAAAGAATTCAAACCTATAAGTTATCCAAGGTAGGGTTTACAAAAATCAATTTTTAAACTTTTTTGGATTTTAACTCGTCAATTTCTTCTTATTGGCTTTTGAATTGAAAATTAAGAAAAAATTCTTATTTACTATAACTGATCGATTAAAAAACTCTATTTTTATTTGTTTATTTTTTTATCCTAATATTTTGGTTTGAATTTTTTTTGCATTTTTAGAATCCTCTGATCATTCCTCTCCATCATTTAATTTTTCCAATTTTTGTTCACCTCATCCTGGATGATTCACATTATCCTGAACGATCTGATCAAATCACCACTCATTACACATCCAACGGTTGATATGAACCAATTATTGGTAATCATCCTGGACAATCCACCTCATCATCCTAGACGATCCATGTTGAAAACATGTGGTGGTGGAATTTTAAAAATAGGTTTTGAAAAGCTTGAATTTCTTTGGAAATTTTAAAATTGATGTTATATTTTAATTCTTAAATCAAATGACCTATCTGAAAAGATATATCACCTTGGAAAGTGAAAATAAACTTTCAGAATAGGGTTCAGATTTAGAATTATAAATCTTGCTTCGAATATAGTAACCAGATTTGAAGGAGAACTTCATATGATCCCGAAGGGTCAAAATGGAGTTCAACCAAATATCTAGCTATGATAATTTAGAAGGATGATCGTTAAGTTCATATCTGAAAACTTTATCAGCAAATGATATTATCTCCCCAAAGGGGAGAAATATCATTCAATGTTAATTCTTTGAATATGACGATAACGATCGTTATTATTTTAAATTTTCTGAAAGAAATCTGATAAAGTTTTGAAAATCAATTTTTAAAATCAATTTTTAAATCTCCTACGAGTGCGAGCCCTCATAGTTAATTACATCGTAGGAAGATAGAATCCCCTACGAAAACTCTCGATTAAAATAATGACAAAATTTCATTAAATATTCTCTATGAGTGATACGAAAAAAAGAGGTGAATTGCAGAAATATAAAGGGGAACGGATCAAGATTGAATAGTTATTAACGGAATCAAGGGAAGAAAAGAAGGAGACACTTTGAAATCTTGGAACTATTCGGAAGTGTCCCAACTTGATCTAAATGTTGGACTTTACATTTTGGATTGAAAGAATATTTAGTTTGAGTTGAATGTTTTATTAGAAATTTGGGATTATATTTCCAAAAGTTGGGGTCTTATAATCAATAATCTGCCCTGAATCCTAAATCTAAATTTGGACACTGGACCATAATCGTCCGAACCTAGCTAATGCAGTGTAGGATCTGGTCTTATCCTGGCCTGGATTGGGGAGCCAGCTAATCACCTAATCGATTTAAAATACATGAATCCAGTCTTCTTATGAAAGAGTGGTAGGGACATTTTCTTTAAAATTTTGGAGAGCTGGAGCCGACATCTAGAGATTTTCTTAAGTGGCCCATTTGACTTATGTTGGGTGAAAAATACTAAATACTAATGCAATTAAAATTTTGACTCTTTTAAATGTACTTCTAATGTAATGCATGCTAGTTGACAACTTCAAATCATATATGCTTGAAGGTTAAAACAGGCTTAAAAAATAATTTTTTAGAAGACTGGGCTTCCCAGGTCTGGCACCTCATCCTCATAAGTCAGATTATCCAGACTCTACCTGCAGGCGGGGAAGGGTCTAAAGCAAGGAGAGAAGAAGTGCAAAAATATGCATGCGACCCCGGGGGCGATCCCCGATTAATTTCCTAGGTTCGTTATCTTTCTATGTTGCTTAACTCCTAAAATTTTAAACATTTGATTACAAGTATAAAAATTTTTACACCCTTACGAGCCTCACGACTCCAGGCTAAAATAAAAGCGGTACACAAATGCCAAGAAATAAGGATAAATAAATAAACCTATATGCAATCACATCAACACATCAAATATAATTAACTTAATTAATAAATGGCCATAGGTAAACTGTCTTGCTTATTACAGCCCAAAAATGCAGAAAGTAAAGTGGTCGGGCCCCACTGATAACAACTTGGATTCTAATCCTAGTAAAAAATGCAAGTGACTTTGAGTGGGATACATTTTTGTCTTTAAATCTTCAGTCCTCGCTCCTCTAGATTCTTTGGATTCTTCGTAGCCAGCTACCTAAATGGAAAAGAGAACTCTTTCCTTGAGGGGAGGGTTACCCTTTCCGCTTTGGATATACAGAAATGATCCAAATTTGGACTTCCAAATGGGAAAGGTCTATGCCCCTAAAGAGTATCCCTTCATCTTTGGACTCCAAGCTTTGGATTTATATATCCCAAACTCAAAGTGTTATTTTCACAACTCAATACCTCATATGAATTACATAAAAAAAATTAAAATTGTAGACTCTCCTGCAAGATTATCATAAGCATTTAAATATATATAAAAAATACATCCCAAGTAGTTATATATATAAGTGCAGAAAAGTAAACACACTTGGCCATGCTCTTTTTTATTTGGGGGCTAAACAACTGAAGCACCTGTAGCAGTTATAATTTTTTTATTTTATTTAGCCCTTTATTGCCCTGCATGAGAGTGGCCACCTGTAAAGAATTCAGTGAACATCTAGATCATTCCTAACCTAAGGGTAATCTAATCGCCCATCACATCAATTCATAGAATACATAAAAAGTAAACAAACACATCAATCAATTTCAATCACAGGATGCAAAAAAAACTCAGAAAATCAAGCACACAGTAGAAAAATAAAACATCGGCCTATCCTAGATCTAGAGTCGGTTGTCCTAGCAAACCATCTAAAGTGCGTGTAGAGGGTCTATGGCTGGGGTAGATCCTAAGCTGGGCAATTAGTTCAAATTATCTAATATTTTAATTCATAGAAGGCTCAAAGGGGGGTTTAATTAAAGTTTAAATATTAGTATATTAAAGTTTAAATTAAATCTATTTTAATAGTTAAATGATTGCTACCTTTGTTGCTCACCGAGGCCATGAAGTTTATTTCACCTTCATTGGGGCTAAGTTAATAGCCTCATAGGCCTGGGTTACCCTGTAACAATCGGGGTTCATTAAGTTGATTTAATTTATTGGAAATTAAAGATCAATTAATATTAATTAAGTCAATTAATTACTAATTTTAAAAGCTAAATTAATTTATATTTTCCATCAACAGGTTCGTGGCGTTGTGCCACTAGGCTCGAGGAACCAGGCCTCCTTAGGACACCTAACCCCATAGCCCGAAGTAGTCCATCCTAAAAATCTTGTTGATGTAGTAGAATTAAGGATTTTAATTTGGTTAAGTAATTAAAAGTAACTTAATTTTGATGTTTAACACTCCATTGAATTCATTCGTGGTGTTGTGCCACCAGGCTTGAGGAACCAGGCCTCCTTAGGATACTTAGCCCCGCAGCCCGGAGTAGTCCATCCAATAAACTTCATCTTTGGAGTGGTTGTTATGTATTTGAGTGTTAGTTGAGTGTTTATTAGTCAAATTAAAGTTTTCTTGAATTTTAATGAATTATTGGATTTTTTGAAATTTATTAGAATTATTTAATTATGTTAATTAAAGGGGCCAAAAGTTAACTTTTCAATTTAAAGCTCATTTTGTAAGTTCTAGATTTTTAATAAATACTAAAACTTATGATGAGCAGTTACAATATTAGCACACTCAATTTGGAGTTTTTTTATAAAATTTATGATTTTTTGAAGTTTGGGCCTAGATTTGAACTACGATTGACCGAAAATTGAACTTTTTGACTTTGACCATATTTTGAAGGTTTAACATTTTTAGAAAATACTAGAACCTATTTGGAGTTTAATGACACTAAGTTTGTTCATTTCAGAATTTTTTGTAATTAGTTATGCATTTTTAAAGTTTCACTAATTATTGAATTTTTTAAAATTACTTAATTATGAAGGTTTTGATCATTTTGGTCCAAACTCATCCCAAACTACATGGAATCACTCCCAAAGATCAGGGATGACCCAAGAGAATATTTCCAAGTAATTGGAATTTATTTGAGACTTTTAATTAATTTTAATTAATTAATTTAATTAATTGTTAATTTTCTCTTAAAATTAACTTAAGGTCAAATAAGATGTCCAGTCAAGGGAATTTTATTTTTCTTGAGTAGAGGGTTCAATCATGGTCCGTTTGTTATATTGTTTGCATTTTTTAGATTTAATTTGGATTTATTATATTTTTTTTTAATTTTTTGGGTCCTTAAAAGGGCTGAAATTTTGGGTAATTAATTTTCTAAGCTAATGACCTCCAAATTCAGTGAAATTTAAGCCTAAGGTTCATGATGTTACTAAGTTTACTATATTCAAGTTTCACCCCTATTGGGTGTGAGTGCAATCTCCTAGGAATTTTTTAAATTTTCTAGACTTTTTTTTAATTATTTTTCCTAGGTGTCTCTACTGTTCAAATGAGTTTGAAATTTCTGTCACCTAACCCTGATACATATGCAAGCACACTACAAACATTATGCAACTTAATTCTAAAAATTTGAAGAGTTATAAATTTCCAAAGTTTTCGATATAATTTAGACCCATTATTTTAAAAATTCATATCACATAAATCCACTAGACATCTGATCCTAAGAAAATTACAGGGCATGCCTATGATGTCCATAAACATATCACCAGAATTTGGGCTCAATCTGATAATGGATTGTGAGAAAATTACTTTGAATGGATTTCAAACAATCTGAATTAACTAACAATATAGTGATTAAAATACTTGAATTTTAACTTTAGTAAATAGTAGGGCTCAAGTCTTTTTCAACGAGCCCAAGAACACAAAATTTGGTGAAATAATGGATTTTTTGTGAATTTTGAAAGTTCTGGACAATTAATTGAATTTGTTTATTCAATTTGAGCAGAAATGAGCAGCGCGTGATGTGGCGCATTCAGGGCCGTCTGATCGCGCAGTTCAAATTGAACTAAAAATTCAATTGCCCATAACTTTCAATCCAACAGTCCAAATTTGATGAAATTTGAAACGTAGGATCTTGATACCCTAATCTTTTAACCCATGGAATGTCAAGGCTCCATGAATTGAGATTTGGGAGAAATCAAGGTTTGATCATATAAGTTAAAATGAAGATAACGTATAATCCCAATGTCAGATTTTGATGTTCTTGGGCTTGTTGGAAAGGTGTTGACGTTCTCTACAACTTTGCTGAAGACCTCAAGAACATATAACAGCTAGATTAAAATCTACTACTAAAATAGTATTTTCTCTCTCTTTCTCTGTCTCTCTTCTCAAATTGGTTCTTAAAATTTTTCCAAAACCTTCTACTGGCTGGGGGGCCTTATTTATAGATAGAGAAGCTCTCTTTCCCTTACTTAGGAGCTAAGATATGCTGGAATTACATATTTTGGAAGGTAGTGGATGAATCCAAAGGTTTGAGTTAAGCATGGGTTCATCCAGTCATCCTAATGATAATTTCCTTAATTAAGAGGTAAGAAAAGTCTTGGAAAGCTGCCAAATACTCTTCCCAAGCAGCTTAAGAGGATGGCTAGAGAAAGTGGTCAGTTTAGCCTATGCTAGCTCATTATGGCATGATGGGTTAGGGTAATTTAGTCTTTTGATGGCCTTTTTTTGACTAGTTTGACTAATTAACTTGTCATACAAAATGACATGTCATGTAAGGTGGAATAAGGTGAGCCTTGAGCTGATTTAGAAGAAATATCAAACCATCGTATTAGAATTTGAGTAGGCATGTGGGATTTGAGGAGGTTTAACCAAGTCCAAGTGAGTTGACTTAGTTAAATAGACCATAGTTTGACTTTAAATAAATTTGGAAATACTCAAAGCATTATTGAAAATACTTAAAACACTAAATGGAGTAGGTTTGAGGGTTTAAAGAGCTTGATTTAGTTAAATGGGTTGAATTAGCTCATTTAAATCCTTAATGGGCTATTGGGTCATTTTGACCCCTGGTTAACTCGGGGTCAAATTGGGTCCACCAAAATATAGTTAAAAGTTCAACATATTAGGATTAAGGGTCTGAAAGTGATTAGAAGCTTTAGAGAAAGCTCTAAGATCAAAATCTACTAGGTAATTGGTCCAATGGCATAGGACGTAAATATTTGAAGGTTTTACAACCTTTGGAACTGAGTGTAGTTTCTGGGGTTAGAGGCATCAGATTGAGCTCAAATTTGGAGGGATGACCCCAAAGACATGTCCTATCAATATGTAATTGATAGCTTCTAAATCAGGGATCAGTTGATTGGGTTTTGATGTATTTGAAAAAGTACTAAAAAAAGGCTTCCAGGATAAGGCCTTTGAACCTTAGATTTTGGTTTGAATTTCTAGATTTGAATTGGAATTTGGGTTTCAAAGTTTAAGTTTGAATTATCCTAATCTAGGTTTGATATTGATTTTAAGGCTGAATCAGGACTTAAACTGGAGTCTAGGTTTTGAGTTGGATTGGGTTAAAGTTTAACTAGGTTCGAAACTTGAATTGATTTGAATCAATATGAATCTGGATTGATCATAAGATCTAGTAGGAACTTAGGGTCTAGGAAATCCTAGAATCTAGAGTCCAGAAAGGGGTTAAAGTGACCTCATACAAAAATGAGGTCAACAAATGGAATCCCAAGATGTGTAGTTGAAGGAACTTCTGCTACACATATTGGCATTGACCGAATGGAGAATTTTGAATAGGATTTTGAAAGTCTATGGAAGGGTATTACCCAAGCTTAGGTCTATAGGATGCTGATAGAAGACTTACTCCTAATAGATAAATTAACTGGGATGAATATGTGGGGAGGAAGCTTGCTCCTTATAGAGGACCAAGACTAGGAAACTTGGGTTGTGCCACGAAGGGCGTACTCCACCACTAATGGATGGTCATGTGGGGAGGAAGCTTACTCCACACAGAGGACCAAAACTAGGAAACTAGGGCGGTGCCACGAAGGGCATACTCTACCATTAGTGGATGGTCATGTGGGGAGGAAGCTTGCTCCATATAGAGGACCAAAACTGGGAAACTAGGGTGGAGCCACGAAGGGCGTACTCTACCACTAGTGGATGGTCATGTGGGGAGGAAGCTTGCTACACACAGAGGACTAAAATTGGGAAACTATGGTGGTGTCACGAAGGGCGTACTCCACCATTAGTTGATGGTCATGTGGGAAGGAAGCTTGCTCCACATAGAGGACCAAAACTTGGAAACTAGGGTGGTGCCACGAAGGGCGTACTCCACCACTAGTGGATGGTCATGTGGGAAGGAAGCTTGCTCCACACAGAGGACCAAAATTGGGAAACTAGGGTGGTGCCACGAAGGGTGTACTCCACCACTAATGGATGGTCATGTGGGGAGGAAGCTTACTCTACACAGATGACCAAAATTGGGAAACTAGGGTGGTGCCATGAAGGGTGTACTCCACCACTAGTGGATCTAATCCCAGGGAAAGGGAGGACCCAATCCCTAGGAGAAGACGAACGGACTTGAATGTCAAGAAGTGTAAAAGAGTAGGCTGAATTGGTTTAAGCTTGTAAAAAAGAAAATTAAAAAATTTTGTTGATTAATTAAATGAGCTATATCAAGCATAGTACATCTTAAGGAAACGCCCATTAACAGGCAGCATTGGGTGGTTTCCCTTACAATCCACTAGCTGATACGAGCCTCCTTCGTAGACGGTTTCTATAACGAAGGGTCCTTCCCAGGGTTTTTCAAACTTCCCATCGATCTTTTGGTGAGCTAAGATAGGCCTTCAAAGGACCAAGACCAAGTCTCCTACTTGGAAGGTCCTAGGTCACAGTAACTTATCATGAGCTTGAACCATTCAGGCCTTATATAACTCTAGACTCTGTTGAGCTAGGAGACGTCGCTCTTCAAGGCCTTCGAGTTCTTCTAATCAGAGTTTTGTATTTTGCTCATTTGTGATTTAATTTTGGACTGTAATTCTAAGCAAAGGAATTAGTATCTCCAAGGGCAGTACGGACTCGGACCCATACACTAGTGCAAACATAGTGGATTGGGTTGGGGTTCTATAAGTAGTTCGATATGCCCACAAAGCTTCCACCAACCGCTGATCCCATTGTCGCTTGTTATTATTAAGGGTCTTTTTGATAATTTGCACCAATGTTTTATTGAAGGCCTCGGCCAACCCATTAGCCCAGGGGTAATATATTATTGATTATCTCCAATTAATGTTATGGTGTCTTACAAAACTATTAATTTTCGTAGACTTGAATGCGGACCCATTATCGGATATGATTCTATGAGGTATGCCAAATAGATATATGATATGGTCATGAAAGAACTTTAAAACATGGTGGGAAGTTACGTTATGTAGGGTAATCGCTTTCGCCCATTTTGAAAAATAATCAGTCGCTGCTAATATGAAGCGATGACCTCTCAAAGAAGGAGAGTCGATCGGCCCGATAATATCCATGCCCCAACCCTCGAAGGGCCACGAAGCTATCGTGGGGTGCAACATATTAAGCGATTGATGTAAAACCACACCATGAACCTGATATTAATGATAATGCTTTGTAATATTCATGCAGTCGTCAATCATCGTAGGCCAGTAGTATCCAAGTCTTTTGATTCTTAATTTCATTTTTGGACCCGATTGATGTGCACCACACAATCCAGAATGGACATTATTGATGATCTTCAAGGCTTCTCATTTATCTAAACAACGCAACCACACCTGTTCAAATGATCAACGGTACATTGCATTGTTGACTAGTGCATACGATAGGGCATGATTCTTAATTTGATTAGCAAGGGATTTATCTTGAGGAAGCTTTCCTACTTGAAGGTAGTCGATTAATGGTTGTCTCCAGTCGCCTTCTTCCTCGGTTGTCGAAGAGGCAAAAAGGATCTGAGGAGGTTGCTTGTTAATGTATTCCAAATCTATATGGGAGAGGGCTTTGCGACCCTGAATCTCTATAGGAATGGAATCTTCTTTAGGGCATGCGAATTCCTTTGTAAGCTTTACTAAGACATCCACAGCAGAATTACTTCCATGGGGAACCCTATACATAGTTACGATAGGAATCTGTTCAAGAAAGTGAATGGTTTATTGGTGGTATTTTAAAATATGAGGATTCAAAATCTTATAGGTCCCTGCAACTTGGTTTATCACTAGTTGAGAGTCACCAAATATCTTAATCACTTTAATCTCCATTAAAATTGTAAGTTCCAAACCAGTTATCAGAGCTTCATACTCTACCTCGTTGTTCGTGCAAGGTTCTAATAAATGGTAGGAAAAGTGTAACATTCCATTTTCCAGCGTTATAAAAATTAAGCCAATTCTGGCTTTTCTAGGGATCGTAGATTATTGGGTTACATTCTGGCGAGAGGATGCTGCACCATCAAAATACAACTCCTATACGGCATCTTCAGATTCCCTTAAACTCGTGATTTGTTCGTCAGGCAAATCATCATTCAAAGGAGAATCTGTCGGCAACGGGTGTGCTGCCAGAAAGTCGGCAACGGCCTGTCCTTTTACAGCACATAGGGGAATAAAAGTAATTTCAAATTGGAATAATATCATAGCCCATCGAGCCAGGCATCCTGACAATGTAAGTCGAGTCATAAGATATTGCAAAGGATTAACTCTGGAAACCAAACTGATCGAGTGGGAGAGCATGTAATGCCTCAGTTTTTGAGATGCAAAAACCAAAGCAAGACAATGCTTCTTAATTGACGGATATTGAATTTCAATGGCCAAAAGTCTTTGGCTAAGATAATAGAGAGCATTCTCTTTCCCTTCATCGTTGACCTGAGCTAATATGGCACCTAAGGACTCATCTAAGGCTGCAGTGTAGAGGACCAAAAATTTCCCTGGAATAGGGGATGCCAAAACTAGCAGATTAGAAAGGTATTGCTTAATATCATCAAAGGCATTTTGACACTTCTCATCCCATACAAATTTAGTGTCTTTTTTGGCTAGGATAGAGAAGGGTTGACATCTCCTAGAAAGGTTGGAGATAAACCTCCTTATATACACCAACCTACCTTGAAGAGACCTTAACTGAGTAAGGCTTCTAGGATGTGGCATATCTAGGATAGCTTTAATTTTGGCAGGGTCAATTTCAATTCCCTGGTGCCTCACTACGAATCCTAAAAATTTCCCTGAAGTGACACCGAAAGCACACTTTAAGGGATTCATTTTCAAATCTTAGCGGCACAACCGTTCAAAAATAACCCTTAAGTCATGTAGGTGAGCCTCTTTAACTCTACTCTTGACAACTAAATCATCGATGCACCACTCGACCTGAATGTGAATCAAGTCATCAAAGATATGAGTCATGGCTGGCTAGTAGGTTGCTCCATCATTTTTAAGGCCAAAGGGAATCACCTTATAACAGAAGATTCCTATGGGAGTTCTGAATGCAGTGTTTCTCTTATCTTCCAAGGCCATCTTGATCAAGTTATAACCGGATGAGCCATCCATAATGGAGAAAATAACATGCGAAGAGGCAATGTCTACCATAAGCTCGGGTATAGGCAAAGTAAATTCATCCTTAGGACATTCCTTATTCAGATCCCTATAATCGATGCAAATCCAAATTTGACCATTTTTCTTTCAAACTGGCACGACGCTAGCCACCCAAGAGGGGTATTGTTCCTCTTGAATGAATCTTGCCTCAGCCAACTTCTTAATTTCAGAAATGACTTATTGCTCAATCTTTAAGAGCATGCGCCGAGGAGCTTGTTTAATAGGAATGACATCGTGTCGAATTCCAAGTTTATGGACTACCACATTAGCAGACATGCCCATCATTTCGTCGTATGTCCAGGCAAAGCAATCCCTAAACTCGGATAAAAGCTAAATCAGATCCTGGGATTCACCCTCACTTAGCAAGTTACTAATAAAAGTGGGGCGAGGGTCATCGTCAGTTCCTAGATTTATTTCCCTTAACTCATCAACTGTCAACTTAATTTCTTCTTCGAATTTTGGGGGTGCATCCCGAACTTGCAGTTAATTGGGAATGTCTAAAGTCTCCAAACAGAGCCCATCGAGGGGATCGATGGCATAAGTAGGGACATTTTGATATTCAAGATGGTAAGTTATCATCAAATAATACTCGTCATCATCAAAAAAACTAACAGTACTAAAGGCAATACCACTTGTTGGATTTTTCATGATTTTAGTTTGCCAAATGTTTTCGTTGTATCTGGCTTGACCCTTAGTCCATCGATATAGTACGGGACCTTTAGAGAAAGAATTTTTTACACAAACAGGGAAGTAGTCAAAAGGTAATTTCATTAACTCATTAGAATTTGCCTCCTCGAGGGTTACATCAGCTTCATCCCTTGAGGAGGAGGAGCCAGGAAAAAATTTCTGGACTTTCTTCACGTCACCATTCAGGTTAGGGGCCACTTTAACCTCTAAACCTGCGATCCTGCTAGCCGATAGTGGGATCAAGAAAAGGGCCTCAATCCATCTACTGAGCTTTTCATACATAGTTAATTCAGACTCGTCACTTTTAACTTTTGAAACATCTACCTAAGGGTCACTATCCTGATGTAAAGTGAGATCAAATTTTGGAGGAGTATTTCTGTTTTGATAATCGAGAGGAATCGCAACACCCCATTTTTCTAGTTCTTGGTCAGAATTTGATTCTGGATCAATATATACCGGGGTTGTTCTCCTTTCTAGTGAAGTACATCCTTGACATCATGCCCTTGAAGACATTCTCCCACTTCTTTGAGGTAGTGTGTTTGGAGGCCTAAGCACAACAATATCGAGGTCATCTTCACTACTTGATTCTACCATTTCTTGATTTTTATTTTCTTCTTTTTCTTTTTCTTTTTCTTTTTCTTTTTTCTTTTCCTTGGTTGGAACTTTGTCCAACCATTTCCTCCTTGATTTTGACCTCAACCTTAGAGTGAGATGAGGACCCTTTTGGTATGAAGTATGTAGCATCCTCATAGATCCCGATTTCTTGAATCGAGAATGGTTACAGATCACCCCTGATCACATGTTCAATGCCATCTCGTTGATACTTGATGCATTGATGTAGGGTAGATGGAACCATCCTGTATTCATGAATCCAAGGCCTACCTAAGATTGCATTGAAGGATGTTGTCGAATCAATTATATGGAACTTAGCTTCAGTTTTCAATTCTCCTATCTCTAAAAGAAGAGTAATCAAACCTAAAGCCCTCTTGCCCTTCTCATTGAACCCGTGAAGCACCAACTTATCAGTCAAGAGCTTGCTAGTATCAACTCTATGGTATGTGAGGGTCTTTATGTTCATTACGTTGACCGATGCACCTGAATCAACAAGGACTCTTGATAACTTGAAGTTTCTCACATCTACAGTGATGTAGAGAGGGAAGTTATGGTCGGTAGTTCCCAAAAGCAAATCTTCATCTGAAAAAGTTACCCCAGGAACTTCTTTGAAGTAGAGTGCTTCATCTTTTGATGTTGAAGCCAATTGAGCTAGGAAAATCTCGGGGTCGAGAAGTGCCTTGATTAAAGACTCCCTCATCTCTTTGGAAAGAAGAAGGGCGTCATAAATACTCAATTTTGCTGGCAACTTCCTAAGATAGGCTAAGACATTATAATCAACCTTAGGAATGACATATTTGAAACTCAGAGGAATTAATGGGAAGTCAGATTGAAATAGCTTGTTTGCCTTTATCCTGAGGGGGAAGCCTAGGGGGTAAGACTTTGCCACCACTAAGTTGCACCTGCTCAATATCTTCGGGAGGGTAAATTAAGGCGGTGTCTGCGTTCACCGTAGGCATTGGATCATCATTTCCGAAAAGAAAGTCAGAATCTAAAAATTCTATCATGATAGGACTTCCCTGAAAATTAATTTGGGGAAATTCACTTTCTGATAAGGTTTCAAATTCAACATCTTCTTTAGGGGTCGATTCGCAAGGATTGGGTTGCTCAACATTTAGATTGACCTCACCAAAACTTTGATTTAAAATAGAAGGAGAATTAATTTGGATTTCAAATTTATGGTTAATCATTAAGACATGGGCAGAAGAATGTTTTTTATTGAGCTTTTGACCTTTTACCTTTGATGGGGCAAAATAAAAGTCAGATAACAGGAGTGGGGAAAGGGTTTTCACACCACCATCCACCACTCGGATACATCTCTCATCAACACACTTACTCTCTACAAAATTATCTCTCTTTTTCTTTTCATGTAGTACAGTAGTTCCTATGACTACTAGAGAGGGAAGTGGCTCAACATCCTTCTGCGAAGCATCCAGGTCAACCTCCCAAACCGGGCCCTGGGCTATCATAGTCAGCTGTTGAGAAAGACGAAAAGACTTGCTAATCAACTTTTTAAATGCCCGGGACAAAGCAATGTCCCAACCATCTTCAACTGAAAGAGAAGTGTTAAGAAGGCTACCTGCTCCGGATCTACTAAATATTCTTTAGGAATTATGATATTACCTTGCCTAAAGTTTTTCTCCACCCAGTCTTTAAAAATAATGCAATCTTCAATTGGGTGGCTCACCATGCGATGGTAAAGATAGTAATTAGGATCGTCTTTCCTGCTCTCATCCTCTGGCTTCCTAGCTTCTGGAAACTGAAAATTTGGTTTCTTTGACAAACTCCTAAAGATCTTCCTATCTGACTCCCTCTTAAATGGATAAGGTTTAGCAATCGTTCTTTAAAAGGGATGAAGGTGGAATCTCTAACAAACTGAGGGGTTATTTGGAATGGTTGTTTCTGGAG
The DNA here is from genome assembly GCA_019925795.1 of Dendrobium chrysotoxum. NCBI lineage: Eukaryota > Viridiplantae > Streptophyta > Magnoliopsida > Asparagales > Orchidaceae > Dendrobium > Dendrobium chrysotoxum. The sequence continues at coordinate 44,779,449 of CM034297.1, read as the reverse complement.
TGGTTGTGGTGGTGGCAGAGCACTAGGCTGACTAACAACTGGCCTCTTCCCTATATCAACTATTGAGACTGTGGCTTTCTTTTCAAAATATTTTGCCAACTTAGGACCCTTCTTTTCCTCGGATTGCTCTCGTAGGAATGGCATCCTACGAGCCTCTTCCTGTAAATTGCTAGCCTTATTTAGAAGCTTTTTAAAAGTTTTAATAGTTAAACCCTTCAAAAGAAAAGCAATCAGGTCGTGCATATTCTTTAGAAGGATTTCTACGGCATGTTTCTCTTGCAATTGGGGTTCACATTTCATCGAGAGGTTTCACCACCTCAAAATATATTCAACCAAAGACTCTCCCAGCTTTTGCTTTTCAATGACAAGATCGCCCACCGTAGTGTGCTACTGCGCTCCAAAAAATCTCTTTAAAAAGAGAGTTTCTAGTTCATTAAAGGTTCTTACTGAACAGTTGGGCAGATCAGCATACCATTCAAAAGCAATGCCTGAAAGACTACTAACAAACTGGAAACAAAGTAGAGCATCTAACCCTCCCACGTTGCAACAACTTGCTCGGAAGTGGGCCAGGTGTTGTCTTGCATTTTAAATTCCAGTGAAAATCTTAAAGGATGGTGGCACAAAGCCTTTAGGGTAAGGAACTGAGTCATATTCTTTGGGGTAGGGCCTACCCTTCGGAATAGACACGGTCCCTAGCGATAGGGCTAAGGCCTCCCTTACCTGGTCTTCAACTAATTGCTTAATATCCTTATGAGGTGGTACTGGAGGAATGGTAGAAACTATAGGCTGGACTAGAGGTGCCTCTGACTGACAGGGGAGAACTATTGGCATTAACTCAGAAGTCTTAAAGCTAGATTCTAACTTCTTATCCTTTTTTGCAAACTCTCGAGCCGACTTTTGGATTTTAAGGGACACTTCCTGTGACTTTTCCAGTTGCTCTTGCATTTCCCTAACTTGTGACATCATGCTTGTAAGCTGAGTCTCCAAGTTTCTTATATGATCTTCTTCTCTAACTTTCATTAACTTGTCTGAATCTGACTCAATTATAGGTGAATCGTCTTCTTTACCAGACCGACGCTTACTAGGTTCAGTTTCCTTGATGGATCCCCTTGTCTCAACCATATACACCTCACCAATAGGGTCACCCTCATCGACTAACATGTCATCCAAGTATGGGTCAAAAGCTTCTTCAGCTTCCTTTTTCTTTAAAATCTCCTTAATTTCCTGTACTACCTCATCGACCGATCTGTCTCCTATCATTTCATGGTCAATGGGTAAGTTAACTACCATTATCTTATTAAACTCTTCATCCCTAACTTAGAGATGACATTTTGTATTTTTAATTCTTCAGCTGTTAGAGGTTCTGCCATCATTTGTTCGATTATTCGACGTTCTTCATCTTGGGCCACTTCTTCCCCCTCAACTATCTCGGGGTCGACAGTTGGAAGGGTGGCATCCCCTACTTAAGAAGGGGCATCTACCTCAACAGATGTAGGAGCCCAAGATGGATCGATCTCTATATCATGGAGGGTAGAGTCCTCTAATCTTGGAGTGGGGAGCTCGAGGGCCACGGATGAAATCTCTAGAGAACTATCCTGTACTTCAACTGAATCAACAATCGGAGTGGCAACAAGACTATCACTGGGAACATCTGAACTATGAGTCAGACTGGTTGGAGTGGGGACTGGATCAACTGGGATAGGAACTTTAACTATTGCAGTTTGTAGTCTCTTAGCTGGGGGCTGATGTGGCTTAATCACAAGTGGAGGCAAATCAAATCTAGTAGTCTTCCTAGGGATATATCTCTTTTCAGGGGACTTGGGCCTCTTGCCCTTGATTTCAGTTATCCTTTTAATCTTAAGATCCTCCTTAGTTTTGGCTACCATCGAGGCTCACTTTGGAAGTTTTGATGGAGGGACTGCTGGCCTGCTAATAGGATGGCGGCCCTGCCCAGGTCTGGTAAGTGCTATACCCTCCATCATAGATTACAGGGGGCGTGGCATTCAATGGTAACCGTCAACTAGCACAGAAGTTGCTGGTTGACTTACAAACTTCTTGTTTCTTCTAACATGCTGGGGGGTTAAATTCATGGCATCATATTTCTCTTCCTTAAGGATTTCCTTCTCAAACTTATGTGAGATTATCCCTTTCAAATATCTCACATACTTCTCCTTAGTCTCCCCTACCAGAGTAGCACAAGCATGGATCATATTTCTTAACATCCTCATTCTTTGAAGTTATTTTTCCTTAAGAGTCTTCCGAGTTGAGTAGTCAACCGGGCTTGGTGGGATACTAGTTATCCTAGCCAACCTCTCCTCCCCTGCGGTAGCAGCTAAAGGGTGAAAGCAACTCCCCTGAAGGAGTGGAGAGGAAGCAAGAATAGGTAAATCCTCAATAGCCTCTGGCTCTATCTGGACCGGGGTCGAGAATTGGATTCCTTGATTTAGCGATCTTTCTCCTAAATCTCCTCAAATAATTCTTCTTCTGATTCTTACTAGTGAAAGGGGTCCTAGAACTTAATCCCTTCTCGAAAATAGACTCTGGCTGAGGGGTACCAACAGTGGCCTCTAACCCTCCGTCCTTCTCATTATGGACTAGGAGGTTGGGGTCGGTCCCTAATTCTAGTTCTAAAACAGAACTGTGAATGTTAGCAATACTCAAATCAAGCATATTTTTTTATCCAGTGTTAACTCAGCAGCAGTGAATCCCATACCAAACTGAATCTTGTTTCCCATATCAATCTGCTCACAAGTAAGACCCTTTTAGAAGGTGAAAATTAATTTTCCAGCCATTGATTCAGGTTTGATTTTCTGAAATTAAAGGAGGAAATTTGAATCGGGAATTTTTTTTTTAAATTTCAATTTGAAAGAAATCATAATGGAGTTCATATCCCATTATACATATCAAGTTATGAAAGACATAACCTAACTTATGATAACGGGATATAAGATTTGGCTATGATCCTAAAAAAAATTCACAATTTAGACTACAAAATAATGTTGTAGGATAATATACAATGGAATGGGTTTGGTATTTGATTAAAGAGATGTTTTGGAAAGATCTTTAATCTTAACAATTAAAGATTGATCTTCTCTATATTTTGAAACACAAAGGGTTGAATCTTCGTACAACTCAAAGGTTTACAAAATGAAAGGAGTTAGTTGTCTGACCCTTTCCATTCCCTAGAACGAATGAGAATAGAAGGTCAAGGCTAGAGTGTTGAAAAGATCTTGAACACAAGATCAACAAAATTGTTTTACAAAACTCCACATATTGAGTTAGTCCCAATGGTGTAGGTTTATAAAATTGGTAAGGAAAATTTTCTTCATCATCATTCATTTTTTTTCAACACTATTGCTCTACTAGCAACCCAGGGCAAAAGGTCAAAATCTTGTTTTGGTAGGAGTCTCCTCGCTCACCTCTCTTTTTGACATGGAATTTTTTTTCTGTTGGCTAAGCTCTCCCAAGAAAGAAATGGGTAGAGATGCCAAAAGAAAGAAAGGTAGTTAAGACTACCGATAAAATAAAAATTTTCCATTACTAAAGATGGATAGAGAGATATGGTCCCACAGGGCGTGCCATTTTTTGGTGGTGGAATTTTGAAAACAGGTTTTGAAAAGCTTAATTTTCTTTAGGAATTTTAAAATTGACGTTATATTTTAATTCTAAAATAAAACAACCCATCCGAAAAGATATATCACCTTGGAAAGTGAAAATAAACTTTTAGAATAGGGTTCAGATTTAGAATTATAAATCTTGCTTCGAATATATTAACCTGATTTGACGGAGAACTTTATATGATCCCGAAGGGCCAAAATAGAGTTCAACCAAATATCTAGCTATGATAATCTACAAGGATTATCATTAAGTTTATATCTGAAAACTTTATCAGCAAATGATATTATCTCCCCAAAGGGGAAAAATATCATTTAATGTTAATTCTTCAAATATGATGATAATGATCGTTAATATTTTAAATTTTCCCAAAGAAATCTAATAGTTTTGAAAATCAGGTGTGTGTGGTTCTAAATCTCCTATGAGCGTGAGCCCTCGTACTTAATTACATCGTAGGAAGATAGAATCTTCTAAGAAAACTCTTGATTAAAATAATGGCAAAATTTTGTTAATGATTTTCAAGGAGTGATACGAAAAAAAGAGATGAATTCTTGAAATATAAAGGGGAATGGATCAAGATTGAATAGTTATTAACAAAATCAAGGGAAGAAAAGTAGGGAACACTTTGGAATTCCAAAACTATTCGGAAGTGTTCCAACTTGATCTAAATGTTGGGCTTTGCATTTTGGATTGAAAGAAGATTTAGTTTGAGTTGAATGTTTTATTAAAAATTTGGGATTATATTCCCAGAAGTTGGGGTCTTATAATCAAAGATCTGCCCCGAATCCTAAATCTAAATTTGGATACTTAACCACAGTCTTCCGAACCTAGCTAATGCAGTGTAGGATCTGGTCTTATCCCAACCTGGATTGGGGTGCCAGCGAAACCTAATCGATTCAAAATACATGAATCCAGTCTTCTTATGAAAGAGTGGTAGGGACATTTTCTTTAAGATTTTGGAGAGCTGGAGCTGACATATAGAGATTTTTCTAAGTGGCCCATTTGACTTATGTTGGGTGAAAATGCGAAGAACTAATGCAATTAAAATTTTAACTCTTTTAAATGTACTTCTAATGAAATGCATTCTTGTTGACAACTTCAAATTATATATGCTTGAATGTTAAAACAAGCTTAAAAAATAATTTTTCAGAAGACTGGGCTTCCCCAGGTCCAGCACCTCATCCTCATAGGTAAGATTATCCAGACTCTACCCACAGGCGGGGAAGGGTCTAAAGCAAGGAGAGAAGAAGTGCAAAAATATGCATGCGACCCCAGGGGCGATCCTTGGCTAATTTCCTAGGTTCGTTATCTTTCTATGTTGCTTACTTCCTAAAATTTTAAATATTTGATTACAAGTATAAAAATTTTCACACCCTTTCGAGCCTTACGAATCCAGGCTAAAACAAAAGCGGCACACAAATGCCAAGAAACTAGAAAAAATAAATAAACCTATATGCAATCACATCAACAAATCAAATATAATCAAATTAATTAATAAATGGCCATAGGCAAACTGCCTTACTTATTACAGCCCAGAAATATAGAAAGTAAAGTGGTCGGGCCCCACTGACAATAACCCAAATTTTAATCCTAGTAAAGATGCAAGTGACTTTGAGTGGGATACATTTTTATCTTTAAATCTTCAGTCCTCGCTCCTCCAGATTCTTTGGATTCTTCATAGTCAGCTAACCAAATGGAAAAGAGAACTCTTCCCTTGAGGGGAGCGTTACCCTTTCCGCTTTGGATATACAGAAATGATCCAAATTTGGACTTCCAAATGGGAAAGGACTATCCCCCTAAAGGGTATCCCTTTCACTTTGGACTCCAAGCTTTGGATCTTTATATCCCAAACTCAAAGTGCTACTTTCACAACTTAATACCTCATATCAATTACATAAAAAAATGAAAATTCTAGACTCTCATGCAAGGTTATCCTAAGCATTTATATATTTATAAAAAAATACATCCCAAACAGTTATATATATAAGTATAGAAAAGCAAACACACTTGGCCATACTTTTTTTTATTTGGGGGCTAAACAACTGAAGCACCTGTAGCAGTTATAATTTTTTTTATTTTATTTAGCCCCTTTATTGCCCTTCATGAGCGTGGCCACCTGCAAAAAATTTAGTGAACATCCAGATCATTCCTAATTTAAAGATAATCTAATCGCCCATCACATCAATTCACAGAATACAGAAAAAGTAAACAAACACATCAATCAATTTCAATCACAGCATGCAATAAAAACTCGAAAAACCCGGCACACAATAGAAAAGTAAAACACCAACCTAGCCTAGATCTAGAGTCAGTTATCATAGCAAACCATCTAAAGTGTGTGTAGAGGGTCGTGTGGCTGGGGTAGATCCTAAGCTGGGTAATTAGTTCAAATTAACTAATATTTTAATTTATAGAAGGCTCAAAGGGGGGTTTAATTAAAGTTTAAATTAAATCTATTTTAATTATTAAATGATTGCTACCTTTTTTGCTCACCGAGGCCATGAAGTTTATTTCATCTTCCTTGGGGCTAAGTTAATAGCCTCATAGGCATGGGTTACCCAGTATCAATCGGGGTTAATTTAGTTGATTTAATTTATTAGAAATTAAAGATCAATTAATATTAATTAAGTCAATTAATTTCTAATTTTAAAATCTAAATTATTTATATTTTCTATCAACAGGTTCGTGGCGTTGTGCCATTAGGCTCGAGGAACCAGACCTCCTTAAGACCCTTAGCCCCGCAACCCGGAGTAGTCCATCATAAAAACATTACTAATGTAGTTGAATTAAGGATTTTATTTTGGTTAAGTAATTAAAAGTAAATTAATTTTGATGTTTAACACTCTATTGAATCTATTTGTGGTGTTGTGCCACCAGGCTCGAGGAACTAGGCCTCCTCAGGACACTTAGCCCCGTAGCCCGGAGTAGTCCATCCAATAAACTTCATCTTTGGAGTGTTTGTTATTTATTTGAGTGTTGGTTGAGTGTTTATTAGTCAAATTAAAGTTTTTTGGAATTTTAATTATTTATTAGATATTTTGAAATTTATTAGAATTATTTAATTATGTTAATTAAAGGGGCCAAAAGTTGACTTTTCAATTTAAAGCTCATTTTGCAACTTTTAGATTTTTAATAAATATAGAACTTATGATGAGTAGTTAGACTATTAGCACACTCAATTTTGAGTTTTCTATGAAAAGTTATGATTTTTCAAAGTTCGGCCCTGTATTGAACTACGGTTAACTGAAAAGTTGACTTTTTGACTTTGACCCGATTTTGAAGGTTTAACATTTTTAGAAAATACTAGACCTTATTTGGAGTTGAATGACACTAAGTTTATTCTATTCGGAATTTTCTGAATGACACTAAGTTTGTTCTGCATTTTCAAAGTTTCCATAATTATTGAATTTTTTAAAATTGCTTAATTATGAAGGTTTTGATCATTTTGATCCAAACTCATCTCAAACAGCATGGAATCACTCCCAAAGGTTAGGGATGACCCAAGAGAATGTTTCTAAGTGTTTAAAATTTATTTGGGATTTTTAATTAATTTTAATAAATTAATTTAATTAATTGTTAATTTTCTCTTAAAATTAACTTAAGGCCAAATTAGAGGTCCAGTCAAGGGGATTTTATTTTTCTTAGGTTGAGGGTTCAATCATGGTTAGTTTTATGTATTGTTTGCATTTTTTGGATTTAATTTGGATTTATTATATTATTTTGAATTTTTTAGGTCCTTAAAAGGGCTGAAACTTTGGGTAATTAATTTTTTAACCTAATGACCTCCAAATTCAGTGAAATTTAAGCCTAAGGTTCATGATGTTACTAAGTTTACTATGTTCAAGTTTCACCCCTATTGGGTGTGTGTGCAATCTCCTAGGAATTTTCTAAATTTTCTAGACTTTTCCTTAATTATTTTTCGTAGTTGTCTCTATTGTTCAAATGAGTTTGAAAATTCTGTCACCTAACCCTAATACATATGCAAGCACACCACAAACATTATGCAACTTAATTCTAAAAATTTGAAGAGTTATGAATTTCCAAAGTTTTAGGTCTAATTTAGACCCACTATTTTGAAAATTCATATCATATAAATCCACAGGACATCTGATCCTAAGAAAATTGCAGGGCATGCCTATGATGTCCATAAACATTTCACCAAAATTTGGGCTCAATTTGGCCACTGGATTGTGAGAAAATTACTAAGAATAGAATTCAAACAATCTGAAATAACTCACAATACAGTGATTAAAATACTTGAATTTTAACTTTAGTAAATAGTAGGGCTCAAGACCTTTCCAACGAACCTAAGAACACAAAATTTGGTGAAATAATGGATTTTTTGTGAATTTTGAAAGTTCTGGACATTTAATTGAATTTTTTTATTCAATTTGAGCAGAAATGAGCAGCGCGTGATGTGGCACGTTCAGGGCCGTCCGAACGCGCAGTTTTAATTGAATTGAAAATTCAATTGCCCATAACTTTCAATCCAACCGTTCAAATTTGATGAAATTTGAAACATAGGATCTTGATACCCTAACTTTCAACCCATGGAATATCAAGGCTCCATGAATTGAGATTTAGGAGAAATCAAAGTTTGATCATATAAATTAAAATGAAGATAACTTATAATCCAAATGTCAGATTTTGATGTTCTTGGGCTTGTTAGAAAGGTATTGATATTCTTTACAAGTTTACTGAGGACCTCAAGAACTTTTAACATCTAGATTAAAATATGCTACTAAAATATTATTTTCACTCTCTTTCTCTCTCTCTTCTCAAATTGGTTCTTAAAATTTTTCCAAAACCTTCTACTGGCTGGAGGGAGCTTATTTATAGATGGAGAAGCTCTCTTACCATTACATAGGAGCTAAGATATGCTGGAATTGCATATTTTGAAAGGAAGTGGATGAATCCAAAGGTTTGAGTTAAGCATGGGTTCATCCACTCATCATAATGATTATTTCCTTAATTAAGAGGTAAGGAAAGTCTTGGAAAGCTGCCAAATACTCTTTCCAAGTAGCTTAAGAGGATAGATAGGGCAAGTTGTGAGTTTAGCCCATGCTAGCTCATGATGGCATGATGGGTGAGGGTAATTTAGTCTTTTAATGGCCTTTTTTGACTAGTTTGTCTAGTCAACTTGTCATATAAAATGACATGTCATGCAAGGTGGCATAAGGTGAACCTTGAGCTAATTTAGAAGAAATATTAAACCATAGGATTAGAATTTGAATAGGCATGTGGGATTTGAGGAGGTTTAACCAAGTCCAAGTGAGTTGACTTAGTTAAATAGACCATAGTTTAACTTTAAATATATTTGTAAATACTCAAAGCATTATTGAAAATACTTAAAGCATCAAATGGAGTAGGTTTGAGGGTTTAAAGAGCTTAATTTAGTTAAGTGGGTTGAATTAGCCCATTTAAATCCTTAATGGGCTATTGGGTCATTTTGACCCCCCATTAACTGGGGGTCAAATTGGGTCCACCAAAATATAGTTTAAAGTTCAACAAATCAGGATTAAGGGTCTGGAAGTGATTAGAAGCTTTAGAGAAAGCTCTAAGATCAAAATCTACTAGGTAATTGGTCCAATGGCATATGACGTAAATATTTGAAGGTTTTACAACCTTTGGAACTGAGTTTAGTTTCTGGGATTAGAGGCATCAGATTAAGCTCAAATTGGAGGGATGACCCCAAAGACATGTTCTATCAATATGCAATTGATAGCTTCTGAATCAGGGATCAGTTGAGTGGGTTTTGATGTATTTGAAAAAGTACTGAAAAAGGCTTCCAGGACAAGGCCTTTGAACCTTAGATTTTGGTTTGAATTTCTAGATTTGAATTGGAATTTGGGTTTCAAAGTTTAAGTTTGAATTATCCTAATCTAGGTTTGATATTAATTTTAAGGCTGAATCAGGACTTAAACTGGAGTCTAGGTTTTTAGTTAGATTGGGTTAAAGTTTAACTGGGTTCAAACCTTGAATTGATTTGAATCGATTTGAATCTGGATTGATCATAGGATCTAGTAGGAACTTAGGGTCTAAGAAATCCTAGAATCTAGAGTCCAGAAAGGGGTTAAAGTGACCTCATACAAAAAATAAGGTCAACAACATGTTGGATGATTTAAATTTGGTTGGTATCATCTATTAATGTGAATCATCCTGGATGATCCACCTATTCATCCTGGATGATACTTTTTATCAACAATCATCCAGAATGACTCCTCAGGATGATCGCCTGTGTCTAATCATCCTGGACGATTTCTGATTGTCCTCGATGATAAGACTGCCATTTTGACCAATCATTCTGGATGACAATAATTACTCTAATCATCCTGGACGATATTCTCTAAACTATTTAAACAGCCCTTGAGACCTGATTTTTCACCACAAACTCTAAACTCCTCTCTCACTCAAGGTCCTCACTCCTTTATATGGATGGAGGTGACAAATGCTCGTGTGGACTTACAGGCAGCTCTTCTAGGAGCCCTATCGATCCTCGCTTCACTGAAGCTGCTGATGAAGCGGCATATGCCCATTTCAAATCTATTTGCATAAACCCCTCAAGAATCATCAATCAAGCCACCCTAAACTTTTAGGTACTACATCACTTCGCCAACACCACATTGACTTTCATTCTCACTCTGGCTTTCCTGTTTAATTCTGAACTCCACTTTAAGATTTTCGCAAGTCTTCATTTCAATGCTATCTTCACCTCCCTACAGTCATATGTTAATCGATGTCCTATCAAAATAACATATCAAGATGTTTATGAATTTCTTCTCCTATCCACTACAGGAGACAAGCTCCATCTTATAGCCTCTAATCCTAACTTTAACTGGACCCATGTCAACACCACTCTTAGGGAAATAAATACTCCTTTTCATGACTCAGCTGTTAGTTCCCTAGTTAATGATACACGTATAATCTAGCAAATCCTTCATAACTCAGTAATTCTAAAAGCTGGAGATAGGATCCATATCACTCCCATCCTTTCACTCACCACCTACAGTATCATAATCAACCGCCAATTTAATGATGCGGATCTTATTATCCAATACATCAAGCACTTAACATCCATTAGGGATCTAGGCCACAAAAGAAAGCCAAACCTAGCCCTTGGACATCTAATTACGTATATTCTTGAATCAAAATATAACCTTCAATTCCCTGGCCCGCCTGATCACCATCCGATCTTCTTATCAAATAGCTCCTTCCACAACCTCCATAACACTCGTCGTCCCCATGAGCACGAGGAGCCTAGGGAAGAAGAGGAAGGTCCTATTCCTGCACCTTCCCCTATCAACCAATAACCTCAGATTGATCAGCTGGTATAAAGGTTTAACCAGTAGGAGGTCAGGTTTAACTCCTACGTAGCTGCACAAGAGCAGCAACACATAGAAAATGTTGCTCGTTTTGATGCATATGTAGCCCAACGGCACCAGCAGCACGACCAGGATATGGCCTAGCTTAGGGAGCAGTTTTCTTCCATTCATAGACTCTTTCAATCACCACCACCTCTAAATGATCAGAGTTCATTTTTCTAACTTTTTGTGTGTTTTATTTTTGAGTTTGAACTTGTTTCTGTTCGATGTTCTATTTAGTGGTTGTTTTTCTATTTCTTCTTTTTTGTGATGTCAAAAGGGGGAGTAGTGTTGTTAGTGTTGCAGTGTTGTATAATTTTAGTAAAATTTACTTTTATTTGCTTATATTATTTATATTTTCCTTGTTTTTTTTGCCTTGTGTTTCAATTTTCTTTATCTACTTGATTTGAAATTGTCTAACAAATATTTACCATCATCAAAAAAGGGGAGATTATTATAAATCTGGGTTCAAGTACTGTAGTTTTGATGATATCAAATATTCCTGCTTCTCTACTATTATTGTTGCACATCTATTTTAGTTGCCCATGCCTACTAACTTTTCAGGTTCATAAAGTCAATTGCAATTCAAGCCAGCTCAAGATTGGTAGATTAGGACTGAGTCAGTATGTAAGTTTAAATTTTAATGGTTTTTATCTTTTCTTGAATCAAATGTAATAAGATGAATCCTGATGCTAAGTAACCTTATGCACACACACTGAGGGGAGAAATTTGATGAGTTTTAGAGTTTTCTAAATTTTGAATATATCATACAGGATGATCCAAAATCATCCTGGATGATTAGTTCAAAATAGAAACCATAATTAGGGCATCCTTGTTTATTAAGTTTCATTAACTTATCATCCTGAATAATATTTTATTGTATATGACAATCAGTACAAATCTAGAAATCAGTCACACATCACATTTTAGGAAATATTTTATTTATAGAATTTTGTTCTGATCATAGAGGATGATCCTATATTGTCCTAAATGATTCATTATAAATTTATGAAAAAAGATCCCTTGATTAGGAGACTAATTATGGTTTAATTTATCAATCACATCATATAGAACAATCATCCTGATCATCTTGGATGATCCTTTATATTCCGTGGGACAATCTCCAATCGTCCCGGACGAAAACCATATTTTTTTTATGATCGTCCAGAATATCATCCTGGACGTCCCGAACATTGTTTAGGATGACTTATCGATTGCCACCTAAAATGAACTGATCGTCCTGGATGATTGTGTAATCATCCAGGATAAAAACCCTTATTTTCTTCTGATCATCCAGGATATCGTCCTGGACATCCTGAACATTTGTCTCGACGATTTGACATTTTCCACTCAAATTGAACTAATCATCTCGAATGATCATAAACTTTTCTTGGATGATATGTAGAAAGTATTTCTTCTAATCGTCCAGACCATGACAATCGTCCTAGCAAAATAGCTCAATTTATACTGATCGTACAGGATGATCGACAGATCATCCTGGATGATATAGTCAGCAAGTTGAATTTTAGGGCACTTTTTGAGGCCTTCTATTTTAGCTCTTTAACTATCTCTTCAGTGATCTTTTGCTGGTTTTTCCACTCCAAGAGAGCTTAGAGGAGAAGGAGAGTTTGGGAGAGAGAGAAGATCTTGTGAGGGGGAGTTTGTGAGGGAATTCACAAAGGTTGCTCCAAATAAGGATTCTATCATCATCTTCCATCTTCATCCTTGGTTCCATGGTGGCTCTAGGGAGACGGTTATCAGCATCAAATCTAAGTTCTCTGCCTGCTTCAGGAGGAAGCAAAAGGAGTTCAGGTTCTCTGCCTTCTTCAAAAGGAAGTAAAAGGATTCTAGGTTCTCTGCCTGCTTTAGGAGGAAGAAAAAGGAGTTAGGGTTCTGTGACTGCTTCAGGAGGAAGCAAAAGGAGTCAAGGTTCTCTGCCTCACTGGTGTCGGTGGAAAGATTTTATAAGGGCTTCTCTGCCTTGTTGTGGGAGCAAAATGAGAGTCACTATAGTTTTGGTGCAATACCTGGAGGGGAGGCTTCGGGGAGTGGACGTAGGTCAAGTTGATCGAACCACTATAAACCTGGTGTGCTCTTTTCATTTACTTTTTCGTATTTTAATTTCTGCATATTTCTGTGATCTGATCTGTGGTTGAAAATTTGATTTTGGTTAACTGCTTCCGCCTATATTATTTGTGTTTTAAAATATTCAAAACGACAAAAACATTTTTTTATTTGTGTAAGAATTTTTTTTAAATACCAATTCACCCCCCTCTTGGTTAGCCTCGGGACTAGTTCATAAGGGCTTAACAATCTTAACAAACTTTTATAATGGATATTGGAGAAACTCTACACTTCTTTTTCACTATATCTAGAAAGCCACTACTTTAGCTAGCCACTAGTCAACCTTTAATGCAAAAAGCTTCTTGATAAAGGTTATCTTATATATTCAAAACTCTAGCACTCATAGTAGCCATGATTTTAAGTCAAATGATTAGAAGGTATAGAGAAGAAGAAAATAACTTCATTATTCACATTCAATTGTAAAACTCTCCTTTAGGATTTGCAAATCAAAACTCAAAGAGTTTCTCTAAAGAAAAAGTCTTCTCTCATTATTCTCCCATTAGTCTTGCATTCTCTCATGTGTAAGGTTTGAAAATAAAATCTATTTAGTTTTTTAGGCTAAAAACCCTAATTTTGAGAATTAAAATATATTATTAAATGATCAAATCATACATTCTATATTGTAATTATTAACTAAATTTTAATTATATTTGCTTCAAGATTTTATTTTTCTTTGATTGTAGGAATTATTTAGAGTTGATTGAAGGTGTGTTTATATTTTTGTGAAGTTTGGAAAAATTATCCCTTAAATGGAGGTTAATTTTTTATTAATTTAGTTTTAGGGTCAAATCAATTCAAATCAATGTGAAATTTATTCTTAGGGTGTATAATATCACTAAGTTTATAAGTCCAAAGTTTCACCCCAATTGGATGTGCGTATAAATTTCTAGAATTTTTGTACCCTAGACTCAAGTCTTAATTATTTTTCTTCAGTTTCATTAGTGTTCAAATGGGCTTGTAATTCAATGTATATAACCCTTGTATATATGTAAAAATACCATGACAAAATAGCATGCTAATTCTATATGGATTGAGTGTATCATATATCTAAAAATTTGGGTCAAATCATGACCCAATACGTTGTAAATTAAATAACTGAATATAGGAAGCTCGCCATAATTTGAGAAAAATTAGAGTAGGTGATAATCATACTCTAATTTTCACCCTCCAAAATTTGAACTAATTTGACCATTGCTCAAAGAGTTATGAGGGAAAAGCATTGGAGAGATAAACCCAAACTACTCTTTAATCAGCATCCAAAACCCTTTGTAAATATTTTTAAATTAAAGTAGGTTCCATGCTAATTCCATAGAGCCAAAAATTTCTAAAATTAGTTAAGAAACGAAATTTCTATGATTTTTTGAAGATTTATGGAAATTTTTGGATTTAAATAATTCATTAAATGGATTTTTTAATGGTGCAACGCAATATCAAGGCACGCAGATTTACTTATCCACATTAGCATTCGATCCTGGCTGCTCATCCATGCACAATATTGATAGACAGTCGTGATCTAGTTGAATGGGAAGCAAAGCGATATGGCGGCTAGCCGCGGTTTGAAAATCAAATGGAATGGCGTGATCTAAACCATTGATCTTAAGATCAACAGTTCAAATAGCACACAGTGTATACATTAGGGTTCTTCTATGATATATGATGAAGAACAGTTCAAACTTGCAATCCACTCAACCAAACAACATTAGATTTTAGATAGAGGTGAAGGGAATGCAAACAAAGAGCGGGGATTGATTTTTTTTGTTTTAAAAGCACTTTACAAAATGTTATTTTACCCTATCTATTACAAGCTAGGGTTAGCTCGTTACCTCAGAATGATGGGACTTATAAGCTGTGTGATAGCTCATTTTGCTTGTTCAGAAGTCTAGAATAATCCTCCAGAAGATGTCGTGGATTGAAAAGCTCTACATCAAAGGGTATTTGAGTTGGATGGACATCAGGCAAGGGATGGCTAGAATCCTACCATCAACAACTTTAGAATGGTGGATTTGAACTTGGGAAGTGCAGAGGGGGTTAATGGGAGCTAAAATGAAAAAAATATTCAGAGCTAAGAGGTTGTGAGTTAAGAGGTAGCTTGGAATTAGTATTTTTTCTCATTTGGCTTAATTCAAACCCTAGGGCTATAGGTGATGGATAGGATCCTTTTGGAGGAAGCCTTGATTCTTGCCAAATGTAATTCAAGTGGTTATATGGCAGAGCATCAATCCGGGCAAGGATAATGACATGGAAAGCCATTTTTGTCCTCTCATGGAGAAGAGGACCACTTGGAGGTTTAGGACTAATATTAGGTTTATAGATGGTTTAGAAGATGCTTAGGAATGTTCTAGAATAGGATTAAGCTATTAGTATGGTTTGCCATGGAGGGAAAGGGTTTAATTTAGCTAAATTG
Source organism: Dendrobium chrysotoxum (assembly GCA_019925795.1). NCBI lineage: Eukaryota > Viridiplantae > Streptophyta > Magnoliopsida > Asparagales > Orchidaceae > Dendrobium > Dendrobium chrysotoxum. The sequence goes on along the minus strand of CM034297.1, from coordinate 44,763,945 downwards.
ACCATTTGAACTCATTTGAACACTTTGTTGTTTGTTTGACCAGTCAACTAGTCAAGTTGACTATTGAGGTGGAGTATGGGGATATATATATATATATATATTAGTGAGGTGGATGTGTTGCAGGTGATTGAAATTCAGAGATTATAGATCAGGTGATTGTAAGTTGTATGATTGACAGCTGGGTGACTGTTAATCATTAGATTAACAATTAGGGATTTGGTGGCTGATGATGACCTCATACAAAAATGTGGTCAGTGCACCAGAGAACATAAGGGCCGTTACAATGGACCCCAACATGTGTGATGAACTTGAGGAGCAAATCACACATGTTGGCCTTGATCAAAGCGATCAACTGAATTAAGAAAGCTATTAGGAATTTAAATTTGATTGATGAATTAAAATTAGAAGATGCCTTGACCAAATAGTGACTAATTGAATTAGCACATTTAGTGGAATTTTTGTATGAAAAGATGGTTAATTTGAATCTGAATGGGAGATTGATTCCTAAATAGAAGAATATCAGTATATACTTGATTAAAAATTAATTTTCAAACGAGCAACTGCAGTGCCTAACTGAGATCTATTCCCAGAGAGAGAAATTTAAACTTCGAATGGGAGATCAATTTCCAAATAAAGACGGATACCCAAGTGGGAGATTAATTTCCAAATGAGCAAATTTAGAACCCAATCGAGAGACTGATTCTCAGAGAGTAAAATTTAGATATTGAATGTGAGTTTGATTCCCAAACAAAGATGGATACCCAAATGGGAGATCGATTTTTAAACGAGCAAATATAGAACCCAACCAAGAGATTAATTTTTAGAGAGGAAAATTAAACTTTGAGTGGGAGATTGATTCCAAAACAAAGATGGATACCTGAACGAGAGATCAATTCCCAAATGAGCAAATTTAGAACCTAATCGTGAGATCGATTCTCATAGAGAAAATTTTAAATGTTGAATAGGACAACAATTATCAAAGAAAGATGGATACCCGAATAGGTGATCAATTCCAGAATGAGCAAATTTTGGACATAATTGAGAGATAGATTCTCGGAGAGGAAAATTTAAACTTTGAATAGGAGATCGATTCTCAAACAAAGATGGATACCCAAACAAGAGATCGATTCCTGAATGAGAGAATTTAGAACTCAATTGAGAGATTGATTCACATATAGGAAAATTTAAACTTTGAATGGGAGATTAATTCTCAAATGATGATGGATACCGAAATGGGAGATTAATTCTCGAACATGCAAATTTAGAACCCAGTTGAGAGATTAATTCTAGGAGAGAAAAATTTAAACTTTGAATGAGAGATCGAATCCCAAACAAAGATGGATATACGAACGGGAGATTGATTCCCAAATGTGCAAATTTAGAACCTAACCAAGAGATTGATTCTTAGAGGAAAATTTAAACTTTGAATGGGCGATCAATTCTCAAATAAAGATGGATACCCGAACAGGAGATTGATTCCCGAACAAGCAATTTTAGAACAAAACCAAGAGATTGATTCTCATAGAGAAAATTTTAAACTTTAAATGGGAGATCGATTCCCATACAAAGATGGATACCTGAACGAGAGATAAATTCCCAAATGCGTGAATTTAAGAAGAAGAAGGTCTTTGGAACCAATTTTGTCATCTAGACTATGTTCACTTGTATAACTTTAACAGGATTGATAATTTAAACTTCAAGATTTATTTCATTACAAAATTAATGTAATACTTTAACTATTATAAAACTTATTAAGATATTATCCATTGATGGGCAACATAGGATGATCTCCTTTTTAATTTATCAACTGATAAGAGCCTGCAGGGTAGACTTTCTTTACCATGAATGTACATTCCCATGTAAGTTCAAATTTATCACCTATCTTTTGATTAGCCAAAATGGGTCTTCATAGAACTAACACCAAGTCACCTACTTAAAAAGTTCTCGGATGAACCAATTTGTCGTGAGCCTAGATTATTTTAGCTTTATATAACTTGAGGTTCTATTGAGCTTGTAGAAGTTTCTCTTCCCAACCTTTGAGCTCTTCTAATTGGAGTTTTGGATTCTAATATGAAGTTATCTTGTAATTTACAACAACGCTAAGTGAAGGTCGTTGTACTTCCAAAGGAATAATAGCATTTGCACCAAAGACTAAAGCGTATGGCATAGATTAAGCTAGAGCTCAATATGTGGTTCGGTATACTCACGAAGCTTTAACTAACTTCTCATGCCATTAACACTTATTGTCATCTAAGATTTTCTTTAATATCTGAACCATAGTTTTATGGAAGGCCTCTACCAATCCATTTGCTCGAGGGAAATAGATAGTAGAGTATCTCCAATCATTGTTGTGACATCTAATGGAACTATTTATCTTAGTTCTTTTAAATGAAGGAATGTTATCTAAGATAATTTGGTGAGGAATACTGAATCTATATATGATATTTTCTTTGAAGAATTTCAAAATATGATGTGCTTTGAATTATCTTAAAGTAACCACTTCTACCCATTTTGAGAAGTAATCTATAGCTGTTAATATGAATCTATGACCTCTTCAGGATGGAGGATCTATCAGACCGATGATATCCTTAACCCAACTTTCAAAAGGCCACATATAATTATTGGATATAGGAAATATGGTGGCTAATGTAGGACAACACCATACAGTTGATATTGATGATAGCGACATGTAACATTCATGTAGTCATCTATCATCGATGGCTGGTAATATCCCATTCATTTAATTTTCACCTTCATCTTTGGTCCAGATTGATGTACACCACATAATCCAGCATGTAATTCTTTTATGATCTTTTATACTTATGATTTATCTAAACATCGCTACCACATCTGATTGAATGACCTTCAATATAGGGTGTTATTAATCAGAGCATAAGATAATGATCTTCTTTTGATTTAATTTGCTATAGATTTTTTATGAGGGATCTTATTTTCTCACAAGTATTCGCTAAAGGGTTTTCTTCAATCCACCACTTCATCATCTACTGGTAAAGCAATTTTCATCTCAGTTGATAATTTTTTATTTATATGTTCAAAATTAATAGATGATAAGATCTGACGATCTTGTACTTCTACCTTAGTCAAATCCTCTTCTGGGAAAGCCAGAGCTTTAGCTAGCTTTGATAAGGCATTTGGTGTAAAATTCTTTTTACGAGGAATTTAGTATAATGCCACATTTGGAATCCATTCTAGCAAATGCATTATATACTGATGAAAGGGAATCAAAGTCTTTTTCAACGCATTCTAAAATCTAGCTACCTGATTGATCATCAGCTATGAATCTCGAATGATTTTAATCGCTTCGAGTTCAATTAAGATTATCAACTCTAAGCCAGTTATCGATGTCGCATACTCAGCTTCATTTTTCATAAAAGGTTATGACATATAGTAAGAGTAATACATCTGATATTTATTTGGAATAATGAATGCAATCCAATTCTAGATTGCCCTGGGAAAATATCATCTAATGCTCCCTATTAACTGGAAGCAGCACTGTCAAAATAGAATTCCCAAATAGACTTCTCATTTGATTCGAGCTTCATGATTTATTCATCTAGAAGTTCATCATTTATCATGCAGTCATCCTACACTGGATGAGTTGCTAAAAAATTTGTAATAACTTGTCTTTTCACTACTCGTAAAGGGATGAATGTAATCTTAAACTATGACAGAATCATTGACCATCAAGCTTATCTTCCTGATAACATTAGTTAAGTCGTCAAATATTATAGTGAATTTACTCTGGATATCAATTTAGTTTGTGAGAAAGCATGTAATATCTTAACTTCTGAGCAGTGAATATCAACACTAAATAATGTTTCTCGATCAAAGGATAATTTACTTCAGTGGGAAGTAAACATCTACTTAGATATTAAAGTGCATTCTTTTTTTGTTCCTCATTAGCTTGAGCTAATAAAGCACTAAGAAATTCACTTAAGGCTATTTTATATAGAATTAACAGCTTTCTTGGTATGGGAGCAGCTAAAAGTGGAGGGTTATTTTATAATGTCAAATTCTTTCTAGCAATTCTCATCCCACCGAAACTGAGCATCTATCTTGCATAATATTGCACACGACTGACATCTACCTGAAAGGTTTGATATGAATCTTCTAAGATATGCTATTCAACCTTTGAAATATCTCAATTAGGTATGGATTTTAGATGGTGTCATTTTTATTTTTGCTTTCATTTTAATCAGATCAATTTTAATTCTGCGATGTCGAACCATGAAACCCAAAAATTTCCCTAAAGTGATGACGAAAGCATATTTCAAAGGATTCATCTTTAAATTATTTTGATGCAATATTTGGAAAAAAATTCTCAAGTCATATAAATGATCATCTCTTTTGAGACTTCTAATGACTAGATCATCCATATAATACTCCACTAGGTGGTGGATAAGTTCATAAAAAATTATCTCTATTACTTGCTAATAAGTTACTCCAGCATTCTTTAATCCGAACGGCATGACTTTTTAGTAGTAGATCCCTATCGACATTCTGAATGTTGTATATTTCTCATCTTCGGGATCCATCTTAGTTTAGCTGTATCTATATGAGCCATCCATGAAAGAAAATATCGTATGCAAAGAAATAATATCAACCATGAGTTTTGATATAGGAAGAAATAATTCATCTTTAGGACATGCCTTATTTAAATCTAAAATCGATACAAATGTGTATCTAACCTTTCTTCATCTTGATTGGATGATGCTAGCTAACCAAGTTAGAAATTTCCCCTCTCTAATAAAGCTAGCATTGATCAACTTCTTGACTTCAAGTATGACTTACTATTTGATGTCGAGTCACATCTGTCGATGCGCTTGTTTCATTGTAACCATTTCTCGTTGGATTGCTAACTTGTAAACCACAATATCTGGGGATAATTTGAGCATCTCTTCACATCTCTAGGTGAAGTAATCTTTGAGTTTTGATAGTAGTTCGATCATGTTATTCACCTCATCCTCATTCAACAAAGAGCTTTTGAAAATTAGAGGAGGGTCTTCTTTGGTTCCCAAATTTATTTCTTTTAAATCATCAATAATAGATTTAATCTTCTCTTCAAGTTTTAAAGGAGCATCCCTAACCTGAGATTCATCTAGATCATTTACAATTTCTAAATAGAGTTCATTAAAAGTTTTAATGTTCACTAAAAGAGACTATCAGACTTTAGATTATTTGATATAACTAAGCAATTTTTGTCATCATTAAATGAACACAGAGTAGTGAAGCCAACATATGATCTTGATGCATATTTATAATATTATGTAGTCCACAAGTGTTCAAATGGTCGAGCTTTGCCTTTAGTCCAATTTCTAGATTTTAAACCTTGCTTAGCAAATTTATTTACACAACTCTAATACCAATCAAAGGGAAGTTATATTATCTCATCCATAAATGGATCATTGAGGGTTACATCTGTTTTTGGGGATTTACTGGTGGAAGGTATAAAGGTATTATATTTACAATCTGGATCTTGAGGAAGGGAGGCGTTCACCTCTAACCTCTTTACATCATGTTGGAATAGTGGGGTTAAGGTAATATTTTTCACACACCTTTTTAACCTCTCCAAAATGGTGGCGGTGTGTGGCATTTTGACATGCAAAGTGCTATTTATCAACCACCTATCCACGCCATCACTAACCCCGAGCCGTTCGATCGAGAAAGATAGAAAATCGGACGGCCGAGATCGATCAAGGCCATTTTAGTTCAAAATGAACTAGAAAATTAAAATACTCATAACTTTCAAAATACCCATCAAAATTTAATAAAATTTGAAACATAGGCTCATTGGAACATGAACTTTCATTGCTTAGAGTTTGGAGACCCCATGCATTGAAATTTTTGAGCAGTTTTAAATTAAAATTTAAACTTAAAATGAGCATAACTTACAATCCAACCGTCAGATTTTTGAGATCGTGGGCTCATTGGAAATCTACAGTGATTCTCTACAACTTTAATGAAGACACTAAGAGCTAGATCTTTCTGGATCGAAAGTTGTGTTAGAAAATCCTCTTTCTCTCTTTAGAATGCTCTCTCCTCGCTAAAATAGTGATTTGAGGCTTGGAAATGGTGGGAAGAGGCTTGGGAAAGCCTTAGAAATGGTTGGAGAAGATGGGAAAGGGTTTTGGAAGGTTGAAGGCTGGAGGAGAGTTGAGGGAGAGTTGAGGGAGAGTGAATAATTAAGAATCTCTCTTAGGTTAGGTTTCTCCCACCTTAACACTTGGCTTTTGGATTGGGTGGTCTTGATTTGTTTGGAGGGAGTTTGGATGCATGAAAAGTGTCCCCTAAGCTACCCAAAGCTAGGGAATATGGTTGGTGGTGAGTGTGACCTCTCTTTGTCCATGGGAAAGGGGATCACAAGCCTTTTCCCTCATTTGGATGAACCATTGCTTGGCTTAGTTTAGGGTGTTGGATTAAGGCTTCTTAAGAGATAAAATGGGTCACTTTCTATCAGGTTTAAGCAGGTTTTGGATTAAGCCATGGATTGCCAAGGTGGCTTGGTGATGTGGCCATAATTTGGCCTCTTTCTATAGGCTTAAAGGGGTTTGGAGAGGATTTTGACTCCTCCAAATGGGTTGACCAAGTCAACCTAAGGGGGAGCTTGACTTGGAAAGCTTTGGACATGTCAAGGGTGTCCAATTGAATGATTTTTAGGGATCGATTTGATTTAAAATGGGTTCAAGCATTGAAATTGACCTTAATGTGGGTTAAGGGTTGATTTGGTCAACCTTGGTTGACTTGGTCAACCAGGTCAAACCAAGACTTGAGTTCGGGTCCAATGTATTTCTAATGATATTAAGGATCCATTGGAATATGTTTTGAAGGTTGATATGGGAAGGTCATGTTGAACTTTGGGGAAAAAACCAAAAACCCCTATAAAGGGCATTTTGGTCATTTTGACCCCTGGTCAATACTGGGTCAAACTGGGTCCAGCAAAGTGTAGGTTAATGGTCAAAAAGTCATAACAAAGGTCATGTATGTGGTTGAAAGGTTTGGAAGGTGTCCTAAAGTCAAATTCCACCGGATGGCAAGTCGAGTGGCATAGGTTGTAAATAACTGAAGGTTTTGCAGCCTTTGGGAAAAGATTTAGTTTGAGGGGCTAGGAGTGTTGGATTGAGCTCAAATTTGGAGGGTTAGTCCTAGAGACATGTATGGACAATATGCAATTGACGGATCATGATTTGGAGGTCACTTTACTAGGTTTATAGGAGACAGAATGTTCATCAAGAAAGGGTTTCAGAACATAGGTCCTTGACCTTAAAGGTTTGATTTGGAATGTTAGATTTGGGTTGGATTTAAGAATTAAATGATTGACCTTGAACCATTCATATCAATGAAAATTAAATGAAAGATTGAAATTAATTGGATATGATTTGGAATTTGATTGAATGTTGATTGAAGGTTGGATTAAAGATTGAATTAAAAGGTAGAGCTGAGTTTGACTGGGATTGAATTGGGTCTTTATTAGGACCTTTATGACTGAGGGGTGGACACCTCCCCATCATTAGGTCACTAAAAAGAAACCCAAGTGGGTCATAGTGACCTCATACAAAAATGAGGTCAACTCCATTGTATTATTTCTATGAGACATTAACGCAATTAGAGTGGCAACCATTTTAGGCCACCAAACCTTCACCCCATCAGATAACAAGGTTAGATGATTTGTGAACTTAATCCTCCTCCTATCAAAATGAGAAGATGGCTTGCTACCTTGTAAATGATGCTGGTCAGTCTTTGATATATCTTGGTTCAAGGAATAACTAGAGACTTTGGTTGGAAGATTTTTAATTGGTTTAAAAATGGAGGAGATATGGGATTATACCCTAGGTGGGCTAATGCTCCATGTCCCAAAGATCTGACAAGAGTTTGTTGGCTTTGGACGTGGGTTGATGTTGCATGATGATTATGGTATGAGATTTTTCTTGATTCTCAGTGATAATCTGTAATAGCAACAGGTCGACTAGGACCCAATTTTTGAAATGGTACTCTTATCTTAGTAGGGGGAGATGCTTCTTATCCTCTACTTAAGTGTGGTTGTACTCTAGTAGAAATGACATCCTTGATGCTTCTCAGAAATTTACCCTTTGATTGTGCATAACAAGTGGTGTAGTTGTGAATTAATCCATCTAATAAGGATTTAAATTTTCTTTTCCTTTCAAATAAAGAGGGTAAAATAGGATTTCTATGAAACAGAGTGGGAGGGGGGTTTACTATTCTTATAGGGTTCTCTTCTCCAACAGTAGCCGACAATGGATGAAATTTACTACCTACTAACTGAGGAAAATTAACGTAAGCCTCAAGTGCTTCAAAATCTACTTTTTTTGCTATTTTATCTATAGCGATAATCATACTGTCTTCTTCCATCAGCTTGGCCTTCTCAGCCCTCCACCTCATAGAGTGATTCATGTTGCGACATTGAGATTTAGTCATCTCTTTCACTTTAGAAGAGGACCCCATATCAAAGTTTCCAAATATAAGGGTTTTAAGATTAATAGTGGATTTCCCCTTATTCATGGTAACTGACTAGGGGAAAGTCAAATGAGAGAAGATCAAGGGCTGAGTAACTACAAGAGCATTAATAGACACACCCTCGATGTTAACTTGAAGGGGAACTAGCTTGATAGACTGATCAGCAGTTGTCACCACTTTAGTCTGTGGTGTAGTGAATATAAACTGCATGTTCTCAAAACATGATCCAAATTTGATTTAGGTGCTCTCGGTAGACTGGGCATGGGTAATGTTAAAGTTGAAGATAATTTTTCTTCATTTTCTATAATTTAATGAGAAATCTGTATCAATAATAGAACTTTTTAAACTTGTACCAGATGTTGAATCAGAAGATCACACTGAACTAAATTTATTTACTCCCTAAGGCAAGTTCTAGATGATTGGTGTTGTAAATGAGATGTAATTAACTAAGGATCCACCAAGAAAAACATAACTGTGAAGTGTAGATTTGGAATAAAGATTGATTGAGATCTGAAGTTGAATTTGATGATTAAAGGAAAGATTGAGATAAAATTTTGATTGTATGATTAGAAATAATAAATCATTTACATAGATATTTATACTATGAACTTTTGCTGATGAGAGAGTTGGTGGTAAATCGCCTAGTTTTCATGCTATGAGTGAGTTCAATGATATGATTATGAATAGTAATTTGCATGACATCGGTTTTACTAGGAACAACTTCACCTGGAATAAGGGTAACATGTGGTAAATATTAGATCGCATTTTGTTTAATAACTATTGGATTTCTTCTCAACCATCCACTTATGTTGAGCATCTTACTCGTACTTTATCTGACCACTCCCCTCTTCTTTTAAGTATTAATAACTCCAATTTTAATAAAGTGCAACCCTTTAGATTTCAAAACATGTGGCTCCTTCATGAGAATTTTATGGCTTTTGTGCAGAGCAACTGCGAAGCTCCCTTAGTCCCTTCTGATAATGTTAATGGTATGGTCAGACTTTGGCTCAAACTTAAAATGCTTAAGTAAAAACTTTGTTGGTAGAACAAATGTGTTTTTAAGAATGTTTTTTCTTATATTTTAAATGCTGAAAAAACTGTTGATGAAGCTGAGTCAAATTATATGCAGGATTCATCTTTTGAGAACTTAAGGATTCTTAATGATGCTAAAAATTGCTTGTTTAAGCTGCAGGAAAAAGAAGAAGCCTATTGGAGACAAAAGGCAGTTCTAAATTTCTTGTGGAAGGCGATCGCAATACCAATTACTATCACAACATTGCTAATCATAACAAAGCTAGTAGATTTATCCATAAAGTTACTACTCCTGATGGTAATGTTTTGGATAATTCTGATTTGATTGTGGATTCAGGTATTGATTACTTTACTAAAGTTTTTAATTCGAACTTCCAACCTAATTTTAACACTGATTTTTCCTTCATTCCTTCTATTATTTCTGTGGAGGAGAATATGATGTTAACTAATATTCCTACTGAAGATGAATTCTGGACCTTTGTTAAAAACATGAACTCTGACTCTGTGGCTGGCCCTGATAGTTTCACTAATAAATTTTTTCAAAATTCTTGGAACATTATCAAGGAGGATATTACTAATGCAGTGATTGATTTTTTTAGGGGTAATCCTATCCCTGAATTTTTTACTACCACTTCTTTAGCCTTAATTCCGAAGGCTAATAGCAACAATTTTTGGAATGATTTTCGTCCTATTAGCCTATGTTCTTTCTTTAATAAACTTATCGCTAAAATCCTTTCGGGCAGGCTTGCTTTATTGCTTCCCAAAATCATTTCTTTGGAGTAAACGGGGTTTGTGAAAGGTAGGTCTATATTCAATAATGTTTTACTTGCTCAAGAATTAGTTCATGATCTCAATGCTAAAATCACTGGTGGTAATATTATTTACAAAATTGATATTACCAAAGCTTACGACAATCTCAATTGGGAATTTCTCTATACTATTTTAAGACTTTTTGGTTTTAATGTGCAAGTTATTAACCTTATTAAGAATAGTATTGAGTTTTGTTATTTCTCTATTATCATTAATGGTAAGTCTCATGGCTTTTTCAAATCTACTCATGGTATTAGACAAGGAGATCCTCTATCTCCTGCTCTTTTCATTATTGCTGTGGAATTTTTATCTCGTGGTATTAACAATTTGTTTAGGAATCATCCATCATTATACTTTAAAACTCGTGGTGGGTTTCCCATCACCCACTTGAGCTTTGCGGATGATTTCATTATTTTTTCCAATGGTTCCATTAAAATGATGCACATTCATTTCAAGTTTCTCACCTCTTTTCAAAATTCTAGTGGCTTAATCATCAATGCCTCTAAAAGTTGTTTTATACCTGCTAAGTCTATTTCCTTTTCTCGGATCAGTACCATTGAAAGAAATTTTGGGTTAAAAAGGAGGCTCCTTCCTTTAAAATACTTAGGATCTCCTCTCTATATTGGGAAGAAAAGGTCCCAATTATTTGATGGTATTTTTTCTACTATCCATAAGAAACTCTCCTCTTGGGCTTTTAATTTTCTTTCTTATGGTGGTAGGTTTGTCCTTATTAAGCATGTGCTTTGTTCCATATCGATTTATTTGCTTCATACTCTTTGTCCGTCGTCTACTGTGTGCTCTAGATTGGAGATTTTATTTAATAAATTTTTGTGGGTTTCTAAGGGTGGCAACCGCACCATTATTTGGGGGTCCTGGAGCAATTGTTCTGGTTCCATGGATGAGGGTAGATTAGGCTTGAGGACATTTACGGATATGGTTCCCACCTTTAGCCATAAAATGTGGTTCAATTTTAGAGCTCAGAAAAGTCTTTGGGCTAGATTTATGACTTCTAAGTACTGTACTGGGAAACATCCTTTAAATTGTTAGTTTAGACAAGGTGATCCCTCTAATTGGAAAAGACTTTGCAACATCAAATGGGAAGTGGAGGATTTTATTCAATGGGGGTTGGGGGCTGGGAATATTTTCTTCTGGCAAGATAAGTGGCTTGGTAACTTCTCTATTGACAATCTCTTATATACTCACTCTCTTTCCACTTACAAAGTTAAAGATTTTATTCTTAATGAGAGATGGAACATTTCTTTACTTTCCTATTTTGTGCCCAACACTATTATCAAGTTAATCATTAATATCTCGATTCATTTGGAGGAAGAGGATTGTATTATGTTTAATTGTTCTAATGACGGTAATTTCAACACCAAGCAAGTCTGGCATTCTATTAGGCATACTTTACCTAACAATAACATGTATTTGGCTTATTGGCATGCTAGTATTCCCCCTACTTACTCCTTTCTTATGTGGAGGATTTTGCATGAGTATCTCCCATTGGATTCCACTTTATTGAAGAAAGGTTTTTATATTGTCTCTAAGTGCCAATATTGCTTTCACATTGAAAATTTAGTTCATGTTTTTATTCAAGGCCCTATTGCCATGAGAGTTTGGTTTTATTTTGATAATATGTTCAATGTGTTGTCTACTTCTAGGTATAACTCTATTTTTAATCTTTTGGAATATTGGTTTCTTCCCATTAAGGGGCACATTAGGAACATTCTCCCTATTCTTATTTGTTGGTTTTTGTGGAATGGTAGGAATGCCTCCAAACATGACAATATTAAGATGGATGCTTCGAGTGTGATTGGTAAAATCAAGAATAAAATTTCTCAACTTTATAATGCCAAACTTATTATTGCTTCCTCCTTTAAAGGTTTTCTTCATGTGGCCAATGAATTTGGCTTGGATTTTAATTCTTCTAACACTCACCATAATGCTAGGATTATTTTTTGGAATAAACCTATGGAAGGTTGGTTTAAACTCAACATGGATGGGTCCATGAATCTTACTAAGGCTGGCTGTGGTGGTTTGATTAGGGATTCTAATGGGTGGCTGGTCTTGGCTTTTGCGGGTCCCTCCAAGGCCACCACTGCCATCCATACTGAGATTGAGGGTCTTCTGTTTGGGATTCAGCTTTGTTTGTCTCTTGGTATCACTAAGGTTTGGATTGAGGTTGATGCTTTAATTCTGATTCATTATATTAAAAGTAACACCTCCTCCAATCCCTCTTATTTATATATGTTAAGAGACATTAGACATTTGCTCTCTCGCATTACCTATAATATTTCCCATATTTTGAGAGAGGGAAATACTGCTGCTGACTCTTTGGCTAAAAGTGGTTGTAATTTCACTGATTTTGCTGAGTACAACAGGTTTACTCTTCCCAAGGTGATCCAAGGTTTGGTGAGACTTGATCGGTTGGGACTTCCCTATATTCATTATAATTAATTCCGCCTACTGGGGTTCTATCTGCTGGGGTTGTTTTCATCTGCTGGGTTTACCTTTGCTATCTTCTGCTTTTCTGGGCCTTTTTTACTTGTTTTCTGGAGGTGTTATGGATCCCTGGTGCTAGGTTGTTACGGGTTTATTGGTGTTGGTTAATTGGTCTGTTTTGCACTGCTGCTGTTAGAGGCTTTTGGTTTCTTGGATACTCTGTTTTGATGGTTGTTTCTTTCGTTTCGCTGGTTTTTGATCTTCCCGTCACTCTTGTTTGGTTGCCTGGGCTGTGGTGCTCTTGGTGTGACTCTATGCTGAGCTCTCTTATTACTTTTGCTGGTGTGGCTGATGTCTTCTGCTGCAGGCATCATCTCCTCGGCTTTGACTGGATGCCCATTACTTGCCTAACCCCTATCACCTTTTGGATGTAGTCTAGGCTTGATAATTACCTTGGGAGGCAACATATTTATTGTTATAATATTTACAGCTTCCTTTATTTACTTTGGCTTTTAACTTTACTGTTTACAATCCGTTATTACTTTTTTAGGATCTACTTGCTTTTAATCTTTTTGTACAGTATCCTTGCTAGCCCATTTTCAGGTTTTTGGAGACTCGTTCTCGTTTTGTGCAGGGTGCGGATTGAGCTGGGGAGCTGGGTTGACAATGCTGATGGTGATCTCCCTATTTTTGTTTTTCCTAGAATGTTATTAGGTAGCCTTGTACTTGTGCTTAGTAGGGAACTCCGGCTCCTAGGTTCTTCTTTTACTTTTTCTGTAGCTCTTCTGAGCAGTAGTGGGCTGGAGGTCCCTTTAAGGACCTTGTACTTCTTTTTTTGATATTAACACGTAGGCCCGACAGAGGGTTTCCCCAAAAATAAAATAATAAAATAAAATAAAAATACTATGAACTTTGAGTCCAATCTCCACTAAAGAGGGAAAGTAAACCCAATCCTCAGTGGAGTCATCAAAAAAATCTGTGGATAAAATAAATGATTATTGTACCACTAATATTGCTTTTAGTGTTTCTTTAAAAAATATTGCATAGTCAACATTAACTACCTCAAAAGATAGACTAATGTTACACTATCAACTTGAGAAGAATAATACTTTGTTTTTATAATCAAACTCAGTATATGGAATATGGAATTCATTCTGAAGGATAAAATCCATATTCACCTATCATTTTAATTATGAAATTGACTAAGGGATAAGATTTAATTTACGTCCAAAAAAAATTTCCCCTATCTTAACGAACTATGATAGGGTTTATTTATACTAGGATCTTGGGTTCCTATAGAGGCAAGCCCCCAAAGTTAATTATATCTACGAAGAGAAAACTTTTTATTAAAGCAATAATTAGACTCATTTGAGTTTAAAATAGATAAGAGTTATCTTATGTACTTTCAAAATACCAATCATTCCCTCAAAAATATTAAATTTTAGAGAAAATATACTTAAATTCTTTATACTTTTTTATAAGGAATGTGAGGTGTGCAAATACTGAAAGTTTGTGAGGGGTGTTAAACCCTTATGAACTAGTCCCGAGGCTAACCAAGAGGGGGGGGTGAGTTGGATATTTTAAAAAAAATAAATTAAATCAATAAAAAGATCAATCACAGATTTCACCCAAGCAGTTAATCATAATAAAATAAAATGTAGAAAATAATCAGAAAGAACACACCAGATTTATAATGGTTTGGTCCAACCTGACCTACGTCCACTCCTCGGAGGCACCCTCCGAGTATTGCACTACACCTTTAGTGACTCTCCTTTAGCCCCCATAGCTAGGTGGAGAAGCACTTATAAAATCACTTCCACCTTCCCCAGTGCGGCGAAGTAGCTAGGTCCTTTGACACCAAAGAGATCTTCTTCTTCCCAAAACTTCCCTCGAGACGACCCTTGAATTCGATGTTATTTAGGTGCAAGCTTGCTAGAGCAACCGTGTGAACCCCCTCACACTCCCTCAAAAATCCCCCTTCCAAGGCTCTTCTCCCTCTCAAACTCCACCCTTTCCTCTCTCCCTTTCAAGCTCTCTCTTCAAGTTTTCTCCAGAAGAAACGATTCCTTAATGGCTGCCAGAGACACCTATCAAGTGCCTTAAGAAAGCTTAAAAAGAGAGCTCCAAAAACCCGTCCAAATTAGTTCTGGCGGCAAAGATCATCCAGAACAATCACAGGATCATCCAGGATGATGTGCTCCAGAAGACAGCTTCAGAAAACCCTAAAAACTCAATTCTGCTAGCAAAGATCATCCAGGACGATCGTAGGATCATTCAGGATGATGTGCAGAATTTGATCTGATAGTCCTGGACGATCCAAGGATAGTTCAAGACGATCAGTACAAATTTTGCACAAATCATCTCGTACGATATACAGATCATCCAAGACGATCAAAATATGCATATTTAATTGAATAATTAAAGGATTAATTTAGGCAACATTATCATAGATCGTCCAGTACAATATGGATTATCCTGGACGATTAGACCAAAATTTAAATCTTAAATCCTTTCCTAAATTATCATGGCTGGTAGGTTTTTGAGATTGTAATGGATCATCTAGGATGATATAAATATCGTCCGGGACGATTAGTTCAATGAACAAATCATCCAGGATGATCCTGTGATCATCCAGTATGATTTGTTCAAAAGTTAAACTTCTAGTTTTGACTAGATTTCACTCCCCCTGAGTATGTGTGTATATGGTCACAAGCAAGCATACACACTTACAGGACTTGACTCAAGAAAACAAAAAGTTCATCAAGAGATATTATAAATATTATCACATCATAACCTACTCTACCCAAGAAATTGAGCCTTAAAACTTTGTTGGAAGGTGCATGCTATTCCTGAAAAGTTAGTATACACACAAACAAATATATATTGAAAATATTTGGAGATGTGAGCCATAATATTTGTTATCATCAAAATAAGAACTCGTGAGCCCGAGTCGCAATAATCTCCCCATTTTTGATGATGGTAAACATTACTGGTTGAATTTGCAAACAAAAAATATTTTCTCCTAATCTCCCCTTCACTAAGAAAAGACTTTTAAAATAGGGAGAAATATTTTTTTTAATTTTTTTTTATTTTAAAAACTACACAAATACAACGAATAAAAATAAACTTCACAAATACAATAGTATGTTCTCCCCCTTTGACATTACCAAAAAGAAGAGGAGCATAGAAAAATAAAATAGAAAAAACAAACTAAAAGATCGAACAAAGTCCCTGATCTGGTTAAAAAAAATTTTGAAAAAAAATTTTAAAATATCAAGAATTTTCTTGTAATGAGAAAGTTACCTCTTGATTTTATTCAAAAGCTTAGTAAGGCATGTATTGACCACTCATAACTCGAAAATGTTAGAGATTCTGAAATTGTTAATCCAAGCTTAGGTTTTAAAAAGGCTAAAAAACTTTTTAAGCCACTATCTAAATCAAGGAACAAATTAGATAAGGAAACAAAAATCTTTTCAAAACTCGTTTCATGAAATATATCTAATAGAAGATTAATGCAAAATAATGAATCATAAACCATAATTTTCAAGCTCAAGTAACGAACTTATTAAAAAGACATGTGTTTTCTAAACTTTAGAGATTTATAAGAAGGGAAGCTAACTTTTTATGGGCTCATTTTGTGCCTCTTTTCATTTTGGCGCTCTTTACGCATCTTTTAATTTTTAATACACTTTGTGTATCTTTTTAATTTGGCGACATTACGCATCTTTTCAGCTTTGGGCTCATTTTGTGCCTCTTTTAATTTTTGTATTTTGCCTCCTTTTTAAATCTTTAAAATGAGCAAATCATATTCTTATGATAAAGAGGAACAACTTGATTAAGATAATCTTTAAAGTAGGTTCATTAACTTGCAAAAGATCCCTATGAGATAGACAAAATATAGAGAGATAAAAAAAGGTTCAATTTTAAAAAACTAATTTATAATTTGAAATAGATTTTGAATCAAAAGTGAAATAGCCTTATATAAAGAAATGAGCTCGAGAGACAAAATCATGAATTTCATTTCTTTAACTGATTTTAGAGAAATCAACCACAACTTACATAGAATTTTTTAAAAAATAGGAGGTAAATTTTCCATTTTTAGAAAACATAATTTTTTTAAAATAATTTGATTTTCTAAAGTGTAAATGAAACAAAAGGTGATATGTGTGTGCTGATCAGAGAAATAATACAAATAATAGAGAAACTAATTTAAAAATTTTAAAAGAAAAATGAAAAAGAATAAGAAAAATAAAACATAAATGAAAACACAACGAATAAAAAATAACAAGAAAAGTAAAAACACAAACACACAAACAAAACATTAATTCACATCATCTCGCTCCTAGTTTGATGATTCAGAGGCTAGGTCTACCCAGGAGATTTTTTGCTTTGCGTTATTTGCCCTTATTACAATTTGCTTGGCTTTACCCATTTCCTTTTTAGAAAGGGTTTTTAAGTTCGGGCACTGATTTTTCATATGTCCATATTTCCTACATCCAAAGCAAATAACATCAGAAGAAATCTTAACATTTTTACCTTTTACCTTTGTTCCACTTTTGTTGATGTTGATGCTTGTGCTTTGAGTCGCTTTCATCAATATCTTTAGCTTTCAGTACTATAGTTTCACCTGCATCCAAAAGCTTTTGACCTAAACCTTGCTCGTAGGAAATGAGTGAGCCAATCAAATTATCAATAGAATATTCGTTCAACTTTTTTGATTAATAAATAGCAACAAATTTGGCATCAAACTTATCAAGTAGGCAACGTAGAATTTTATTGACCTTTTCAAAGTTTGAAAATTATTTACCTAAAGCATGTAATGATATCACAATTTGAGTAAACCTAGTATACATGTCTAAGATTGTCTCATAAGATTTCATGCTAAAAAGGTCATAATCATGCATTAGAATATTCAACTTAGATTGCTTAACTTCACTAGTTCCTTCATATGTAATGAATGGTTTATCTCAAAATTCTTTACTAGTAGTACATGTAGAAATTATCATGCAATCATCAGAATTTAAAGCACAAAAAAAATAATTCAAATACTTAGCATTTAATTGAGCATTGATCTGATCTACTCTACTCCATTTAGAAAAAGGAATATCAGTTTTGATTCCATCTATAATACGTGATGGTATAGAATAACCAATTTTAATCATATATCATGTGCAATAATCTATTGATTATAAGAAAGTGGACATACTAATTTTCCAAAAATTAAAAGTAATATTTTTAAATAAAGGTGGTCGGGTGATTGAATATCCTTCCATAATATTACGATTTCCAAAATTAACCATGGATCAAATTCAAAAGTTTTTGAAAACTTGATTTTATGAATCCCGCTCTGATACCACTTGAAAGTTCGTTAAGGGTGTTAAACCCTTATGAACTAGTCCCGAGGCTAACCAAGAGGGGGTGAATTGGATATTTAAAAAGAAACTTCTTTAACAAAAAGAAATATCTTTTTATATCTTGTAGTGAAAATAAATTAAATCAATAAAAAGATCAATCACAGATTTTACCCAAGTAGTTAATCACAGTAAAATAAAATATAGAAAATAATCGGAAAGAACACACCAGATTTATAGTGGTTCGGTCCAACCTGATCGACGTCCACTCCTCGGAGGCACCCTCTAAGTATTACACTACACCTTTAGTGACTCTCCTTTAGCCCCCACAGCTAGGCGGAGAAGCCCTTACAAAATCACTTCCACCTTCCCCGGTGCGGCAGAGTAGCTGGGTCCTTTGACACCAAAGAGATCTTCTTCTTCCCAAAACTTCCCTCGAGACGACCCTTAACTTCGATGGTATTTAGGTGTAAGCTTGCCGGAACAACCGTATGAACCCCCTCACACTCCCTCAAAAATCTCCCTTCCATGGCTCTTCTCCCTCTAAAACTCCACCCTTTCCTCTCTCCCTTTCAAGCTCTCTCTTCAAGTTTTCTCCAGAAGAAACAAAGCCTCAATGGCTGCCAAAGACACATATCAAGTGCCTTGAGAAAGCTTAAAAAGAGAGCTCCAAAAATTCTTCCAAATCAGTTCTGGCGGCAAAGATCATTCAGGACGATCGCAGGATCGTCCAGGATGATGTGCTCCGAAAGATGGCTTCAGAAAACCCTAAAAACTCAATTCTACGGCCAAAGGTCATCCAGGACGATCGCAAGATCATCCAAGATGATGTGCAGAATTTGACCTGATAGTCCTGGATGATCCAAGGATAGTCCTGGATGATTAGTACAAATTTTGCATAAATCATCCCGTATAATATACAAATAATCCAGGACGATTAGAATATCAAAATATGCATATTTAATTGAATAATCAAAGGATTAATTTAGGAAACATTATCATAGATTGTCCAGTACGATATGGATCGTCCTGGACGATTAGACCAAAATTTGAATCTTAAATCCTTGCCTAAATTAACATGGCGGCTAGGGTTTTGAGATCGTAATAGATCATCTAGGATGATATAAATATCATCCGGGATGATTATTTCAATGAACAGATCATCCAATATGATTTGTTCAAAAGTTGAACTTCCGGTTTTGACTAGATCTCACTCCCCTTGAGTATGTGTATACATAGTTACAAGCAAGCATACACCCTTACAGGACTTGACTCAAGAAAACAAAAAGTAATTCAAGAGATATTATAAATATCATCACATCATAACATATTCTACCCATTCTTGAGCCTTGAAACTTTGTTGGAAGGTGCATGATATTCCTGAAAAGTTAGTATACACATAAATAAATATATATTGAAAATACTCGAAGATGTGAGCCATAATATTTGTTATCATCATAATAAGAACTCGTGAGCCCGAGTCACAACAAATACATCTTGGCTTATGCTTGGTTGGAATGCACTGTTAGCTAACAACCTAATACACATGCAATCATCTTAGATGTAGGGTACAATACATTCAGCTCTATCTTAAGAGATCGAAGGATTAAATCAGACTTTGAATTAAAGACTTAAAATGAATAATTTATATCTTATATTTAAATTATGCTAATGAGATGACTCACTAAAAACTCTATATTTTATCTTATTGAATTATCTAAATTATCTAACTCCCAAATATTCCTAGAAATTTCAACAGCATAATGGCCCTATACTAAAAGGAAAAGCATAGCATCCTCCGAAAGCAATGGGGACCCCGCTACCTTACCCACATTGGGCATAAAAGTCCTAGGCTCGTAGTAGAAATAAAAATAATTATGTATGCATGTATGAATAGGTAAAGGGGTTGGTTTCTATAGTACCCAATACTCTATCATCTAATAACTAGTATACATGTTCCTACAAAGTTTGGAACATGCACACCAGAAAAAATCAAGCAAAATTGTTACCCACTAATTTAAGATATAGTCCATATGAATGTAATGTATGAAATGATATAAATAAAATAGTCTGTATATATAAAATAAATTTTATTCATTTATTGATTTGAATGTTTATAACTAGACTCAGACTCTATAGGAAAGTAAGGTGGTCAAGCTTACCACAATAAATTAGGTTACTAAGCCTACAATATGCATAAAATTAGATACATCTGCTTAAGATCTTCAAGCTCCAAGTTGTCTATGGAATTTCTAAAGAGATCATCCTCTAAAGGAGAAGACATCATCTTTTGGAACCCCATTTGTATATATAAGCAATTGTATTTGACCCTTTTACAACTCAAGACACTGTATAACATGATCTATATGCAATCTATAATTACAAAGACTAGTACAAATATATCATTCTTAGGTACATTCTACTTTGACTCTTGTAAGAAATATAAAGCATATGAAAATATTAGGCAGTTGATATAAAATACGTAGGAATATTATGTAATCACCTAATACTTTTAATGCAGTCCTTAAAGAGCCTAATTACACTGTGGAAATTTATATATGACATCTAGAGTACTGACAGTAAATAAACAATTATAGGGTGCTCACCAAAAAAGCACTCGACAAGTAATTCAAACCACCGACCTAGCCTAGGCTAAAGTTGGTTGCTCTAGCAAATCATCTAAGTGTATGAAAGAGGCAGTATGGTTTTGGTATATCCTATAGGAGTTTAGTGTTCAAGTTGCTTGCATTTAAAGTGTATTTTCATTAAGGCTGAAAAGGGTTATTTAGTTAAAGTTTATCTTGCATGAATTTGGATTTTATTGTTTAAATTTTAGAAGTTGAAGTTATTATTTAATTTTGAAAAATTAATTTGTAAGCCAGTAAGCTTCAAAGTACAAAAGCCGCCAACCTACAAATCCTAAGGCTTATAATCACAATGCTACCATCCCCCCTATAGGATAGATTGTTATATTTTTGCCCTTGAATATTTGTTATAATTTATTAGGGATAGAAAGGGACCATTCAATCTAATACATATGCCATCCAAGTGGAGTCAAGCATGGTGTATAGGGTAAAATGAATTTTTTTTAATGAGTTTATGATCCCCCAATCCAATGTGTTAGTGATTTCTTGAAAGGAGTTGTGCACAAAACATAGGGGTCTTTTGATAATTTAAATTGTATTAGTGGCCCTAAAATTAAATGCAAAATGCCCTCTAATCAAGCATGAAGCATAAAGGCCCTCATTTATTTAATTAATATTAATCATCAAATTTATTTGATTATTAAAACAAATAATCAAATTAATATGGTTTGAATGAGTTAAATTTTAATAATAATTATTTGATTTTTATTTGAATTATTTGGAATATTAAATTAATTATTAAATTTTTAATTAATTTTAAATAATTATTAATGAATTTTTATTAAATTTTATTAAAAAAATTTATTTAAATTAAAATTAACAATCTCTAAATTTTGTTTGATTTTATCTAAATTTATTATGTGTTGAAATTGTTGCATATTAGGTTATCTTTATAATCATGTGAGTTTTTGATGATAACAAAATCTTATTGTTTGTTTATTGGTTCTCCTAACATATGTTGGAAAGTTTATTGTTGTGTGTACTAACATATTTTTCAAGAAAATTATATTCCAGACTACTAAAGACTTCAAGACATATTAGATTAAGGGTTATTGTAAGTGAAGTCTGTATTTTTTACTTTTCTTAAGTCTGAGAGAGTGTGATTGTAAATTAGATAACTGTGCACACACACACTGGGGAAGTGAGACAAAACTTTTTTTTTTTAAAACTAATCGTATTGTATGATATAGAATCATATGGGACGATTTGTCCTATTTCTCCTCTGATACAAACCTACATGGTTTAAAATTTTTTTAAGTATAATTCATATAGTATAAAATCTCTTCGTATATCATTTTCGAGAGTATGAAATGGGAGCTTACATGGTTCATACTGGATCGTACGGGATGAACTGTTCAATTTTTTGAACTAATCATATAGTATGAATAGGATTTGTATATCATTTTCCAGAGTACAAATTGGGAGCTTACATTATTCGTACTGGATCGTACGGGATGAACTGTTAAATTTTTTAAACTACTCGTACAATACGAATAGGCTTCGAACATCATTTTTTAGAGTACAAAATGGAAGCTTACATGGTTTGTACTGGATCGTACGCGATGAACTGTTTAATTTTTTGAACTGTTTGTACGGTACGAATGAGTTTTGTATATCATTTTTTAGAGTACGAAAACTGGGGTTCATTAATTTGTACATGATCGTACGGGATGAACTGTTCATTTTTGAACTGATTGTACAGTATGATTTGAGTTCGTATATCATTTTCCATAGTATAAAAATTAGAACTTATTAGTTCGTACAGGATCGTACGGGACAAACCGTTCAATAATTTCAACTATTCATACATACAACTATCAATCGTACAATATGATCTAACAATGTCAAACTTAAAATTTTCAGTTTTTGGATGATTTTTCTTCTCCTTTGTATATAAGGGTTCTAAAAAATTGACTGAAAATAGGCCACAAATTTCTCTTGAGAGCTCCTGAGGAGTGTGTTTGGGAGAGTGTTTTTAGAGTGAAGTGTGAGAGATCTAGGGTAAGGAAATTGTGAGGGGATTCACAAGGTTATCCAACAGTGAGATTCTTTTACTTTTCTTCAAAGTTCTTCCCAATCTCCTTGAAGACTCTTGCAAGAGGATTGTCAAAGAAGGCTCGGTACTCTACCGTCACTAAGAGGGTGAAAAAGATGCTTGGTTCTCTGCCAACACCAAGAGGGTGTGAAAGGATGAGTGGTTCTCTGCCATCACTAGGGAGGGTGAAAAAGGATGACGGTTCTCTACCGTACTGGGGTTTGGTGGAAGAGAGTTTGTAAGGGCTTCTCTACCTTGTTGTGGGGGCAAAAGGAGAGTCACTTTGATTTAGTGTAATACCTAGAGAAGGAGTCTCTAGGGAGTGGATGTAGGTGGTGTTTGATCAAACCACTATAAAATCTGGTGTTCTCTATTCTTGTGTTTATTTACTACATTTTTAATTTCTGTATTGCACTTTATTTTTCTGTAGTTGAAAAAGTAAAATTTGTATAACTATTTGTAGTGTATGAACTTAATCGTACTGTATGATATATATAAAGTTTTTAATTAAAAAGGTTTTTAAAACATCCAAGAAATTTTTTTTTAAAAAAGGTTCCAATTCACCCCCCTCTTGGTTAGCTTAGGGACATAATCAATAGGTCTACCAACCTATTCGCACTTTGAAGTGGCATCAAAGCCTATTTTAAAAATTATTATTTAAATTACTTTTTAAAATTCGATCATGGCTAATTTTAAAAATTGAAACACACCTGAGGGTTATTCGATCACTAGACCTCCACTGTTTGATAACATCCCGTTTGACTTTTAGAAAACTCGCATGTTGTTTGATTGAAAAAGATAATTTAGAAAAGGTTTAATTTTCTTTGGGAAATGCTTAATTTTTGGAATTTTAATATTTAAAATTGAACGCTTATTATGAATGATATACCACCTCGAAGGGTGAGCATATCGTTCCTTAATAGGTTCAAATTATAAATTTTTAAATTTACTTTGATTATCATAGTCAAACTCAAGGAGAAACAACGTATGATCCCAAAGGATCAAAATGATATTTACTCAAATGTTTAACTATAATAATCTAGATAATAGATCATTAATTTCATAATCAAATCAATAATAGAACAATATATTTTCCTGGAGAAAGAAGATATTATTTATTATTAATCATTTAAAAATGACTTTTAATGATCATCATGTTTGAATTTCCCAAAGATAATTAATTAAAATTTTGAAAAAGTTTGATTTTAAAAATCTAGTCTGGATTTCTAAATCTCCTACGAGCGCAAGCCCTCGTAGTTAATTATATCGTAGGAAACTAAAAATTTCCTACGAAAACTCTCGATTAAAATAGCGATATGAATTTCATTTGAGATTTTCAAAGATTGATATCAAGGGAGATCGGGACTGGAATTTCAAATTGGGAATGGTTCAAGATTGAACACTTATTTCTGGAGTTAAAGGGAGAAGGGTAGGAGGTGTTTGAGATTCTGAATTACTTCAGAAACACCCCAAACTATCCTAAGTATTGGGCTTGAATTAGATTAAAAAAATTTAATATTTGAATGGTCAATTTTATTAGAAGTTGGGAATTAGATTCCTAGATGTTGAGGTCTTAAGATTGAAAATCTGCCTCAAAACCTAAATCTAGAATTGGGTACTGAAAATCAGTGACCCGAATCCTAGCTAATGCAATGCAGTCCTGGACTTATCCCAGCCTGGATTGGGGAGCCAACTAACCACCTAAATGCTTCAAAACTATGTGTCCGGTCTTTATGAAAGAGTGGTTAAGGACATTATTTAAGATTAGTTTTAAGGAGAGTGCGGTCGACATCTAGAGCAGATCCTAATTGGCCCCTTGACTTATGTTGGGTAAGATGTCTAAATAAAATGCAATTAGGAATTTAGACACTTTTAAATGAGTTTCTAATACAATGCATGCAAATTGACTCAATTGCTTAAATCAGGATGTAGCAGTTTTTGAAAAAGGCTTAAAAATAGTTTTATCCTAGAGATGCACAGATCCCCTTGGACAGAACTGCACCCTCATAGGCCAGGTGGTATGCTAGAACCCGTAGGCGGAGAGGTGCCTAACAACGGAAAAGAATAGTGCAACAAAATGCAATGAAAACCCCCGGTGGCCCCGAGCTTACTTCTTAAAGCGTTAGAGTTACTATGTGAATCTTAAAATATTTTAATTTTATTTAAGTAGAAAAATTTTATTCGTACCCTCACGAGCCTCCGATCGTGTTTCCAGTCTAAATCAAATACGACATGTAATAATCGCCAAAAAACTATTTAAAACATATAAGTCCTTAATCGCAATAAACATATCAAACAATCAATCAAATAATTAAATTAATTAAATAAACATTCAAAATGAAAGTCCATAGGCAAGTACCTTTTAATATTACAAACTAGGGACTGCAGGAAAAGTAAAGTGGCCGGGCACCACTGACTACAACCCAGTTTCTAATCCTAAGACATAAGTGACTTTGAGATTTGAGATTCTTCTCATTTTTCACTTCTTCATCTTCTTGGAACTCCTTGGATCATCAGGTCCGGATATCCAAATGAAAAGAAACTCCCCCTGAATAGGGGTGTTATCTTTTCTCTTTGGATATTCTAAAAGTCATCCTAATTTGGATCTCCAAATGGAGAGCAAGTCTCCCCTAAGGGATGTTCCTTCCTCTTTGGATTCCAAATTGGATGTTTAGCATCTCAATCTCAAAGCACTTAACATTTATAACTCGAATATCATCTCAAATCACATTAATTAAAATTAAAAAATCTAAACTCGATCCTGCATGGTTATCCTAATAATCAGTAGTTAATAAATATCCCAAGTAGTAATTAATCTCAAGTAGTTAATATTTGAAATAATGTTCAAATCATAGCCACACTTGGCCATGCTCTTTTAATTTTAAAGGGGGACTTAGGCAATTTTCTGGAGCACCTGTGCAATTTATTATTTATGATTTTGCCCCCTTTATTTAATGCACTGTATGAGCATGGCCACCTGCATAAGATTGAATTAGTACAAATCGTCCCTAGCCTAGGGGTAGATCTAACATACAATCAAATCAACACAGAGTGCAGTAAATAAATAAACAATCACATCAACATTAATTATTTAAATCTAGCAACCAACATGCAATGCAAACCACAGAAAACCCGGCACACACAAGTAGCAGAAAAGTAAACACCGGCCTAGCCTAAGACTAGATTTGGTTGTCCTAGCAGACCATCTAAAGTGTGTGAGGTAGACTGTGTGGTTTGGATATGTCATAGATAGGATAATTCGTTAAAGTTGTTTGATGTTCTGGTTGGTTGAAAAAAGGTTTCAAAGAGATTTTAATCAAAATTTAAGTCTTAATGGTTTAAAGTTGATTTTAAAATTAATTTTAATTGTTTGTTGGATACCACCTTTGTTTCACACCAAGGCCGTGAAGTTTATTTTACCTTCCTTGGGGCTAATTTAATAGCCTTGTAGGCCTGGGTTACCTAGTGGTACCCGAGATAATTAAGTGATTTGAGTTTGATTAAATTTGAGGGTTAATTAAATTTTAATTAAAGTTTATTAGTTTTTGATTTTAATGTTTTAAATTTATTTAGATTTTCCATTAACCAGTTCATGGCGTTGTGCCACCAGGCTCGAGGAACAAAGCCTCCTTAGGACACGTAGCCCCGCAACCCGGAGTAGTCCAGCCGATAAACAAAGATAATGTATTTGATTTAAGAATTTTAAATTTAGTTAAATCATTAAGAATAAATTCATTTTTAGTTTAACACTCCTTAGAATCCATTCGTGGCGTTGTGCCACAAGGCTCGAGGAATAAAGCCTCCTTAAGACACGTAGCCCCGCAGCCCGGAGTAGTCCAGCCTAAAAACTTCATTTCAAGAGTGGTTGTTATGTATTAAGGGGGTTAGTTGAGTGTTTTAAACATCAATTTAATAATTTCTAGAATTTGAAATTATTATTAAATTTTGGAATTTTTTGGATTATTTTAATCATTTAATTAAGGGGTCAAAAATTAACTTTTTGATTTAAAGTATTTTCTAGAAATTTAATATTTTATTATAATACTAGACCTTAATATGATCAGTTAGACAGTATGTATGCTAAAATTAGATTTTTCTAGATTTTATTATGAAGATTTAAAATTTTGACTGGATTTTGAACTAAGTGTGACCAAAAGTTGACTTTTTCAAAATTGATTGATTTCTGGAAACATAATATTTTTGATAAATATTAGACCTTAATATGAGTCATATGCCTTTGAGTTTGCTCAATTTGGAGTTTATTTGAATTAGTTATGAATTTTTGAAGTTTTGATAATTTATTGAATTTTTAAAATTAGTTTAATTAAAGGCCTTTAAAAATAAATCAAGTTTTGATCTTTGAAATTAGTCTTAAGTTAAAGTACTCAAATTTCTAAAAATTTTGATATATTATACTAATTTTTCTGATTTAAAATGAATTTATTATGAATTTTTAAAGTTTAAATCATTCAAAAGGGGTTTTTAATTAATTTAAAATTAATAAATGATTAAAATAATCTTAAATCTAGTTAATTAAATGTTAAATCACTTCTGAATTTTTTAGAACCATTTAAAATGTTTTATCTCGATTTTTAAAATTATCTAAATTATTTAATATTAAATATTATTTAATACTTAAATATTTAGTTAATTAAAAAATATATGAAATATAATTTAAATAAATTTAATTTAAAAAAAAAATAATTATTCAAAATAATTATTCAATTATTTAATTTTTAATTATTGAAAAATTAATATTCAATTATTAACATTTGTTAATTATTTAATCAATTAAATGTTATAAATCATTTAAATAGTAATAAATATTTTAATTAGATTTTATTTGAATTATTTAATAATTTTAAAATAAATATTAGATTTAAGGATGACTTAACATTTTAATTAATTAAATTCAATTAATTATTTAAATATTTAATTAAAATATTAAATGATATTAGATATTTTAAATTATTTTCTAATTTTAAAATATTTTAAATTTTACATTATAATTCTAATAATATTTAAAATTTTCCGATTAAAGTATTAAGTTATTTAATATTAATTAAAGTATTAAAAATTATATATTAATTAAAGCATTAAATAATTTAATATTAATTAAAGTAATAAATTATTTAATATTAATTAAAGTATTAAATAATTTAGAATTAATTAAAGTTAATATTAAATTTAAAATTAATTAATTAAATTCAAAATAATTTTATAATATATATAAATATATATATTAATTTAAAATTAATTTCTGACTTTTTTTTAATAATTTGATAAAATAAAATTAATTTTTAAAATTAAAATTTTAACTTTAAAATAATTAAAATTTAATATTTAAAATAATTTAAAATATATTTAGTATTTTTAAATTAATATTAATTTTAAATCAAAGTATTGAATTTTCTGAAAATATTATTATATAATATATATTTTTTATTATTTAAAATTAATTTTAATATTTATTAAAAAAAAGAATTTAAAATGATTTTAAATTGATTTAAAATCATATTAAACGAGTGGCGGCGCCGCCACTAGCAGAGGGACACGCAGCAAGCTTCTACTGGCCGCGCAGAAACCATAGCCAATCATTGGTCGGTGGCGCAATTGCACCGCCGACAATGATTGTGAAATCACTAAACCGCGGACGCGGTTCACTTATCCGCGTCAGCAGATTCCCGCCGCTGTCCGATCCTCCGTTGTATGAAACGAACGGTTTAGATGGCACCGAATGATGATCCAATCCTCTAGCCGTCAATACACGTTGGACCAAAGCGTAGAAAAGCGGAATATCAGCCGTTGATCAAGAGATCGACGGTTGATATTTCGTACAGTTTAACTGAACTGGGAAATGAGCCCTAGAATGAAAAACTGGCTCGTTCTTTCAATCCAGATGATCAAATTGCGTGAAATTTTAAACATAAAAAGCACACATGAACAGAATTCTTGTGGGATAGTTTTAATAACCTAAGATGCACTAAATCAAAAGCTATTAAGCCTAAGTGTCTTAAGAAAGGGTTAAGTTTTTTACCTTAATTAAAGGACGGTTTGGACCATTTAGGAGATCTCTGAACTTGTTGTCTATCCACGCAACTTTTCCTAGTTGATATCGTAGCCTAAAACGCTACGGATCGTCGAGAACGAGCCTTGGATGGATCAAGCTTTGGTTCACCGGAATAAGGTCACCAGCGAGCTTTGACCGATGGATTCTTGTCAGGGATGTGAGGAGGAGGTAGTTGAGGGTTTTAAGAAGCCGACAACTCGGCTAGAGAGGCTGGAAAAGGTGAGGGAGTGTTAGGGTTAGAATCAACTTTGATTTTTGATTCTTTCCCTATTCAAATGTCCTTGAGCTTATTGGATGGCTAGGATCATTTAGGGCAGCTCTTAGATGATTGACATCTGTCCCTAGGGTAGGTGGGAGGCAGGGAGATCAAGGACAAAGGACAATCCATGTGGAAAGTGTATTTTGTCACCTAGTGAGCATGTGGGAGTGATGAGAGCCATGTGATCTTGATCTAAAGGCTATGGAGAGCCCTGGGAAGGTTCTAGAGCCTATTTAAACAGCTGGAAGGATTTAAATCAGAGTGCATTATGTTTAAGGGGAGGTTTTGACCAAGTTTGACTCATATAAAAGCTTGGTTTGACCACTTGACTAGTCCCCATGCCACATGGAAGTTGAGGTGGTATGGGGGAAGGCTTTGGATGCTGGATTGATTACTTGAATGGATTTAAAGCTTGAGGATTAAAGTATGAATGAGTTAGAGGGGTTTTAAAGAGGTTTAAGCATGCTTTGACTTACATAGGCTTCTTGTTGACTAGTCAATATCCAAGTGGACTGATGAGGTGGAAGATGGGATGTTGTATAGAGCTGGTTTGACTAGTTTGGAAGGTCTTAATTCTAGAATGTTGAGGTTTGAGGGTTTGGAATGGTTTTGACCAAGTCTTATTGGGTTGACTTGGTCAAATCAAATTCCACTTGATTCATGGTGACTTTGGAGCATTTAAACCATAAATTAAATATGTTTGAAGATTTAATGGAGTTAAAGATCAATTGATTTAATTGATATGATTTGATTTGACTCAAATGGGTCAGATTGAGCTATTGGATCTTAGTTGACTTGGTCAACTATTGACTGGGTCAAAGGTCCAGTCAAATCCAGATCATTGGGGGAAGTGCCCAAAAAGGGGTTTAAACAGGTTTGAAGTTGATCTAAAGTTCAATTAAATATGATAAAGCTTAAGGATTGAACTGGTCAATCTGGGTTGACTTGGTCAACCAGGTTGACCCAGGGTTGGAGTCTGGACTGGGTAGGTTTGAATTGATGTTTTAAGTTTGGTGGAGGTGGTTTGAAGGATCAAAATGATCATCTGGGTCAAATGACTTATTTAGGCCCTTAATGGGCCTAATGGGTCAACTGGGTTGACTTGGTCAACCAGGTTGACCCAGGGTTATGGATTGGGTCCAACCAGTTCAGAATGATATTCTGAGTCTATTGGTGGTGGTCTCAAGGTCTGGGGAGGTCATTTGGTCAAAATGACCTATTTGGGCCTTAATGGGCCTTTAGGTCAATCCTGGTTGACTTGGTCAACCTGGTGGGTCCAGGGTCTAGAAATGGGCTCAACAGATTTGGTTTGATATTTGGAGACCAATGAAGGTGGTTTCAAGGTCTGAGGAGATCATTTGGTCAAAATGACCTATTTTGACCCTTAAAGGCCTATTTGGTCAACTTGGTTGACTTGGTCAACCAGATTGACCCAGGGGATGGTTTTGGGTCCAACAGGTTTGGTTTGATGATTGAAACTTGTTGGAGGTGGTTGTATTTGATTTGGAACTCATTTGATTCAAATGACCATTTACACCCCATAGGGGTATTTTGGTCATTTTGACCCCTGGTCAACTATGGGTCAAATTGAGTCCAACAAAAATGCAGTTTATTACTCAATGGGTCATAATCAAGGATCTAGAAGTGATTTGAGCTTTTGGAGAAGGCTCCAAGGTCAGGATCCACTGGGTGACAGGTCCAGTGACATAGACTGTAAATATTTGAAGGTTTTACAGCCTTTGGATTTTCAATTTAGTTTCTGGGATTAGAGACCTCAGAATGAGCTCAAATTTATAGGGTTGCCTCTAGAGACATATCACATCAGTGTGGAACTGATAGACCTTGAATCAGATGTAATTTAATAGGGTTTTAAAATGTTCAAAGATTTACTGGAAAAGGCTTTCAGGACTTAGACCTTTGGCCTTGGAATTTGATCTAGATTTATGGTTTTGAGCTCAATTTTGAGTTTGAATGATAGGGTTTGAACTATCTAAATCATTTATAATCATTTGGGTGATTGTAGATGATTAGATAGCATTAAAGTCAAGTCAGAGGCTGTAACAGCTTGATCTGAATTATTTAAAGGTCAGGATTGATCAGGGTTTGAATTGAGTTAAACTCTAGATTGAGTTGAGTCTTAAATAGATTGATTTAAAGTCTGGGTTGGTCTAGAGTTTGAATGGATTTGAGGTCTGGATAGATCTAAGGTCTAGGAGGATCCTAAGACCTAGATTGATCTAGAGTCTAGGTAAATCTAGGACATGGGTAGACCCTAAGACCTAAAGTTTGGAAGAATCCTAAGGTCTAGGATCTAGGAGATCTCTAGAATCTAAGAAATCCTAGGTTCTAGGATCTAGAAGATTCTTAGGATCTAGAGTAGGTCCTAAAGTCTGAATTCTAGGAAAATCCTAGGGTTTGGGAATCCTAGGGTCTGGAGTCTAGAATGATCTTAGGATCTAGGTAGATCTAGGATACAAAGTCTATGAAGAATCCTAGGGGCTAGAATAATCTTAAGATTTAGATGGATCTAGAAGAATCCTAGGGTCTAGGATAGATCCTAGGGTCTAAGAAGATCATATGATCTAGAGTCTAGCAGAATCCTAGGGTCTTGAATAGATCCTAGGGTCTAAATTCTAGGAGGATCCCAGAGTCTAGGTTAGTCTGGAGTTTGATTAAGTTGAATTTTAAAATTAATATGGGATTAAATTAATTTGAGTCTGGATTGATATTTAAAGTCTGGATTGATCTAAGATCAGCTTGATCCTATGGTCAAGATTAATCCTAAGGATTGGAAAGATCCTAAGGTCCAGATTGGTCTTAATGTCCTCATACAAAAATGAGGTCAACACATGTCTACTTTTCTGCAATCCCTTCACTATCACATGTGGATTTTAATACATGAAGGTTACACTGCATCTACTAGACTTGTAGATGGAATTAGAATTCGAACACCTTTTGTTGATTGGACTGTAGAAAAATGTGAATTAGCTCAATTAAATACTAGGTGTTTGAATATTTTCTTTTGTGCACTGAAATCGAAAGACTACATGCGTGTTTCTACTTGTAAATTTGGAAAAGAGATTTGGGATAGGCTTTACATTACATATTAAGGAACTAATAAAGTGAAACAATCTAGATTGAACATTATATTGCATGATTAAGAATTTTTTTGCATGAAATTAAATGAGTCAATCTCTGACATGTATACTCATTTTATACAGATAATAACTTCATTGCATGCTTTAGGTAGGGAACTAACCAATTTTAAAAAAATAAATAAGATATTACATTATTTGTCTACTACTTACGATATAAAGATTACTACTATAATGGAGTCGAAGGACTTAAATGTTTACTCTATTAACAATCTACTTGGATCACTGATTGCTTACAAGCAAAGAGTGACTCAATGACAGATTGATGCAGGTAACAGATGGAAAGAAAAGAACATTGCACTAAAAGTGGATGACTCGAAGAGTGATCAGTCCCAGCCTGAGGATGAAGAGGATATTATCTTGATGACAAGGCAATTCAAAAGTTTTCTAAGGAGGAAGAAGAGGAGATGCCAATAGTGGAACAATGGTAAGTTCCATAAAAATGCTAAGGCTTTTATGATGTAATTTGCTATGAGTGCAAGAAGCCAGAACACATAAAGATTGATTGCTCTAATCTCAAAGCCAATCCTAACAAGGAGAAAGCCGAGGAGAAATCCAATGATAGAAGGGGAAAGAAGAGACTACAACGAGCATTTTGGGGCAGACTTAGCTTCAGACTCATAAAAAAAAGCACCTAAAGAGGAAGTCACAAATTTATGCTTGATGGTTGATAATATTGATCATTCAGATCAAGAAGAGGTGTGTGACTTAAGTTACGATGAATAATTTGAAGTTTCTGAACGCATACATTCTGCATATAGGAGACTAAAGAAACTGTATACAAAATTGATTTTGGATTATTTAGAATTACAAAAAGAATTTAAAATCCTTAGGAAAGAGCATGCATTAATAGATAACAACCATATGACTCTGTTGGATGAATATGATGACTTGAACAAATATCATGAACTTCTAAAATCATCACACACTGATTTTAAAAATGATTTCAAAACTTTTATGGATGAATCAGATAATAGAGAGCATAACTTGAAGATTGAAATTTTGATTCTAAAAAGTGCTAACTCATATCTTGAAGTTAAGTTGAAAGCACTTAAGGAAAATAAGATTCCATCCAAACTTGAAGATTTTTACAAATCTTACCACATGTCCACTAGTTCAAAATCTAGGAGATATTACAGTGCACATAGATTGGTAAATATTTTTCCTAGAGTAAAATATTTTTCTTGTGGTGTGATTGTATATATTTCTCACACTTGTACTATTCATCATAAAACACATTTAGTGTGGAGACCTAAGATGCATAAATCACAGCATATCACATATGCATCTGGTTTAAAATTGCTAAGAGATGAACCCAAACTTGTTTGGGTTCGCAAGACTAACCCTTAATTTTTTTGTAGAAACACTCTCACACAAGATCTCGTGAGAGTATATGGTACTTGAACAGTGGTTGTTCAAAGCATATGACTGGAGATGTGAATCAATACATATCATTGGAATCCAGGAATGGAGGCAAGATTACACTTGGAGATAATACCACCAAGAGAGTGGTAGGTTTAGGTATAATTGAAAATTCTAAAAATTTTGTGATTGAAAATGTTCTATTAGTAGAAAGCTTAAAACACAATCTATTGAGCATAAGTCAACTGTGTGATAAAGGTTATTATATAAAATTTTTGCCTACTAGTTGTGTTATTAGTCAAAATAGAATTATTGTGTTGAATGGTGATAAAGTAAACAATGTTTACATGCTAAATTTGAATTCTTTAAAATATTCTACTATTTTTTGTTTGAAAACTGTATCTGATGAATCATGGTTATGGCATAGAAGACTTTATCACGCTAGTATAAAAAATCTTAGAAAAATTACCCAAAAGGAGTTAGTTAGAGGTATACCCAAATTAGACATTACAAAAGATCACTTATGTGATGCATATCAACTAGGAAAACAAGTCAAATTCTCATTCAATTCAATCAAGGAAGTTAGAACTAGCAAGCCCTTAGAAATTCTTCACATGGATCTTTTTGGACCCATTAGTACTTTAAGTCTAGGAGAAAAAAGGTTTGAGTATGTAATTATGGATGATTATTCAAGATTTACATGGATTAGATTTTTAAATCATAAGAGTGAATCATTTGAGGAGTTTAAAGACTTTGTCACTTGGATTCAGAGAAAACTAAAATATGAAATTATTATAATCCAAAGTGATCGTGGGGGAGAATTTGAAAATGAATTGTTTAATAATTTTTGTAAATCCCATGGAATAGACCATAACTTCTCAGCTTCTAGGACATCTCAGCGGAATGGAGTAGTTGAGAGAAAGAACGGGACATTGATTGAAGCTGCTAGTGTCATGTTGGTAGAATATTCACTTCCAAGATATTTTTGGGTAGAAGCAGTTAGTACCGCATACTATGTATTGAATAGGGTGAACATTAGATCAAAATTAAATAAGACACCCTATGAACTTCTTAAAGGTAGAATTCCCAACCTCTCACATCTACATATTTTTGGATGTAAAGTATTTAATCATAATAACAGAAAAACTCTCTTAGAAAAATTTGATCCTAAATCTGATGAAGGAATTTTTTTAGGATACTCAAGTGTTGGAAAATCCTATAGAGTTTTTAATAAAAGGAAATTGGTAGTTGAGGAGATCACTCATGTTATTTTTGATGAATCTGATAATATTAGAGGGTCTAGGTTGGATGAAGATGAAGTTGAGGAAATAACCCAAGGACTTGAAAATAAAAAAGTGGAAGAGAGGGTTGAAAATGAAGAAGAAAACCCATTATCTAGAGAATGGAATTTTTCCAAGAGTCATCCTAAGAAGTTGATCTTAGGAGACCCAAGTGAAGGAGTTAAGACTATGCATGGATTGAGAAAATAAGTGAATCACTCAGCTTTTATTTTAATGATTGAACCCACTAGTTTAAATCAAGCACTTTTGGATGAGTTTTAGATTCTAGCTATGCATGATGAGTTGAATCAATTTACTAGAAATGATGTTTGGGAATTGGTAGAAAGACCGAAAGATTAAAGTGTTATTGGAACAAAGTGGGTATTTAAAAATAATGAATAATTCTAGAGTGATTGTAAGGAATAAAGCAAGGTCAGTGGCTAAGGGGTATAATCAAATTGAGGGAATTAATTTTGAGGAGACTTTTGCCCCGATAGCCAGACTTGAGGCAATTAGAGTGCTTTTAGCTTATGCATATTTTAAAGGTTTTAAGTTGTATCAAATGGATGTAAAGAGTGCCTTTCTAAATGGGATTATAAAAGAGGATGTTTATGTTGAGCAACCTCCAAATTTTGAAAATACATAATTTTCTAATCATATTTTCAAATTGAAAAACGTATTGTATGGACTTAAACAGGCACCTATAGCTTGGTATGAAAGGCTAAGCACTTTCCAACTTAAACGATTATTTATAAAATGGAGTGTGGACACCACTCTCTTTATAAAAAGAGTAGGAGATGAAATACTCATTGTTCAAATTTTGGTGGATGATATCTTGTTTGGATCTACATATATAAATCTTTGTGATAAAATTTTAAAAATAATGAGTAAGGAATTTTAGATGAGCTTAATTGGAGATTTGAGTTACCTTTTGGGGTTTAGTATTAAACAGGATGAGGATGGAACATTTCTGAGCCAGTCAAAATATGTTAAGGACATCCTTAAAAAATATGAAATGGATAAGGCTAAACCAGTAAATACACCCATGAGTTTCTCAGTGCAGTTAGATAAGGATACTAAAGAAAAATCAGTTAATCAAAATAAGTTTAGAGGGATGATTGGATCTTTGCTTTACTTGACAACAAGCAGACCAGATATTATATTTAGTGTTTGTTTGTGTGCTATATTTCAAGCCGATCTAAAAGAATCACATCTAACTACAATTAAGAGAATTATAAGATATCTTTTGGGGACTCAAAACCTAGGAATTTGGTATCTCAAAAATATCACTGCATTTGAAATTGTTGGATATTGTGATTCAGAATTTATTGGTTGTAGGGTTGATCGTAAAAGCACTTATAGAACTTGTCAATTCATAGGAAACTCCTTAGTTTCTTGGTCTAGTAGAAAATAAAACTCAGTAGCCCTTTCAACTGTAGAAGCTGATTATATTGCCTTAGGAAGCTGTATTGTGCAAGTGCTTTGGTTGAAATAATAGTTAATTGACTTAGGTTTTTTTTGGCACAATTTCAATCTTTTGTGATAACACTAGTGTTATATGCATTTCAAAGAATCCTATTCAACATTCTAGAACCAAGCATATCGATATAAGGCATCATTTTATAAGAGATCATGTAGCGAAAGGCGAAATTGAATAAAATCATGTTGCTACTAAAGATCAACTTGCAGATATTTTCACAAAATCACTAGCTTTTGACATATTTAGCATTCTAAGGACAAGGCTAGGTGTGATTGATCTTAATGCATGATTGCAAATTCTATAAACTTGTTTGGTGTATAAATGTGTGTTTATTTTTTTCAGGTGTGTATGTGTAGTATAGGTTATATGCTTTATTTTGTATTGATTATTTTTTAGGCACTTTATCTTTTTATTTTTTATTTTTTTAATAAAAAAATGAATGATTGGCTTTGAAAGATTTTTGAGTTTATCATGCACTATTTTTTTTGTGTTCTATTTATACTGTACAAAATTATTTTGTATAATACGAATTCTGTAGCGTGTGCATGAAAATCTATAGAGTTGAGGAAATGAAACAATATTTTCTATAAGCTTTCATATTGTATAATGACGTCATCATATTATACGATATGTACATGTTCGTCTGTACACATGGGGACAGGTTTATAATTTTTGTCAGTTATTATTGCTGATCATACGTACTAACACATCGTTCATCTGTACGATCCATATTGTCGATTTTGATAAGGATGAACCTAACCGTCGTAGAATGATCTTTTAATCTTCGGATCGTCCTAGACGAACACCTGTTCATCTGTACGATCGAGTTGTCATTATTTCATAAGGACAACCCCAACCATTTTTGGATGACCATTCATTTTTTGATTGTCCAGGATGAACATGTCGTTCGTTTGTACGATCCTGTAGTCAAAAAGCCTGTACGAATAGACACCTCGGGAAAGGTAGTTTATGAAAAGTCATTTCATTTCTGTCCGTTGGTGATTGTATGTATGAATTTTATTTTGTACGGTATGATTTTATAATTGTACGTATGAATATTACTTCGTACGATATGATTTTCCATTTTTCTTTAAATATAGAGGTTTTGGCTGTTATTATCTTCACATCCTTTTTAATCTACAAAACTTTCTCATTTTTATGGCTAGTAGCAGCAAATGAGTACGAGGTTCTAAGGGATCCTCCTCAAGAACAGAGAGAGATGATGATTTCCTATCTAGAGAAAAGGAGGAAGCATACAATAGGTATTATTTAGTAAAGATTACTGCTTCTAGAGTCCTCATACTAGGGGATTTAAGTTTTTCTATCATTCCTCTTTTCAGCGCAACTCAACTGTCCTATATCCTAACCTTGATTCATGCCCACCACAAGGACACCTTTCAACTATTTTTGGCCAACATAAAATTTAATGAAGATCATACCAGAATATCATCCTATGTCATTAAATAGAGAGTCTTAATCGCTAAAGAAGGCTTATAAAATTTTCTTCATCTTAGAACCCAAGGGGTAAGGGCACACATAATGACTTCTAAATCTGATTTTCATTGGAGTGAAGTGAATCAAGTTCTTAGAGGTGTTCATCAAATCTGTCATTCACCTCGTGTGTATACCCTGCATCAAAATGCTAGGATTATTCAGCATGTTCTGAGAACTTCAATCATTCCTAAAGTTGGTGATCATGTGAATATGACCCCTCTTTTATCCACTGTCACCTATCTGATTATGACCAAGAAACCTTTTGATGAAGCCCAACTCATTTTAGACTACCTATATAACCTTTCTGATATTGGGTAACCTAATAATAAAAGAAAGAAAAATATGGCTTTGGGCATTTGGTTACTTATATTTTGGAGAAGAAATACAATTTAATCTATCCTGATCCTCCCACCGAATTACCTATTTTCTTTACCAACGCCTCCTTTTGAGCACTATTTCATCAAAGTCCAGATTCAGGGGGAGATGATTATAAAGAAGAAGGGGAAGCACCTGCACTTGCATCTGCACCTAAACCCGACCAAAACTTCTATCAAGATATGATCCAGTATTTTGATCATCTTGATCAAATGTTTGATAATATGGAGGCTCATTTAAAGTAACAGGACAACATGTATAATGAAGACAGAGGTTGGATCCGAGATTAGTTTGAATCAGTGAACACTAATATTGCCACGATCAATAGCTATTTTGCTATATTTAGTACTCAACCACCACCTCCAGATCAGGGTCTTTCGGACTACTAGTGATGATTTTCTATCTTTTTGGTTTGGTATTTGGTTGAGTATGATGTTCCTCTAGGCTTGGATGTTTTTTGACTTGTTGTGTATGTTATTATTATTCTTAGTTGTTCTGATTGTTATTGTTATTTTTTGTCTACTGGATGATGTTATGCGATGTACTTGGAGTGATGATTAATGAAATGAAAAGTCATGTTTTTATACATATTACTATATGAATATGATTGTGACTTGAAATATTTTAAAATTTATCAATTAAACATAGTTGATTGCCTTCATAAAATGTTAGTTGAATCTATCTTATAATAGTAATAGATGTGCATAATTTAATCTCTTAAAATATTTAGATTACTTTGTGACTGGATGTAGATTAGAAGATCTTTTTTATATTATTTTTAGACATGCATTACTTAGCTTAAATTATTACAAATTTGATGTCATACTTTTGTTCTTGTTTCTATCTTAAAGTGTTCATTATTGTATTTGTATCAAGAGATAGTGGTGTTGGAAAGAAAATGTTTTAAGGAGACACAAAATAAGCCTAAAACTGAAAAGATGTACAAAGTGTGTCACGAATAAAATAAGATGCATAATATTTGCCAAATTGTAAAGAGGCACAAAATTAGCCCAAAATTGACAAGATGCACAAAGTGTGCCTTGCAAATTGAAAAAGATGTGTAATGTTGCCAATTACTCTTTTCTTTATCAGTTTCTCATTCACACTAAACAATAATCGTCACTATTGAATTAAAAAATTATTAATTTTATTTCATCATTTATGCAACAGTTGTGGTTACATAATCTGTCTATTACATTACTGACATAGATCAACTTTTTTTATTCTTATTATTCTATGATTTAAACTTTTGAGTCTTTATCTTTTGCATCTGATTTTAATATTATAATATAATTCATTTAATATTATCTTAATCATCAACCACTTTGATTACCTCCCTTTTTATTGTTGTCAAAATGGGGATTTTATTTGATGTGTTTTGTTTTGTTTGATATGCATGTTATGTGTGATATGCAAGCTATGTGTCTATCTCTGATCTTTATTTGTACCCCTTGTTTCAAATAGATCACTCATTTAGGGGGAGCTAAAGAGAAAATGTGTGTTAATATTTAAATTCAAACAATATTTGTTTTGTCATTATCAAAAAGGGAGAGATTGTTGAAATTATTGTATATTAGGTTATCTTTATAATCATATGAGTTTTTGATTATAACAAAATCTTATTATTTGTTTATTAGTTCTCCTAACATATGTTGGAAAGTTTATTGTTGTGTGTACTAACATATTTTTTAGGAAAATTATACTCCATACTGCTAAAGACTTTAAGACATATTAGATTAAGAGTTATTATAAGTGAAATCTGTATTTTTTACTTTTCTTAAGTCTGAAAGAGTATGATTGTAAATTGGATAACCGTACACACACATATTAGA
This sequence comes from Dendrobium chrysotoxum, assembly GCA_019925795.1. Taxonomy (NCBI): domain Eukaryota; kingdom Viridiplantae; phylum Streptophyta; class Magnoliopsida; order Asparagales; family Orchidaceae; genus Dendrobium; species Dendrobium chrysotoxum. The sequence continues at coordinate 44,723,830 of CM034297.1, read as the reverse complement.
GAAGTGAGATAAAACTTATTTTTTTTAAAGCTAATCGTACTGTACGATGTAAAATCGTACGGGATGATTTGTGCTATTTCTCCTCTGATATGAACCTGCATGGTTTAAAACTTTTTTAAGTATAATTTGTACAGTATGAAATCTCTTCGTATATCATTTTCCAGAGTACGAAATAGGAGCTTACATGGTTCGTACTGGATCGTACGGAACAAACTATTCAATTTTTTGAACTGATCGTACATTATGAATAGGCTTCGTATATCATTTTTCAGAGTACAAATTAGGAGCTTACATGGTTCGTACTGTATCATACAAGAACAGCTGTTCAATTTTTTGAACTATTCATACAGTACAAATAGGCTTCGTATATCATTTTCTAGAGTACGAAATGGGAGCTTATATGGTTCGTACTGGATCGTACGGGATGAACTGTTCAATTTTTTGAACTGTTCATACAGTACGAATGGGTTTCATATATCATTTTCCAGAGTACAAAAATTGGGGTTCATTGGTTCGTATAGGATCGTACGGGATGAACTGTTCTTTTTTTGAACTGATCGTACAATACGATTTGAGTTCATATATCATTTTTCCAGAGTACGAAAATTGGGGTTCATTAGTTCATACAGGATTGTATGGGACAAACCGTTCAATAATTTAAACTGTTCGTACGTACGACTGTCAATCATACAATACGATCTGATTACGTCAAACTTGAAATTTTTAGTTTTTGGATGTTTTTTCTTCTCCTTTGTATATAAGGGTTCTAAAAAACTAACTAAAAATAAGCCTTCCATAAATTTCTCTTGAGTGCTATTGAGGAGTGTGATTGGGAGAGTGTTTTGAAAGTGAAGTGTGAGAGATCCAGGGTAAGAAAATCATGAGGGGATTCATAAGGTTGTCCAATGGTGAGATTCTCTTACTTGTTCTTCAAAGTTCTTCCTAATCTCCTTGAAGACTTTTGCAAGAGGATTGTCAAAGAAGGCTCGGTACTCTGCAATCACCAGGAGGGTGAAAAAGGATTCTTGGTTCTTTGCCGACACCAGGAGGGTGTGAAAGGATGAGTGGTTCTCTGCCATCACCAGGGAGGGTGAAAAAGGATGACGGTTCCTTACCGCACCGGGGTTTGGTGGAAGAGAGTTTATAAGGGCTTCTCCGTCTTGCTGTGGGGGCAAAAGGAGAGTCACTTTGATTTAGTGGAATACCTAGAGAAGGAGTCTCAAGGGAGTGGATGTAGGTCGTGTTTGACTGAACCACTATAAAATATGATGTTCTCTATTCTTGTGTTTATTTATTGTATTTTTAATTTTTGCATTGCACTTTATTTTCTGTGGTTGAAAAAGTAAAATTTTTATAACTGTTCGTACTGTATGAACTTAATCATACTGTATGATATATATAAAGTTTTTTATTAAAAAGGTTTCAAAACATCCAAGAAATTTAAAAAAAAAAGGTACCAATTCACCCCCCCACCCCTCTTGGTTAGCCTAGGGATATAATCAATAGGTCTAACAATCTATTCGCACTTTCATTATGTATAATTATTTTATATTTATTGTATTTATTTAATTATAAGTGAAATTGATTATTTAATGAATTATTTAAATAGCCCTTTCATTACATAGACTTAGGTTCTTTTAGTTTTGATAGCAAACTAACTCCAAAATTCTTGAAATTGATAACATTGGTTGACGATATAAAATAGATCAATCCTTGTGATTTTAGGATTAATTTGATGTGTATTTTAGTTTTTATGAATTTATTTATTTAGTATTAAATTAAGGGTTAATTAATTATTAATTAAATGTTAATCAAATTTGGTTCTGGATTTTATTTTTCTTTGATTGTACGATTAATTTAGAGTTGATTGAAGGTGAGTTTGTATTTTTAGGGATTTTGTATTATTTAATATGAATTTTGGAAAAATCGGCCCTTAAAAAGGGGCTAATTTTTAATTAAATTAGTTTAAGGGTCAAATAAATTCAATTCAATGGAAAATTTATTCTTAGACTATAAAATGTCACTAAGTTTATAAGTTTAAATTTTCACCCCAATTGGATGTTTGTATGAATTTGTAGAATTTTCTAAGTTTCCTAGACACAAGCCTTAATTATTTTCCCTAAGTGTCACTAGTGTTCAAATGGGCTTGCAATTCAATGTATATAACCCTTGTATATATGTAAAGATACTACAGCAAAATAGTATGCTAATTCTATATGGATTGAGTGTATCAAATTTCTAAAATTTTGGGTCAAATCATGACCCAATACTTTGGAATTCAATAACTGAATATAGGAGGCTCCCCATGGTTTGAGAAAATTAGAGTAGATAATAGACATACTCTAATTTTTAGCCTCTAAAATTTAAACCAATTTGATTATTGCTCAAAGAGTTATGAGGGAAAATCCTTAGAGATATAAACCCTAACCACTCTTTAATCAATGGCAAAAAGCCTTTGTAAATATTTTTTAAATTAAAGTAGGTTTCATGCTGATTCCATAGAGCCCAAAAACTCTAAACTTGGTTAAGAAATGAAATTTCTATGATTTTTTGAAGTTTTTTGGAATTTTTTGGATTTAAATAATTCATTAAATGGTTTTTAAAATGGGAGCGATGGTGGACGAATCATTGGCATGATTGAAAGGCAGTGTGGTACGATATTGAGGCTCATAATTTTACATATCCATGCTAGCATTTGATCTTGGCTGCTCATCTGCACACGACATTGATAGACGATCATGATCTAGCTGAATGGGAAGCAAAGTGGTAAGATGACTATATGTGATTTGAAAATTGAATGGAACAATAAGATTTGAATCATTGATCCAAAGATCAACAGTTCAAATAACACACAGTGCATGCATTAGGGTTATTCTATGATATATGATGATGACCAACTTAAAGTTACAATCCACTCAATCAAATGACTTGAGATTTTAGACAGTGGTAAAGGCAATGCAAACGAAGAGTGGGGAATGATTTTTGGTTTAAAAGTGCTTTACAAAAAGCTATTTAACCCTACCTATTGCAAGCTAGGGTTAACTCGTTACCTCAAAAGGATAGGCCTTAGAAGCTGTATGATAGCTCGTATGGCTTGTTGAGAAGTCTAGAACAATCCTCTAGAAGACATTGCAGCCTAAAAGCTCTATATTAAAGGATATTCAAGTTGGATGGACTTCAAGCAAGGGGTGGCAAGATTCTTATTGCCAATAGCTTTAGAACGGTGGATTTGAACTTTGAAAGTGTAGATGGGATTAATGGGAGCTAAAATGAAAAAAATATTATAAGCTAAGAGGCTATGAGTTAAGAGTTAGCTAGAATCAATGTATTTGCACATTTAGCCTAATTCAAACCCTAGAGTTATAGGGGACAATAGGATCATTTCTGAGGATGCCTTGGTTCTTTCCAAGTGTCCTTCAAGTGGTTAGAGGGTAGAGTATCAACTAGGGTAATGTCAATGATATAGAAAGCCATTTTTGTCCTCACATGAGGGAGAGGACCACTTGGAGGTTTAAGGATAATATAAGGTTTATACTAGGTTTAGATGATGTTTAGGAATGTTCTAGAATAGGATTAAGCTATTAACATGGCTAGCCATGGATGGAAAGGGCTTGATTTAGCTAAATTGAACATTTGAACTCATTTGAAGACTTTGTTGATTATTTGACCAGTCAACTGGTCAAGTTGACTACTGAGGTGGAGTATGGGGATATATATATATATATATATATATATATATATATATATATATATATATATATATATATATATATATGGTGAGGTAGACTCCAAGAGGTTTAAAGCAATGCATTTGAAGTTTGGTTGTATGTTGATTAAAATTCAATGAGATTTGAGTGATTGTAGATTAAGGTGATTATGGGTCAATGGTTATATATCAGATGATCAGGCAGATCAGATGACTACAACTTATATGAGTATGAATTGATTGACTATTGATTAATCGGTAGATTAATTGTAGGTAATTAAAATTCAAAAATTATAGATCAAGTGATTGTAGGCTTTATGATTGACAATTGGGTGACTGTCAGCCATTGGATTAACAATCAGGGATTTGGTGGCTGATGATGACCACATAAAAAAATGAGGTTAACAACCAGCACTGCCCCGATATGAAGTAAGAAACAGTGGTGTCAAGAGAAAAATCAAAACTCTAGTTAAAATCAACAAGAAGCTCAAATAAATTCCTATCCCCTGAGCCAGGGATCCCAAAGAAGATAAAAAGAAGAATAAGGAGTAATAACAAAACCAAGTTTTCCTCTTATGTTATTATTCACTAAAGTAATTTGTTTCCACATACTAGAAACATTACAAGTAGGCTTCATCCAAGGAGAATAATAAGTGTTTCGACACAAGCCAGCAAGTGAGTAATCAGAATTAAGTAGTCGCTAAATGAGAGAGGAGTGAAAAGCATGACTGAGAGTATGAATCCCTGGTTGACCTAAGCCACATAGTCTCTTAGGGAGACAAGTATTTTTTTTTTCAAAAAATACATTGTAATTTCTATTTTTCCGTGTCAACATGAAATAAGTACCTAGCATAGGCCCATTCAATAAGCTTGCAATAGGTTTTTGGTAAAATATAGCTCCTTATCTAGTATGTTATAGTATTATAAATAGTAAATCATATAAATTTTTAATTTGTCCGCAAATGACAACATCCTTGCTTTCCATTTAGCTAATATAATATTGATTTTCTAAAGGAGAGGTTTAAAATATAAATATTGAGTCTCTTAGAAGAAATAGGAATGCCCAAATATGTGAAAGTCGTAACCACATTATTAATATTAAGAAAACTGTAAGATTAGTAACACATATAGAAAAGGAAATACATTTTTTCCTAGGATTGACATAGAGACCTAAAGCATCACCAAAATCTTTTAGAATTTTCAACAACATAGTTAAATTTTCTCTCGAGCTCTCTCTAAAAATAAGAAGATCATCTTCAAATAAAAGGTAAGAAATTTTTAACCTCCCAGTGCAAAAAGCAACAAAAGAATTGGGTCCAATAAAATAGTCCAAACAATTTGATAACCCATCCATCATAATGTAAAAAAGATAAGGAGATAATGGACATCCTTGTCTAAGACTAGAATCAGAAGCAAAATAACCATGTAAGGCACCGTTGATGCAAATTGAAAAGTTAACATCAGTAATGCAAGTTTTAATCTAGGAGAAGAATAGTGGTTTCAATCCTTTTTGAAGTAATCTCTGAATAAGAAACTTTCTTAAAACCATATCAAAAGCTTTAAAAATATCTAATTTGATACAAAAAAAAAGCTTTTTTTTCCTAGGGATAGAAAAGTTCATTAATAATTTTGAAGCAAGTATTATATTATCTGTTGAGCTTCTACCTTGAATAAAGCTAACCTGAGCTAAATTGATGATATAGGGAAATTTTGACTCAACAAGAATCTTTGTAATAACCTTATACATGGTATTACAAAGAGAGATAGGCCTACAATCAAAGATGTTGGAAGCATGAGGGCTTTAGGAATTAAAGACATCAATGGATTTAACCCTGTTTGGTAGATAAGAATTAGTAAATAAATATTTAAATACCTTGCATACATAGTAACCAATGCTACCCTAAGCAGATTGATAGAATTCAAATGTGTAACCATCAGGGCTAGTCACAAAAGACCAGGGGTAAAAATAATAGATTTAATCTCTTCACTAGTAATAGGAGCAAAGAGAAAAGTGATAAGATGATGAGGGGCAATTTTTCTAGCAGAGATGTAGGAAATATCATCAGAGCTTCTACCGGAGGAATTAAAGAGGCCTTTAAAATGATTAATGATTGCATTATAAATTTCACTTTGATAAGAAACTTGACCATTATATGTAAAAATTTCTTTAATATGATTGTAATTCTTTCTTGATTTAATTCTATAAAAATAGTAAATCATTCTCTCTACTAAAAAGCCATCTAGCTTTAGCTCTTTGATGCACCCAAGAAGACCAGGAGGAGTAATAAGTAGAAAGACGACCATTAAGATTCTTCAAATTGCAATTGAGCTCATGCTTACAAGGGTCTAAATGAATCAATTGAAGAATCATTTCTTGTTGAACTTGTAGGATTGAGATTTTTGAAGCTAGGTGTTTGGATGAAACTCAATATTCACTTTTAATGTTTTGTTTGAGTGAATGAAGCTTCAAGTAAAGGGTAGAAATTGGGTTTCCAGTACATGGTTGAGAAAAGGAGGTATGCAAAGCTTCCCAAAATGTATGATATTTAAGCCAATAAGTTTTAAAAAGAAATCTATGTGAGCTCTTAGGTTGGGTTTTATTGTGTAAAACTAGTGGGGTGTGGTCAGAGTAGTTCAAACCTTCAACATTATAAATGGATAAAGGAAAAGTGATAAGCTCCTGATCATTCACAAAAATTCTATCCAGTTTAATGTGAATATGATATTCAACTCTCTAGTTAAACTATGTATAATGAAACCCCATAGAAGCCAAATCCTGAAGACTGTTAACAAAAATCATATTGTTAAAAGTACCCAGCTTACTGAAATGAATAGGATTACCACCCACTTTGTCATTGATATTTCTATAGTAATTGAAATCACCAATAAAAATCCACAGCCTAGAAACATTTCCTTCAATGTTAATAAGGTGTAGCGACAGTATGTCCCTTTCAGAGGCAGAGGCACAATTAGAGGCATAAACAACCAAAATATCAAATTTAGTGACAAAAACTGCACGAATAGTACAATGAATCAATTGATTGGAGGTGAAAAAAAGGATGAAAGTAATATTGGTCTTCTTCCACTTAATCCAAAGTCTTCCAAGGCTTTATCAATGGAAATTATTATAGCTACTTTCCTAAAAAAAACATTGTGAGTATAAGAATGCTACATATCAGAAGAAGCAAGATAAAATTTTGCTTCAAGAATACAAAACATATCCATATTACTAGATTTAACAAAATCTTTACAACAAAGGACTTTAATAGGGTCATTAAACCCTCTAATGTTCAATGTAGCAATTTGAGGAAAGGTCATTGGGTTTGGGTTTGGGGTCTTTTTAACTTATTTGGCTCTAGCAATTTTTGGAGGTAGGGTCTTAGCAATGGTTGTTTGAGCAAAGAATGATGTCATGTTAGTGCCTAATAGTGAATCCACATGGTATAAAAATATCATATTTATTTTTACTGAGGTTAATGTGTGGGGGTTGTTGGGTGTTGGAAGATGTGAAAGTAGTATCGCAGGAGACATCTAGCACATCGTTGATGGATTTAGGTTTGGGATTTTGTCATTCTTGTCTAAGGAAGAGGAAGGTACAAGTGTGCTAATGTGGGGAGATGGCTAGTAATGTTTTGATTTTGTGCAGAGAAGGTTGTAGATATATTGTTTTACGAGTTCTTAAGGTTTTTGAGTGGTGGCAGGTAACTTGATGAGAGTTTGTGCGGGTGGTTGGTTGGTGCGAGGAGAGAGATGTCTTTGCCTCATGGGCTTTTGGCTAGTACTGGGTCCCCTTAGGTTGATAGCAAGGCTATTGACAGAGGAGGGGTTAGTAGGACAAACATTAGCCGTGTGAACAAAAGAGCCACATCTGGAATAAGGAATATGCTTCCAATCATGAATAACTTTTAGGGATAATTTTTTTTCATCCACAAAAAAGAGGTATTTCATTAGAGAGAGGTGAGTTATTTTTATCCTGAACATGTATCCTGGCAAAAGTGAGCAGGGATCTATCTGTCGTTAGCTTATTAACCACCAAGGGAGTTCCAATAAAACTTGCAATTTTAATAGCCCCTCAAGATTCCAACAAAAAAGTGGCACATCTAGAATCTTGATCCACAAAGGAATAGAAGAAACCTAATCTCTTTTTGAAATGAACTGGGAGAACATTTTTGCAAGATGAATGTTTTGTCAAGGAAAAACCACGATCCCCCAGTTCACACCATCTCGAAATCCTCCTCAGTAGAGAATTTGAGAAGGAAAAAATCCATCACTCAGTGAAAGCAAATTCAAAGTACCTTTAAGAATCCAGGATTTTTTCATAAATGTGAGCAAAGCTTATAAAAGGTCTCCTATCGATGGAATACCCAACCAGACTGAACTCCCAATCTTTAGCGCTAGCATCCACTTCCTCAACTGAGAAGGAGATGGAACCATCGGAAGTAGGAATAAAGTTGAGAGGGAACTCTTTAGAGGCAGTATTTCTTTCCACCACTAAACTTTTTCGATTTAGAGAGCAATAACTAGAAAGAGTGTTCGGGTTTATGTTTGAGAAAGCCAGAGAGAAGGGAGCGATGGGGTGCACGGATTCTAGAGTTTCTCTCAAGGGGTTTTAGGGTTCTCTCCCCTCTCACTCATTGTACTTGTACAATTTAATTTAGTTGATAATTTTTTATCTTGCCCGTTTTACTTCTGAGTCAAATTTAAAGACTCCCATTTACATTATTCATCTTCTCTCCTAAAATCTGCAAGCTCAAATCCTGTAAGTGCTCCCATAAATGGCTTTCACACGTCAGCATTATGCAACTTTTATTCATAAATTTTATACATTTGAGTGTTTGTCTTACTTGATTTATTGGTATCTTAATTTCCTTATATAAATATTTTACTTATTAACTCCACAATTGAAGTCACGTGACGCAGCTTCCGAAAGATCAGGAACTTTTTTTTTTTTTTTGGAAAATATATGAGAAACTTGTGCCTGATGCTCTTCCACTGCTAAAAACCAATAATATGGTAACCTTCTTGCCGTCGCCTAACCCAATACACCATCCCTTCCTGCATGTCCAACTCGACCGCCGCCTGAAGCAGTGAGCTCAGCTCAGTTAAAACGATCGCTGGAGCTTATCCTTCAAGATGGACTCATCGCCTCTGCTTCCCCTCACGTCTCCCCCTTCCCCTTCTGCCGCCGTCGACTTGGTAGGCGTCGTCGACCACCGCGGCTGCCCCGCCTCCCGATCCTCGTCCGGCAAGTGGACCGCCGCTCTCTTTATTATCGGTAGGAGATATTCAATCAATTTACCTACCTTCCTCTCCCGCCCTCATCGCAGCCGTCCTTTCGGTTTCTCTGATTCTTGTGACCTCGTCGCAGGGGTGGAGATTGCAGAGAGGTTTGCGTATTATGGGATTTCTTCCAACCTTATTACCTATCTCACTGGGCCGCTCCAGGAATCGACGGCGGCGGCGGCAGCCGGTGTGAATACTTGGTCGGGAGTGGCGATGATGCTGCCGCTTGCAGGCGCGTTCATCGCGGATTCGTATCTTGGACGTTACAGGACAGTTTTGTTCGCTTCTCTGCTATACATTTTGGTCGGTTCTTCTCGTTTCCTAACATTGAGCCTCTTTTTTTTTTCATCCTTTTTGTTTTTTTGTTAAACTTCTAATTTTGTCTGTGGAGCTCAACGATTTCTTTCTCCAACTCCACATTCTTCTCATTAGTAACTTCTCCAGTCGTCTTTGCTGTTCTAGTTGAGTGTTCTTCTCATAAAGCTCATATAACAAATATTGGTTCTACTCCAAGGTATCCTTTAGATTCAACGCAGGCATGCTTATCAATTAAGTTGACTAGATCCTTTTCAAAATTGATCATTGGCTGTGTCAAATTCTGTATCTTTTCAGTATTCTTCTGCAGCTCTTTCATAGCTTTATGGAGTTTGTTCTTATTGATTCTAAATTTGCTACTGACTTGAGAGGGGTATTCGTTACTCCCAATAGTCAATTGCCAAGTAATTCTAGTGCGAAAGAATCCTCAAGTTTCTTCAACATATTTCAGTTGGGGTCTGAACGAATGACATCTGCAATATTCACTTCGATCAGACAGATTGAAATTCATAAGGAAATCCATGCGGCATTTAGATCATGGCATATTGGTTCTACTCCAAGGCATCCTTTAGAGTCAGCACCTATATACTTATCCTTTAGATTAATTTGTTCCTTTTAAAAAATAATCACTATCTATGTCAAACCCATCATCTTTTCAACTATCTTCTACAACTCTTCAGTAGCTTTCGGATTTTGTTCTTATTGATTCTAATTTTTTACTGACATTGAGAGAGGTATTCAGTATTTCCAAAAGTTAATTGTGAAGTTATTCCAGTACTAAAGAATTCTCAAGTTTGTTCAACATATTTTAGTTTGAGTCTAAATGAATGGCATCAACAATATTTATTCTAATATGATTGAGATACATAAAGGAAATCTGATGAGTTGTTTGGATTGTGGCATTCAATCAATACTACATGCCTACATGTCAATGACACAAAATGATACTCACCATCACACGCAGTGTAGTGTGGCACACCCCTGACATCATTGTTTGGTGTAGCACACTATTTCAAAATGGCGCGCACTATTTGCCTTATATAGGAGCAATAGTATATGACACATAGCGTACATAGCACCTGCTATTTTTTTATGGTTTTAAATTTGTAATTATTATTTATGCTTATATTTATTATTTTAGGTATTATATAACTTAATTTCCCTAGCCCTAGGTATTGAATCATAACACACACAGGAAGATGATCCAGGCTTCAACAAATGATCTCATCTTCCCTCCCTCTCATGGTGCATTTTCATGGCTTTGCAAAAGCGTTCGATCATGAGTTGCGTGGTGGAATCAAGTGTTTGAAGGCTATGTAGGCAAGTCAAACAGATCGCTTATTCTTTCTACCCCACGATGGATTCGGCCTCTTGCAATGGCTTTGAAGTTTGAACAAATTGCATCTCCTCTCGTCAAGGTGACAATTGCTTTGAGATGTGAAGAGTAGGCTGATCGTGAGTTTCCCTCTCCCTTTCGATGGTGGTGGCTTCAAAACCTGAGGGGTTGATCGTGCCGGCATGCATCTATCGATATCGGCGATGGTGCTTTCAAATAGTGAAGAAGGTTGTTCACGTCTCCCTCTCCCACTCGATGGCTTCAAAGAGTGAACAACATGCTGAGACCATCAATAGGTGTCATTGTGACAAATAAGTATGCCTTAATTTTTAAAGAAGGCAATAAGTTATTTGTGAAATATCTTTTATGTTTCATCAAATGAAATGATGCAACATTTGTGTTATTTGATATTCATTCCATTCACATGTCTAAAAAAAGTAAAATTGTTCGAATGCATGCTTTCTTATAAGTATTCAACAAATTTTGAATGTAGTTTAAACTACAAAAAAGGATCTTGCATGGAAATATGCAATATTGGAAAATGAAGGTAATAACAATTGTGTGATGTGTATTTTTTGTGGGACAATAACAAAAGGATGGAATTGCATGTCACAAGCAACATTTGGTTGAGGGTTTTATAAATACTAGAGTTTATTATAATTGTCATAAACATGCGAAAGATGAGATATAGGATTCCTTATGAAAGAGAAAAGAGTTAAAAGAACAAATTAATATTTACGAAAGTGATGATTTTGATGTGATGGTGGATGATGATATTCTAGGTATTTGACCATCCAAAAGATACTGGATAACAAACTTTAATGCTTCAAATCAAAGTTTAACTTCAACATTTTTACTTAAAGCACTAAGGGCTAAAGGACCATTAGCTACATATCTTATCCCAAATCCTGATGATGTGGTAAACCAGAGAAAGGGTCAAGTCTGAAAAGAGAAGGATGCTGCTAAAAAAGAAATGTGAGGAAGGACAATTTAAATATTTTGCAGATGAATGTATGATGTTGGGATATAATTCAATGCTATTAAATATGATAGCTTCCTTGTTGTATTTGAGGCATTTCGATATTTTTGTCTTGGGATGAGACCTCTTATAGCTATTGCAAGGTATGGATCATTTGCTTGAAAAAATAGGTTGGACACACAAGAATTAGTATAGCACCATAAAGAATAATGTTCTAGATGTGGTTGTTCTTTTATGGCATATGGGTGGACATCTCATGATGAATAAATTTTAGGTAATTTTTTGGTGAATTGTCCGAGAGCAACTGCATTCATAAAGTGAATTTATGTCATATCTTTCTCAAAGAATGAGTGAAGATGTTGGAATTATTGACCAATTTTATTGAGGAGATTGAGGCACATAGTGTAATTCAAGTGGTTACTGATAATGCTTCTTAGAATGTCCTTACAAGTGTCAGTCATTATAATTTCCATTTACTTCTACTTGTATACTATTTTAAGTAAGTTATTAAATTATTCTTTTGATTTTTAATATTATTGTTGTAAATTTATCAATGGAAAAATATCCACACATTTATTTAACTTCCTTGTGCTGCTTACTATTTTAATTTAATGATGGAATATATTTTTAAAATTCAAAGACTAATATGATCCTTTGAGAGAGCGGTAGCAGTATATAGTTTCATATATTCAAGACCTCAGTTGCTTGACTTAATGGGAAGATGTACAAATCAATGATTATTCGTCAAGTTTGCTGACGCTCGTTTCACTACTACTTTCTTGAAGTTACAATAATTTTCATCAACACCAATTGAATTTGAAGAAAATGTTTGTGTATGAGAATATTTTTTTGGCCTTTATGCAAAAGAAGCAAAGCCAAAGCACACTCAACAAACCATCTTACAACAATCATTCTCAAATGTTATTTTATATTCCCTAAAAGTAGGTGGCCTTTTATTGAAGGTCCTTAGATTGGTTGATGGAGAAAGAAAGCCCTCCAATGAGTTATATATAAGAATTAATGGATAGGGTGAAAGCATAAGTTGCTGCAATCTTTAACAACAACGATAAAAATGAGCAAATTTTAAATTATTGATAGAAGATGATAAGTGCAATTCTATCGACCTTTACATGCGGATATACATTTTTTAATTCTAATATTTTTTAGGAACTCTAGTATTACAAAGATAAGGAAATAGCTGATAAACTTTATGCATGTATTGGAAGATTGGCTAAGAATGTAGATGAAGAAGGCAAAATTAGCAAGGACTTAAATGTATATAATAGGGGTGAAGAGCTATTTGATACTCCTCTAGTTGTAAGACAAAGGAATACTCGGTCACCAAATAATATAATTCGACTAAACTTATAATTAGTGTTAGTAAATTTTTTATATTTTATTAACAAGAAAAGAAATTAAATATTTCATTACTTCCAACTGATTGGGGACTAATGTATTGCCAAGGAGCTTCACACTTATAAAGTTTTGAGATCAAAATCCCTAGCCTGACCTATAGTTCATTTGAATGCGAACGCAATTGAAATATATTTGAACATGTAAGTACAATAACATAGTATGTACTGATTTTCTTTTCATGAATGTTTCTAATTTTATGTTTTTTCAATTACAACTTCATAGCAAAAAAAGAAGTAGAATGGATCATGGTCGCCTCAAATATTTAGTTTATGTAAAACATAATAGGGCATTGGTTTGCATATACAACCATCATGAAGTGATGAACCCTATTTCTTTGATTAATATAGATGATACAAATGAGGGGTTGATATGAAAAATTGATAATGAGTTAGTTAAGAAAATGAATTGATTATTGGTGAAGAAGTTTGACATGAGTATTGTTGCAAAAGCGATTGGTGTTTATGAAAAAAACTACAATATTCGAGAGCTATTTAAAGGCAAAGAGAAGAAATATTTATCTAGGCTTCACATTGTTGCAACTGAAAATAAAAATGATGGGGGTGATGAAGAGGAATAGTGATTGTGGTATTGAGAACTTAAGCATCACTTTAGTTGTTTTTATTATTACGATGATTTATCTTTCAATTTAATAGTATTTCATATTAATACATGTTTTTATTCATAATTATTTAATATTGTGCGTCATTCATCTTTGACAAGTATGATTGTGTGACAGCCTATTTGCAAGTATACCTCCTGAATATTTTTCTTCAAAAGTAGTTCTCATTTTTTAAAAGAATTTTTTCACCATGTGCAAAAGGAATGACAAAGATATTTGCGCTGGAACTATTAATGAATGTGATTTTTGAGTTGCTCACCACCAAGACTATTGTCTCTGCTCTTTTATCATCTTCCTCACTTAATAAAGATTCTAACTTTGCAATTTGAGAAACTTTCTCACCAACATCTTCTACCTATGTCAACCTATACGCTTTGTGGCCGCCCAATAGAGGAAAGTCTTATATGGGATGTTTATTAAGGAAGGAACATTAATCAGTTCGAAAATTAGTATTTTAGTATTCTTTTGCTTGTTTCCATATGAAGACACTAGCTTACCAAAGTTTTTACAGGGACATGTTAAGCTTTGTCCAAAAAGTCCAGCTACTTAGAGTTAGAGTCGATGCAGATAAGTATTTATTTATCTTCACATACAGATTGACAAAACCTTTAGTATTGAATTTTCTTGATGATAAGGGGTGAAGAAGTTGAAAGCATCCAACATGCAGATCTAAAACAAGCTCATAAAATTCTTGATGGTCAAAGGACAACCAAACAAACACAAGAGAATTCATTTGGAATGAACTATATGGGCACAATCTAGAAATCGCCGTAGATATTGACAAACTCTTTAGTCAACAATAGGGACAATCCGTTCTTAAAATAATTAGCGAAGAAAAAGAGTTCACTCTTCAAAAAGGTGTACATCTCATCTTCCTTTGATAATATCTGAGTATGCTCCTTCAGAATTTTGTATTGCTTACAAAATTTTTGCAAGTCTACCCTCATTGTGTTCTTAAGGGAGATTTGCTGCCATGAAATCCGTTGTGTTGCTGAAGAGTTCAATTGTAACAGAGGACGCCATTGTTATGATTCAAGAGTGAGAAGAGAAGAGGTGAGAATGTTAGGAGGTCTAACGAAAGAGCGTTACTTTATTATGAGCTTGAAAAATAGTTCGCCTTGCTATCCTAAAATGTGTTTTCACAAAAATCAAGGAGTCTCTTATAGATTTACCATCCAAATGTCATGATGTGTAGCATTCCATCAAATCATTGTGAATCTCAGTTGTTCAATCATTGCATTTTGGTTGGGTTATCGACAATCTATTTGACATTTCTACAATAACCGCATTGTTGACCCCTACATTGAAATACGTGCAAAAAAGAGGCAAAATCGGTGATTTTAACGACACGCGCACCGGCGCGGCATGTCATTTGAAAGGTCAAACGACCTCTAATCGCCGAACGGATCATGCCGTTGCGATCAAAACATAGAATTTCCCTAAGTGGAGGCCCCTCGCAGCAGAGCCCTGCATTGGGTACCCATACCCACACCTATATCCACCCACGTACCCATAGGTATCGGTGGCTATGGGTACGCCTATGACCTCAAGGGTGGGTACTCAACATCGGGGGATAAATCGATTTACATTATTAATCATCATATATCGTATATTATCGTAATCCTCACTACGCAGTGCACAACACTGAACCGCACTGCGACCATAGTGAATTGTGATATGTGGCTTGAAAGTTTGTAGTTAGCGCAAAGTGCAACAAGTCTCAAGGTCATCAGTTTGTGGCGGACTGCATTCAAAAAGCGTGAAAAGTGGCTGGGTATGGGTGGGTACGACATCCCAAAAGTCACCATGGGTGGGCGAAGCCGGGTACCCAACTAGGACCCCATGTAGGGCTTTTTCTCGCAGTCGAATCGGACGAGACCGGTCAAAATCCGTTATCAATACTCGAAAATGACGCTCAACGACACCCAATGATGTCCGATCATAAAATTGACTTCTTCGTTGCGTTTGAATAGTCCAAGTCATCTAAAAATGACTATAATTTTGCTCAACAAAAATTGCGCAAAAAAATTGGCACAATTTTCGAGGTGACTGTGCATGAATTTCAAGAAAAATTGCTTGAAAATTGAGGCGAAAATCACACTTCTGATTCCTGTCATTTTAATATTAATTATTATTATTATTTGGTAATAATAATAATACTTATTATTATTATTAGTAATAAATAAAAAAAATCAAATCAAAACCCTAGATTAAATCACGCATTACCTGAGTATCGTTCGAACGTCTGGCAGCCCTCCAACAATGTGCTTGACACGATCTCCCCACGACGACGACGAGCTTCCCACGTCGAGATGCACAACTCCTTTCTTCGTTAAATGAGAACAGAAGGAAGGAATTCAGGCTTTTGTCTTTCTGAGCTCAAACCTCCTGCCCGCCTCTTCTTTTGGATTCCCTCACTCCGCTTTCTGCCTCAGTCAAAGTTCACGACTCGCACAGCCTGATCGAACTTGACCTTCGACCCAACGAATACCCGACTCCAACGCCTTCGGCCTTGTTTGCTCCTCAACTTGCCATAAGCAAGCCGAAGCCAGCCCGATGACCACTTGTCGAACTCCTTACCGATCGAGCTCCACGTCCTGCTAATCTCGACCAGGTTCATGCTTGATCTTCTCTGATCAGACTTCCGATCAAACCGACAGTTTGCTATGCCTGATACCTAGATCTACCAAAGTTGAACCCTTTGCACCATTTACAGCCGTCGACCCCAGTTTAATCCGCCAATAGACATCGAGCTGTGCTGCTCTCTACATCTCTGCCCGAAGCCAACCCGACTTCCAATCCCTCGTCTGCTACTTCCGATCCGAATCCCTTAGCCATCTCTTCCTCTCGGCCAAGCCCAGCCGAACTCCATACTGTGTCAACTACAACCTGAACAGTAGGTAAATCCCTTTTTTTAGTATTCCCTATTTCATTAATTGTATTAATTATAATTAGTTATACTTAATTATTGTTAATTATAATTAGTATAATTAATTCTCATTAATTAATCGTAATTAAATATAATTAGTTATAATTGATTATCATTAATTATATTTAATCATAATTAATTACTGTTAATAATATTGATTATAATTATTTATCATTAGTTATAAGTAATTACTATTAATTATTATTAATTATAGTTATAATTAATTGTAAATAATTACAATTAACAATTATTAATTATAATTAATTATCATTAATCATAATTCATTATAATTAATTATAATTGGTTACCATTAATTATAATTAATCTTAATCAATCGCTATTAATTATAATTAATCATAATTAATTATTACTAATTTTAATTAACATCAACTATAATTAATTATCATTAATCATGGTCAATTATGAGTAATTATAATTAATAATAATGAAAATGAGAAAAATGTTTGTATGCCTTGATTGTCATCGACCTCGATGCCAACGGTACCGCCAACATCTCCTCGCTAAGGTATAATCCCTCAAAGCCCAAATCTTATCCTCGGTGCTTGTAGCGCAGCGAGCAACCACCCATGCGTATTTTTCTTAGCGCGGTGGTGAGAGAAAACTTGTTATGGCTGGGCAAAAATTAAGTACCCGTGCATGTGCCTCAATGCTTGTGAGGAAACAACTGTGCATTTTTAAACAGCTACCCCTGAAGACTCATGCACACCTTTCTTAATGTGGTGGGATTGAAGAATACGATCGTGGTGTCACACGACACCGATCATGCACGTCTTTTTTGATGTGTTGGGAAGACTATAACTCCCCAAATTTTTCCAAACCGGGGATACGTCGGGATGATGCCGAAATTCAGAATAAAATGCATAAGGACTGAATGAACAACAGGGGACTTGATTCATGCTGAACGATGGGGAACAGGACTTTCAAATTGAACATTAGGGAACTGGACCCTAAATTCTAAAATGCGCAATCAAATAAAAAAAAATACGGAGGTCAAATGATAATCCACCACATTCAAATAAATATAAATTAACAAGAAGGGGATCCGCAGTGGATACATTAGCATGCAAATGAACATTAACAAAGTGCTTGTAAATGAACGTGATAACTCACTCACAGGTAAGGGACTTATGTTAAACAGAACTCCTAGCAATGATCAACAGTAATCATGAGGGATATGTGCCCTAATTGCATGCAAATATGTTAACCTCCTACAACTGACACTAAACAAAATACACTAGCTTTCAGTAAACAAGAGAGGTTGACAAGTGATGAATGCAATGACTTGACTTGTTAACCAAGATATGTTCCAGGAGTTCAAAGCAAAATATAGTTTGCTTGTGATTAGTGTAGCCTAATTGCGAAGATATATGGTAGCCGCCATATAGATAATTCGCAAAAAGAATAACAATACAGTGATTCATCCATGATCACCTATGAAGAATGCAACAGTGTACTGCAGGCAACATCAACATCTTGCATTCAACTTGTCATAGCCGGCAAGTACATTAGGCCACCTATGAATGATTGTGGTGGACATGACACAAATCATCTGCAAGCTGAAATCAAGAGTCTGCCGGGAACGTGAACATCTGCAAGCAACTATAAGAAGCCTAGCATGCTGCAATAGGTCATCTAAGGATGATAATGAACAACATGCAGCAATGCCCTACAGTCAGCACCAGCATCTTGCATACAACTAGTGTTATTGCAGATGAATACATTACGCCACCTGTGAATGGTGATGGTGGACATGATGACAATATAGTGGCTTCCCTACAAGCATATCTAGGGAACTGTAGTGGATGTACAAGCAAGGAATCCATAATGTGACAATACATATGCAAGCTGAAATCTAGAGTCCATCGTAAACATGGACACTTGCAAGCGGCTGTAGGAGACCCATCAAGCTACAATAACCCATCTGCGGGTGGCGGCGAACATGTAGTGAATTATAGATCATTCCTACAACCAACAATTATTCGATGACAAGAATATGCACTGATCCCCCCTCGAAAGCAAGGATTAGGTGATCAAGGTACAATGCCCACATCAATAGTACCTTGCTGGTAGAGGGGACAAACATGCATCAAATAACAACTTGCCAGCCAACATGCATGAGAAAGTTGGTGATGAGTATAACTTAGCTGGCACCCAACATCAAAGTATAGATAAATGCATTGATTTGAATACAAGCAAAGATGATTGATATGACCTATTTGTGGATAACAACAGAGGATATATTGTATGTATGATGAATCTCCTGTGGACACAAATATATACACCACTTGCAAATAATAACAGATAACCCATTGTGTTACAACAACCTACATATAGATGGCAATAGAAGATATGTGCTCAGCGCAGCTTATCCGCAAGTGGCAACGAAAGGCTTCCAATGCATACAACAGTGCTCCCTGTGGACACCTACAAGCAGTGATGATAGGGATGTTTTGAGTGTAGGAGATCCCCTGTGAACATAGAAGCACACTCATCTCACATTGGAGCTGAAGATTTTGTTGATCAAGTACAATTAAATCCTCCAAGTGACAATTCTAGGGATCCTGATAATGATAGTTGGGTATAAGGGCAACTTGATGTACAGAGAAAGCCCACCGGCAAGTTACCAGAGGAGGGTCCCAACTGTGACACTAAGCATGTGAAATTGAATGATTTTATGAATGATTATGTAGAATCAAAGAATAAGCAGTTGAAAAAAAATATTTTATTCTAACATTCTTCAGAAATACTGAGACTCTTCGAGAAATGTTGCATCATTTGAATGGAGAGCAAATATCTGGAGATCAAGTCCTACAACTCAGCATCATATATGAACATCAAGATGCATAGAATTAAATGACGCAACGGTGGACTGGAAGGAGCCATTCTTGGTTGTTATGTCAAGAGCTGCATAAGAAGCTCCCATGTACATATTAGATATAAGAATGTCATTAAGACATTGGAGATGATCATTCATTCTATCATGCTTGTACCCTTGTCATAAGCCAAAGAAGCCTAATGATGCATCAGTCGAGCCGTTGGTTTCACCAGATTATAATTTCTCATCTATCACAAAAAGGCTTCATGCAATTTGAATGTCCTTATCTAGTCTAAGCAAGGACTCGATGACTTGTAGATTTGATCTCTCGAAGAATGAGGAAAAGGAGCCTATACAATGAGGTATTCTATGGCTATTTTGAATGGTAGATGGGTTTGAAATGTGGCCTAAATCAAAGTGTGCTCATTGGTAAAGGGAATTATGAGATTACTCATGATATCTATAGGTGCTTTAATGACCCTGAAAGTGGGGTAATTCAAGCCATGCAAAAGTCCCCAAGTTTTTTCAATGTATCGTCTTCCCACTTCAACGCTTCTTCAAACCTTCCTATAAATACAAGACCTTGCAAGTGAAGCTAAATGAAAGTGCACTACTAGACCACGTCATCAGATTCGTAACACTCATACAAACAAATAGAAGGCGTTTGGAGATTCCTAAATGAAATTTGACGCGCATTTTTCAACAGTGGTTATTTGCATAATTGATAATCACAAAAATACCTATTTGCACTGCATGCAAATATTTTAAAAAAATGCCCTCATAGATGCATCGCAAGATGTATTTTATTGTAACAGTGCATTGCATTTACATGCCAGTATGTTACACATGCGTGTATCGTAACTTGCAGAATACATTATGCGAGCATGTAATCCGACATTGCTATCGCATTCCAAAAAGACCTCCGGCATGCATTTGTAGGATGCCGAGGATTTCGTTCTAGCGCGCCATTCCGACATCGCTTTTGCATTCCAAAATGATCTCTCACCAGCATTTATAGGAGGCTGAGGATTTCATTCAAGCATGTTGCTTGACATTGCAAATACATTTTAAACGACCTCCCGAGTGCCAAGGATTTCATTTAAGCATGTGCAAAAGGCATTATACATGCATATATATAGCTACTATGCAAATACATTATGATGAATGCATTCAACAGATAGATATCCACATAGGCTTTGGCGAGCGTGTTGTTGGTACACACGTGACATTTGAGAATGCTATGAAAATTGAGTTTGAACCCAATCCTCTATTGATAAGTGGAAAGAGTTGATAAGGTTCAAACCCATAAAATGAAATGACCCATAAACACCCTTATGATGGCTGTGTTGACAAAATATTCCAACCGGAGGGGACCTCAAATGTTTAAAAATGCCTT
Source organism: Dendrobium chrysotoxum (assembly GCA_019925795.1). Taxonomy (NCBI): domain Eukaryota; kingdom Viridiplantae; phylum Streptophyta; class Magnoliopsida; order Asparagales; family Orchidaceae; genus Dendrobium; species Dendrobium chrysotoxum. The sequence continues at coordinate 44,703,015 of CM034297.1, read as the reverse complement.
CCAAATGCTCATGAAAATTCAAAATTTTCAAAAATACCAAAATCTAAAATATTTAAAATTGAAGTAAATTATCAAACAGTTAAAAGCACAAATACCTATCTACCATCTGCAACGGTTTGCTAAGGTGGAAAAATATTAAAACTACTTTAGCTCACAAAGAGCTAATGTCTAGTCGAGAATAGCACTATGATTTATTCTCAATCTGTCTCTTGCTAGTAAGGACGTGGCAGTGTTCTTTAACCAGTGGTTTCGCCGCCAAATGACACTACACCGATTGTTTTGCCGCTAAATGGCATCTCAGGTAAACGGTTATGACCGGGTGGTTTTGTCGACAAATAGCACCATTATATTATGGTTATGGCCAGAGCTCGTATGTTATCCAACGGGTCTAAATCATTGAGTAATAAATCAATATGATATAATCGATATGGCACAAAGCCCTATGTTAGCTAAGGTTGATTCAAATTTGTTCTCTTAGACAAATATTTACTCCAGGCCTACAAGGTACCCTTGGATGAAGCAACCCACGGTTGCCGACAAGGATTCTTCTATCAGGTTGGGTCGACTACCTCCTTTGACTGAGTAGACCAGAGACCATAATGGCCCAGAATGATGGAACCATGGGATCTTGATCCGGCTCATCACCATTCCTCCACCATCCGCTTTAAGTGCAAGATGGTAAAATTTTAAATTTTAAATATTGAATTCTCAAATACCCAAACCTGCTATTACTATACGCTATATACTTCGTATGTTTTTGACAACTAGCCTTAATCAAAAGTTCTCTCTTGTTATCGGGAGGGGTAATTAACTATAGGATTTGCGCCTATAGTAAACCAAAACTCAGATTATAAAGTCCCTGCAAAATGAGGGCGATATCTCTGGGTAGTGACTTATCTACAAACCCAATCTGCCTTTATTTTAGAACTTAATTGCTAAAATTCTCCTCGACGACCCGATAAAGGAATGAAGGGGTCCGCAGAGAGGTCGGGGCGCGAATTTTCGGAGCCCACACGCATATTTTCCCAATATCCATGTAGCTCTATTATGAACTACAGGTAATGTAATGTAGCTCGTCATAGGGAGTTAGTAGACTAACTAGATAATTCTTGTTAAATTTTAGATTTAATTATTCGTATTTCTTGAATTTATTCCATCATATTGCGTTATGATTTGGAATTGTCTATGAATTCATTTAGGAGTGATAGTTTGAATCTTATCGCCGCTGAGCAGTATTAGTTCCTATCAGTTAAGGTTAGTAAATGGTTTGAATCCTATCAACAAAGCAGAGGTAGTTCCTCTCGTTTAAGGTTCACTATTGCACATACCAATTCTTATCAATGAAATAAGTATAATAAAAAGGATAAGATAACAAAAATCTTTTTCATTTCATTAATTTTGTAATTGCATAAAAAAACTATAGAAATCACTACAGTAATCCTAATGGCCTTGGTTAGTTGGTCCACTATCATGCTTACCCGGATCAACTTTGCTCCATGTCAGCGATCATCTTGCGCACCTCTTGGCGTAGCAGCTTTATGTAATTCATCTCTCTGATGAACGATATCGTGACCATGTTAATCAATTGACTCATGCTGATAAAGGATTAAACATCTTCTATGATGAGGTTCAACTATGTTCCTTGTTAGAGATATGTGATCATCCAATTTGGCTCGGCACAAAAATAGGAAGGCAGGATCATCCAGTGTAGTCAATTATAGATCATCTAGTAGTTAATTTCAGCTTGATTTCGTCATTCCTGACATTCAATCAGTAGTTAGGAGCTTCAAGGGATGTTGGTGAATAACTTATTCAATGCAATTGACTCTAAAAGCTTGTCCAATCAACTCAGGCGCCATTTATGGATGCTTGTATTTCTCAAATCTTATTTTGTTTTCGCCCACTGTAAGCGGTTGTAGATTTCCTTCACATCGTCCTTCAGTGCATGTTCAATAAAAGTTTTCAGGATTGTAGGAAATTTAAAGATTTTTTTCCATCCCAATCTGTCGATTCTTTTCAACCAAAGGAACCTTTTTAGTTAAAGAAGTTGCTTTGAGAATCAACTTGCTTCTTTTATCAAAATTTTTAGGAGGGCTGATACATACTTAGCAATAAAAAATAAATGAAAAAAAGAAACAAGGCAACTTCATTGGACATGGCTTCTATGTTTGTCTCCATTATCTTCAAACAATGCTCTTGATTGGGGAAAAAAATGATTCAAGAATAAGATTATTTTGACTTAAGCTATCAAAGGTGCAATTAGCAGGAGTGCCATTTGCTAGATTTTCCTTAATTTAATCTTCTCTCTTCTTCCAATTGTGTTTCTTTGCCAATAATATTTAATTATGAATAAATAAGACATTCATTGGCACAAAATATAGATTGATAGTTTGGTATAAATCTTGCTAGATTTTATTGGATTTTGATTCCTCTCATAATTTGATTAGATATATCATTCAACCCAATGTTGGCCATTAAAAGAGAAGCATAATACTTAGTTAAGTGTTGCAGAGATGAGGATGCTCAGGTGGATGAGTGGCTTTACTCTTAGAAATAGGATACGAAATGAGCATATACGTGAAAAGGTTGGAGTAGCTCCAATGGAAGATAAGATTAGAGAGAGTCGCCTTAGATGGTTTGGTCATATAAAACGGCGGCCTCCCAATGACCCGGTTAGGAAAGTAGAGGTATTAGATTTGACTTATGTTAAGAAAGATAGAGGTAGACCTAAAAAGACTTGGTTAGAAAATATTAGAAATGATCTTTCTTTATTAGATTTAAACGAGAATTTGACTTTTAACAGAACACAATGGAGAAAAAGGATTCATGTAGCCGACCCCACGTAGTGGGATAAAGGCTTGATGTTGTTGTTGTTGTATATCATTCAACCCAAATTGTATTGTTCTGTTAACATCTCACCAAAATTTCAAAGTAAGTTTGCTTGATTATGTAACTCTGCATGTTGAATACATGATAATTGTTCAACATAAAGATATGATTGTTTTCACTCGTAGCCACCGGTGAAATGAAACTTCTGGCATAAAAAGTTCCAATTATTTAATCTTCATCTAACTATAACATCCTTTACAGAGACTATATAAAATGGAACGGAAGGAAGATTATGAATCTCTTTTCTTGGATCTTCTATTTATCTTGGATATATCTCTTCTTCTTGGTTTTTTACTGCTTCTAGATCTTCTTCTTCAAGAACCTTTTTTGGGATTTTGAAATTCCTCACATGCTTTTGTTCTTTATGAAAACCTAATAAAAACTCGCCCTTTCTACGCAATGAATGCTGGTCACATGACCGAACCATTTAAATTTATGCGATATCTCCATGTAACCTCCTTGGATGTTTATCTCTACTCTCTTGTGTATTAATAATAAATCAGCTTGATTATCTTTAATTTCTTTCTAAACATTAAATGGACATTTTTGATTATTTTGATGGCTCATTGTAGATTTGGTCTATTCTTAACTCAGAAACTCCCAAAAGATAATTGATTAATAATTGTCAAAGTTTAGAATGATTTAGGACTCTTCACGGTTTATTATTTATAGCCGGAATGGTGATGTGGGCTTCAGCCATTTCTATAGGTTGTTATAGGGGAGTATGGTTCTTTAGAAGTAGTTCTTCCATGTAACGTGATCGTGGTGTTAAGAATGAATTGATTAACACGGTCTCTATAATTTTGTGATAATGCTGCATGCCTGCTGTACTAAAAATGGTAGGAAGAGACCTGTTGCCTTTTGACATATTGAAGGTGAGTGACCAACATGACTTCTACTTAAACAGGAGCACTAAGTGCCGCCACAATATTATTGGATCGTTGCAACACTAATTTGATGACTGAGTTGTTATGAGGATGGCATAAAGCCAGTGCTATGCTCTTGCATTAATGCCTTGCGTTAGCATAAAACTAATTATCTCTCTCACTATTTTCCTTTCCATTTTCCTTTTAAGTCATATTATTCGGCTAGTGATGAAGCCTTCTTCTGTTAATAATATGTTCTCACAGATATCGAAGTGGGACATACTAGTATGGGCAAGAGATATGTGGAAAAATGATGACTCTTTAGCACTGAATAGCTCTATTTGGTTACTTCTACATAATTCTAAGTCAATGATTTCTTTTAGTCACTTAGTGATCTGTGCATGATCTAATGAGGCTTACTTGAGAATCAACCATGCATCTGATTCTGTGCTTTTTTATAGGAGCTTTTTATGAACATGACATCTTTATTTAATTATTGCCTTGGATAACTTAAGAAGGCGAAATTTTTTTCTTTTTATTTCTATTCTCTCCTTAAAGTTTCATTGTTCAATGAAAAACAACTTTTGGATTTTAGGGGAGCTATAATTGTTCTTGCATTGCTCAATGAAAAACAACTTTCGGGTTCTTAGGGAAACTTTAATTTGTTTTGGTATTAAAATGCATTTGACAATGTCACAGCACTTGAAAACAGAAGAGATTGATCATTCAAACTTTTTGAGTTGCACTTCACTTTGAATTTGTAAAATTGTCTAGTCATAAACGTCACTTTGTAGCTGAAAAATGCAAAAGAAAATTTTGATCATCTTTTTTACGTTCCGAATATATGAATCACTAAAAAAATTAAATACAAATGCATCCACCTTGCTGTCGGGTAGCAACTTAGATCATTCCTACATTTGTAGCCTTTTACGTTTCTGTATGGATAATCTAGAACATAAACTCTCTTCAATCAGATTTTGCATAAAAGTTAATCGCTGCCTTGCTGGTGCATGTGGCTATAGACTATTTGAAACATATGCAATTTTTTTTTTTCTGTCATACAACATTTGTCACAGTCGCATAGTTTGAAACGTCAGAACATATATGGAATACAAAAGTTCCCTTTCCTAGATATGCACCATCATCTGTTCCAATACAGCATTTTACGAGGAAAGGAGCAAAACACAGTTGATACCAGCATTATGGTTTTCTGATTAATTTCAAATATTAGCAGTAAATAGAAAATCTGTTGTGATTTACATATTGTTTAAATGTATTGCATTCAGCCAACTAAAATGAATAGCGTTTCAGGGCTTAGGTCTCCTGACTCTTTCCTCTGTGCTGCCAAGCCTTCATCCACCCAAATGTTCCATCACTGATGGCAAGGCGTGCAGTCCAAATAATTTCCAAATAGGCTTCTTCTACTTTGCTTTATACCTTGTTGCACTTGCTCAAGGTGGCCACAAACCTTGCACACAGGCATTTGGCGCTGATCAGTTTGATGAGAAAGACCCTGACGAGAGCATCTCACGGAGCTCGTTTTTCAACTGGTGGTATTGTGGCTTGTGCCTTGGTGCAGCAGTAACGATTATAATCTTGAATTACGTGCAAGATAATATCAGCTGGGCCCTTGGATTTGGGATACCGTTTATTGCCATGGGACTTGCGCTCATCTTGTTCTTGCTTGGGACCAAGAAATATCGCTTCTATAAAATGGAAGGTGAAAGTCCGTTTCTTAGAATCGGGAAATCATTGGTTGCTTTAGTTAAAAGTCGGATGGTGTCTTCTCATGCATCATCTGTTGAAGGGGCAGGCCCTCATCGTTCCAAGTAAGAGAGGTTCTGTTTAAATGATTTATTCATACATCATAATTTCAAAACTTTTCTCGTTTTCATTTCATCCGTGGAAGGTTTGGATTGCCCAAATTCAATCTAAGTTGGATCTCTTCTTAGAATCATAACCCATCTTCCCTTGCCTAACTTGGGATGTGAATCATGTAATGTTTATCTTTACAATTACCTGTTTTTCTATTTTATGACAGCGCTTATCTGATGCATACTAATTTCATGTGATATCCTACAAACGACAATTCGGAAATCTTTTTTTTTTTATATATTAAGTGTTGCAGAGATGAGGATGCTCAGGTGGATGAGTGGCTTTACCCTTAAAGATAGGATACGAAATGAGCATATTCGTGAAAAGGTTGGAGTAGCTCCAGTGGAAGATAAGATTAGAGAGTCACCTTAGATGGTTTGGTCACATAAAACGGCGGCCTCCCGATGACCCGGTTAGAAAAGTAGAGGTCTTAAATTTGACTTATGTTAAGAAAGGTAGAGGTAGACCTAAAAAGGCTTGGTTAGAAAATATTAGAAATGATCTTTCTTTATTAGATTTAAACGAGAATTTGACTTTTAACAGGACACAATGGAGAAAAAGGATTCATGTAGCCGACCCTATGTAGTGAGATAAAGGCTTGATGTTGTTGTTGTTGTTGTTGTTGTATATAAATAAAAAGCTTATATGAATCCATTTGTATAGATTTGCGAAAGATGAAGCAGCAAATGGTATCCAAATAGAAGAAGCTGAGGGAGTGCTTCAATTGGTGCCAATATGGGCGACATGCTTGATATATGCTGTAGTATTTGCTCAGTCATCAACCTTTTTCACCAAACAAGGAAGCACCCTGGACCGTAGAGTCGGTTCAAGCTTCCAAGTTCCACCAGCAGCCTTGCAGAGCTTCATCAGCATCTCCATCGTCGTTTTCATTCCAATCTATGATCGAATCCTAGTTCCCATATCCAGAAAATTTTCCAGGATTCCCACGGGAATCACACAGCTCCAAAGGATTGGCATTGGAATGATCCTCTCAATAATATCCATGGCAATAGCAGCCATAGTTGAGGTCAGAAGATTGAAAACTGCGAAAGAATATGGATTGATCGATCAACCAAAGGCAACAATTCCAATGAGTCTGTGGTGGTTGGTTCCTCAATACATTCTCTATGGCATCACAGAGGTATTTATCATGGTCGGCTTACAAGAGTTCTTCTACGACCAGGTTCCTGATGCATTGAGGAGCCTTGGACTCGCTCTCTACCTGACCATCTTTGGTATTGGAAATTTCATCAGCAGCTTCGCCATTGCTGTTATTGACAAGTCAACGAGTAAAACTGGAGATAGCTGGTTCTCTGATAATCTAAACCGTGCTCATCTTGATTATTTCTACTGGCTTCTTGCTGGTCTCAGCACTGTAGGACTGATCATTTACCTCTACTTTGCACGATCTTATGAATACAAGAAGAAACAAAATGCTGCAGTCTAGAACAGCAAACTGCTTTGACAAAAGCATGCACAGTCCATGACCTCGATCATGAATAAATACTGATGGATTTATTGTAGAACAATTGGGGTACGTTTGGTTTGAAGGAATCAAGATAAAAGGTAAATGTATATTATATTTGATTCCAGTATAATTAGTACATCATTAAATTTAGTTGAGATATTTAAATAAATATATTTTTATATCGACAATTTTTCATATAAATAATTTGGACCATTGTTATAATTTACATGCCTCTTCCCAACAATTAAATATTTTTTAATAAAATTATTCTTAACCAAATAAATGAGGCAAAATAATTTCAATTCAATTATTTTATGATATATATATATATATATTATCATGCTAAACAAAAACTTTAATTCGATCTACACGAATGAATTAGTTTAGATTGAGATTTTATTGCTGTATATTTAGCTTTCATTAATATTTTGTTTTGGTAGATATGTAAGTTGATGAATTTGAAAGAGCTTGTTGCGCACTTAATTCACTTTCCCTTGATGTGCCTATTTTTATCAAAATTATATTAGTTAGTGTGGTCCTTGTTAATTCTCACACACACACAGTCTGCCCTTTCCCTAGACATATAAAATAGGTATGAGCAACGACAATTCAATAGGCTATTGAAAATTCATCCATATAGAGATTTAACCAGCTTACTCAATTAAATAAATATTCATATAGTAAGCAGTACTTATAAAATATGAAGTTGCAAAATAATATGGAAATAGACCAGTAAGCACTTTATATTCATATCTAAGAATAGATATAATTTACTTAAGGCTCTTATATCTCTTAATAAATATAAGAATCTAGAATTTAGGCTCTTATAACTCCTCATACTAGTATATTAGATAAAAGGCCTTTATGACTCCCAAATGCATAACACTGTAGATATTTAGATATTTTATGCTTTTATGACTCCCAATAAATAGTTGCATGAAAACTATTTTAAAATGAAAATTTTGAAAAAAAATTTGAAATTTTTAACTTGAGCGCTGCGTTGTTGAGTATTGTGTCACCTTGGCACCAAGCTCTTTGGAATTTTAGAATTAATTCTTCATGGCAGTGCTGAGGGGTAGTGTGACGGCACATTGCTGTATTACATGTAGTGTTAGATCACATTGATGTCGTAGCTCCAGGCACTAAAATGATTTTTTTTATAATATTTAATCTAAACATCACTAACATCACTGTCATCCACTTTAACCCCCTCCACTTCAGCTGCCTGTCGAGAAAGGAAAAGAAGAAGGAGAGGAGAGAGGAGAGAGGAAAGAGAGAACTCGAGTTTTTGGCCGCCAATCTGTTTCACTTCTTTTACAAAATTTCTTCAGATAATTGTAGGTGATTTCTAGCCTACTCCTATTTTCAAAAATTTTGATTTTTACCATTTAATTTCTTCCAAATTGATTTTAATTACATGATTTTGAATTTAGTAAGTTGCTAACGTATAACTTTTTGTATGTTATAGTATTGTTCATTCTGGTCATTTTGGTTGGATGGGTTTATATTTTCGTCAATTAAGATTAGAATTATTACATTTCATATGATTTATACATGAATAGAGATTGTAGCATTTTGATATGATTATACTATTAATGCAAGCATTGTTAATGAATATAGATATGTGAATGAGTAATAATTGATTGTTATTACTTTTGTAATATTGTGTGTGGGAAATTGATAAAGGTTGATTATTTATTGAGGTTTGTTGGAGACTGTTTATACTCGAACAGGATGGTGGCTCGATGATCTTTCTTTTAAATATTGTGGTTTGTGTTGTTATCATTAACTAATTCCCCTGGTTTACTAATTGAGAGTTATAAAGAGTTAAATACTGTGATGACAGGAGTTAAATATTGTAACTAAGAGGGTTTGCGCTCATAGAAGATTTAGTAACCCATGTCAAATTTTTTTAAAATTAAGTTTTCAAAACTTCAATTAATTTATTTTGGGAAAATCAAAGTCAATGATCATTATCGTCATATTCAAATAATTGATAGTAGACAATATATTCTTTCCTTCGGAAGATATATCATTCTATTATCATGACTTTGATTATGAAATTAATAATCCCTTATTCGGATTATTATAGTCAAATACTTGATTAAACATCATTTTGATCCTCTGGGGTCATATGTTATCCTTCCTTGAATTTGACTATGATAATCAGGATGAATTTAAAGTTTTGTAATCCAAACTCATTAGAGAATGATATGTTCACCTTTCGAAGTGATATATCGTTCATAATGAGATGTTTGATTTCAAAACTAAAGTTCTAGAAAATCGAGTATTCCAAAAAAAATTAACCTTTTCAAAACTCCAACACTTTCAATCAAATAACTGCCTTTTCTAGGAGAGAGAAAAAGCTTTGGATTCTCTGCCTTCTCCAGGAGGAAGAAAAATGATTCAAGGTCTGCTGCAGTCACTAGGAGGGTGACATAGCTTTCGGCACTTCGCCGCACTAGGGTTTGGTGGAAGGAATTTTGTAAAGGCTTCTGCGCCTTACTGTGGGGGCCAAAGGAGAGTCACTTAGTGTTAGTGCAATACTCGGAGGGAAGGACTCCAGGGAATGGACATAGGTCAAGGTTGACCAAACCACTATAAAATTTATGGTGTATTTTTTTCTTTCACACTTTTACTTTTTCTGCATTTTATTTCTGTGATAACTGTATGGGAAAATCGTGATTATTGCTTTGTTTCGAAAGTCAAAATATCATCATAGTTAATTTAGTACATTTGATAAAATCATTTGCTTTTGCAATCAACTAGAACTTGGTATTATCAATTACTGAATTTTTTATTTCAAGAATATTCTCATTGTTGTTTTAAAGTAAGCATCTTTTTTAAATTATAAATTTACCCCCTCTCTTGGTGTGACTCGGACTAGTTCTTTGAGGTTTAAGAACCTTCTTGAACTTTCAAGAGAGTGCATGGAAGAAGCAAATCGTGACTGGTTCCATAGGTTCTTTGATTTTGGGGAGTTAATACCTACGAGGATGCCTAGGTATAATACCAAAAATATCCGAAGAATATTACAAAAGCAAGCTAATACTCGTACTTTCAAACAACAAGTTCATTTCTATCTAAGCCTTTGGTATTGAAGAAATACTCACTCATTATGGAGAAAGGATATTCTTGCATGTAGGGGTCTCAGATTCATCATGCGAAAATACCCCCAAAAGGAGATTTATCAAACAATCACATGCGGGGAAATCAAATTTGATGATAGTGGCAATGAGGAGATCTACAAAGTTGACACGTACAATGATCAGCACATAAAGGCCAAACCTATAAAAGACCTTGAAGATGGTAGACATATAGCTACTATGGATGAGTTGTAGGAAGTCAACTTGGAAACCGAGGAAGATTCTTGCCCGACCTTCATTAGTTCTCTTCTAATAGAAGATCAAGTGAAAGAAATAATAGAACTCCTCAGGGAATTCAGGGGTTGCTTTTCCTTGACATATACTGAGATGTCCGGCTTATCCCCTGATATAGTAGTTCATAGATTGGCTATTAAATCAGATACAACACCTGTCAAACAAGCTCCAAGGAGAATGAGATTGGAGATTGAAGAACATGTGATTGCAGAGACGAAGAAGCTTATAGAAGTGGGCTTCATTCGCGAAGAAAAATATGCCAACTAGATCCTTAATATTGTCCCTATCAAGAAAAAAAATGGTTAGATTCGTATCTACATCAATTTTAGGGACCTCAACAAGGTGTGTCTTAAAGATGACTTTCCTCTCCTTATATCAGAACTCTTAGTTGACAATATGTCTAACTACGACATATTCTCATCTATGGATGGATTGTCGGGCTACAATCAAATCAATATGGAACCTGAAGATGAAAAGCACACATCATTTAGAATGTCCATCACTATATTTTGTTACACAATCATGCCCTTCGGCTTGAAGAATGTGATGTAGGTGCCACCTACTAGTGGGCAATGACGCGCATCTTTGATGAACTAATACATCAGAAGGCCAAATATTATGTAGATGACCTTGTCGTTAATAGCATGGGCTGAAAAGACCACTTAAATGACCTAATGATCGTATTTGAGAGAATCAAAAAATTTGATTTGAAGATGAACTCTCTCAAATGCGCCTTCGGTGTCTCATTTGGGAAATTTCTAGGGTATTTTGTTCGACACCGAGGCATCCAAATCAACCCCAATAAAATCAAGACGATTATGGAGATGCCACCACCAAAGAACCTCCGTCAACTTCGTTCCTTACAAGGGCAACTAATTTTCATTCAGTGATTCATGTCGAATATGTCGGGTAGGTGCCAATCATTTTTGAAGCTAATGATGAAAGACGTTCGTTTCAAATGGGATGTAGAATGCCAGGATGTGTTCGACATTATTAAAAGATACCTGTTGAATTCATCTATTCTCGCAGCGCCAATTATGGTGAAGCCTCTTATACTGTACACAGCAGCACTAGAAGAGTCCCTTGAAGTATTATTGGCCCAACATAATGAAGAGAAAAAAGAGAATGCACTCTATAACATCAGTCAAAGGCTGATTGGAGCAAAAATCTGCTATTCTCTGATTGAGGCAAATGCAAAGAGCAATATTATTAGAAAAACTAAGAAAGGAAAACAATAATTAAGTGATAGCTAACATATCACAATCTTCCTTCACTAATAAAGTAAAAAAGTGAAGGAAGATTATTATGGAAAATATCTCAAAAGAAATTACGACTAAGAGCATAGGTTGCACAATAATTCACAACCTTATTCTCATTTCTAGAAGTACAATTAAAAAAAATACGCTTATAATCATATAAAAAAGATAAATCTAGAGAATTACACTTTGCATTTAACCAAAATTGAGAAGTCAATGATTTTTGAAAAAGCTTGATAACATTGATGTTGTCTCCTTCTATCCAAATGCCTTCAGAATCGATCATCCATTCTTTTAGTATGTCTTTAATAAGAAGGATAGGAAAAATTTCAAGTTGAGCTATATCCCAATGAAAGAGCTTCTTAGCAAAAGCTGAGATGAATCTACCTTTGTCATCTCTTATAATTCCTCCAATGCCCGCACTATTATTGCTAAGCAATGAAGCATCAATGTTTATTTTAATTCATTTTGGAGGTGGGGGATGCCAAAGAAATCTTTTCGGTTCGTAGAACCGATTAGCAACCTCGTTATCCATAATAGGATTAAAATATGGCTTAATAAAGATGGAAAAAACTTCAGCTAAAATAAGTGTAGGGGAAACAGAATGTTTTCCATGCTTGATGGAATTCCTGTCTTTCCAATTATAAAAAATAGAGGAGCAATAAATTCTAGCCATAGCAGGATTCTTAGTAGCTAAAAGTTGAAGATGATACCACATATCTGAGACAATTAAAGCACAGAATACCAATTCCCCATTTCCTGAGAACTTCAAAATTTTCAATTAGCTTTTTGCATGAAACAGAAATATGCATAGTATCTTCTTCTACTAAACAATCTCTCGGACAAAGCTTGGAATTCTGCAACTTCCTATAAGAAAGCCAACTATTTATATGAAGAGCATTTCTTCCAATTCTCCACAAGAAAAATAGAATTCTTGGTTGCAACTTGAGCTTCTTCAGCCAACTAAAATCATTTGATTTACAATATTTGAAATTTTCTTCAAATGCCAAAGCTGCTATCAATCTTCCTAAATTCTGATGAATTAGCTCCATTTTATCTTCAGAGTGATTTGGAAGGAGTTGAATTTGTTTTATATGTTGATCAACTCTTCCCCAAAAGAGTCTTACAAAAACTTTGATTAAAATCCCCCTTTTCATTCAGCAATGCATCAACCAAGCACCTTTCCATAATGTTAACATTAACATACATTGGCCAAGCAGAAATTGCTTTGTCACCAATCCAGACATCATCTAAAATGTTGATGCTTTTTCCATTTCCAATTCTCCATCTTAAGATAGGCTTTAAGTGCTTTGCTCCATTTAAATGATTTTCAAAGTTGTTGAAACTCCTCTTTGAGGTGAAGACCAAATATTGCTACCATATTTAGCAATAAGAATTCTATTTAATAATGAGTTTAGTTTTTTTATAAACTTCCAGCCTATTTTGATCTCAAAGGGCCTTCCCATAACATAGCTGAATGAAATCCAAGGCCACCTTTCAAACTTGGTAGACAAAGTTCATTCCAATTAATATAATGCATTCCTTGCTTTCCATTCTCTTTATGCCAAAGAAAATTTATGCAATGCTTATCCAATACTTCAAGAATTCCTTTTGGCACAAGAGAATGAGTAATAAAATATGTTGGAAGAGATAGAAGAGAAGAGTTTATTAAAGTAACTCTTCCAGTAAGGGATAAGAATCTACTTCCCCAAGAGTTTATCTTATCTAGGGAATGCTTAATAAGATTCTAAAAATCTAAAGACTTTTTCCTCCTTAAGACAAAATGTAGACCGAGATAATGCAACTCATTCACAAGTCTAAATCCACATTGCTTTGAAATATTCAATTTTTTTCTCCTCTATATATTCATAGAACAAAGAATCATTGCTTTTCCAAATTTAATTCTTTGACTAGTCCAAAAGCAATAGCTAGATAATATAATCGAAATGAGGTTCATAGATTGAGATTTTGCTTCAGCTAGAATCAAATCATCATCAGCATGCAGTAAATGTGATATTCTTTCAGAATTAGAAGAAATCTTGATACCAATTTCCATCCTACTTTGATGAAAAGCTTTGGACAGTAGTTCAGAGCATAGGATGAAAAAAAGGGGGACAAGGGACAACCTTGTCTAAAGTCACATTCAGTCTTTATCCAATTTGACAGCTGTCCATTAATAAGAATAAAAAAATTTGGAGAAGTAATACATTGCATGACCCAATTTATGAATTTAGAAGGAAAATTCATAATAACCATAACTTGTTTTAAAGTTTGCCAACACATGTTGTCATAAGCTTGTTCCATATTAATTTTTAAGGCAATGAAACCTTTTTTGGAAGAGAAGAATCTGAATTTATGAAAAATCTCTTGTGCTAAAAGACAATGCTCAGAAATAGATCTATTTTGAACATATGCCACTTGCTCTTCAGAAATAACTCTAGGCAAAATAATCTTAAGTCTATTAAGAATCATTTTTGTAACAATCTTGTATGTAGTTTGAGAAAGGCTGATAAGTCTAAATTTTGATGGTTCGCATGCATTTTCAACTTTGGGAATAAGTATCACAAGAGTATCTTTCCAATTCGAAGGCATAAAACTTGATTGAAAAAAAGTATATACAGTATTCCAAAAATCAAGGTTAATAATCTCCCAAAAGAATTTAAAGAAAGAAGGAGAAATACCATCAACACCAGGCGATTTATTCTGACCCATCTGAAAAATCGTAGATTTCAGCTCATCTTTAGTAAATTTAGCTACCAGAAATTGATGATGAATAGATTCTAGCTTGCTGTCATCATTGAAAGACGGCCAATCACTAAGAAAGCATTGCCTTGATCTCCACTTACTGTTAAAAAACTAGGCAAACACATCAGCAATACAACAGTGGTCTTCAAAAATATGTCCATCCAGTAACTTGGCTCTAATAATCCTGCTAGAATTCCTTCTAGCAGACGCAAATGTGTGGAAGAAATGAGAATTAGAATCACCATATTCTAACCAATTTGCTTTGGCTCTTTGCCTCCACCAAGTCACTAATCTAGCTTGAGTTGAATTAAACTCTTTGAACTTAATTCTCAGTTTAAGGAGTTCATCATTTGATAGATAATAAGTAGCTTCTTTAGCTTGTAATAACAGAATTCTATCATTAAGAGAAGAATTAAGTTGAGATAACTCTTTGATTTTACTTCTACTCCAAAAATACAGCGATTTGAGAGTTCTACATAACTTCCTTTGAAGAACATCTGTTGGAGAACCAAAGTCTTTCTTCTTCCAAGAATTTGATACAATGTGCTAGGTGGTCGGATAAGAAGTCCACACATTTTCAAATCTTAGAAATCTGTGGTGCTTAAAAGTCTTATTACATAAAGAGAGAGTCAATGGACAATGATCTAAGCATGTACGTGCAAGATGATTGGTGAAAACAAATGGAATTAAGTGAAGGGCAGAAGAATTTAACAAAATTATGTCAAGTCTTTCTCAAATTCTGAATACACCATCTTTGTTATTACACCATGTATAACGAGCCCCAACAAATGATAAATCTTGCAAATCATTTCTAGACATAAAGTCTTTTATTTCTTGTGGACCAAGCTTCATAGTAAAATCTTTTCCTTCTTTTTTATCATGCTTAGATAGGATGCAATTGAAATATCCTCCAATGATACATGGTTCTTTGATAGATAAAAAATCTTCTAAAGAATGCCACAACAACCTCCTTTCATGCTCATCTTTATTGCCATATACAATACCAATTTTATAAGATAGAGAATTAGGAAGAACAAGATTGCCTAAAATACATTGAGATGAAGAAAGAAGGATTGAAAATTTGGCAACTTTATACTTCCATAGGGCTAAAATGCCTCCAAATTTTCCTAAAGCAGAAAAATGAAAAAAATGCCAATCCATACCAACAATCTTATTAATATCACTCCTATCCAATACTTCAACTTTGGTTTCTGACAAACCAATAAAAAAACATCATGTTGATTGATTAAAATTTTCAAATGGAAGCCCACTTGCTTCTTACGGGCTCCCTTACAATTCCAAAAGAGAACTGAATTCATTATTTAACTAAAGGGAAAGCATCCCCACTAATTAAACCTCTTCTAGAAACCACTTCAATAGGTCCTAATTGCATGAGTTCTCTACTAAGCTCGGACCTATATCTAGCAGATTTAGAATTTCCAGATAATTCTAATTGTTCGGAATTACAAACCTGTTCAACCTGCTTAACCTTCTTCAAATCTTTAGGAATTGTTACAATAATTGGAACCTTAACTTTATCTTGAACTCCATCATCCAAATTGTCTGTCAATATGTTTGGAACTGCTTCGTTAGTTGGAATGGCTTCAATACTTTGGTCTAATTCTAAATTTGAAGGAGCTACATTTGCTAGATTGGCTTTATTTGTTGGACTGGCTCCATTGGCCGGAATATCTACATTCACAGGAACCTCACAAGCAAGTTCATTATCCTTTTTGATATTGATTTCTTCAAGGGGAGAAAATTTGGAGCCCGATGTTGGAAAATTACTTTTAACCTCTCTTTATGTAGGAGCAATCTTTGGTTTTCTGATTTTTTTCTGCACAAGAATCCAGTTTCCATAAGCATCAGGAGAAGATACCGGTTTCTTATGTTGAGCATTGCTTAAAGACTTGTTGCTTTCTTTGTTCTCATTAACAGTAGAACAATCCTTATTAACATCAGGAATTTGGAAATCAGGATGTTTTTGAAAATAATCTAATTTCTTATGACCAAACTTCCCACAGCTAAAACAAAGATTTAAAATTTTCTCATATTCCACCGATTGGAAAAATTTCCATTAGAACTCTCAATCCATACACCAGTAGGAAGTTTATTTTCAAGATTGAGTCTAACACAGACTCTAGCAAATTCCCTTTTATGCCAACTAAAAGTATTAGCATCTAGCATTAACGGAAGTCCAATTCTCAACGCAATTCTGGCAATATTTGTTGAACCCCAATAATGTAGAGGTAAGTGTGGTAATTGAATCCAAACAGGAGAAAAGAGACCTTTCATTGAAAATGATGAAAAAGATGGTGACCATTTGTCAATACCTATGATGTGATCCCCAATGAACCATTGTCCACCATTCAAAACACCATCTCTAGTTTATTTAGATTTAAAGTTACAAAAAACCCAATCGAGTCTAATACCAGTCATTTGAAAAGCACCATACTTCGACCATAACCTTTGAAATTCTTTGTTCAGTATAGATAAAGGCAGCTTGTTACCAAGAACTTTAATGACTACAGCATTCTCAAGTTGCATCATATTCTACTTTTCAGATTCAGTATCTAATAACGCAATATCTCCATCTTTACAATAAGAAGAAAAATCTTTTTTAAAATCCAAGGAAATATCCTTAGGATGTTTCCAAGCACCTAGCTGTCTTGGATTGTAGAATGAGTCTTCTCTTGTAATGATGATTCATTTTGATCCCTGCATACCTTTTGAGTAGTATTAGGAATGATGCTAGATTCAGTGTTGATTCCTTCAATCTTCTCTTGACATTTTTCAAAATTAGATTGAGATTCAGTAATTAAAAGATCACATTTAGCATCAGAAGCATGAGATTCATGCTGAATCTCAGAATACATTGATTCATAAATAATAGGATTAACGAAATTTGATGAGGATGCCTCTGGATCTTTAATAAAGGACATTTTTAATTCTTTGCAACTTAGAGTTCTCCTTAGATGTTACAATCTCTTTGCCTTTAAATAGACTAGAAAACTCATTAGAATTCAAATTCAAAGAGAAATTTAAATTTTTCAAAAAACCAGATTTACCTCCTTTGATGATACGAATACCATTATATCGATTTCGTGGAGTTTGAAAGTTAGATTGTCTTCCATTGAATGATTCGACATTGATCCTTGTAGAATCATCATCAGTAAATGATCGGCGACAGCCTTGCTCTTCCATCCAGCGGATTAGATGTGCAAGAAATCAGTAGGAATTGAAAAAACTTTTTTCTCTCTCCTCTCAGCTTCTCTCTCCTCACAATTTTCTCAAATGTAGTCTTACTGTGATCTAAAATAGTTATTCTCAGATTGAGAAGCATTATTTGGCGTTGATTTTTATGGTCTAGAAATGCCACCATTACATGCTTTCTCAAAAGATTACGTTGATATCAAAGATCAATCCACTAAAGTTCTTGATGATAAGGTCAGTATTGATAGGTCATTTAGCCAAGAGGGTAGAAATAATACTGTAGTTTGATATCACGTACATGACATAAAAGCCAGTGAAGGGACAAGTCTTAGTAGTTTTCCTTGCAGTACATCTTATCCATGTAGATTCTCCACTCAAATATGATTTGCCCAATGAGCAAATTATGTAGGTTAAGGAAAGAGAGAAACTATAATTTTGAGAGATATTTTGACGGGGCATCGTTGATTAAACCCACCCAACCTCCAAATCTTAAAAGAGCCCGAGCCGACATCGATCTTATTTTCATGATGCCTGAGGGAGGTATAATTAGGCTTTCGTTCATCTTAACCGAACCTCAAACCAATAATGAAGCTAAATACGAAGCTCTAATATCAGGACTGAAGATTGTGATCGATGTCAGAATCTGAAATCTCCAAATCTTTGGTGATTATCAACTTATGATAAATCAAATCCTGGGTATCTACAAGATTTGGAAATTTGAATTGGCCTACTACTACCGGTTAGCTCTTAAGCTTCTAAAATAAGTGTTGAATGTTAAAATAGCTTGTGTTCCTCAAGGTTAAAAGGCCAAGGTAGATTGTCTGGCCAAATTAGCTAAGGACATGGCGAACACCAATAATGAATGACCTATACTGATTGGGGTTCACAATCTTTGGGTCTTAGAGCCAACAACCTTGCAATTCTTGTAAGCAGAGGGAATACCATATACGAGCCAACATGATACAACCCTGGTTGATCCTCAACCTCCCCAACAGATCATTATGGAAAATCAACCAGAAGAACATCACGTAGCCAAAAGACATAGATCTAGTAGATGCTCGGAGTCTTGGTTGCATTGCCTAGATGTTGCAGCAGAAGACGATTGGCGATAACCATTTATCAACTACTTCATAGAAAGTAAACTCCCAATAGATAAATCTCTAGCTATGAAAATTCGGAAGAGAGCATTATGATATGCTTTCTCAACGGCACATGTGACGAGCTTTTAATCAGATGTGGTTAATATACCTATGGACTAAGGAAGCTGATAGAGTGGTAGTAGAAGTCCACAAAGAGCTTTATGGCACGCACTAGTTAGATCCCAATATGGCTTCTAAAGTTAAAAGAATGGGTTAGTATTGGCCAACAATAGTGAAAGACTGTATTGATTACGCTAAAATGTGCCATGAGTGTCAGATACAAGGTGATGTTATACATCAACTACCAAATCCACTGCACCAACAGTAGCATCATGGCCATTTGAATGCTGGGGCACAGATATAATTGGGCTGATAGATCCACCGTCATTAGCCGGACATTGCTTCATACTGGTAGCAACAGAGTACTTCTCTAAGTGGGCAGAGGCGGCTCCATTAAAAGAAGTCACATTCAAGCACCTGATTAACTTCTTTACCCATAATGTCATTTACAGATTTGATGTACCGCATCGTGTGATCTCAGACAACGGCACAATATTCAAGAGCGTCAAAATTTACAAGTTTGTCGAACGACACAAGATGGATTAACAATACTCATCAATTTATAACCTAAGGGTTAATGGCTTGGCGGAGGTCTTAAAAAAGATGCTAGTGAAGTTGTTGAAGAAAGTCCTCACCAAGAACAAAAGAGAGTGTTACATGAAGATGGAGGAGGCTTTATGGGTATATCATACTACTTACAAGACATTGACTGAAGCCACTCCTTACGCACTAGTGTTCGGGGTTGAAGTGGTACTACCATTGGAGATCAAGTTACTATCACTTCAGGTAGCTATTCAGTATGATCTAACTCCGGAGCTAAACATTCGATTGAGAATGAAAAAGCTCAATGCGCTTGACGAAGTCAGACTACATGCTCAATAGAACTTGAAAATCTATCGAGCAAGGATGCCAAAGACATTTGAGCGAATGATGCATCATTGATCATTTCAAGAAGGAAATTTGGTCTTAGTGCTGAGAAGGTTAATCATCCCACACTAAAAAATTGATGAAAATCTTGTGTCCAACTAGGAAGGCCCCTTCATTATTGAGAAGGTGTATCAAAGAGGAGCCTATCAATTTATCAACATGTATGGTCAGAGGCCCATACCATCGATTAATGATCGATACCTGAAGAAGTATCATATATAGGGATAAATGTGTACTTAAAATATTATTTTGTACTTTATATGTATATACTAACACATGTACGATGTATGTTTCGAAATTCTCTTATAATATAAGAATGCATTTTGAAAAAAAATTATGGGTATTTTAAATATTTATTCGAGTCGACATCACGCTACATGCCGAGATCCCTGAATAAGTATTTAAAATCTTTAAATACTACATTTATTTTTATTTTGGAATCTCCCTATAAGATAGGAGGTATTTAAATATTTATTCAGGTTAATATCATACTATATGCCAAGTTCTCTAAGCAAATATTTAAAATATTAAAATTTTAAGTTTATTATATTTTAAAATCTCCTTGTGAGATAAGGGACATTTGAAATATTTTTTTAGGTCGGCATCGCACTGCATATCAAAATTCCTGAAAAAATATTTTAAATCATTATCCACAGATGCTCTATCAAATTGGTATATAGCAACTTCAGCTACCAACACACATGCAGGTGACCTTCGAAGAGTTCGGGACACCACTGTTTCTAGCATACCAAAATTCAAAAGTCAAGAAAGAGACTTTTATGACTACACGCTCAAACAAGTCTAGCCAGAGCAGCTTGAAGTTTTTCAACAGCCTGAAGCTTAAGGTTTGAATGGGTGTAAAAGGCTAGATTCAAGAAGCCCAAATATGATCGGATCTCTTGTAGCTCTATCTAATTAACAAGTTATAAGAAAGGCCATAGTACCGAAACCCCCACTTCGTCAACCCGTTAGTAAAGAATACAAAAAATATGAAGGCTTATTTAACTTGATAAGTTTAAATGGTCATAGTCTACTAAATTCTCCTAATTGACTAGAGAATCAAAGTTCCAGTGGGAAGGATGAGTCGTGAGCAACTACCAAATGTCTATGGACTCTTAATCTTCAACAACTAAGGATGACTTTAAATCTACCAACTTTAGTAGATTTAGCACTTGGAAAGTGTATTTTCCATATCTCAAGTCTGAAGCCTGAATGGGTGTAAAAGGTTGGATCCAATAAGCCCAAATATGATCAGATCGATGGTAGCTCTGTCTACTTAATAAGCATAAGAGAGGTCATAGTAGAGGAACCTTCATTTCAACAACTAGATAATGAAGAGCTATCAAATTCTAGCTCACCCAATTTGAGGAACTCAAGTTACTCAAATTAAAGTCTCCTCAATTGGTTAAGGATTCAGATACTACCTATATTAGTACTATTGATTAAATCCAAGACCTGTAAATCTTTCACCAAGTCTGCCGCATAAAAAAGTATTTATTTTGGCCGATATCACACTGCATGCCGAGATCCCCAAATAAATATTTAAAATCCCCTACTACAACTCAAAATAAAGCTCAGAGCGCAACTCAGAGTACGACACAAGGGAGCATAAAGAAAAAACCTCCCTGTATATATATATATATATATATATATATATATATAATCATCATCATGAAGTATAAGTACAACCAGGATTAAAGACACTATAAACAGACCATAAAAAAAGAGAAAAGGATGAAGACAAGTCACAGAAGGCGAGCCTATAAATTAAACTGTCCAAAAATTTCTGTCAAAGTTTGGAACTTTGTCTGTACAGTCTGGAGCTCCTCCACAGCTTGTGCTAGTGCAAAGGAAGCTACCAACATCACTTGGTGTAAAGTCTGGTGGCATTGCTCCTCTCTCCTAGTAAGGCAGTTATGTTAGTCATGCCTCTTTCATAGGTCAGATCTACTTGACATTACCTCTTGGATGTCCCTCTAGAGATTCTTCACATGAGCTGATAGTCCGTCTATCTCCCTGCTTATATTGGAGGAGCTTTGACGGTGCCTCCTTAAATCTTCTGTATTATTGTCAAATCGATCATAGGCATTACCAGCCATTTCTCGTCATCTAGAGATACTCTCCTCTAACTTTGAATGTGTAGCTATGCTCCATAGGATGGAGAGGGAACTCAGTCATTTGATGTAGAATTCTGCCTCACAATATGGTGTCTCCCAACAGAGTAACTCAAAATTATCCATTTTGAAGCAACCTAGTAGGTTGAGGGTCTAGTCGGTAGAAGAAGCGAACCTGTCTAATGACTATAAATTACCTGGGTCAATGCAGGATATCAACTCCCACAAGATCTCTGTACCATTACTCCACATGTTGATGTTCTTGGAATCTAATGCTAAGGGAACATAGTTGGGAATCTCCGAGGTGTAGTTAGCTTCCTCAGGCAGTGCACGAGGAGTCACATATAGTCTATATAATGATGAATATGACAATAATGCATTGAAATAAATTAACATATAATAAAAACGTAAGTGTGGAAGGACTTGCAGTGTCAGCCGAGTTACTCTCAGGGATGGAAGAAGGAGCCACAGGAACCAAGTCTAATACCGCCGGTGTGTATGACGGTTCCTCCAAGACCTTAGTTGGTGAAACTGTGCCAGTTCCAAAAGACTTCTGGCTAAAAGGATGTTTGGTGTTGAAAGCGGGTTTTGAAAAGTTTAATTTTCTTTGAGAAATTTAGAATTGACATTAAAATTTAATTCTAAAATCAAACATCCCATCAAAAATATTATACCACCTCAGGAGGTGGAAATAAAATTTCAGAATGTGGTTTAGATTTAGAATTATAAATTCCATCTTGAATATCATAACCGGATTTAAGGGAGAACCTCAAATGGCCCCAAAGGGTCAAAATAAAGTTCAGTCAAATATCGAGCTACGATAATCAAGGGAAGTGACCGTTAATTTCATATTCAAATTCATTTTAACAAAAGATATATCTCTCTGAAGGGAGAACATATTATTTGTTAATAATCGTTCGAACATAACGATAACGATCATTAGTAATTTAACTTTCCCAAAGAGGACTAATTGAGTTTTGGAAAATCAGATGTGGGTTCTAAATCTCCTACGAGCGCAAGCCCTCATAGTTAATTACATCGCAGGAGACCAGTGTCTCCTACGAAAACTCTTGATTAAAATAACGGTAGAAATTTTGTTTGGAGATTTTCTAGGAATAATACTAAAGAGGTGATTTCGGAGTTTGGACAGGGATTGGATCAAATTTGGAATAGTTATTTTTGGAGTCAAGGAAGAGGGGTAGGAGACACTTTACGATTCTGAAATAATTTAGAACTCTCCCAACCTAAACTAAGCGTTAGGTTTTAAATTTTGGGTTGAAAGAGGATTTAGTTTGAGTTGAGCATTTTATTAAAAATTTGGGATTATATTTCCAGAGGTTGGGGTCTTATAACTCAAAGTCTGCCCAGATCCTAAATCTAAATTTGGACGCTGGAATACAGTAGTTCGAACCTAACTAATGCAGTACAAAACTTGGACTTACCCCGACCTGGATTGGGGAGCCAACTAACCACCTAGGCGATTAAAATCCATGAGTCTGATCTTTTGATGCAAGAGTGGTAGGATATTTTTATTAAAGTTTTGAGGAGTCAGAGCCGACATCTAGAGATTGTCCTAAGTGGCCCCTTGACTTATATTGGGTGAAAATACTAAAGCAAATGTAATTAAAATTTTAGATATACTTTTTAATTGATTTCTAATACAATACATGCTGATCGACTCGATTAAATGCTTAAAATGGAATGAAGCAATTTTAAAAGGGCTTAAAAATAGATTTATCCTAGAGTGCACAGACTTCCCTTAACAGATCTGCACCCTCATAAGCCAGGTGGTCTGCCAGAACCCGCAGGCGGGGAGGTGCCTAACAAATGGAAAGAAGATGCATCAAAATGCTATGAGAACTCCCGGCGGGCCTAGGCTTACTTCTTATAAGCGTTAGAGTTTCTATGTTATCTAAAAAACTTTTATTAGAGTTTAAGTAAAAGAATTTTTTCATGTCCTCACGAGCCTCCGCGTATCCAGGCTAAAACAAAAGCGACATGCAAGCGCAAAAAAAAATTAGGAAAAATAAGTAATCCTATACAAAATCAAATTAAATCAAAACACATTAAATAATCAAATTAATTAAGTAAATATTTATAGGCCAATTTCCTTGCTTATTATAACCCAGATTTATATAAATTAAAAGTGGCCGGGCACCATTGATAACAACCCGAATTCTAATCCTAACACAGACGCAAGTGACTTTGAGTGGGATACCCTTTATCTTCAACTCCTCGGTCTTCTTCTCTTTGAGCTCCTTGGATTCTTCATGACTGGATATCCAAATGGAAAAGAGAACTCTTCCCTTGAGGGGAAGGTTACTCTTTCTACTTTGGGTAATAAAGTGATCCAAATTTGGAGTTCCAAATGGATAAGGACTATCCCCCAAAGGAGTATTCTTTCCTCTTTGGAATCCAATCTTTGGATCTATGTATCCCAAATTCAAAGTGCTACTTTCACAACTCAATACTCAAACAAATTACCTAAATATGAAAATAAAAATTCTAGACTCTCCTGCAAGGTTATCCTAAGCATTTGAATATTAAAATACATCCCTAGCAGTTATATATATATGCAAAAAAGTAAACACACTTGTCTATGCTCTTTTTATTTGGGGGCTAAGCAGTTGAAGCACCTGTAGTATTTACATTTATAATTTATTTAGCCCCTTTTATTGCCCTGCACGAACGTAGCCCCCTGTAAAAAATTCTGTGAGCATCCAAATTGTTCCTAACCTAAGGATAATCTAATCGTCTATCACATCAATTCATAGAGTACAATAAAAATAAATAAACACATCAATCAATTTTAATCACAATATATAATAAAAACTTAGAAAACCTGGCACACAGCAGAAAAGTAAACACTGGCCTAGCCTAGATCTAGAGTCGGTTGTCCTAACAAACCATCTAAAGTGTGTGTAGAAGGTCGTGTGGCTGGGGTAAATCCTAAGTTGGGTAATTTGTTGAAGTTGTTCAATGTTTGAGTTTGTTAAAGACTAAAGGAGAGCTTTATGTTTGAGTTTAAGTATTAATGTGTTAAGGATTGATTTAAATATATTTTAATTGTTAAATGATTGTTACCTTTGTTTCTCACTAAGGCCGTGAAGTTTATTTCACCTTCCTTGGGGCTAAGTTAAAAGCCTCGTAGGCCTGGGTTACCTAGTAGCAATCGAGGTTGATTAAGTTGATTTAATTTGTTTGAAGTTAAAGATCAATTAATTATTAATTTTAAAATTTAAAGTAATTTATATTTTCCATCAACAGGTTCGTGGCATTGTGCCACCAGGCTCGAGGAACCAGGCTTCCTTAGGACACGTAGCCCCGCAGCCCGGAGTAGTCTATCCTAAAAACCTTATTGATGTAGTTGAATTAAGGCTTTTAATTTATTTGAATAATTAAGAGTAACTTAATTTTGATGTTTAACACTCTATTGAATCCATTCGTGGGATTGTGCCACCAGGCTCGAGGAACCAAGCTTCCTTATGACACTTAGCCCCATAGCCCGGAGTAGTCCATCCAATAAACTTCATCTTTGGAGTGGTTATTGTGTATTTGAGTATTGGTTAAGTGTTTTACTAATTAAATTAAAGTTTTTTGGAATTTTAATGAATTATTAGATTTTTGGAATTTATTAGAATTATTAATTATATTAATTAAAGGGGCCAAATGTTGACTTTTTAATTTAAAGCTCATTTTGAAAGTTTCAAATTTTTAATAAATATTAGACCTTATGATGAGTAGTTAGACTATTGGCACACTCCATTTGGAGTTTTCTATGAAAAGTTATGATTTTTTGAAGTTTTGGCCTAAATTTAAACTACAATTGACCGAAAAAGTTGACTTTTTAACTTTGACCAAATTTTTGAGGTTTAACAGTTTTAGAAAATACTAGACCTTAATTGGAGCTGATTAACACTAAGTTTGTTCAATTTGAATTTTTCTGTAATTAGTTATGAATTTTCAAAGTTTCACTAATTATTGAATTTTTAAAAATTACTTAATTAGGAAGGTTTTAATCATTTTGATCCAACTCATCCCAAACTACATGGAATTACTCCTAAATGTCAGGGATGACCCATGGGAGCATTTCCAAGTGTTTGGAAATTATTTGGGATTTTTAATAATTTTTAATTAATTAATTTAATTAATTATTGATTTTCATTAAAAGTCAAATTAAAGTTGAATCAGGAATCCAGTCAAGGAAATTTTATTTTTCCTAGGTAGAGAGTTATGTTCGGTCAATTTGAGGTATTATTTATGATTTTTAGACTTAATTTGGATTTATTAAATTTTTTGAATTTTTTGGGTCCTTAAAAAGGCTGAAACTTTGGATAATTAATTTTCTAACCTAACGATCTCTAAATTGAGTGGATTCAAATCTAGGGTATATGATATCACTAAGTTTTCTGTGTTCAAGTTTCACCCCTATTAAGTGCATGTTTAAATTAAGTTCATAGACCTTGACCCATAATTTTTGTCCTTAAGTGACACTAATGTTTGAATATGTCCAAAATTTGGTGTATCTAACCCTTACAGCAAAACACAAATACCATAAAAATTTCCAAGCCTATTTCTATGTGTTTTGAAAGAAATGAATTTTTAAAATTTTAGGTCAAAATATGACCTAGAGCTTTAAAAATTTAATTTGCCAAAATACAGTCATGAATAAGGGCCAAGAAAAATCTGGGATATGAGGAACATCCTCAGGTATGCCCTGACCAAATTTGAGTTAAATTGGATCACTGGATTATGAGTTATCAAGGAAATTCAATTTTTTAAAAAAAATAATATCTCAAAATACAGTGGTCTAATTTTAATGAAATAAATTTTAAAATAAATTTCAGCTCGAGACGATTCCAATGAGCCCAAGAACATCAAATTTGGACAAGATATGACTTTTTGGCAATTTTCCAAAGTTTCAGCCGTTTCTTTAAATTAAGGATCGTACTGGATGATATAAGTTCGTACTGTACGAACCAAGATCGTAAAGTACGAACAAAAAATCATACAATATGATTTTTAACATGTGTTCTGAGTGGGAATCATACAGGTGATTGTACTGTATGATCGTGAGATCGTACAGTACGTTTGCGCGTGATCTGAAGCAAAATCACAACAGTTTGATCAAAATAAAGGGAATGGATGGCTGTGATTTCGTCTTCTACCCATGAATAACCGAAACCTAAACTTAGAAAGCTTTCTAAACATAACCTAGGGTAGATTAAATGGAATAAAACTTTGGAAAATTATAAAATGAAATTAAAGAAGAAAAATAAAGTTATTTTTATGTTTAAAAATGCATCACACTTCAAACACATTAAACCCTAGATCTAGGAGCTAGGGTTAAGGATTTACCACTATTGGGTGAATGCTTTTTGATGTTCAATAGCTTGTTGAGCTTGTAGATTCTCCATGAATAATCTTCTAGAAGGAATCGAGGGCTTCCAACATCTGGATCACGAGCTAGAGGGGTTGGACGAACTTCAAGAACGAGGTAGTCGGAAGCTCATCGCTGGCGAATTTGACTGGCTGGATTGGACTTAGGAAATGTTGAGGGGTTTCTTGAGAGCTTAAATGAAGTGAGGGTTAGGTCTGGGAGAGCTTGAATAGACAGAGAGTGTGAGATGGATAATGAGTGCTCAAAGGGAGGTATTGCCCTATTCATGTGTGCTGGAGCTAAAGGGACGGCTATGATTGACTGGGGACCCTCCTTGATGACTGCCACATGTCCCTAAGGTGGTTAGATGGTAGGGGGAAAGGCTAGACCAAACCATTCTCCCATTGGGTGCTTTGGGCAAGAGGTGGGGGGACCATTACCATTTAAGGCTAAACCAAGCCTTGAGCTTAGTTTAGAGAGCTTAAGGAGAGCTTTAGCCCTTAAACAATAACTCCACAACAGCTTATACCAAAGGCTATGAGGTTAAATATGAGATTTGATATTTTGGAAAGGTCTAAAGCTTTAAATTGACTATCTTGACTAGTCAAGGGTTAGAAGCCTGATGAGGTGGCATCTAGGTGGCTTCAAAAATTAACTAGGATGTCTTGGGTTTGATACATGAAGCAAGAGATCGATGTTTGGAAGAGTTTGTCCACTTAAGATCCCTACGGAGACTTGGTTTGACTGTTTGATTGGTCAAACAGTCAACATAACTACTGAGGTGGTAGCCAAATATCAATGCTAATAAATTGGAGTAGCTTGGATGGGTTTAAGTCTAGGGGATTTGAGCTTGAGTGAAAATGTGAGGGCTCAAGGTAGTTTGACTAAGTTTTGCTGAGTTGACTTAGTCAACTTGACCATGGTTTGACCCATGGTAGGCTTAGGAATATTCAAGACATTTAATTGGGTGGATTTGAAAATTTTAAGGGATTGATTTGATCGAATGGGTTGGATTAACCCATTAAACCCCTTAAGGGCATTTTGGTCAACCATGGTTGACTTGGTCAACCAGGTCAAACCAAAATGTGAGTTTTGGTCCAGCGTGTTCTTAAAGATGTTTAGGATCCATTGGAGTAGGTTTTGAAGATTGATATGGGAAGGTCATGTTGAACTTTGAGGAAAAGACCAAAAACCCTTATAAAGGGCATTTTGGTCATTTTGACTTCTGGTCAACACTGAGTCAAACTGGGTCTAGCAAAGTGTAGGTTCTTGGTCAAAAAGTCATAACAAAAGTCATGGATATGGTTGAAAGGTTTGGAAGGTGTCCTAAGGTCAAATTCCACCGGATGGCAAGTTTGGTGGCATAGACTGTAAATATCTGAAGGTTTTGTAGCCTTTGGGAAAAGATTCAGTTTCTAGGGTTAGAAGTGTCGGATTGAGATCAAATTTGGAGGGTTGGTCTTAGAGACATGTCTGGACAATATGCAATTAATGGATCATGATTTGGAGATTACTTGACTGGGTTTCTAGGTGACAGAAAGTTTACCCAGAAAGAGTTTCAGGACCTAGGTCCTTGACCTTGAGGGTTTGATTTGGAATATTAGATTTGGGTTGGATTTAAGAGTTAAATGATTGAACTTGAACCAACATATCAATAGAAATCAAATGAAGGATTGAAATTAATTGGATATGATTTGAAATTTAATTGAATGTTGATTGCAGGCTAGATTAAAGATTGAGTTAAAAGGTAGAGCTCGGTTTGATTGGAATTGAATTAGGTCTTTATTAGGACCTTTATGACTGAGGGGTGGATATTTTCCCATCATTAGGTCACTAAAAAGAAACCCAAGTGGGTCTTAATGACATCATACAAAAATGAGGTCAACAAAGGACCCGTAGGGGTCCACTTGGAAGAAGAAGTAGGTAGAAGGACCCAACGTGCTGTAGCCTATAAAGTCTGACATCCTCAATCCCTATGAACTCTCTCCAAGGTCCCTGGGAGAAGAGAGGGTGTCTATGGACCTCATGGAGGACGTGGTGTACTGAGAACTAACACGTCTACGGGAAGGCTGAGAAGTCTCTATGTGATGTGACGCAGGTGCCATATTTGTAGCTCTGGCTGGAGAAGGAACAATGACTCTAATAACACTACGTGCCTTAGTTTATGTCCCTACATTAGGAGTGAATGAAAGACATATATGAAATGATCAAATATTTATTAAATTAAGTGCTGACAAAAAAGAAAGGTGAGAGGGATAAAGAAGTACATTTTTTTAATTTTTTTTTATTTTTTAGGGATAAAGAAGTACATCTGTCACCTACATTCTCTAGAAAGTCCCGACGAGGCCTCTATCCCCTTGGCACTCTAAGCTCCCACACCTGGCGCTCATATCTCCTGGCACCATGCTTGAAAGCGAGGCTGAAGGACAGCCGTACCGAGGTCAGCCGTGTGTAACTAATACCCATGTAACTAGACGGCTAAGCCAAAAGAAAGCTGGAACCTATCCCGAGCCTTAACAAGTGTAACCATGTCAGATCTGCTAGTAAATATGAGTCTCTGACGGAACAGTGTCTATACATTCTATGTCTGAAACTCTAGGAACAAGTGGTCACATGTCATAGGTTGTGGCCTAAGAGAGCCTGAAATGCTTAGCCACTCTGTTGGGCTGGTAGCCCACCAACATCACAGTACTCCCTGAATGGTGACATAACCAACACGGGCACATGCTGATCAGATACTCTACAACTGACAAAATCTGCCTGCTACGTATCAACGTGCCCCTCCCCCACTGGCACACTCATCTAAAACTAATGCTCCCCTTAGATGGGGCTGTAAACTGAGTGTGTCTTGCTACTGAACCAAGGAAAACCTATTAGCAACCAGGTGTGGAGAAAAAAAAAGAGGCAGATCCTCTTTGACTCCAAGGTAAAAGATGCCTGAGATAGCTAAAGAATAGTGGGATACCCCCTCTCTGCAATGTTTGGAGGACACTCCAGGTAAGAAAAAGCACCTAGTATGTGCAGATGGATCCATCCATATAAGTAATGCCACAGTAAGGTTCGGTCCCACAGCTCAAGTGAAGTGGACTCAGAAGCGACGTGTAGAGATCTGTAGCCCCTAGCGAGTACTACTGGAGCCAAAGAAAGATGTTGCCCCTATAAAAACTGACTTGCGGCCAAGAGAGCACTTAAACAAACAAATCCTATTATGAGCAAAAGTACAAAGGTACAGAACAAGTAACCAAAAATTCTGCCAAGAACAAGTCCTCACTAACGCCCGACAATCCAAGAGAAGTATGACTGGAAGTAGAAGAAGGCTTGAATATCTCCTCTGATAATGGAGCACCATGCTGCAAGCTGAGACCAAATGAATCTTGAAGTGAAGCCACAATGGTAGTCAAGTAATTGTGCTGAAGAAAATTGTAGATCCAAATGTCCCTAGGCATGCCAACCTGAGCACGTGCTGACAACTCTAACGCTCTATACACCTTGCAGTAGTGCTGAAGGAGTACGAGGTAAACATTTTATACCATTAGACTGCCTCTCCTATCACTGCTCATCCGAAGGAGTACACTTCTCAAAGCGGTGGTCGAAGAGTGGTAGTCCAGATACTGTATATAAATCTGAAAGAGTGATCGTGAGCTCCTCTACTCCAATCCAACATGTACCGTTGCCAGCATCGTAGAACTCAATCAGACCACAGGCCCAAGAGGAAGGAAGGCGTCCATAGTCAAACAAAGTGGCCTAAATTACCTCGTAAATCCCTACCTCTTGGAGTGTACCTCTATTCCTGGAGAACGTAGCAGGCCTAACAAACATAACTGCTGACTGGGCTCTAAACCAGTCCAACTACAGAGTCTTGCGGCCACTCTAAAGGCATTAACTGTAGCTAACAGTGGCTAAGAAGCCTCAACTGGCCAACCGGCTCAACTATGTCTGCTACTGGATCTAAAATATCATAAGTACCCCAATTGACATGTGCCACTGAACTCTCTAGCAGGTTGTACTCCCCACATTATAATTTGATACTGGTAACCCACTTGTTAGGATCCTGAAAATCTACTGAATTTGTAGAACACTCTTGAAGCAAAGGGGAACGATTAAGAAGTCATGGAAAGTATTCTGCCCATGTAGCATATCTTGATGCTGCTCTAATCTATCTCGAACATCAGCATTACTCTGAGGACACTGCATGTCAATAGCCTCCCAAATGGCGTACTCGCTAAGCTTGCTAGGAGGCAAATCATCTAGCCGCTCATAGTGGAATATTTCTTGCACATAGAAAAGAAAAAATACGTCAAAAAATTTTTATAATAATAACAAATGCACAAAAAGAAAGCCACTAAAAAGCTATCAACCACATCATAACAAACGTGAGACGCTCTAAACACACACCATATTTATTGGGGGGTATTTATTAACCCCTGTACATCAATTCACATGCAAAGAGAGTGAAACCAGTGAATAAAGCAACACACGTGTTGATGGGACATGCTACTTGAAGGGTAAAATGACCTTCGATTCCCAAATGGATTGCGCCATTGCAATCAGGATGTCAAATTTATCTAAGTGGAGATCCCTCACAGTTAAATTGAATGAGATCGGTCCAAAGGTATGACCAACACCCAAAATTAATGGGAGATGTTACCCAAACGATGTCTGATCGTAGAACATATTTTATCGTTGCGTCCGGAACATCATCGACCCTCAAAAAAATTACATTTTATTTTTTCAAGTGGGATTACCCGGCGAAGCAACATGAATCTCGAGGTAGCGATGTGTAAATCGAGAAAGTTTGCATGTGACATCGCCCAAACAACATCTGATCATAGAACAAATTTTTCCATTGCTTTTGAAACATCATCAATACTCAAAAACTACATCTTTTAAGCTCAAATGGGATTGTCTGGCGGAGTGGCACAAATCCTGAGGCGACGATGTGCAAAATGAGGAAACTAGCGAGTGACGCCATCTAAAAAATGTTTGGTCACAAAATAAATTCTTTTGATGCAATCGGAACATCCTCAATACCTAAAATGACAGTCAATTGGATCAATTAAAAGACATGCGAGGAGGTTGGCATGCATCTCAAGGCATTGCACACAAATCTAGAAAAATGATGTGCAACATTGCCCAAATGACATCCTATCATAAATGGACTTTGCCATTGCATTTGGAACATCGTCAATACTCAAAATTGACTGTAAATTTAGTCAAAGAAGATCGCGTGTGTAAATCAGCGTGGGTCCCGAGACAATAACATGCAAGTCAAATAAAAATGTGCATGACATTGCCCAAACGATGTCCAAACATAAAACGGACTTCATCATTGCATTAGGAACATCGATAATACCTAAAATGCACTACCAATTTGCTCAAAGAAATTCGTGTAGCAAAAATTGACACGTAAAATGAGAGAAAATGCACTCAAATAGCAAAAAATATGTAAATCGGGACTTTTTTATTTGGAGAAATCAGTGCATTGATGTCATTCTGATTAGTAATAATATCTTATTATTAAATACTATTATTTATTTAATAAAAAGAAAACTCAAAAGTCAAGCAGAAAAATCAAATTTGAATTAAATGCTGCATACCTCTGCGTCATCGAAAGCTCTACAAAACCTTTGATTACATCTCTGCTAAATCTCATGAATTTGGCGAATGCAACATCAATCGCTCAATCATGTCACTCCCTACTTCATTGTTAAAATGAGATCAGAAGGAGCCTTGCGGTTGTTTTATGACTTCAGTACTCACGCCCTAACTGTAAAGGTCTGCAATCCTCCTCACGTCCGCCTACTCCCTCGCGTGAAGAACTTCCATCGTCGCTTTCCTGCTTCTCCAATAAAACCAAGAAGCTCTCCAACACCTCTTCCTCATAGGACGTCCAAAGAAAAAGACCAACTCCCTCACAACAGTTTCCACCTCCAAACCCATGCTCTGTCTGTCTATTACCTGCTGCCATAAAGACCTGCACAATTCCAGTTAATTTCACGGCAGAATTAGCCACCAGAATCTACCCAGCCCTCTCCGTTTAGCCACTTCTGCCCGTCAGACTCTTCACGCCCACAACAACTCTCACCCATTCGTCCCAATCAACCTTTCATCACACCAAAGCAAGCCTCCTCACCTCATTCGCACGCCTCCAGAGTATTTTGTCTGTTTGTTTTACTCAACTAGCCGCCAGTAACCCCCATCCACCTCTTTTACCCGACGTTTGTAGCCTGTCAAGTACCGCTCTCACCTCTAATAGCAGTTGCAGCTTATGATCTTCTGATTGGAAGACTAATCCGTCCCTCTCCTTATGCACAAGCCAACCAGATCTTAATTTCTTACCTTAATGGCTGCCCTAACGCTTCTTTCAACCTGCTGTTGATTCAAGCTTCTCTTATAGCACTAAACACAAAGCCTTTGCCCCTGAAATGTACATTTCATCAGCCTTTCATGTGCTTACAGCAGGTTATTCCCCGCCTTGTCACCTAAAGTGCAGAACGAAAAAAAGTTTTTTTTAGTCAAGTAAGCACTTATTGATAGTAGCTTTTCATCATTTTAAATATTAGAGTATAATTTCATATCTAGGTAAATTACTGTGAAGTGAAAAAAAAGAAGCCGTTAATGCCTTGAATAATCAAGATTAAGTGTCAAGTATAGAAATTCTCACAAGTTTTAGGTAACAGGTGTTGATTTAAGATTGCCCCATGTATTCCTTATTTAAAGTAGTTGGATTTTCAACTACTTGAGTACATTTGACCCATGTGATGTCAAGTTGCTTTGTTTTAATCTAAAAGTTAAATTCATGGTTTAGCCTACTCAACTGAACCCTCCCTTTTCTTTCCTATTGGCTGAACCTATCTGCTATTTCAAAAAAAAAAAAAAGAAGGAAAAAAGCAGTAGTAAGATTCCTTGTCCCTTTCTTGACTTTATTCTATCTTTTTTTAACTATTAGCTTTACTTATTAACATTTTTCATTGTAAGTAGCTTTATCAACATTTTTATTTGTACTTATCACTCTTTTCTGTTAAAGTTTATATGTGTGTGTAAAAAAAATGAAAAAAAAGAGAAAAAATTAAAAAAATGGAAAAAGCAAAAGAAAAAAAAGAAAGAGAAAAATAAAAAAAGAGGGAAATTTGTGAGATTCATCACTGCCTCGACCTCATCGCCACATTGCGCAGGTATACGTTTCTAACTCAAAAAACCTGCACTTGATGCTTGCGGCGAGCCGGAAGACCTCCTTACGTGCTCACGTAGTACGATGGGAGGGAAACTGGTACAATGCTTGCGATGAGATGGGTAAGTCTTGAAGAGCTGATGTAGCGTGACGAGGAAGAAAACTAAGTACCCCTAAGCACTCATGTAGTGTAGTAGTGGAAAGAAAATTATGTTCTTTCAAAACTTGTACCCGAAGACCCTTAAGCGCTTACTTAGCATAGCGGGGATTGAAGAAAATAAAGCTGCGGTGCAATTCGACACCTACCTGAAGCACTCACATAGCATGGAGGGGAAGGCTATGTCTCCCGGATTTCCCCTAAATAGGGGAGACGCCGGGAGGCTGCCAAAATTTGGACTGAACATCGGACTTGATTTGAACCAAATGCAAAAGAATTTGAACTCAAATGGACAGTAGGGGACTGAATGAACATGAACTTGACTCAAGGAACTTGACATTGAGCAAACGACGATGAATTGGACTCAAATAATCTGAACCTAAATTTGAAATTAATAACATGGATTGGACATTAAACTAATGAATGCACAATCATATTGGAATGAAAATGATGATTGATAATCATGATCAATTAATTAAACTTCAATAAGCATAAAGAATTTTGAAGCTGGAATTGAATGATAGGCAACCAAATCCATGAATTGAATCATAAAAAGATTGGACTTAGCATGCAAATGCAAAATAAAATAAAGATGAGAGCACACAAACTGAAAACTGTAATAAGCTAATAAAGAACCTGTGACATGTAATAGTCCACTCATAAGCAATCATGGGACATTTACGAGTATATTTATGAGTACTTATAAAGATGATGAGTAGTGAGCAGATAATGCATTTGCATTAGGTGTATGGAGTGGCGGCCATCCAAAAATAATGACTAATGGGATTCAAGTGAAGCTCTTGATAATTAAAGGATGTATATCAAAATTTCTTAATATGATTTGCTCATAAGCAAACAAGAGACTTATAGAGGATCGTCATACATGTTGAAAATCATGTATGGAGACAAGGAATTCGCAATCATGATAGGTATACAATCAATGATTGAATTGCTGAAGATGTGACTTAATAATAAGTTATGATATGGAATCTTTGAACAATGGCATGCTTGTAATCAGCAGCACAAGGCCTTCGATTAATGCCAAGAAATTATCATATACAGCATACAAATGGAAGGAAAGATGCTTGCAAACAATGACCCAAGATTGGGAGCATACATAATAGCACCCTTCACAGTCGATGCTAAAAGAAGCCGTACTGATTATACTGGTCCTTTGCAAGTGGGGATGAACGATAAGCAATAAGTGCAACTTATAGATACAAGCATAGGAGCTCCTACGAGCTACTATAGAAGACCCCTACGCATCCAATGTACCTTCCAAAAGTAAAATGCAATATGATTACACCAAATATAAAAGCCTACAGGCGATTGTAGAGAATCCATCATGCACTCAACAAATCATCCGCGAGCAAAAAAGGATAGCTTACAATAGTCATAGGCTTCTACAGGCTGTCGTAGAAGACCCGCTAAATATTTTAAAAATACTCTCACACATACATCACATACATGTATACAAATACGAAAGTGCACATACAAGTACATTGACATGTATACATGAAAGGACAAATACCCGTATGGGCCCCAGTGAGCGTGTTATGGGTAAACACGTGATGTCTAGGGATACTGCGCGGATTAGACAATAAACCCAAGTTTGAGCTCAATCATTCTATGCTGGTAGATAGGACTCGACACAGTTTAAACCATCAAATAAATATATGATCGCAGTATCGACTGAGATATTTATTTTATACGTTGATGTTAGGCCTTCAAGGCCGATAACAAAGGAAATTCATTAACAAAGCATAAAAGCCTATGAAAGAACCAATCCTCTATTGGCAAGTTGACAGAGTCGATAAGGTTCAACCCATAAAATGAAATTGCCAATGAATACCTTGATGATGGCCATGTTGAATGTAAATATCAACTAGAGGGGTTAATTCCAAATACTTCAAATGCCTCTCAAATGCCCAAGAGAGCTCAAAATCCAAAAAAAACTATCAAAAACCTAAATATTTAAAATCGGAATCAATCATCAACCACTTAAAGCAAAACACGTCCATCCTCCGTAACAGTTTGTCGAGGTGGACAAATTTGAAAATGCACTTCAGCTCACAGTGCAAGGCGGTAACATTTCAAATTTTAAATATCAAATATCCAATACCTAAACTAATGCTGCTACTATATGCTGGATACCACGTATCTACAGGTGCAACGTATCTGATTGAAAACTAGCCTTAATCGAAAGTTCTCTCTCGTTATCGGGAGGGGTAATTAACTATAAGGGCTTGCGCTTATAGAAAATCAAAACTCAGATCATAAAGTCCTCACAAAATAAGGGCAAAATCTCTGGGTAGTGTCTTATCTACAAACCTAATCTGCCTTCTGAAATTTAACCCCAAAACGCAATCTGTTAATACTTACCAGAAACCAGAGGAGATCGAAGTGCGAATTTTTGGAGCCCACAGGTCCTATTCAATATTTATGATTCATTGATTAATATCATGCATATTGTTTCATTTGAATGCATTGAATATAGTTCTAGGTTTCATGTAACCTATTGAGCTATTCACTCATTCTATGTTCTTACTTGTTACAGTAAAGGATAAAGCCCCAATGGAGTAAGATTGGGTCATTAGTAAAAGTATTTTCTTCTAATTTAGTAGATGAATTATTTTTAAAATCATGGGGTAGTTATATTTTAATGAGATTATTAAAAGAACCATTATTATTGAATAAAATATTTTAATATGAATAAATTTGAGATATGCATATGTGTTGGATGATCTATTTTATTTCTTCATGTTGATGATTTTAGTAACTTTATTATTGAATTGGATAATAAAAAGAAATTATCCCTAATAAAATATCTTGGTCAAGTCTGTTGTCATGCACTCGACCTTATATAAATATTAAGAAATATAGGTTATATTAGGTTGGGTCATGACTATTTTAGTGTTTACAATCTAAATAATTTAATTTATCATTTGGGTTAGTATTATATAATAAAAAAATGACAAACATCAAATTAAATTTATTTTTAGATGTATATATTATACATCATCATTATTATTCAAAAGACCTCCACAATTACATCAAAATTTGGGTGTAAGCTAATTACTGATACTTCCAAGTTATTTTCACAAAGAAAACATAACTATATAACAAATAGGCAAATTAGATCATTATATAGCAATTTCTAGTTATCTATTTCAAAAACATACTCATCCACCCTAGTTCCCTATATCTCTGACAAAACTAATTACTTAAGCAAATATAATATGATGTTAAGTAAGGCCAATAGGCATTCTATGCATGAAAAAAAAAAAGATAATATGTTTTTAGGTTATAATAGAAATTAGACTATGCTAGACTATCTCTATGAAACCATTTACATAGATCAATTATGTGTTGGTGAGCCTAACTTTTATCATAACACATGTCTGATTATGCAAAATTTGTTATGTAATTAATCTAATTCAAACGTGCTGAATAATTTATTAGAATAATAGAATAGTTTATGATTGTAAAATTAAGGGCAAATGACAACAACCAAATTGTACTAAGAATCATCGATAATTATACATTAATTACATAAGTAAATTTTAAGATAGGTTAATTAACCATAAGAGTATATAATTCAAATTCAAATAGAGGTATACATAAATGCATACATAAGTAAAGGATATACATGCTCTTATGATCTTACATGTATATATAATGGTTGTCTTAAAATAATATGTTTATCCAAATGAAAAACCATTATACCTTGAATCTAACATAAATCATAAATAGTTCATTCTATTTAGGGATGATATTTGGGAAGTTAAATAATCTTATATAAATCCTATGAGTAAGGGAGTGCATTTCCTTGAGCTCATTAAATATTTTAGATCCCACAAATGTCTTATACCTCTAATATAAAAGGCTTAGCCCTCCTTTGAGCTTTACTATGCTATATCCTTATTATCATTAAAAGTAGTTAAATAAGAGTTGATTTGTGGTCTTGCATTCAAAAGCTTTTATTGCTCGTTATGGCCACTATGAGTTCCTAATCACGCCTTTTGGTGTGACTATGCACCAACTATATATATAAATATGATGAATCAAGTATTCATAACATATCTGGATCA
The DNA here is from genome assembly GCA_019925795.1 of Dendrobium chrysotoxum. Classification (NCBI taxonomy): domain Eukaryota; kingdom Viridiplantae; phylum Streptophyta; class Magnoliopsida; order Asparagales; family Orchidaceae; genus Dendrobium; species Dendrobium chrysotoxum. The sequence goes on along the minus strand of CM034297.1, from coordinate 44,664,284 downwards.
ATAGTCATGTGAGTCACTTTAGGTTAGTATTGGAGACATTGAGGCAACATAGATTATAAACAAAATTCTCAAGATGTAAGTTTTAACTAAGGAGTGCATCATTCTTGAGACAAGTTATGAGTTGCCACAACCCAATCCAATTAGGACAGATCCTATCGTGTTGAGCTGTAACAAACAAATCTCAATATCTGATTTTAAAATATTTCATATTTTCTTTCATTATTCATTTTAAATAAACTACAAATTAGAGGGCTACTAAAATATCCAAATACTGAAAATAAACTTTCACAAGATTTCTTTTCTTTCATAAAAATATATCTACACTACAGTACATATCTACAGGTAAAAGTTATAGAATTGAATAATAAATTAGTCATGACTATATAAAAATTATAATAGAGAAATACCTATAAACTTGGATCTGATCTTGAATTGCTAATTAATAGTCTCCTTTCCCTTCCCAGATCCTAAAAATTAAAAGCAAAACCAAAGTGAGCTATAGCAACTCAACAGACTACACATGTTGATCTAAATTTCCAAATTATTTTATTAAATATTTTATACAATATTTAAAAGCAATTAAATATAGTCAAATAAATCACTGTACTAAAAAATATAATAAGAGCATAACAATTATTTGAAAGTCCGTGAGGATTGTTAAACCCTAAAGAACTAGCCCGAGGCTAACCAAGAAAGGGGGGTGAATTGGTAGTTTTTAAAAAATTTTAAACAAAAATAAAATCTTTTTATCATTTGTAAATATTTTTTTAAAACAAACAATAATCTTTGATGCGGAAGAAAATATAATTTCATAATAATAACACAATCAGAGATTTCAACCACAGAATAAATTACAGATTAGTGCAAAAATTAAATACGAAAAAAGTAATAAGAAAGAGCACACCGAATTTAATAGTGGTTCAGTCAAATCTGACCTAGGTCCACTCCTTGGAATCCTTCTTTCTAGGTATTGCACTAATCAGTTAGTGTCTCTCCTTTTGCCCTCACAGCAAGACAAAGAAGCCCTTATAAAATCTTTCCACCGTTCCGGTGAGGCAGAGAACTTTGAATTTTTTAACCCTCCTGGTGACGGCAGAGAACCCGAAATCTTTTTACTTCCACCTGGAGTTGGAAGAGAACCACAAAATCTTTTTACTCCTACTTGGAATTGACAGAGAACCATGAATCCTTTTACTCCAACCTGGAGTAGGTAGAGAACCTTGATCTGATGCTAAAGATCGTCTCCACAGAGCAAATAAGGAACCAAGGACGAAGCTTGAAAAAGATGATTAAATCCTTGCTTAGAGCAACCTTTGTGAATTCTCTCACAAACTCCCCTTACAAGATCCTATCTCTCTCTCTCCTAAACTCTTCTTCTCCTTCTCTAAGCTCTCTTAGGTTAAACAGCAGCAAAATTTTTTTGTCCAAAGTGATAATACAATTGCTTAAATAGGGGGTTTCAAAAAACTCTATATTTTTAATTTTGTGCTATTGATCGTCTAGGACGATCGACATATCATCCTGTACGATTAATACAAAGCATCCCTTTCTACCAAGATGATCACCTTTGCTCTGTTCAATCAGTATAAGTATTTTGTATAGATCGTCCTGTATGATTCTGCGATCGTCTGGGGAAATTAGTTCAAGATATTATATCAACCGTCCAGTATGACATTAGATGATGGGTGGCGATCATTATATCATCCCGTAACCCTCTCGGGACAATAAGGGATCGTCCTACAAAATATAAAAGATCATTCAGCACGATCCAAATAGATCATCTTGTATGATATGATTGATCAATCTAACCATAATTAGTCTTCTAATTACAGGATCAATTTAGGTATGATTATTATAAATCATCCTGGATGATGCAGATCGTCTTGTACGATTAGAACAAAATTTGAAAAATAAAATATTACTTAAATTATGATTGGCAGCTATTTTTCACAAAGTGAACTGATCATTCTGTATGATATGGATCGTCCAGGGCGATTAGTTAAGCAAGCTTAATTACTAGGGATGCCCTAATTAGGGTTTCTATTTTTAACTGATTGTCTATAACAATTTGAAATCATTTTGTACGATATGGTCAAAAAATAGAAAACACTCTAACTTCACCAAATTACTCCCCTTAAGTGTGTGTGTGTAAGGTTGCTTAGCTTGGGGTCCATCGGATACAAGATTTGACTCAAGAAAGAAAAGAAATATATTGAAATTGAAATTACAAACAGACTCAACCCTACTCTACCCGATCTTGAGCTGATTTGTATTTCAAGTGATCTTGTGGACCTGAAAGGTTAGTGAGCAGGGAAAAATAAAATAGATATATAAGAATAGGAGTAGTAAAGAAACAATATATTTATTATCATTAAAATCATTATACTTGAGCCCAGAATTGTAATATTATTCAATTATTTAAATAATATTATTGAGCAGATAAATAAATTGTGATTCATATCATAGAGTAGTTCATATCACATTCCCAAGACCCATATATAAACTTAAAGGATTATGATCCCTTAGGACTCCTTTTTATGCTTATAGCACCAGAACATGCCCGTAGGCCCCAAAATATGGCTTATAGTCGCCATAATATGTCTTATGGGTATCAGAGTATTCCCTAACACAGATAGAATTTCAAAGGATTCTGATTCCTTATGACTCCCAGCAGATATTATTTAATCATGTATGTATATTTTTAATCATATTATAGCAATTAAAGCATAATTTAGCATATGCCAGAATTGCACAGTTTTTTTTAATACTACTATGCTATAGAAAAACTTAGAAGGAAAAAATAAATATTTTTAAAAAAATCAAATTATCATGAATTATGCAAAATAATATTTTAAGACTTTTATAATACTATAACACTATTTTTTAAGATCTAGATAATTTTTTATTCAATAAAAATGCCACAAATTTCAAAACCATATTATAAAATTTCTAAAAAATATTCAAAATATTTATAATCTTAGTCTCTATAACATATAAAAAGTTACACTATAAAAGTTTTAGTATGGCAAAGTTATCCGTATTTTTCACTAATAAAAATAAAATTTTAATTAAAAATTTTGATAAAATATGCGTATTTTTAAAAATTAATATAGACATATTCTGACCTACCTCAAGATGAATATATTTCCCAACTGAGCCGACGGACAAAAATGGCTCGCTCAAAATCGGGCTTTTTTCTCTCTCCTCTCTTTTTCTCTCTTTTCACTTTTTTCGATTAGCCTCTATTAACCAAAATTCAAAAGGCCATAACATTTTAAGATTTTCTTAGTGGAATAATATTTTATTATAAAATATTAAAAGGTTATTTAGGTTATTATACTAATTATTCAACTTTTAATCCAAAATCTTTTTATATCTTCAAATCTAGAGATCCATAAATTATACAAACATATTTATAAACTAATTAAGCATGTCCAGAACATTCTGGAGAAATCGGTTTGAAAACGAAAGTCTAACGATCCCAAAATTCCAACTTATATCGATAAGTGTCAATTTCTTAAGGTATTTCACCTAAGCCCAAAAATTATGAAAAAATTAGGAAAGCTAAAACATAATAATATCTATGTTATGACAAAGAAGGTTTGTGATTTAAACTTATAATGACTCCTGAAATACTTTTTGACTGTTATAGATTAAAAAAAATACTTCAAAAAATTAAGGGTTTTCACAATCTACCCATATTAAGAAAATATCATTCTCAATATTTTCAAACCAGAATGAGTCAAAATAAATCTAGATATAGCTGTCTCATCTCAGATTCTTTCTCTTAAGTAGCCTCTCAAGCTGTCATATGCTTCCACTGTACATTAACCATCGGAATCTATTTGCTCCTCAATTTTCTCACATCGTAAGCCCAGAATCCTATGAGGTTCATCCCTATACTGCAAATTTGGATGAACCTCAACATTATCAACATATAATCTCTTTACAAAATTATATACCCACTTTCTCAAAGAAGATATATAGAATATATTTTATAGATCAGACATATGACCAGATAACAATAACCTATAAGTAGAACTATCAATCCTTTCAATGATCTCAAAATGTCCAATATACCTTAAACTGAGCTTCTTGAGTCTCCCAAATTTACTGACACTTTTTATAGGGCTGACTTTGACATAAATGAAGTTGCTAATCTTAAACTCAACCAACCTGTGTTTCTAATCATAGTACTTCTTCTACCTATCCTTTGCAGATTTCAATCTTTCTCTGATCAAATAGATTATTATTGTAGTGTCATTCACAAAGACTGACCTTATCACTTGTCTGTCTCCCACCTCTGTCAAATTCAAAGAAGTCATACACTTCCTATCGTATACAGCTTCGTAAGGATTCATACCTATATTAGATTGATAACTATTTTTATAACAAATTTATCAGCAGGATATGATTCTCTCAACTATCCCCAAAATCTAGGACACATAGTCTTAGAAGATCCTCCAATATTTGAATATTCCTTTCGTACTGTCTGTCTATCTACAGATAAAAAGCCATACTAATGTGCAACTTTGTACCCAATCCCTATTAAATATCTCTTCGTAATTTGGAGGTAAACTTGACATCTTGATCATATACAATCACCTTCGGCACACCATATAATCTAATAATATCTTTGACTATATTTGTGCTAACTAGTCTATAGGATCAGTCTATCAAATCGGAATAAAATGAGTAGACTTCGTTAGTCGTTTAACTAGATAATATCATGCCCCTACCTCGATTTGAGAAAACCCATAGCAAAATTCATCGTCACATATTCCCATTTTTACTCTGAAATAGGTAACAATAGAAGACTGCCTAGTTATTGATACTCTATCTTCACTAATTAATAGGCCTCACACTTCGAAATAAACTCTGTTATATCCTTCTTTAATCCAAGCCAATAAAATATTTTCTTCAAATCTCTTTACATCTTGCTACTTCTTGGATGAATAATATAGCCTGAATAATGAGCCTCATGTAGAATCTCCCTCCTTAAATCTCCAAAAAGGAACCTAAAGTCTATCTTTATAGAAAATAATACCAAAATCAAAAATTCATAATTCAGATTTTTTACTAGATCTGATCTTATTAATCAACTTCAGATATTTTACATCTGACTTTCTGAGCTTCCTGAATCTTTTCTTGCAAAGAAGGTTAAATTATCATATGATTAAATATACCAGAATCTCAAATAGTAGAAGAAATCACCTCTAACTATGTGGGCTCAAAAAATTTGTCCCCGGCCTCCCCCCGTTTTCTTTTTCGGAGGAGTTTTAACGGATTAAGTTTCGGGGTAAATTTTGGAAGGCAGATGGGTTTGTAGATAAGACACTACCTAGAGATTTTGCCCTCATTTTGCGAGGACTTTATGATCTGAGTTTTGGTTTCCTATAGGCTCGAGCCCCTATAGTTAATTACCCCTCCTAATCACAAGAGAGAACTTTCGATTAAGGCTAGTCATCAATTAGACAAGTAGAAAATATGTGAGTCTGGTATATTATAGTAGCAATGGGCATAGGGTATTGGAAAATTTGGAAATTTGATATTTAAAATAGAAATTTAACCATCTTGCACTTAAAGCGGATGATGGGCCTGATCAAGATCTCATGGTTCTATTAGTCCCTGGTCTACTTAGTCAGAGGAGGTAGTCGACCCAACCTGGGAGAAGGATCCTTGTCAGTAGCCATGGGTTGCTTCATCTAAGGGTACCTTATAGACTTGGGATGGATATTTATCTAAGGGGATAAATTTGAATCCACCTTAGCTGACAGAGGGCTTTATGTATTATCAATCATATCCTATTGATTCATATCTCGAGGATTTGATGCCACTAAGGAATATATTAGCTCTAGCCATAACTGTTATCTTGTGGTGCCATTTAGCAGCAAAACCACTCGGTTCAGAGGGCCCCGGGTCATAACCGTTTATCCTGCAGTGTCATTTGGCGACGAAACTGTCAATCAGAGGACACGTACCACATCTTTATCGGTAGGAGATTATTTGAGAATGGATCCTAGTAATATTTTTGGTTAGGCATTAGCTCTATGGGAGCTGAAGTAGTTTTCATATTTATCCACCTCGTCAAACTGTTGCAAAGTGTGGATGGATTTTTTTTTAAGTATTTTTGGTGATTTATTTCAATTTTAAATATTTGGAATTTTGGGATTTTGTGGATATTTGGGTGGTGTTTTGAGTATTTAAAATTTATCCCTCTGGTTGAAATTTGCATTCAACACAGCCATCATCGGGATATATGGGGTCCTTTCCATTTATGGATTAAACCTTGTCGACTCTATCGAGCTATCAATAGAGGATCGGGTTTCATAGGCTTTATACCTTTGTAAGTAAATTCCCTTAATTATAGGCCTTAAAGGCCTAATATGAACGTATAAAACAAATATCTCAGTCGACCCCATGGCTATATTTTTGTTTAATAGTTCGAGCCATGTCGACTCATATTTACCTGCATAGAAGGATCGGGTTCGAACTTGAATTCACTTATTGACCCTCGCAGCATCCCTAGATGTCACGTGTGTATCTAAAATACGCTCGCCAGGGTCCATGCGGGTATTTAGGGGCATTTTATAACTATTGATTGAACCTTGTCGACTTCTATCTACTTTTATAGGAGGATCAGGTTCAAATTTATTGACCCACGCAGCATCCCTAGACGTCATGTGTATACTAATAATACGCTTGCTGGGGCCCATGTGGGTATTTTGTTGTGCTCACCCTTTTTTGTGTACCTATATGTATACAAACTATGGTGCATGTGTGGGGGTACTTTGAAATATTTGTAAATGCCTTCTGTCGTCTTGCATGGATGTTACAGATTTAATGGCGTGGCATAGTAGGTGGTGGATTGAGTTATTTGCTGCTTTGTATAGGTAGACTATCGTGCACTGCTTACTGCCTTCTGCAGGTGGATTATAGTGCACTAATAAATCTCCTGCTTTGGGGTATAGATGTCGCTATCTACTATAGTTCCTTTGCTTCCTTCTTGTGAACAACATGTTAAATATGTAGCGGGTTTCTTACATGAGTTTGTAGAAACTTACATTTATTTCATTCCACCTACCTTTTCTTACTGGGGATCAATGTACTTGACTAGTGTTGGATAATTGTTGGTCGTGGAGGTACTATCGTGTCTTTGCTATAATAATTGGTAGGTACCTCGAATATATTGTGGACATACTATCTTTACCTGTATGAGGACCAGTGTATTTGACTATTGATGCTTGATAATCTTTCTTCATTCATTTGTGGGCAAGGTGTTGTGTCTTTAGGCATCTATAACCATTTCACCAATATTCTCATATGAATGTAATAGGGACTGCTACATCTTCTTACATGACTGTCACGAAGAATATCATCAATTCTGACTTTGTTGCTTTTGGAATGTATCCACTTATGCTTTGAAGACAGTCGTAGAATACTGTTACACTTGATGTGCATTGGCCTCGTATCATAGAAGACTGATGCATTAATCTATATTTTGATAAGTTTTGACCATAGGATCCTACCATACTCACTTCCCCTTGCTACATAGTTTGTGGATGCTTTCATTTTTCACAATGTCCTCTATGTTTTACTTGTGATCTTTTGTATTCATAACAATTCAGTGGTTGCTTTCACATTCCTCTTGCTTTGCTTATAAACCTACTATATTCATCATGCATGATGGATAGCAAATCATTATATTCATTACATTGCTTGCAAGTTGATTTGATCATCATTTTATGAAAGATTCAATGTTGTGGCTTACAAGTAGGTTGTATTGATGTTTGGTCCATCACAAGTCTTTCATTTGACTTTTATTTGAATATTTGGTGTTTGCAATCATCTTGAGTTACCAAATTGCACTGGATCTTGTTATCATCTTTATGAATGAATTTGCAAGAGTTTAACATATCAACTTGTGAATTCTTTGTAATTTATAATGAACTTGATATCATCCTCTATTAGCATTTTCATCCAAATTGAAATGACAACTCTTGTTGATTGTCATTTGGGATGAGGCATGTTCAACATTGTGAGTGGATCATCATGATGTTCTTTATAATTTCATCATTATTTGTAAATGAGTGATGTTTATAATTCCTTGGTTCACAAGTCTCATATATATTCCTTTGCATTTGATTTAAAAAAAATGTTATGTTACAAATTATAATTCCATTTGGAGCATTATGTCACCCTTCATATGGTTCAATTCATCCTCATTTGGTTCAAGCTCAAGTTTCAAATCATTTGACCTCCATTTGACTTCGAGTCCCCTGCAATCGAGCTTGAATTAATGTTCAATTCAAGGCCAAAGTGAAACTTTGATAGGGATGTTAAGCCCTGATGAACTAGTCCCGAGACTAACCAAGAGGGGGGGTGAATTAGTTATTTAAAAATTCATAAGCAACAGTAAAAAATCTTTTCGATAATTTGCTACGGAAACAAGTAAACACAGAAATGAAAAGATCAATCACAGATTTCACCCAAGCAGATAATAATAGAAAAGTAAAGTGAAGGAAATAATAAAAAAGAACACACCAGATTTTATAATGGTTCGATCAACTTGACCTACGTCCACTCCTCGGAGCCTCTCCTCCGGGTATTGCACTAACACAAAGGTGACTCTCCTTTTGCTCCCACAACAAGGCGAAGAAGCCTGTATAAAACTCTTTTCCACCAACCCGGTGAGGCAGATAACCTGAACTCCTTTCGCTTCCTCCTGAAACAGGCAGAGAACCCAGACTCCTTTCACTTCCTCCTGAAACAGGCAGAGAACCTGAACTCCTTTCACTTCCTCCTAAAGCGGGCAGAGAACCCGGATCTTCTTGCGAACGATCCTCTCACAGAAAACACGGATAAGAAGAGAGACGACGAATGGAGAAGATGACTCTGATCCGTGCTTGGAGTAACCTTTGTGAATTTCTCACAAACTCCCCCTCACATGATCCTCTTTCTCTCTCCCAAGCTCTCTCTCTCTCTCAAGGTTTCTCTGGAAATGAAAGTGGAAAAAGATTTTTCTTGTTGGAAGAAAAAGATCTTTTATAGGAGGGCTCAAAATTTTTCCTAAATCTTAACTGGTCGGCCAATGTTGGCCAGGTCGATCGATAGATCGTCTTGTACGAATAGTTCAAAATCACCTGTTTTAGCCTGGATGATCTGGCTCTTCTGGACGATTGGTAGAAAAAGTTGTTCAGATCATCCTGTATTATTCTGCGATCGTCTGGATGATTAGTGTAAATTCAGGAATTTCATCCAGAAGACCGCTCTGGTCGTCTAGAGGAACTTATGTTGTACGACCTCAAAATGACTTGATCGTCTAGGACGATATTGATATCGTCCTGTACGATTAGTTTAAAAAGTGCCAAAATCATCCTGATCACCGCTCTGGACGTACATGTGAAACACACTGAACGATCATGATCATCCCAGACGATATGATCGTATCCATTAAATATTAATTTCTTTCCTTAATCACCAAACTAATTTAGGCATGATTGTACTGGATCATCCAGGATGATACACGTATCATCCGGGACGATCAGATCAAATCTCTAAAAATAAAACTTACCGAACTTGATCTGGCAGCTAAGAATTTCTTATTTGAGCCTATCATCCTGTACGATGTATCATCCCGTATGATGTATGGATCATCCAGGACGATCGGCTTAATCAGACAGACTTAACTTGTTCGCCCTAATTAGGGTTTCTGTTTTCACTGGATCATCTAGGACGATGTGGATATCGTTCGGGATGATTAGAATAAAAATTGAACAGAAACTCTAATTCACTAAACTCTCCCCCTGAGTGTGTGTGTGCAAGGTTACTTAGCTAGGAGATTAGTTACAAAACATTTGACTCAAGAAAGGGAAAACAATACATTTAGACACACTTGGGCCCAATCTTGAGTTGGCTTGAGTTGCTTTTGATCTTTTGTACCTGAAATAGGTTAGCCAAGTAAAATAGAACATAAATATGTTTGCCATTATCAAAACTATACTTTTTGAATCCAAATTTGTAACAATATCCCCCTTTTTGATGATGACAAACATTGATGCAGTAATTTCAAATAAAATAACCAGGATTTAACCAACGCACATATGAAAAATAAATATCTTTTCAAATTTCACTGAACAACTAGAACAATACAGGAAAATAACTGCAAATAAAATAAATAACTACAAAATAAGAGCAATACATGAAACAAAAAAGCTACTAGTCACTCAACTAACTCCCCCTTTTGACATCACAAACAAGAGGAGGAACAGACACAATAATACAGATAGAAAAAAGCACAAAATACAAAACAAAAATAGAGGCGGATCCTGATCAGAAGGAGGAGGAGGTGGTGGCTGAAAGTAGCTGTGAATGGCGGTGAAGTGTGCTCCAAACCAGGGAATGTCCTGGTTGTGCTGCTGTTACTGTTGCTGCTGAGCAACGTAGTCATTGAAGCGCTGAAGATCCTCAGTATGCTGCTGCTCCTGGGCAGCAACATAAGAATCAAATCGGGCCTCCCACTGGTCGAACTGCTGCACCAGATGATCAAAAGGGGATGCAATATGAAGGGGAGCAGGTGCATCAGGTGCAGCAGGAATAGGAACAGCTTCTTCCTCTTCCTCCTCAACATCTAGGGCGGGCTCCGAATGTAGTCGGGTATTGTGGAGTACATGGAAGGAATTATTTGTGAAGTAGGAAGGAGGGACATTGGGCAGGGACTAGATATTGCAGATCATATTTTATCTCCAAAGCATATGCAATGATGTATCCTAGAGCTAGATTTGGACATCGTCTATGGCCCGGATCCCTAATAGTAGTGAGATGCTCGATATATCTGAAAAGGTGATGAATAGCATTGAATTCCTGGTGGGCCATGATGTAGTAGGTGGTCAGGGAAAGTAAAGGGGTGATGTGAATTTGGTTCCCAGCCTTTGGGATGATGGAGGAATGAAGGACATGTTGAATGGTACGGGCATCCTTAAGGAGGGAAGTGCAAGCATTGTCGTGGTAGGGGGCATTGGTATTTTTAAGGAAGCGATTGGAGACACTCCAATCATAATCAAGATCAGAAACAAGGGTGTAGAGTTTGTCGCCAGTGATGGAGAGTTGAAGGATATGGTGAAAATCATGGGCGGTGAGTTCTACAGGTCGCTGATTAACATAGAAGTGAAGGGTGGAGTAGTCAGCGGTGATGCAAAGATTTGCGAAGAAGACTCAGAGAAGTTCAGTGCTAAATGGGCAGGCTAGGGTGAGGATTAAGGTGAGGGAGGTATGCGCAAATAGATCTAGGATAGGGTAGGTAAGAGTGCGGGGGTTGACGATCTTAAATTGTGTGATTCCAACTTTAAGATATCATTGGAAGGCAGCCTGATCGGCTACATTTGGAAAGCGGAAATTGACATTTCCCCGTGAGGAGCTCGCACCGTGATGCCTAGATCGCTTTCCACCAACCATTAGAATCACAAGAGGGAAGAATAGAAGGAGAGGTGTGAAGAAAATCTGAAGAAAATGGCTGTTTAAATAGAAATCGGCCGGATCGTCCAGGATGATATGAGTAATTATGACGGCCAGGATGATTGGTCAAAAAGGTAGTCGGATTGTCTAGGATGATCAGAGATTGTCCAGGACGATTAGAGACAGGCGATCATCCCGAGGAGTCAAGCTAGATGACTGTTGATGAAAAGTATCATCCAGGACGATGAGGTGGATCATCCGGGAAGATATGTAATAAATGCATAAAACGGGCTGAATTTTAATCATCCAACTGCTGACACGTGGATCTTCCAGGATGATGAGGTGGATCGTCCAGGATGATGAACAATAATTGGTGCATTCTCAGCCGTTTGATCAAATCAGGAAATATGGATCATATCATCCAGGATGATATAAGGATCGTCCAGGACGATCACCAATAATTGGTGCATATCAGCAGTATGATCAGAGTGGGGATGATTTGAACGGATCGTCCAGGATGATGTATGGATCGTCTATGACGAAGAAGATGGTCCAGGACGATGTGAAGAAAAAAGTGAAAAAAATGGAGGATGGAGATGAAAGATCAGGGATCCCAAAAATATATAAAATGAAATAAAAATAAAAACCAGAGAAAAGAAAACTAGAAATAATAAACACAAAAATATAAAACAATGAATTGTTTTTTTGAATCAAACCTCTCCAGTGAATCAGAATTTTCCCTTGATTTTGAGTCCAAAAACCAATAAGAAGATGATCGACAACACTGAAATCTAAAAAAAAATGGAAAATGGACTTTCGTAACTCCCACCTCGGACACCTTATAGATGCAAATTCCTTTCAAAATAAAAATCCAATTCAGAAGAAAGAAATTAGATTCGAAAAGAGATCCTTTCAAGCTTCATTCCAGAAAAATATCTGATATAATAGTATTACAAAGTAAGAAATCAGAAATCATGATTTTTCGTCTCAAGTTTTTAAAAATATTAAGGGTGCATGAATTTTTCTAAGACATTTAAAGATCTGAAAGAGAAAAAAGCCTATTTCTTTGTGGGCTAATTTTGTGCCCCTTTTTTAATTTATTTGGTGCTTTGCACATCTTTTGATTTTTAATACACTTTGTGTAGTCTTTTAATTTTTGGCGATATTACGCATCTTTTCGGTTTGGGCTAATTTTGTACCTCTTTTTATTTTGGCGCTCTTTGCGCATCTTTTGTAGGCTTTCTCCCTCTCAAAATCGTTAAAAAATCTCAGCTGTAAAATTACCTTCCAGATATACGAGACGAAAAAGCTCACTCTCTACAATAAGGAAGAGTAATTCACAAAATAAAAATCATACATCGTATGATAAATGCAATCACTTGGTTCAGAAAATTATAACAATGACTCAAAACTTTGTAAATACTATTCATATGAGGTAGATTACTGTAGAAAGATAAAATAGATCTCTATTTCAAAAATCAACTTTTTAATTTTAAAGAAGATTTTTATCCAAAAGAAATAATACACCACTAAAAGAGTTAGATGAAGAGAAACAATCATTAATGTTTTTTCCCTTTATCAGATCCAGTGGAATCAATCACTGCTTACAAGCTTCCAAACCAAAAAATAAGGCAAAATTTTCAGTCACAAATCCAGTTTATCAGCAGATGTGAGCAGTGATCGGATTTTGAAAAATATAAAATAATAAGTAAAAATCAAGTAGGAAATCACATCAAACTAAATATTTGAATCAAACTAACAACAAGATTAAAATAAAAATCAACAAAAAAATAAAAATCAACAGAAAATAGATAATCAAATCAAACAACTAACTGATAGAAATAGAATAAAGAAAGGCAAATTAGAAATCAGTAGTCATCAGAATCAAACATTTATGTCAATCACACCTAATCTGGTCCTCAAAATGCTGAATAAGTCAAAGGCCAGTGGTTTAGTAAATATGTCAGCTAGCTAATTTTCAGTTGCTACATGATGTAGGTTAATATCCCCTTTTGTAACATGATCCCTAATGAAGTGATACCTTATATCAATGTGTTTGGTTCTAGAATGTTGGATTGGATTCATAGAAATGCAGATGGCACTAGTATTATCACACAGAACAGAAATTGTGCCCACAAGTAATCCTAAATCCAAGACTTATTGCTTCAACCAAAGAACTTGGGCCACACAACTTCCTAAGGCAATATACTCAGCTTCAGTAGTGGAAAGTACAACTGAGTTCTATTTTCTACTGGACTAGGAGACTAAAGACTGTCCTATGAATTGAAAAGTTCTAGAAGTGCTCTTTCTATCCACCATACAACCTGCAAAGTCAGAATCAGAATATCTAATAATCTCAAAAGAGGTGCTGTGCCTAGGGTACCAGATTCCTAGGTTTGGGGTCCCTAAAAGGTATCTAAGAATTCTCTTAACAGTAGTCAGGTGGGACTCTGTAGGATTAGCTTGAAACCTAGCACAAAGAAAAACACTAAACATAATTTCAGGTCGGCTAGCAGTTAGGTAAAGCAGTAATCTAATTATTCCTCTATACTTCTTCTGATCAACAGATTTTTCACTTGAATCCTTATCTAACTGAATAGAGGAGCTCATGGGAGTGTTGATTGGCTTGGCTTTGTCCATTTCATATTTCTTCCAAATGTCCTTATTGTATTTAGATTGATTGAAAAGTGTTCCATCATCCATTTGCCTTATGCTAAATCCTAAAAAGTAGGATAACTCTCCCATCATACTCATCTCAAACTCCTTACTCATTATTTTAGAAAACTCATCACATTAATATTTATCAGAAGATACAAAAATTATTTCATGAACATAGATCTGGATAATGAGTAAATCATCCCCTACTCTCCTCAGAAAAAGGGTGGTGTCTACGCTCCCCTTAACAAACTCTCTTTCTAACAGGAATATGCTAAGCCTCTCATACCAAGCTCTGGGTGCCTATTTCAATCCATATAAGGCCTTTTTTAATTTGTAAATATGATTTGTATATTGGGAACTCTCGAAACCTGGGGGTTATTCTACAAAAACATCCTCTTTTATTACCCTATTTAAAAAGGCACTCTTGACATCCATTTGAAACAGCTTAAATCCCTTATAACAGGCAAAGGTTAGTAACACCCAAATTGCTTATAATCTAGCTACAGGGGCAAAGGTCTCCTCAAAATCAATCCCTTCAATCTAATTATATCTCTTAGCCACCAATCTTGCCTTATTCCTAACCATCACACCAGAATCATTCATCTTATTCTTAAAGACCCACTTGGTTCCCACTATACTTTGATTCCTAGGTCTTTCTACTAACTCCCAAATATCATTCCTTACAAATTGATTCAGTTCCTCTTGCATAGCTAAGATCCAGAATTCATCAGAGAGGGCTTGATTTATGTTGGTGGGTTCAGTCATTGAGATAAAGGCATAATGGTTTAGTTCCTTCCTAAGTCCATGCCTAGTCCTAACATCTTCAGAAGGGTCTCCTAAGATCAGTTCTTTAGGATGACACGAAGAATATCTCCAATCTCTAGGCAAAGTGTTTTGAGGATCTATCCTTTCCTCCAGATTTGTATTTTCAACCTATTGGATAATCTCCCCTATCTCTTCTTCTTCCTCAACTCTAGTCACCTTAGGATCAGATTCATCAAACACCACATGAGTTGTCTCTTCCACCACCAAAGTCCTCTTATTAAACACCCTAGAATAGCTGAAGAACACTCCTTCATCAAATTTGGGGTCAAAATTTCCTAAGGATGATTTTTCGTTATTTAGAATGAAAACCTTATAGCCAAAGACATGGAGGTGGGACAGGTTTTGAGTTTTACCCTTAATAATCTCATAAGGTGTCTTGTTCAGATTGGATCTAACATTCACCGTATTCAGCACATAACTGGCAGTGTTCACCACTTCAGCCCAAAAGTATTTTAGAAGTGAATACTCAGCAAGCATTGCTCTAGTGGCTTCCACTAAGGTCCTGTTCTTCCTTTCAGCTATCTCGTTCTGCCGAGGGGTCCTAGGAGCTGAAAAATTGTGACTAATCCCTTACTCCTCACAGAAAGTTCCAAACTTCACATTTTCAACTCTCCACCATGATCACTATGAATAGTCAAGATCTCACAACCTAACTTCCTCTGAATTCAAGTGGAGAAGGACTTAAATTCATCAAATGACTCAGATTTAGGTGACAGAAATTTAATCCAAGTGAACCTCAAGTAATCATCAACAATCACAAAATAATAGACTTTTCCCCCTAAGCTGGCAGTGCTAATGGGTCCAAAGAGATCCATGTGAAGGATTTCTAAAGGTCTAGAGGTGCTAATATCCTTAACAGAGTGAAAGGAGGACTGGACTTGCTTCCCTAATTGGCAGGCATCACATAGGTGGTCCTTAGTGAACTTAAGCTTGGGGACACCTCTAACTAAGTCCTTTTGGGTGACTCTCCTAAGGGTTTTCATACTGGCATGACATAATCTCCTGTGCCATAACCAAGACTCATCAACAACAGTTTTTAAGAAAATTAAAACATCAACTTTAAAGCAACTTACATCCAGCATATAGACATTGTTGATCCTTTATCCCTGTAAAATAATTTTATCATTTAAGCTTAAAATACAGTAATTGGGCAGGAATTTGATGTTGTATCCTTTGTCACAGAGTTGACTGATGCTCAGTAGGTTATATTTCAGTCCATCTACAACCAAAATATTATCAATCATAAAATTCTTTGAATCACCAATTATACCTGAACCTACCACCCTTCTATGGTGTTATCTCCAAGTGTAACTTTACCTCCAGCCCTGGCCTCCAGAGAAATGAACTGATTTGCATCTCCAGTCATGTGTCTTGAACATCCGCTGTCTAGGTACCATATGCTCTCACGAGGTCTTGTGTGAGAGCACACCTACAAAATTATCAAATGTCAGATTTAGAAACCTAAATAGGTTTGGGTTCCTTCTTATGAAAAAAAGAATGCAATGCATGTGTGCTGTGTTGTGAAACAAGCAATTTGGGCCTCCACACCCAATGTGTACTATGATGAATAGTACAGGTGTGGGAGATGTATCCTAACATGCCATAAGAAAAATATCTAACACCAGGAAAAGGGTTAACTAATCTACGTGGGTGATAGTGCCTCTTCCTAAGTTTTAATGAAACATGCTTTAATGGTTTTGAAATATATTCTTCAAAAGGTGGAGGTGCATAAAACTGTGCAAACGTAAAAGGTGTTTCATTTTTCTCAAAAGCACTGATTTTAACTGTTAAAAATTTATTCTCCTTGTTAAGACTTGTAATTTTAAATTTCGATGCTCCATTACTACTCTTCACTTCACATGCCATATTGTCTAATTCTTTAAAAGCTTTTTCTAAATCAGCATACGAGGTTTTCAGTAAATCATATTCAACAATTAAATCAGAATACTTTTTATTCAGCTCATCAAATTCATTAAGTAAAGACATGTGATTGCAATCAACAGTAGAATGATCTTTAATTAAAATTTCATGCTCTTTTTGTAAATTTAGAAGTTCTAGTTTCAGGCTAGCATAAGTTTTCTTAAGCTTCCTATATGATGCATGAATTCTTTCAGACACTTCAAATAATTGCTCATAAGTAAGCTCACAAATCTCTTCCTGGTCAGACTGACCTGGATGATCATCAGCCATCAAACACAAGTTAATTTCCTCCTCTTCAGCTTCAATCTCAGAGGAGTCGGATGCAGAATCTATTCAGAACGCCTTTTGAATCCTCTTATTGTCCTTCTTGAATTTTAGTTTCTCCTTACCCTTTTCTTTTCTTGTGTGAGCTTTAAGTGTAGGACAATTAGCCTTAATGTGTCCAGGCTTCCTGTATTCAAAATAAATAGTATTAGATGAGCCTTTAAAATTTTTACTGGACTTACCCTTGTTCCACTTCTGAAAGTTCTTATGTGTCTTCCTTAGAAAGCTTTCGAATTACCTAGTGATTAAGGTAACATCATCGCTATTAGACCCGGAAGAATCAGTGTCAGTGTCGTTGGCCTTCAGCGCCACACTTTTCTTCTTTTTCTTCTCACCTTCATCAAGCTGTCTTTGGTTCATCCCTTGCTTATAAGTAATGAGTGACCTAAGTAAGTTATCAATAGAATAATTATTCAAATCTTTCGATTCAGTGATAGCAGTTATCTTAGTATCAAACAAAGAGGACAAACATCTCAAAATCTTATTCACTTTTTCATAATTTATAAGTTCTCTTCGTAAAGCATGCAAAGAAATGACAATTTGAGTGAACCTCATATACATTTCAGAAATAGACTCAGTAGGTTTCATGTGAAAAATTTCATAGTCATGCAGCAATATGTTTAACCTAGACTGTTTGACTTCAGTTGTACCTTCATAAGTGATGCACAATCTATCCCAAATTTCTTTGCCAGTTGTACAAGTAGAAACACGCATGTAATCCTTAGATTTTAAGCCATAGAAAAAATAGTTCAAATATTTGGCATTCAGTTGGGCTAAGTCATGATCATCAAAAGTCCAATCAGTGAAATGCAGTTCAGTTTTAACATTGTTAATCATTCTAAAAGGTTGTTCATAGCCATCCTTAACAAGCATCCACATATGATAATCTATAGATTCAAGAAAAGTGGACATGCGAGTTTTCCAAAAATCAAAAGATATGTTATCAAATAATGGCGGTCATGTAATTGAATAACCTTCAGCAGTATTACGATTATCAAAGTTAGCCATGGATCAAATTCAAAAATTTTTCAAAACTAGATTTTATGAATCCCTCTCTGATACCACTTGAAAGTTTGATAGGGATGTTAAGCTCTGATAAACTAGTCCTGAGGCTAACCAAGAGGGGGGTGAATTGGTTATTTAAAAATTCATGAGCAACAGTAAAAAATCTTTTCGATAATTTACAGCGAAAATAAGTAAACATAAAAATGAAAAGATCAACCACAGATTTCACCCAAGCGGATAATAATATAAAAGTAAAGTGCAGGAAATAATCAGAAAGAACACACCAGATTTTATAGTGGTTCAGTCAACTTGACCTACGTCCACTCCCCAGAGCCTCTCCTTCGGGTATTGCACAAAAATAAAGGTGACTCTCCTTTTGCTCCCACAGCAAGGCAGAGAAGCCTGTATAAAACTCCTTTCCACCAACCCGGTGAGGTAGAGAACCTGAACTCCTTTCACTTCCCCCTGAAGCAGATAGAGAACTTGAACTCCTTTTGCTTCCTCCTGAAGCAGGTAGAGAACCTGAACTCCTTTTTCTTTCTCCTGAAGCGGGCAGAGAACCTGAATCTTCTTGCGAACGATCCTCTCATAGAAAATACAGACAAGAACAGAGACTATGAATGGAGAAGATGACTCTGATTCATGCTTAGAGCAACCTTTGTGAATCCCTCACAACTCCCCCTCATACGATCCTCTCTCTCTACCAATCTCTCTCTCTCTCTCTCTCTCAAGGTTTCTCTAGAAAGGAAAGTGGCAAAAGATTTTTCTTATTGAAAGAAAAAGATCTTTTATAGGAGGGCTCAAAATTTATCCTATATTTCAACTGGTCGGCCAATATCATCCAGGACGATCGATAGATCATCCTGTATGATCAGTTCAAAATCACCTGTTTCAGCTTGGATGATCTGGCTCTTCTGGACGATTAGGAGAAAAAGTTGTTCTGATCGTCCTGTATGATTCTGCGATCATCCGAAACGATTAGTGTAAATTCAAGAATTTTATCCAAAAGATTGCTCTGGTCGTCCAGAGGAACTTATGCTCTACGATCTCAAAATGACTTGATCGTCCTGTACGATTAGTTTAAAAAGTGCCAAAAATATCCTGATCACCGCTCTGGACGTACAGGTGAAACACACTGGACGATCATGATCATCCCGGATGATATGATCATATCAATTAAATATTAATTGCTTTTTTTAATCATCAGACTAATTTAGGCATGATTATACTGGACGGTCCAGGATGATACATGTATCGTCCGAGATGATCAGATCAAATCTCTAAAATTAAAACTTGCCTAACTTGATCTAGCGGTTGAGAATTTTTAATTTGAACCTATCATCCCGTACAATGTATGGATCTTCCAGGACGATCGGCTTAATCAGACAGACTTAACTTGGTTGCCCTAAGTAGGGTTTTTATTTTCACTGGATCGTCTAGGATGATGTGGATATCGTCCGGGACGATCAGAATAAAAATTGAACAGAAACTCTAATTCATTAAACTCTCCCCCTGAGTGTGTGTATGCAAGGTTACTTAGCTAAAAGATCAGTTACATTACATTTGACTCAAGAAAGGTAAAACATTACATTTAGACACACTTGGATCCAATCTTGAGTTGGCTTGAGTTGCTTTTGATCTTTTGTACCTGAAATGGGTTAGCCAAGCAAAACAGAATACAAACATATTTGTCATTATCAAAACTATACTTTTTGAATCCAAATTTACAACACAAAGTAGGTTCAATTCTGAGTTCAAGATCATGTTCAATTGGTTCGAGTCACATTCACTTAATATTCAAATCATATCGAAGTGAACTCCCCTATTGTGTTCAAATCCTTATTATCTTGAAAGTTCAATTTCTTATCACTTTGGTTAAAGTTTAAGTTAGGTCCCTTATTTGAATTTGTCCAAGTTTGAGTTCAAGTTCACAAGCCCATTATTCATTTGAGTCCAAATTAGGTCCATATGTGGTCTTCTGTTCACTCAAAATTTTGGCAGCCTCCCGGAGTCTCCCCTGTTTAGGAGAAACTACGGGAAACTAGGCCTTCCCATCACGCTAAGAAAAGCGTGTATGGTAGGTGTCTTCGAACACCATGACCGTATTTTCTTCGTCCCCCCACCACGCTTAGGAAAGCATGTATGGGTCATCAAATGTACCTGTTACAAAAGAAAAATAGTTATTTTCCCGCGAGCAGGTACTTATATGTGTCCTCACCTCACCGTAGGCGTCGCACGGGGTTCCCATCCCACCACGCTTAGGAAAGTGTGTATATGCGATTTTTCGGTGCGCCACAAATGTCAAAAATGAGGTTTTAGGTGCTTACCCTCCCTCCCACCATGCTAAGAACAACATGTATAGGTAGTTATTTTGTCGCGTTGCAAGCATCAAAGTCGGGCTCTCGGATTTTTAGGGATCGAAGGGTTATACCTTAGCGACCGGTGAGAGTGTTGGCATGCTGATCGATGTAAGAGAGGAGAAGTATCTCTTGTATTAATTATAATTAATTTTTTATTAATTATAACTAACTATAATTAATAGTAATTAGTTATAATTAAAAAAATGATTAATTATAATTAATTATTTTTTATAATAATAAATTATAATTAAGATAATTAATTATAATTAACCATACTTAATTACAATTAATTATTGATAAAAATAATTAACGACAATAAAAAAGATTAATTATAATTAATTTTATCTAATTATAACTAATTATTAATATTAATTAAGTATGATTAAAAAATAATTAATTATAATTAATCTTAATTAATCATAACTAATTATTATTATTAATAATTAAATATAATTAATTAAAATAATTAATTTTAATTAATTAGAAGAATAGGATTAGAGCAAAATCAGAGTAGGATTAGAAGCTGTTAGATCCCACAGTAAATTAACCTTTACTTCTCGGTTTAGTGGATCTACGGGATATAACCGAAGAAGCACGCATAAGGGAGGAAGTTACCTTCACTGTGAAGGAGCTCCCGTCACTGCTTTCGCTAAAAATGTCAGAACCTCCAATCTGACAAAGGAGGGAGTTGAAAGGGAATAGGTGTGGCTAGGGCTTTAGAAGAGGAGGTTAGTCTCTCTCTCTCTCTCTCTCTCTCTCTCTCTCTCTCTCTCTCTCTCTCTTTCTGTGGATTGAATGGATCGGACAGAGGTGGAGGTCGAGCATTGGCCTGGGGTGTGAGATCTTGATAAACGAAGGCTTATAACAAGGACGGATGGGAGGTTAATGTGGTCGGCTTTGGCGTCGAATGAAGAGGCCGATGGGGACTTGAGCTCTAACGGCTATTGTTGCAAACCTGAATTTAGGGATTATAATTTTGATGATAACAAATATTTTTATGTTCTATTTTGATTGACTAATATTTCAAGTACAAAAGATCAAATGTAATTCAAGCTAACTTAAGATCGGGTCCGCGTGTGTTTAAATTATAATTTTTCCCTTTTTTGAGTCAAATGTAATGTAATTGATCCCCTAGCTAAGTAACCTTGTACACACACTCAAGGGGAGAGTTTTTGTGAGTTAGAGTTTCTATTTCAAATTTTGTTCATATCATCCTACACGATCCATTGAATATAGAAATCCTAATTAGGGCAACCATGTTAAGTCGGTTTGATTAAGCAGATCATCTTGGACGATATGCCTATTGTACAGGAGATAACCTCAAATCAAAAATTCTCAGCCACCAGATTAAGTTAGGCAAGTTTTTATTTTTAGAGATTTGGTCTGATCATCCCGTACGATACGTGTATCTTCCTGGACGATCCTTTACAATCATGCCTAAATTAGTCTGGTGATTAAGGAAAGTAATTGATTTTTGATTGATACGATCATATCATCCTGGACGATCACAAGATCGTCCCGGACGATACATGTAAAATCCTGATCGTCCAAAGCACTTCACCTGGATGATCAGAGAAATTTGCAGGACGATATTCCCAATTTTGAACTAATCGCATGGGATGATTGCGATATCGTCCCGGACGATCAAGTTATTTTAAGATCGTCTAGGTTGTTTTGGCTGTACGACCCGAGCTATGTGTAGGATGATATTCTCATTTTTGAACTAATCATACAGGATGATATACATATCGTCCTGGATGATCAAGTCATTTTGAGATCGTCCAGCATAGGTTGCCTTGGACGACCCGAGCCGTCTTCTGGACAAAATTCCTGATTTACACTAATCATCTCGGACAATCGCAGAATCGTACGGGTTGATCATAATAAATTTTATCTACTAATCATCCAGAGAAACCAGATCATCCAAGCAGATTCATGTAATTTTGTACTGATCATACAGGATGATCGATCGATCATCCTGGATGATCTTTGACGACCAGTTGAGATTTATGGAAACTTTTTAGCCCTCCTATTTAAGATCTTTTTCTTTCAACAAGAAAATTTTTTTGTCATCTTCCTTTCCAGAGAAAATCTTGAGAGAGAGAGAGAGAAGATCTTGGGAGGGGGTGTTTGTGAGGTGTTCACAAAGGTTGCTCCAAGCAAAGATCTGAGTCATCTTCTCCTGTCATCGTCTCTTGTCTTGTTGGTGTCTCTGTGGGAGGATTGTCTGCAAGAAGATCCAGGTTCTCCGCTTGCTTCAGGAGGAAGCAAAAGGAGTCCATATTCTCTGCCTCCTTCAGGAGGAAGCGAAAGGAGTCTAGGTTCTCTGCCTCACCGGGTTGGTGGAAAGGAGTTTTGTACAGGTAGAGTCACTTAGTGTTAGTGCAATACCCAGAGGGGAGGCTCCAGTGAGTGGACATAGGTCAAGTTGATCGAACCACTATAAAATCCGGTGTATTTGTTCTGATTATTTTTCACACTTATTTTTCTATTGATGATTGTGTGATTGTGATTATTATTTCGTTATCGTGAACTTCTACACATCATCGTAAAATTGTAATTGTGTTAAAATATTTAAAAAGATTTTTCTAAATCATTTTTGCTCATGAATTTTTAAAATAACCAATTCACCCTCCCCCCTCTTGGTTAGCCTCCGCACTAGTTCACAAGAGCTTAACATCCCTCACAAACTTTCAAGTGGTATCAGAGCGGGATTGAAATATTAAGTTTAAAAACTTTTAAATTCTGATCCATAGCTAACTTTAATAATTGTAATACTGTTGAAGGTTATTCCATCACACGTTCATCTTTGTTTGATAACATACCTTTTGATTTTTGGAAAACTTACATGTCCACCTTTTTATAATCAATTGATTATCGCATATGGATGCTTGTTAAAGATGGTTATGAAATACTGTTTAGACTTGTTAATGGCATTAAAACTTAACTTACCTTTACTGAATGGATATTTGATGATCATTATTTAGAACAACTGAATGCAAAATGCTTGAACTATTTTTTGTGCACTGAAATCTGAGGACTACATGCGTGTCTCTACTTGCACTACTGATAAAAAAATTTGGGATAGATTATGCATTACCTATGAAGGTACATCTGAAGTTAAGCAATCTAGATTAAACATCTTACTTCACGGCTACGAACTTTTTTGCATGAAACCTACTGAATCAATTTTTGAAATGTATACTAGGTTCACTCAAATTATCCTTAGGAAGATAGCTTACTAATTATGAGAAAGTTAATAAAATTCTAAGATATTTATCTTCTTCTTATGATGCCAAGATAATTATAATTACTGAATCCAAATATTTTATCAATTATTCTATTAATAATTTACTTGGGTCACTCATTGCTTACGAGCAAGGAGTGAACCAACGATAAATTAATGCAGGTGAGAAGAAGAAGGAGAAAACTGTGGCACTGAAGGCCAACGATACTGACACTGAGTCTTCTAGGTCTGATAGCGATAATGTTTCTTTAATCACTAGGCAATTCAAAAGCTTTCTAAGAAAGAAATATAAGAACTTTTAGAAGTGGAACAAAGGTAAGAGTAGTAGAAATTTTAAAGGTTCATCTGATACTATTTATTTTGAATGCAGGAAGTCTAGATATATAAAGGCTGATTGTCCTACACTTAAGGATCACCCAAGTAAGGAGAAGGGTGAGGAGAAACCCAAGTTTAAAAAGGATAAGAAAAAGATTCAAAAGGCTTTCTGGGCAGATTCAGCATCCGACTCCTCTAAGACTGAAGCTGAAGAAGAGACTACGAACCTGTGTTTGATGGTAGATGATCATCCTGGTCAGTCTGACCAAGAAGAGGTATGTGAGCTAACCTATGATCAATTACTTGAAGTTTCTGAGAAAATTCATTCATCATATAGAAAACTTAAGAAAACCCATGCCAGTCTGAAATTGGATTTCTTAAATTTGCAAAAAGAGCATGATATTTTGGTTAAAGATTATTCTACACTTGATAGTAATCATATGTCCTTACTTGATGAATTTGATGAATTAAATAAAAAGCATTCATAACTAATTATTGAGTATGTTTCATTAAAAATATCGCATGTTAATTTAGAAAGAGCTTTTAAAGAATTAGACACCATGGCATATGACTTAGAGAGTAGTAAGGGAGCATTGATATTTGAAATTACAAGTCTTAAAAAGGAGAATGAATTTCTAAGTGTAAAAATTAGTGCTTTTGAGAAAAATAAAATACCTCCTACTTTTGCACAAATTTATGCACCTCCACCATTTGAAGAATCTAATTCAGAATCATCAAAGCATGTTTCATTCAAACCTAGGAAGAGGTACAATCACCCACATAGATTAGTTAACCCTTTTCCTGGTGTTAAATATTTTTCTTGTGTCATGTTGGGACACATCTCCCACACCTGCACTGTTCACCATAGTACACATTGGGTGTGGAGGCCCAAATTGTATTTTTTACAACACAGCATACATGCACTGTATTCTTCTTTTCATAAGAAGGAACCCAAATCTATTTAGATTCCTAAATTTGATATTTAATAATTTTGTAGGGTTGCTCTCACACAAGATCTTATGAGAGCATGTGGTACCTGGACAGCAGATGCTCAAGACATATGACTGGAGATGCAAATATATTCATTTCGCTGGAGGCCAAGGCTGAAGGAAGGGTCACTCTTGGAGACAATACCACCAGGAAAGTTGTAGGCGCAGGTAT
The DNA here is from genome assembly GCA_019925795.1 of Dendrobium chrysotoxum. Lineage (NCBI taxonomy): Eukaryota > Viridiplantae > Streptophyta > Magnoliopsida > Asparagales > Orchidaceae > Dendrobium > Dendrobium chrysotoxum. The sequence goes on along the minus strand of CM034297.1, from coordinate 44,639,015 downwards.
AATCGAAAACTCCAAGAACCTTTTGATTGAAAATATTTTTCTTGTAGATGGATTAAAGCATAACTTACTTAGCATCAGTCAGCTCTGTGACAAGGGTTTCAGCATCAAGTACCTGGCAAATACTTGCATCATAAGCTTAAATAATAACACTATTTTGTAGGGCAAGAGGATCAATAATGTCTATATGCATGATTTAAATAATATTGAATGAGCTACTTCATTATGCTTAAAAACTACTGCTGATGAGTCTTAATTGTGGCACAGGAGATTATGTCATGCCAGTATGAAAACCCTTAGAAGAGTCACTCAAAAGAACTTAGTTAGATGTGTCTCCAAGCTTAAGTTCACTAAGGACCACCTGTGTGATGCCTGTCAATTAGAGAAGCAAGTCGAATCCTCTTTCCACTCTATTAAGGACATCAGCACCTCTAGACCTTTAGAAGTCCTTCACATGGATCTCTTTGGACCCATTAGCACTGCCAGCTTAGGGGGGAAAGTCTATGGATTTGTGATTATTGATGATTACTCGAGGTTCACTTGGATTAAATTTTTGTCACATAGATCTGAGTCATTTGATGAATTTAAATCTTTCTCCACTTGGATTCAGAGAAAGTTAGGTTGTGAGATCTTGACTATTCATAGTGATCATGGTGGAGAGTTTGAAAATGTGAGATTTGGCATATTCTGTGAGGAGAAAGGGATTAGTCACAACTTTTCAGCTCCTAGGACCCCTCAGTAAAATAAGGTAGCTGAAAGAAAGAACAGGACCCTGGTGAAAGCCGCTAGAGACATGTTTGCTGAGTATTCACTTCCAAAATACTTTTGGATAGAAGCGGTGAACACTTTCTATTATGTGTTGAATAGGGTGAATGTTAGATCCAAATTGAATAAGATACCCTATGAGATCATTAAGGGGAGAACTTCAAAATTGTCCCACCTCCATGTCTTTAGCTGTAAGGTTTTCATTCTGAATAATGAAAAATGATCCTTAAGAAAATTTAACCCCAAATCTGATGAAGGAGTGTTCTTAGGCTATTCTAGTGTGGGGAAATCCTTTAGGGTGTTTAATAAGAGGGCTTTGGTGGTGGAGGAGATAACTCATGTGGTGTTTGATGAATCTGATCCTAAGGAGACTAGAGTTGAGGAAGAAGAAGATGTAGGAGAGATTACCCGAGTTGAAAATATAAATCTGGAGGTAAGGGTAGAACCTCAAAATAATCTGCCTAGAGATTAGAGATATCCTTTGAGTCATCCTAAAGAACTGATCTTAAGAGACCCTTCTGAAGGTGTTAGAACTAGGCATGGACTTAGGAAGGAAGTAAACTATTCTGTCTTTATCTCAATGACTGAACCCCCTAACATCAATCAAGCCCTTTCTGATAAATTTTAGATTTTAGCAATGCAAGAGGAATTGAACCAATTTATAAGGAATGATGTTTGGGAGTTAGTAGAAAGACATAAGGATCAAAGTGTAGTGGGAACCAAATGGGTCTTTAAGAATAAGATGAATGATTCTGGTGTGGTGGTTAGGAATAAGGCAAGATTGGTGGCTAAGGGGTACAATCAAATAGAAGGGATTGATTTTAAGGAGACCTTTGCCCATGTAGCTAGATTGGAGGCCATTAGAGTGCTATTAGCCTTTACCTGTTATAAGGGATTTAAGCTTTTTTAAATGGATGTCAAGAGTATCTTTTTGAATGAGGTAATAAAGGAAGATATATTTGTAAAGCAACCCCCAAATTTTGAGAATTTCCAATGTCCTAATCATGTTTATAAATTAAAAAAGGTCTTATATGGATTGAAATAGGCACCCAGAGCTTAGTATGAGAGGCTTCACACATTCCTTCTAGAAAGAGAGTTTGTTAAGGGGAGTGTAGACACCACCCTTTTTCTTATGAAAGTAGGTGATGATTTACTCATTATCCAGATCTATGTTGATGATATACTTTTTGGATCTTCTGATAAAAATTTATGTGATAATTTTTTAAAGATAATGAGTAAGGAGTTTGAGATGAGTATGATGGGAGAATTGTCCTACTTTTTGGAGTTTGGCATAAGGCATATAGATGATGGAACTTTTCTGAATCAATCAAAATATACTAAGAACATATTAAAGAAATATGAAATGGATAAAGCTAAGAAAATCAATACTCCCATGAGTTCTACTGTTCAGTTAGATAAAGATTCAAATGGAAAATCTATTGATCAGAAGAAGTTTAAAGGAATAATTGGATCACTGCTTTACCTGACTGCTAGCCGACCTAATATTATGTTTAGTGTTTATCTTTGTGCTAGATTTCAAGCTGATCTTAAGGAATCCCACCTGACTATAGTTAAGAGGATCCTTAGATATCTTTTAGGGATCCCAAACCTAGAAATCTGGTATCCTATGCACAGCACTTCTTTTGAGATTATTAGATATTCTGATTCTGATTTTATAGGATATAGGATGGATAGAAAGAGCACCTCTGAAACTTGCCAATTCATAGGATAATCTTTAGCCTCCTGGTCCAATAAAAAATAGAACTTAGTTGTACTTTCCAATGCTGAAGCTGAGTATATTGCCTTAGAAAGTTGTGTCGCCTAAGTCCTTTGGTTGAAGCAATAAGTTTTGAATTTAGGATTACCTGTTGGCACAATTTCAGTTCTATGTGATAACACTAGTGCCATCTATATTTTTAAGAGTCCTATCTAACATTCAAGAACCAAACACATTGACATAAGGCGTCACTTTATTAGGGACCATGTTACAAAAGGGGACATTGAGCTACATCATGTAGCAGTAGAAAATCAACTAGCTGACATCTTTACTAAACCACTGGCCTTTGACTCATTCAGTATCTTGAGGACCAGATTGGGTGTGATTGACATAAATGCATGAATCTGATGATTTCTGATTTCTGATTTTTCTATTTTTTATTTTGCCTTTAGCTTCTATTTGATTTGATTGACTATTTCACTTTAGAATTTTCTTTCTTTTCCTGTTGATTTTAGTTGTTTGATTTGTTTATCAAATTTGATTATTTTCTATTGATTTTTATTTACTGATTTTAGTATGTCTTTTATTCTTCTTGCTTACTTTTATTTACTGTTTACTCTCATCATAATTAGATCACTACTCACTACTGCTGATAAATTGAATTTCTAAGTAAGTGTTTTGCCTTGTTATTTTTATTTGAAAGTTTGTAAGCAGTGATTGACTCCTCTGAATCTATTAAAAGGAAGAAACATTGATGATTATTTCTCTTCCTCTAACTCTTTTATTGGTGTATTATTTCTTTTGGATAAAAATCCTCTTTAAAATTAAAAAGTTAGTTTTTTAAATAGAAATCTATCTTATCTTCCAACAGTAATCTACCTCATATGAATAGCATTTTCAAAGCTTTGAATCAATGTTATGTTTTCTTAATCAGGTGATTGCACTTATCTTATGATGTATAGTTTTTGTTATGTGAATTAATCCTCCTTTCTGTAGAGAGTGAGTTTTTGGTCTTCTCTGATGTCTGGAAGGTAATTTCATAACTAAGATTTTTTAACGATTATGAAAGAAAGTAAGCTTACAAAAGATGTGCAGTGCGCTAAACAAATTGAAAAAGAGGCACAAAATGAGCCCAAAGCTGAAAAGATGTGAAATGTCGCCAAATTAAAAAATATACAAAGTGTATCAAAAATCAAAAGATGCGTAGTGCACCAAACAAGTTGAAAAAGAGGCACAAAATGAGCCCACAAAGAAATAAGCTTTTTTCCCTTTCAGATCTTTAAATGTCTTAGAAAAATTCATACGCCACTTAATATTTTCAAAAGCTTGAGATTGAAAATCATGATTTTTGATTCCTTACTTTGTAATACTATTTTATCAGATATTTTTCTGGAATGAGGCTTGAAAGGATCTCTTTTCAAATCTAATTTTTTTTCTTCGGAATTAGACTTTTGTTTGAAAGGAATTTGAACCTATAAGGTGTCTGAGGTAAGGAGTTACGAAAGTCAATTTTCTAACTTTTCTAGATTTCAGCATCGTTGATTTTCATCTTATTGGTTTTTAAATTGAAACTTAAGGGAAAATTCTAATTTACCGGAGGTGATCGATTAAAAAAAAAATTATTATTTTTTACTTTGGTTTTCTCATTTCTATTTTTTATTTAATCTGATTTTATTTTCTTTTTATTTTGTGTGTTTTTGGGATCCCTGATCTTTCCTCTCCATCCTTCATCTTTTTTCATTTTCTTCACATTGTCCTAGACGATCCTCATATTGTCTTGGACGATCCAACATCATCCCGGAAGATAGATACATCATCCTGGACAATACATTCAAATCATCCCCACCATGATCCAACGGCTGGTATGCACCAATTATTGGTGATCGTCCTGGACGATCCACCTCATCATCATGGACGATCCATGTGGTAGATGTTGGATGATTTAAATTTGATACGTCCGATTCATTTATTACCTATCATCCTGGATGATCCACCTAATATCCTGGATGATACTTTTTCTCAAAAGTCATCCAGCCTATCTCCTCGGGACGATCGTCTGTGTCATATTGTCCTGGATGATATATGATCATCCTGGATGATCTGACCACCTTTTTAACCAATCGTCCTGGCCGTCATAATTACTCATATCATTCTGGATGATCCTGTGATCGTCCTCGATAATCTGAATGATTTCTATTTAAACAGTCATTTTCTTCACCATTTTTCACCATTCTTCCTTCAATCCTTCATCCCCTCATCTTCTAATGTCTGGTGGTAAGAGATCCAGGCAACGGGGTGCCAGTTCCTCCCAGGGAACTATCGATCGCCGCTTTCCTGATGCAGCTAATCAAGCTGCATTTGAAAGATATATTGATGCTGGGATCATGATCTTCAAAACTGTGAACCTTGGACCCTCACATATCTGGTACTTGATCTATTCACTTACACATCCCTCACCTTCATTCTTACTCTGGCTTTTCCTTTCAGTACTGAACGTCTTAGGGTTTTCTTTGCCAATCTTTGCATTACCTCTGATTACTCCGCCCTTCACTCCTTTGTTAATCTGCGACCTATAGAACTAACCATCTAGGACTTTCATATTATTCTTCAACTATCTATTTCTGGCGATAAGCTTCATATTGTAACATCTGACCCTGATTTTAATTGGAGTGTCGTCAACCACTTCCTTCATAACACAAATGCCCAATACCATGACCATGCCTGTTCCTCCCTAATCAAGGATGCTAGGACAATCCAACATATCCTTCGCTCTTCCATCATTCCTAAGGCTAGGGACCGTATCCATATCACTCCTTTACTCTCCATCACTACCTACTACATCCTAGCCCATCGTGACTTAAATGCAACTGATTTAATTTTTTGCTACATTGAATAATTGACTATAATTAGGGATCCGGGCCAAAGGAGATGCCCCATTCTAGCTTTAGGACATTTGATCCACTATGCCCTTAAAATGAAATATAATTTTCAATATCCAGATCTAGCCAGAATCCCACTTATCTTCTTCTCCAACAGCTCTTTTCATACTCTCCACAGTACTAGACTTCATCTGGAGCTCGCAGTGGTTGTTGAGGGAGAAGAGGGGGAGGCTGCTCCTGAGCCAGTTGCACCTGCTGCACCTGCTCCTCTTCGTATAGCATGCTGCTGATGTTACTCGCTTCAATTCTTTTGTGACTCACCAACAACAGCAACATGACCAGGATATGGCCTGGTATGGTGAGCAGTTCGCCACCATTCACAACTAGTTTCAGCCACCACCTCCTCCTCCTTCTGATCAGGATCCGCCTCTCTATTAGTTTTCTGTGTTGTGATGTTTCTTGTTTGTGTTATTTTGTTTGTTCTTCCTCCTTTTTGTGATATCAAAAGGGGAGTTGGTTTTTTACTTACTAGTAGTTTCTTTTACTATTTTTGTATTGTAGTTGTTTCTTTTATTATATTTAGTATCACTGTTTGTCAATATTTAGTAAAATTTGAAATAAAAAATCTTCTCTCATATGTGCTTTGATTACTCCTGTCTATTTTATTTGAAACTACTGAATAAATATTTTCCATCATCAAAAAGGGGCATATTATTACAAATCTGGCTTTAAGGATTATAGTTTTGATGATAACTAATATTTCTGTGTTCTATTTTAGATTGGCTAATATTTCAAGTACAAAAGATCAAATATAATTCAAGCCAGATCGGGTCCGCGTATGTTTAAATATAATTTTTTCCTTTCTTGAGTCAAATATAATGTAATTGATCCCCTAGCTAAGTAACCTTGCACACACACACTCAGTGGGAGAGTTTTATTGAGTTAGAGTTTCTATTTTCAATTTTTTTTCATACATCCTGGATAATATTCATATTGTCCTAGATGATCCAATAAAAATAGAAACCCTAATTAGGGAAACTATGTTAAGTCGACTTGATTAAGCAAAATATCCTGGATGATAGACCCATCATACAGGACGATATACTCAAATCGGAAATTCTCAACCGCCAGATTAAGTTAGGCAAGTTTTTATTTTTAGAGATTTGGTCTGATCGTCCCGAACGATACGTGTGTCATCCTAGATGATCCTTTACAATCTTGCCTAAATTAGTCTGGTGATTAAGGAAAGTAATTAATGTTTGATTGATACGATCATATCATCCTAGATGATCGCAATATCGTCCGGGATGATACATGCAAAATCTTGACCGTCCAAAGTATTTCACTTGGATGAATTGAACTATCTTCTGGATGATATGACCGAGTTTGAACTAATCGTACAAGATGATTGAGATATCATCCCAGACGATCAAATCATTTTCAATCGTACAGCACATTTTATGCAGGCCGATCCGAACTATGTGAAGGATGATTTTGGGTGTTTTGAACTAATCATACAGGACGATAGGAATATCATCCTGGATGATCAAGTCATTTTGAGATCGTCCAGCCTAAGTTTCCCTGGACGACCCATAGTATCTTCTGGACAAAATTTCTGATTTACACTAATCATCCTGAATGATCGTAAAATCATACGGGACTATCTGAACAAATTTTATCTTCTAATCGTCTAGAGAAACCAGATCGTCCAGGCTGATATATGGATTTTACACTGATTGTACAGGATGATCCTTTGATTGTCCTGGACGATATGGGATGACCAATTGAGATTTAGGGAAATTTTTGAGCCCTCCTATTTAAGATCCTTTTCTTCCAATAAGAAAAATCATTTTTCACTTTTCTTACGAGAGAAAACCTTGAGAGAGAGAGAGGATCTTATGAGGGGGAGTTTGTGAGGTGTTCACAAAGGCTGTTCCAAGTAAGGATCTGAGTCATCTTCTCCAGTCGTCGTCTCTTATCTTGTTGGTGGTTCTGTGGTAGGATCGTCGACAAGAAGATCCAGGTTCTCTACCTGCTTCAGGAGGAAGCGAAAGGAGTCCAGGTCTCTGCCTGCTTCAGGAGGAAGCGAAAGGAGTCCAGGTCTCTACCTACTTCAGGAGGAAGCGAAAGGAGTTCAGGTTCTCTGCCTTACCGAGTTGATGGAAAGGAGTTTTTGTACAGGCTTCTTCGCCTTGCTGTGGGAGCACAAAGAGAGTCACTTAGTGTTAGTGCAATACCCGGAGGGGAGGCTCTAGGGAGTGGACGTAGGTCAAGTTGATCGAACCACTATAAAATCTGTTGTGTTCTTTCTGATTATTTTCTGCACTTACTTTTTTATTAATGATTGTGTGATTGTGATTATTATTTTGTTATCATTGAATATCTACATATCATCGTGTAACTGTAAATGTTTTAAAATAATCAAAAAGATTTTTTAAATCGTCGTATGCCTACCAATTTTTAAAACTACCAATTCACCCCCCCTCTTGGTTAGCCTCAGGACTAGTTCATAAGGGCTTAACATCCCTAATGAACTTTCAAGCGGTATCAGAGTGGTATTCTTGTTGGTTTATATTTTCTGCTAATTTTCATTTTAGTGTTGTTATTTTTCCTGATTTGAGTATTTATTTTAATGTGATTTCCTACTTGTTCTTGATTTACTGCTTTTTTAAAATCAGATCACTACTCACTACTACTGATAAATTAGATTTCTGACAGAGAATTTTGTCTTATTTTTGTTTGGAAGCTTGTAAGTAGTGATTGACTCCACTAAATCTATTAAAGGGAAGAAACACTGATGATTGTTTCTCTTCCTCTAACTCCTTTAATGGTGTATTATTTCTTTTAGATAAAAATCTTATTTAAAATTAAAAAGTTAGTTTTTTAAAATAGAGATTTATTTTATCTTCCTACAGTAATCTACCTCATATAAATAGTATTTTTAAAGTTTTAGATCATTATTATATTTTTATTAATCAGGTGATTGCACTTATCATATGATGTATGGTTTTTATTCTGTGAATTACTCCTCCTTATTGTAGAGAGTAAGTTTTATCCTCTCTTATGTCTGAAAGGTAATTTTATAACTGAGATTTTTTAATAATTTTAAAAGGAAGCAAGCTTGTAAAAGATGCGCAAAGGGCGCCAAAATGAAAAGAGGCATAAAATATGCCCAAAGCTAAAAAGATGCACAATATCACCAAATTGGAAAGATACACAAAGTGTATCAAAAATAAAAAGATGCACAAAGAGCGCCTAACAAATTGAAAAAGAGGCACAAAATGAGCCCACAAAGAAATAAGCTTTCTTCCCTTTCAGATCTTTAAATGTTTTAAAAAAATCCATGTGCCAGTTAATATTTTCAAAAGCTTGAGATGAAAAATCAGAATTTCTTATTCCTTACTTTGTAATACTATTCTATCATATATTTTTTCTGGAACAAGGCTTAAAAGGATCTTTTTTCGAATCTAATTTCTTTTCTTCTAAATTAGACTTTTATTTGAAAGGAATTTGAACCTGTAAGGTGTACGAGGGAGGAGTTATAAGAAGTTGATTTTCTAACCTTTTTTGGATTTTTGTGTGGTCGATTTTCTTCTTATTGGCTTTTGAATTAAAAATCAAGAAAAATTCTATTTCACTTGAGCTGATCGATTAAAAAAAATTGTTGTTTTAACTGTTGTTTTTCTCCTTTCTATTTTTTATTTGATTTGATTTTGGATTTTCATTTTTTTTGTGTTTTTTGGATCCCTGATCTTTCATCTTTATCCTTCATCTTTTTCACTTTTTTCTTCACATCATCTTGGATGATCCCCACATCATCCTGGACGATCCATACATCGTCCTAGACGATTCATTTAAATCATCCCCACCATGATCCAATGACTGGTATGCACCAATTATTGGTGATCATCCTGGTCGATCCACATGGTAGCAGTTAGAAAATTTAAATTCAGTTCGTCTGATTCATTTATTGTATATCGTCTTAGACGATCCACCGAATCGTCCAGGATGATACTTTTCGTCAAAGGTCGTCCAGCTAGACTCCTCGGGATGATCTCTTGTGTCTAATCGTCCTGGATAATATCTGATCATCTTGGATGATCAGACCGCCTTTTTGATCAATCGGCCTGGACATTATTATTACCCCTATCGCCCTAGACGATACTGCGATTGTCCTAGACGATCCGGCCGAATTCTATTTAAACAGCCATTTTCTTCAGAATTTTTTACACATTCTCTTCCAATCCTTCCTCCAATCCTTTTCTAATGGCTGGTGGCAAACCTTCTCGACATCCGCGTGCTAGTTCATCCAGGGGAAATGTCGATCCCCAATTTCTTAAAGCAGCCGACCAGGCTGCCTTGCAGCGATACCCTCAGGTGGGGATCACCCAATCTAAAATTGTCAATCCTCGCATTCTGACTTATCCTGTCTTAGATCTTTTCACCCACACTTCTCTCGTATTCATCCTGACTTTAGCTTTTCCATTCAGTTCTGAGCTTTTACGTGTTTTCTTTATGAACCTTCGCATCGACTCCTCTTACTCCGCCCTCTGATCCTTTGTCAATTATTGCCCTGTCGAGCTTACCTCCCAAGACTTCCACGATATTCTTCAACTCTCAACTTCTGGCGATAAACTCCATCTCATCTCCTTTGACCCTGATTTTGACTGGAGTGTTGCAAATCGATTTCTTAGGGGCACCAATGTCCCCTATCATGATAATGCATGCTCCTCTTTATTTAAGGATGCTCAGAATTTCCAGCATGTCCTTCACACCCCTATTATTCCAAAAGCTGGAGACTGCATCCATATCGCCCCCTTACTCTCATTGACTATCTACTACATCATGGTCCACGTGAATTCAATGCTATCGATCTCCTCTTTCGATACATCAAACACCTGACTAGCATTAGGGATCTGGGCCACAGATGACGCACAAATCTGGCTCTAGGACACCTTATTGCATATGCTCTCGAGACTAAATATAGTATGCAATATCCGGTGCCACCCGATGTCCCCCCTTCCTTCTTCTCCAACAATTCCTTCCATGTTCTACACAGTACACGCCTTCATCTGGAGCCTGCCCCGAATGTTGAGGGAGAAGAGGAAGAAGCTACTCCGGTACCTGCACCTGCTCCTCTCCGGATAGAGTCACCTCTGGATCACTTGGTGCACTGCTTTGACTAGTGGGAGGCTCACTTTGACTCCTACGTGGCAGCCTAAGAGGAGCAGCATGTGGCTGATGTTACTCGCTTCAATTCATTTGTGACTCACCAACAACAGTAGCATGACCAGGACATGGCCTGGTTTAGTGAGCAGTTCGCCACCATTCACAGCTACTTTCATCCACCACCACCTTCTCCATTTGATCAGGATCCACCTCTCTATTAGGTTGTTTGTTTTAATTTTGTTATGATGTTTTAGTTTACTATTATTTTATCTTTTCTATTCCTCCTTTTGTGATGTCAAAAGGGGGAGTTATTTTTGTTTTACTAGTAGTTCTCTTATTATTTTTATGTTGTAGTAGTTTTATTTATTGTATTGAATGTCACTAGTTATCAATGATGAGTAAAATTTATCTACTCTCGCTTGTGCTTTAATTACTGCAACTGGTTGATTTAAAACTACTAAATAAATATTTTCCATCATTAAAAAGCGGGAGATTATTGTAAACCTAGATTTAAGGATTATAATTTTGATAATAACAAACATTTATGTGTTCTATTTTGATTGACTAATATTTCAGGTACAAAAGATCAAATGCAATTCAAGCCAACTCTAAATTGTAATTTTTCCCTTTTTTGAGTCAAATAAAATGTAATTGATCTCCTAACTAAGTAACCTTGCACACACACACTCAAAGGGAGAGTTTTAGTGAGTTAGAGTTTCTGTTTCAAATTTTGTTCATATCATCCTGGATGATATTTATATCATCCTGGACGATCCACTGAAGATAGAAACCCTAATTAGGGTGACCATGTTAAGTCAGTTTGATTAAGTACATCATCCTGGACGATATGCCCATCGTATAGGATGATAGGCTCAAATCAAAACTTCTTAACCACTAGATTAGTTAGGCAAGTTTTTATTTTTAGAGATTTGGTCTGATCATCCCGTACGATACATGTATCATCCTAGATGATCCTTTTAAATCATGCCTAAATTAGTCTAGTGATTAAGGAAAGTAATTAATTTTTTATTAATACAATCATATCATCCTCGACGATCGCAAGATCATCCCGGATGATACATGCAAAATCCTGACCGTCTAGAGCACTTCACCTGGATGACCCAAGAAAAGTGCTGGATGATATTCCCGATTTTGAACTAATCTTACGGAACGATCGTGATATCATTCCGGACGATCAAGTCATTTTAAGATCATCCAAGATATTTTGGCTGTATGACCCGAGCTGTGTGCAGGATGATATTCTTATTTTTGATCTAATCGTAGAGGATGATATATATATTATCCTGGACGATCAAGTCATTTTGAGATCATCCAGCATAGGTTGCCCTAGATAACCCGAGTTGTCTTCTATATGAAATTCTTGATTTATACTAATCATCCCAGAAGATCACAGAATTGTACGGGATGATCAGAATAAATTTTATCTACTAATCATCTAGAGAAACTAGATTATCCAGGCTGATTCATGTAATTTTGTACTGATCGTACAAGATGATCGACCGTTCATCTTGGACGATCTTTGATGACCAATTGAGATTTAGGGTAATTTTTGAGCCCTCCTATTTAAGATCTTTTTCTTTCAACAAGAAAAATCTTTTATCACCTTTCTTTCCAAAGAAAACCTTAAGAGAGAGAGCTTGGGAGAGAGAGAGAGGATCTTGTGAGGGGGAGTTTATGAGGTGTTCATAAAGTTTGCTCCAAGTAAGGATCTGAGTCTTCTCTGGTCGTCATCTCTTGTCTTGTCGGTGTCTCTGTGGGAGGATCGTCCGCAAGAAGATCCAGGTTCTCTGCCTGCTTCAGGAGGAAGCGAAAGGAGTCCAAGTTCTCTGCCTGCTTCAGGAGGAAGCGAAAGGAGTCTAGGTTCTCTGCCTCACCGGGTTGGTGGAAAGGAGTTTTGTACAGGCTTCTCTGCCTTGCTGTGGGAGCAGAAGGAGAGTCACTTAGTGTTAGTGCAATACCCGGAGGGGAGGCTCCGGGGGTGAACGTAGGTCAAGTTGATCGAACCACTATAAAATTTGGTGTGTTCTTTTTGATTATTTTTCGCACTTATTTTTCTGTTGATGGTTATGTGATTGTAATTATTATTATATTATCGCGAACTTTTGTACATCATCGCAAAACTATAATTGTGTTAAAATATTCAAAATATTTTTTCTAAATCATTTTTGCTCACAAATTTTTAAAATAACCAATTTATCCCCCTCCCTCTTGGTTAGCCTCGGGACTAGTTCACAAGAGCTTAACATCCCTCATGAACTTTCAGCTATGGCTGGATCGGGTAGAGTAGAGGGTCGGCTTGGTGGAAGCGAGTGAGAGAGAGTGTGGAAGAGAAGAAAAACTCGAGAAGGTCATGGGTTTTGGTCTTCTTTTAAAGGTGTTTGAGAGCAGTGATCGAGGAGCTCTGGACAGGAATCCTGCGAGGAGACCCGAACGACGCAGAGTGCATAGTGATTCAGTGGGATTATGGGCAGATATCTGTGGGATCCAAAAATTTGGCCCCAGCCTCCACTCGCTTTATTTTCTTTAGGAGAGTTTTAACGGATTAAGTTTCAAGGTAAATTTTGAAAGATAGATGAGTTTGTAGATAAGACACTACCGAGAGATTTTACCCTCATTTTGTGAGGACTTCATGATCTGAGTTCTAGTTTCCTATAGGCGCAAGCCCCTATAGTTAATTACCCCTCCCGATCATGAGAGAGAACTTTAGATTAAGGCTAGCCGTCAATCAGATTATTATCTAGCATATAGTAGCAGCATAGGTTTGAAGTTTGAAAATTGAGGGATTGATATTTAAAATTGGAAATTTCACCATCTTGTACTTAAAGTGGATGGTGGGGGAATGGATGATGGACCCGATCAAGATCCCATGGTTTCATCATCTAGGGCCATCATGGTCCCTGGTCTACTTAGTCAGAGGAGGTAGTCGACCCAACCTGATAGAAGGATCCTTGTCGGTAGCCATGGGTTGCATCGTTCAAGGGTACCTTGTAGACCTGGGGTGAATGTTTATCTAAGGGGACAAATTTGAATCCGCCTTAGCTAACAAAGGGCTTAGTGCCCTATCAATCATATCCTATTGATTCACATCTCAAGGATTTGATGGCACTAAGGAGCATATTGGCTCTGGCCATAGCCGCTATCTCATGGTGCCATTTGGTGGCAAAACCACTCGGTTCAGAGGGCCCCAGGTCATAACCATTTATCCTACAATGCCATTTGGCGGTGAAACTATCGGTTAGAGGACACGTACCACATCCTTACTGGTAGGAGACTATTTTGAGAATGAATCCTAGTGATATTCTCAACCAGGCATTAACTCTCTGTGAGCTAAAGTTATTTCTAGATTTATCCACCTCAGCAAACTTTTGTGGAGGGTGGATGTGCATTTACTTTAAGTATTTCATGATTTAATTTTAATTTTAAATATCTTTGACTTTTAAAATTTTTTTTTAAGAGTTTTAAAATTTTATGGGTGTTTGAGGATATTTGGGAGGCATATAAAATATTTAAAATTAACCCCTTCAGTTGAGATTAGCGTTCAACACGGTCATTTGTATTTATAGGTTGAACCTTGTCAACTCTATCGGGCTATCGACAGAGGATCGAGTTTCATAGGCTTTATGCCTTTGTAAGTCAATTCTCTTGATTATAGCCTTAAAGGCTTAATATGAATGTATAAAATAAATATCTCGATCGACCTCGCGATCATATATTTATTTAATGGTTCGAGTCGTGTCGACTCCTACCCACTCGTATTAGAGGATCGGGCTCGAATTCAAATTCACTTATTGACCCGCGCAGTATCCCTAGATGTCACGTGTGTACCAATAACACGCTCGCCAGGGCCCATACAGGTTTTGTGATCATTCTTGCCCCTTTAATGTACCTATATGTATACATATTATGGTGCATGTGTGAGGCCTTTTATAATATTTATTGCTGCTTGGTTGTACTGGTGATCACCATTTGAATGCAGCATTCTACTTGGATGTTCATACACGCCTTATGTCTGCTTGTAAGGATGTTACAGATCCAGTGGCGTGGTGTCGTAGTATGGTCATTTGCCCGTCGTATACATGTAAACTATCGTGCACTGCTTGTTGCTTTCCTGCAGGTGGATTATAGTGCACTAACAAATCTCCTGCTATTACTGGTAGATGTTGTCATCTATCACAGCTCCCTCGTATCTGTGTTGTGGATGGCATATTAGCTGTACAACGAGTCTCTTTCGGTAGCCTATGGGCATTTACATTTGCTGTATTCACATGGCATTCTGTTCATAGATGACATTTGGTGTACACAGCAGGTCTTCTACAGTAGCTTGTAGGAGCTCATATTTACCGTAACCCCTCTGTATCTGCTTGTGGGTGGTATGTTAAATATAGGACCATTGCTCATCAAGGATTTACAAGTCTCGATAACTTTATCCAACTCGATGTTCGGAACCTGGTTGAACTAAGATTCGCCTACTCTATAATGATTTGATCTGGCTTTTTTTCCCAGAACTCGTATAGGAATTAGTGGGAATACTTCTTGATTACGCTGTCCTCATCATTTTATGTTGCCGGCTTAAATAAAGAATCAATCATTTCAACCTCGGATTATTATATTATTACTGCTTATTTAAACTTTGAAATTGGTGGCCATTGCTCCGAACCAACGATTTGTCGTCTCCACTGTATATCAA
This sequence comes from Dendrobium chrysotoxum, assembly GCA_019925795.1. NCBI lineage: Eukaryota > Viridiplantae > Streptophyta > Magnoliopsida > Asparagales > Orchidaceae > Dendrobium > Dendrobium chrysotoxum. Next base: position 44,623,780 of record CM034297.1, on the reverse strand, counting down.
ATCTTTTTGGTTACACTAACATTTGGAACATATAATGGGTATCCTACAGTATTATTAAATCTTTCTTCTTGACTTATTTTCCTTGGAGTTGAATTTTGGTTGATGGTAGAGGTGCCATTATGTTTCTTCATCCAAGAATCTGGTGTATTTATTTGTGAGTCGAGGTTGACTAATATTGATCGTAGATAGAATACATTATTCATGATCTATCTGTCATTATTGCTCACAAGAAGGTCAGTGCTCTTACTCATCAGCTAATTATTGATGATTGTAAGAGAATCATATTTGCAGAAGTCTCCTTCCTTTCATTACATAGCAATGCTATATTTTTCATATAGAACTGTAGGTGATCACTATGCTGCTGTCTCTTGCAGTTACCTTGGACTCATATATTATGGATTTGTCATGCTTACTGATATACAGTATGTTGTATGTTGATATTCGTGTTCTTGAGAATCTTCGACCTCTATCGAAGATTTTATTGATTGCAAGCAGGTTGTGTTGCAAATTCTGTTTGTAGGTGCTATCATTTGTCTTAAATTATACAACCAAGTCAATTGTTGTCATTCATAGGTGGAATGCTTATTTAGGACTTCGCACTTTTGTGTACAATAGACTTATATATTCCTTTCGATATTCCCCGCTTGTGAAATCCAATATGTTTGTTCATATGTTAGCATTTGATTGTTGGATGGATTGTGTTCATCACATATTACCAATACTAGCACCACTTATTATGACCATATATGCTCATTTGTAAGCAAAATATGAGACGAATATTCCAAGTCAAGTCCAAGTTTGAGTTCAATTTGGGTTTGCTCGAGTCCAAGTCAGGTCTTGTTCATTTGATGTTCGAATCAGTGTTCAAAATAAGTCCCCTGTGAATGTTCAAATTGGTCCCCTATTGTCCTTTGCGAGTTCAAGTCCTTGTTTGAGTTCAAGTAGTAAGCTCAGGTTCTATGTCCCTTGTAGTCCAACTCAAGTTTTTGCTTTAGTTCCAATGTTCAAGGTCATGGTTCATGTTCACACTTGAGTTCAAACTCATTCAAGTCTCATGTGGTTCTTGAAAGTTCAATTTCTTGTCATTTGAGTTCAAATATTTGATGTCATGTCCTTGTTAATTTTGCAAGTTCAAGTATTATGCCATCTTGTAGAGTTCAAGTCTTGTTATTTCATTTAGTTCCAATTCATTTGTATTCAAGTCTTTCGTTTAGTTCGTTCGAGTTCACTTGAGTCCAAATCAAGTCCAAGTTCAACTTCTTTAGTCCACAGAGCCATCTTTTGTTTACCTGAAATTTCGGCAGCCTCCTGATGTCTCCCCCATTTAGGGGAAACTATGAAAAATTGGGCCTCCCGCCACGCTAGAGAAAAGCGTGTACAGTAGGTGTCATCGGACACCGCGGCCATAAGATTTTTACCCCTACCACGCCAGAGAAAGGCGTGCATGGGTCTTCAGTACCAATTTTAACAAAGAACGATTTTCTTTCCCCGTGGTACATAGCCGCGTACGGGTACTTATATTTTTGCCCCGTCGTGCTAAGAAAAGTACGCACAAGGCTTGCCTGCCTCACTGTAAGCGCCGCACCGAGTTCTCTCCTATCACGCTAGAGAAAAGCGTGTATAGGGGGTCCCTCAGTGCATAGCGAACACCGAAAATAGTTCTTTAGAAGATTGCCCGCCTCGTCGCTAGCATCACAGTGAATTTCCTCCCACCACGCTGGAGAAAAGTGTGCATGGGTGGTTGTTCATCACGTTGTAAGCGCCGAGAATGAGTTTTCAAAGTTTAGGAGGTTTATACCTTTGCAGTGGTTGGACCGGCGGTGGAGGCTCATAGATCGAGGCAAGAGGAGTTCTTTCCTTCTACCATTAATTAATATTAATCATAATTAATCATTATTAATTATAGGTAATTATAATTAATAATAATTAACTACAGCTAATTATACTTAATATTAATTAATTATAAATAATTAGTTATAAGTAATTAACTAATTATAATTGATAATTAATTACTAATAATTAAGTTTAATTATTATAATCAATAATAATTAACTATAATGATTAATTATAACTAATTATAATTAATGATTAATTAACCATAATTAATTAATTATGATTATTTAATCATAATTATAATTAACTACTAAATAACAATAGTTAATTATAATTAAAGATATTTAATTATAACTAAAAATAATAATTAATTATAATTAATGATAATTAATTATCATTAATTATAATTAACTAAAATTAATTATAATTAATATCAACTAACTATATATAAATCATAATTAATTTACAATTAATTATAATTATGATAATTAAAATTAATGAATTAAAAATAGAAATAATTATAATTAGAATAATTAATTATAATTAATAGTAATTAATCGTACTTAATTATTAATAATAATAATTAATTATGATTAATTATAATTAATATTAATTAATTATAAAAATTATAATCAATGTATAACTTATTATAATTATTTTATAAAATTAATTATAATTATAATAATAAATAGATAAAAATAAAATAAATAATAGAAAAAAGGGGGCCAAAGGGCTGTTCGGCAATAGGATTTAGAGGAAGAAGCTCGTGAAATGGGGAAAGGTACCCTCACGGTCAGCGAGCTCCCGTCGTTGCTTTGGATCGGATGAGAAGGAACGTCTTTGGAGGAGCGAGGTCGAACGACGACGAAGGAGGCGGAGCTCTCTTTGTTTCTTCCGATCAACATATCGTAACTTCAGATCAAACAGGAAGGGAAATCATGGAAGGAGCGAAGTCGAACACTAACAAAGGAACCAAGGAAGCGATCGAAAGGGAGAAAGTTAGTGCCGTAGCGAGCGAGCTCTTGTTGCTGCTTCCCGATCAAACGTGGTAACTCCGATCCAACAGGAAGGGAAAGTTGAATGAGCGAAATCGAACAACGATAAAAGAATCGAAGAAGCGTGTGAGAGGAATAGAGCATCCGTCGTCCCTCGTTCACCTTCCTCTTATAGACTGAAGACGGGGCACGATCAAGGCGAGCGAATGCCAGAAAGGTGCCGAATGCACAGGTATTTCAATGGGATTTCTGTAGTATTCACGTGATTTGGACAATATTTCGGTGAGGTTTCAACAGAGGTATGCATTAGAAATTTTTATATATTTTTTTTTGTTATAGAGGTCAACAAATGCCCCCAAACAAATGTGGTTCGCGTCTAGAGTGAATCACATTTGTTGTAATTCTGATTGACCTTGTAGATCTCTAGATATTTGTTCTAGATGTCACACTAGGGCTTCCATTTAGTGGATCTCCAAAAATTTTCTTGGATGTCACACTAAGATTTTCGTTCTGCAGTGGATCTTTTAGATATGCTTGTAGTCAATAATTTGATTGACATGTTGGCTCTTGTCAAGTAGAGATCCATGGGATATGACATAATATTTGAATCCTTGAAAATTGATGCTAATAGGTAGCATTGTCACTTCTTGCTTATCTTTTGCCACCACACATTAGTTTCTAGCATTTTTGTGACTGCTCGACATTCTTCTCTGCCACAACCATGTATGGATGTGATATTTCTCCAGTATAGATCGTATATTGCTCCAATTATATTTTATGCTAATATCACATTCAGTTTACAGAGGATCTTCCATTCTTCCATCCTCTGGTTGTATCCTGGCAAAATTTTAAATATTTATTTGGGGATCTCGTCACGCAACGTGATGTCGACCCAAATAAATATTTAAAATGCCCTAAGTCTTTAGATATATTTGTAGATATCATTTAGGATACTTCTTTTCATAGCTTTAGCTTTTCTGAGATTTTGGTTCCTTCTGCCCTGTGCTTTATGCTGCAGACGTTGATGGAGAATTACCTGATTTGTCCTCACTAACTTGTCAGGTGGTTTTTGTATGCCTTCGGCCCTATGCTTCTTGCTTTGGCGGGCTTGATGAATGAGTAGATGCCAGTGACCTAAACCCTTTAGGTTCATATTAGGTCGGTGACGAAAAGTCATCGATCCAGAGCTTTGTGCATAACGAACTTGTTGATGAAGGAATCCTCTTAGTTTAGCTCTAAGCTTTTCATGAACTTTAGGATAATTTCTTCGGTCCTTTGCTTTGTGTTTTGGTGGACTTATTGAAGAAAAAAATTCCTTTGATCCTTGTTTGACGCTTTGTGGATTTATTGAAGGATTCATAGGTCTTGGATTCGACTGATAATATCAAATTTGGGTAGTATCTTGATCCTTAACCTCTTGAAGAGACTTTAATCATAGTCACTTAAGTTCATCAGATTAGGCGAGCTGGGATTCGACAGCTCTATGTCCTATGATTGCTGAGATGGGGGTTCCTCTACTGCGACCTTTCTTATGGCATGTTAGGTAGGTGGAGCTGCCAGTGATCCGGCCATATTTGGGCTTGTTGGATCTAACCTCTTACACCCATTCAGGCTTCAGACTTCAGTTATAGGAAATGCGCTTCCCAATGCTAAATCTACTAAAGTTGGTAGATTTGGAGTCCTCCTTTATGGTTGGAGATTTAAAGCCTACGCACATTCGGTAGTTTCTCGAGATTTATCCTTCCCACTGGAACTTTGATTCTCTGATCAATTAGAGAATTTGGTAGACTAAGATCACCTGAACTTGTCGAGTCAAATTAGCTTTCGTACTTCCTACAGTCCCTACTGACGGGTTGACAAAGTGAGGGTTCCTCTACTAAGGCCTTTCTTATGGCGTGTTGAGTAGACAGAACTGCCAGTGATTAGGCCATATTTGGGCATGTTGGATCCGACCTCTTACACCCACCCGAACCTTAAGCTTCAGGCTATCAGAAAATTTCAAGTTGTTCTGGCTCAATTTGTTAGAACGTGTAGTTACAAAAGTCTTCCTTTATGACCTTTGAAATTTTAGTTCATTGGAGAAAGCAGTGTCCCAAACTTTTGGAAGATCACCTGCATATACTTTGAAAAGAAGATTGTTGTATTCTTCAGCATAAAAGAATATTTGTATTAATGATTTTAAATATTTATTCGGGGATCTCGACATACAACTCGATGTCGACCCGAATAAATATTTAAAATACCCCTGCCTCGCAGGGACATTTCAGAAAAGAATAAATTTAAAATTTTATGATTTTAAATAATTATTTGGGGATCTCGGCGCGTAGCATGATGTCAACCCAAATAAATATTTAAAATGTCCCATATCCTGCAGGGAGATTTTGAAATGCATTCTTGTAATATAAGAGAATTTTAAAATGTAAAGTGTATATATTAATAAACATACATGAAATACATAGTACATTAAACATAACATTTCTTTGAGCAATTTTATGCAAGATACTTCTTCAGGTGTCGACTATTGATCGGGGGCATAGGCCTCTGACCGTGCAGATCGATAAGCTGGGAGGCTCCTCCTTAGTATACCTTCTCGATGATGAATGGGCCTTCCCAATTGGATACGAATTTGCCCCCAATTTTTTGGTGTGGGATGATTAGTCTTTTCAGCACCAAGACCAATTCTCCTTTTTGAAATGTCCGACGATGCACCATCCGATCAAACGACTTTGTCATCCTTGCTCGATAGATCTTTAGATTCTGTTGAGCTTGCAACCTGACTTCATCCAGTGCATCGAGCTCTTCCATTCTCAATCGAGCATTTTATTCTTGAGTTAGCTCATTCTGCATAGCGACCCGAAGAGATGGTAGTTCAACTTCTAGTGGCAAGACAGCTTCAGCCCCAAACACTAGTGAGAAAGGAGTGACTTTGGTTGGTATTTTGTAAGTAGTACGATACGCCCATAGCGCTTCTGACATCTTCGTATGCCACTCTATTTTATTCTTGGTGAGGATCTTCTTTAACAGTTTCACCAGTATCTTATTGAAGGCCTCCGCCAAACCATTGGCTCTTAGGTTGTATATTGATGAATACCACCAATCGATCTTGTGTCGGTCGATAAATTTATAATTTTTTATTCTTTTAAATATTGTACAATTATCTGAGATTACACGGCATGGTACACCGAATTAATAGACGACTTATGGGTGAAGAAGTTAATCACATGCTCGGATGTGACTTCCCTGAATGAAACTGCTTCTACCCACTTAGAGAAGTAATCTATTGTTGCCAGTATAAAGTAGTGTCCGGCTGATGACGGTGGATCTATTAGCCCGATTATGTATGTGCCCCAACATTCAAATGGCCAGGACGCTACCGTTGGGTACAGTGGATTTGGCAGTTGATGAGTAACATCACCGTGAATCTGACACTCGTGGCACCTCTTAGCGTGGTCAATACAATCTCTCATCATTATTGGCCAGTAATAACCCATTCTTTTGATTTTAGTAGCCATCTTGGGACCTGATTGATGTGCTCCACAGAGTCCTTCATGGACTTCTGTCACCACTCTATCAGCTTCCTTGGTCCCTATGCACCTCAGCCAAATTTGATCAAAGGCTCGTCGATATAACGTATCATTGACAAACGCATATCGTACTGCTCTTTTTCAGATTTGTTAGCCAGAGATTTGTCTGTCAGGAGTTAGCTTTCTTTAAAGTAGTCGACGAATGGTTGCCTCCAATCATCTTCGACTTCAACATCTAAGCAATGTAATCACGACTCTGAGCATCTACTAGTTCTTCGTCTCTTGACTATATGGCGTTCTCTTGGTTGATTTTTAGTGGTGATTTGTTGGGGAAGTTGAGGATCAACCTGGGTTACATCCTATTGGCTTGAATTTGGTATTCCCTCTACCTACGAGAATTACAAGATTGTTAGCTCTAAAACTCGATAATTTTTAATTGCAAAGAATATATGTGGCTTCTTGTCTTCATTTGCAAGCTCCTTGGTCAATTTGGCAAGACAATCTTCTTTTGCATTTTGTCCTCAAGGAACTTGAGTTATCCTGACATTCAACACTTATTTTAGAAGCTTGAGAGTTCGTCGATGGTAGTGGGCCAATTCAAGTTTGCAAATCTTGTAAATGCCTAGAACTTGATTTATCACAAGTTGAGAATCACCGAAGATTTAGAGATTTATGATTTGGACACCAATCGCAATTTCCAGTCCTGCTATTAGAGCTTCATATTCAACTTCATTATTGGTCCAAGGTTTAATTAAACTAAATGAGAATCTCGTGATACCTCCCTCGGGTTTTATAAAGACGAAACCGATGTCAGCTTGGGCCTTTGCAAGATTTGGAGGTCTGGGAGATTTGATTGATGATGCCCCATCAAAATACATCTCCCAAAATTGTAGCTTTTCCTCTTCCTCGGCCTGTATGATTTGTTCATCTGGCAAATCATCATTGAGCGGTGAGTTTGCTAGAATTGGATATGCGGTGAGAAAATATGCCAAAGATTGTCCCTTCAATGCCTTCTATGGCATATACACGATATCGAACTGCAGTAATATCACTGCCCACCTTGCTAAATGACCTGTCAACCCTGGTCTTATCATCAAGAACTTCAGCGAATCGATCTTCGATATCAAGGTGATTTTGTGAGAGAGCATATAGTGGCGGAGTTTCTGGACTGCAAAAATCAACGCCAAAAAGTATTTCTCAATTAGAGAGTATCATACTTCTACCCCGATTAATCTCTAACTGATATAGTAGAGTGCATTCTCTTTTCCTTCTATATTGTACTGAGCTAGTAATGCTCTGGTACTCTTCTAGTGCTGTCGTATACAGTATAAGAGGCTTCCCCAAAATTGGCACTGTGAGAATGGGCGAATTTAATAGATATCTTTTGTTACTATCAAATGCTTCCTGGCATTCTGCATCCCACTTGAAGCAAACGTCTTTCTTTATTAGTTTTAAAAATGGCTGGCACCTACCCGATAAATTCGATATGAATCGCCGAATGAAAGCCACTGTCCTTGCAAGGAGAGAAGTTGACGGAGGTTTCTAGGAGGCGCCATCTCAATGATCACCTTGATCTTGTTGAGGTTGCTTTTGATTCCTCGGTGACAAGCCACATACCCTAAGAATTTGCCTGAGGAGACCCCAAAAGCACATATGAGAGGATTCATCTTCAGATCGAACTTTTTGATTCTTTCAAATACAATCCTTAGGTCATTTAAGTGATCTTTACGGTCAATGCTCTTAATGACCAGGTCATCTACATAACACTCGATCTTCTGATGTATAAACTCATCAAATATACGTGTCATTGCCCGCTGGTAGCTGGCACCAGCATTCTTCAAGCCGAAGGGCATAGCCGTATAGCAGAAAATGCCGATGGGCGTTCTGAATGATGTGTGCTTCTCATCTTCAGGTGCCATCTTGATCTGATTGTAGCCTGAAGATCTGTCCATAAATGAGAATATATCATAGTTGGACGTGTTATTCCCTAGTAGTTCTGATACCGGGAGAAAAAAGTCATCTTTTGAACATGCCTTGTTGAGGTCCCTGAAATCAATACAGACATGAATCTGTCCATTCTTCTTCTTTACGGGAATAATATTGGCGATCCAATAGGCATACTTCTCTTCCGCTTCTATGAGTTTCTTCATTTCAGTAATCACATGTTCCTCAATCTCCAGTCTCATTCTCCTTGGATTATGTTTGATGGGCGCCGCATCTAGTTTGATGGCCAATCTATGAACTGCTATATCAGAGGATAAGCCAGGCATTTCAGTGTATGTCTAGGCAAAGCAATCCCTAAATTCACAGAGGAGTTCTTTTATCTCTTTTGCTTGCTCTTCTAGTAGAAGAGAACTAATGAAGGTTGGGCGAGGGTTATCCTCGGTTCCCAAGTTGTCTTCTTTTAGTTCGTCCATAGTGGCTGCTTATCCACCATCTTCTAGTTCTTCTGGTGCAGGCTTGGCTTCTACGGGTTGATCCTCATATGTGTCAACTTCATAGATTTCCACATCATCATTATCGTCGGACTCAACTTCCATGCATATAATTGCTCGGCAGGTCTCCTTTTGAAGGTATTTTTGCTTAATGAATGTGATACCTTTATATACATCCATATCTTTTCATCGTCAAGGATGCGATTTCCTTTTGTACCAGAGGCATAGGCATGTACGAAGTTATTATTTGGAGGTAGAAATATTGATCTGCTTTCATAACATTCTTTGAATACCTTTGGTATTAAACCTGGGTAGCCTCGTCGGTAGTAACTCTTCGGAATCGATGAGCACCTGGCACCTGTTGCAATTCACTTCTTTGAGCTTTCCCACGGAATAGAATATGTTTCATGACTCAGTCCCCTTTTCAATCAGAGGTAGATAACGGGTCTTGAGTTCTTCAACCTTATGCACCTCTTATGGGGTGATTTCCTTGAAGTATTGTTATGGAATGCGTGTGACTACGAGCACGCTAGCTGAGATTGACAGGCTGTCTATTCTTTTAGAGAATACATCTTGCACTGTGTTCATGTAAATAGAGTCATAGTCATAATCATCATTTGAATATTTGACCTCCCTACTCCATTCGTCCATCGAATGGCATACCCTCTGAGATTTTGTAGGGGTGACATCATCTTCATCTGTGTCGCTCCTAAGATGAGGTACACATTTTCTTTCTTTAAAAGTGGCAGCTTCTTTGGGAAGAGTCGGTGACGCCTTCTTTCTCCCAACCTGTTTCTTCTTACCTTCTTGTTTAGGTCGCTTTGTACTCTCCGAATTTTATTCTTGAGCCTCTAGAGAGCTCGATGGCCTCAGCCTTTTTGACATGAAATATTACGCATCTTCATAGACTGTTGCTTCATGGACTGCAAAGGGCTGGATGTCACCAGAAATTTTGAATTCTTCCACATCCTTAAGGTATTTCATGTACTGGTATAGTGTTGACGGGACAATACCATACTCATGTAACCGGGGGCGACCCATGAGTGCCTTGAATAAGGTATCCACATCAATCACATGAAATTTAGCTTCTATACGCAGTTCTCCAAATGTGAGGGAGAGCATAAATGATCTTAGTATTTTCTGCCCCTTTTTATTAAAACCATATACCATTAGCTTATCTGGCCTGAGGTGTTCTATGTCGAGGCACAATAATCTCAGCGCCTTCAGGCTTATAAGATTTATGGAGGACCCGGGATCGATCAAAATTTGACTGATTATCATTTCATCGCTCTCTGCAGTAATATACATAGGGTGGTTATGATCTACTATTCCGAGCATCATGTCTTCTTTGGAGAAAGTGATGAACGGCTCGTTACGAGCTTGCAGGACCTCAATCAGGTTACGCTCAGTGAAATATGCCTCATATCTTTCGGAATCTTTGAGAGCCTAAATCAAAGTCTCCCGAAGGTCCTTAGACATCACCAGAGCGTCATATATGCTAAGCTGGGTAAGGATCTTTCTCAGATGGGATAAGATATTATAATCTATCCCTTTGACTGAACTATTTTTCTTCTTGGGGTCTTTGGGGATAATGTCTTCGTTAAGAACTATCTCTTTCCCCTAATCTTTACTAGAGGTCTCCTTCTTTGGCAGAGATAGTAATATCTTGTCACTCCTCAACTGCACCTGGGTGAACTCTTCTGGTTCAGACTCATTTGATGATGCATTTTTCTCAGATTAAGCCATTATAGTATCCAGAGATTCATTTTTAGAGTCACTTCCCAGCTTCGCATGCTCCATCTGTGACGTTATGTCGTGCTCAGAATCAGCTTCTCTTGGAAGTACAAATATTCCTCTGAACTATAGTCCATCGATGATATCGCCAGACAGGTTTCAATAATCATCTCTCTGACATATTTTTCTTTTGTCGGAGTCATTGACGTTACTGAAATGACTCGACTAACTTATGTAAGAAGAAGATCCTCATCAGCTTCCTCTTCTTTGTCAATCTTGAGCTCTGACATAAAGTCAGCGATCTTAATAAGTCATCTTACAGTCTGGTAGTACTCATCCAAACTGTCGATAGCTCTTTGAGTTGCTATATTTTTTCTCCTTGGACTTCTTCAATCTGGTCTTCTTCTTGGACTTTTTCAACCTCCCAAACTTTGAGGTGCTAGCTTGGTTGGGGAATTACTTAGGAGTAGAAGCTCACACTGCGGGCAGCGCCTTGGGGTCTATCACGGGCTCAGTAGGAGATTCCCATTTCATACCTAGAATTCCTTCAAGCTACTCAGCATTTTCACAGTCTTTTTGGAGACTGCAGACTCCCACTGATCTTCTTGAATCAGCTTCTTTTCCATTCTTCTTTCCTCAATAGGGAGTGCGGAGGAAGTCGTAACTATCCGAGTTGATTCCTTCCTGGGGTGGGATAACACATTATCTGACAATGTGATCTCTCCCCTTTAATATTTCCTCTCCAACCAATCCTTGAAGATGTAGCAATCTTCAATAGGATGGCTGACTACCCGATGATATGGGCAATAATTTGGGTCACCAGTATGTTTTGACTCCTCGGGCCTCTTACATTCTATTAGTTCTAAGCCTGCTTTCAATGCCTGTCGAAATAGTTTGGCGGCACTTTTCCTCTTAAACGAATATTCTTTATTCATTTTATCCTTGAGGGAGGGGAACGTTCGATCACCTGTTCCCATGATCTGCCACGGATGTTCTCCACCACCCTGATAAGTTTGTAGTTTATCATAACCCCTGACTATCTGCTTTGGTTAGTGGTTAGGGTTGTAGGCTTGTTTCGTCTTTTCTTCATACTACATTGGCTATTTTCCCTTGTCAACATTGTAAACCATATGTTTCCCCTTATCAGTTTTGGAGAAAAATATGGAGTCAGCCTTACCTCTTCTAGCGCCTGAGGCTTTAGTCTTCTTAGGCTTGTCAAAGTGAATTTCTGATCTTGATAAGTTTAGCTTCTCAAACTTCGCCACTCTATCGAGCAAATCCTGAAATATGGTGATTGAAGCCATGCACAGAAAGGGTTGCATTTTTTCATCAATATTTCCCATCAACAACTGTACGGCATGCTCTTCTTCGAGCCGTTGCTTACATTTCATGCTTAAATTACACCAGTGGGTTATATATTTTGACACCGATTCTTCTCTGTTCCATTTTTCCAAAGCGAGGCCAGCGATCGTGATCTTCTCAATCACACTGGCAAACCTCTTCACGAACATGGCTTTTAACTCTGTAAATGTCTTCACAGAGTTATTTGGTAGTTAAGCATACCATTCGAAAGCAGTTACTGTCAAACTGCTAATAAATTGTCAGAAAAGTAGAGCATCATTTCCTCCAGTGTTCCTCAGGTGGCTTTGAACTGTACTAGGTGCTGTCTAGGATTTTTATTATCATCAAAAGTGTTGAACTTTGGTATAGAATATCCCTTAGGATACAGGACCTGATCATACTCTGCCGGGTATGGGCGACCTTTACCCACTAGTTTTTTTGCCTGATCAACAGCTATAATAGTCTTGATCTTCTCTGTAATGATTCCTTCTAGCTATGCAGCAGTCATAGGCTCAGAGGTACTGGCAATATTTTGTGGAGTGGGCTGGTGGATGGTATTATGGGCTTTACGACCACCTTCAAGAGCTCCCTGTACTTTTGACTTTTGTGGTACTTGGAAGTTTGGAGGGTCAGCATGAGGATTAGGCATAGGACCAACGACAGTATTTCTCTGTATCATCTGCATCATCATTTCCATTTGAGCCATCATCTTAGTCATCTTTTCATTCAATTAGGAAATTTTTCTATCATTGGCTCTCATCTGGCATCTCATTTGTTGCCACATATCGGCGAGTGTGGCGTTTTCATCATCGGGGGGACTCCCCTCAACTTCTTCTACTTTATCTCCTCCTTGGGGTTAGCAACCTCGGCTGGTGATGGACCCTGCTTCATTATGACATTGGTGTACTCGCCTAGGTGGCGGTTGCTAATGATTGTCGTCTTCACCGTCATGATAGTAGGCCTCATCATCAACATTAGTGTGTCTCACCATGTAGACCATTTCCATGTCCAAGGTGTTATTTATATCTTCAATTTCCTCTTCTAAATTTTCTACCATATATTTTTTGATATTTTATTCTTCTTTTATATCTTCTTCGCCTTCCCCTTCTAGTACTCGGATCTCTGAGCGGCGGTGCCACTGGATCTCTGTGGTTTCTTCTTTTGGAGGGGTCAGAGAACGACGGGATCCCTTGGAGGATTCTCCAAGGTGTCGACCGTCGTGACAGATGTCATCGTGGGCCTTCTTTGGGACCCATTTTTGACGTTGTCTGCTGGCGGGGGCGGATCTCCCGGAAGTCGTACCGGATGTCATACCCAGGCCAGTTCTTCTTTCCCTTCTATCTTCCTTTTCTTCTCTACGAGGCTTTGGCCTCCAGATCTCTTTTCCTTTCCATCGGGACCTTTCGGAGGCGGATCCCTGAACTCAAGGTTCAGGTGTCACGCCCCGATGCTCACCGCGCAGGGCAGCTCTTCTTTCTCTTCTCTCCACCATAATAGATAAGCATTCTCTTGGCAGAATCCTTCTAGTATCAACCATCAGTGGTCGCTGGCATCTTCTCTTCTTCAGCCCTTTTATTTTACTGTCTTTAGAACCCGGTACACTCGAGCTGACAGGGTCTCAGGCTCTTTATTCCTTGGTGGGGCTAGCACTTCAGACTGCTGATCCTAGAAAGACTTCTTCAACTCTCCAGTAGAGCTTTTTCTCTTGACCCATCTCAGGTTAGTAAACTTGTTCCAGATGGGAATGTTGGCTATATGCTCTGGAGCGGGAAGTTTCGATGGGTGCACAGGCACCAGTAGTTGCTAGGCTCGGAGCTCAACATTCATCTTCCTTCTCTACCTTCTTGTTAGCTTTCCTTCAAATGAAGAAGCTTCAGCAGTGTTCTTCACATGTGCAGCTAACCCAATTGGCAGAGTAGTGGTTCTAGCACACGATCCTCTTGGTGACTGGGACATTAGGTTGAGAGAGTAGTTCAAATACAAAAGTCCTTCTACGAAGATTCTCATCAGTAGTAAGTCATGGCACTAGAAGATGTGCACGATGTGTGGCAACTTCAGTAGAGTGTGGCCTCCTAGCAGGGCCTTCAGATTCGATGCTGTCCATATGAACGGCAGTAGCCCTTGCAGCAACTGCAGGGAAATCGAGACTACCAAATTGAATTATAGCTCCAGCCTTCCCAGTCTCGATAATAGCATTCGCTAGTCGAATCCTGGCTCCTTGTCCTAGCTGGACAGTCATTGGTGCATTCTATAGATCCATCTGCATGAATGAAAGGTAAGGGTTAGTAATCAGAATTTGATACATCACCCCACACTTTCAAAGTACAGAGACTTGCACAGAATAAAAAAAAAACAAAGTAGATAACATTAGCAAGCAAATAAAATAAATATAGAAATCCCACTAAATGCATTATCTTGATGAATTTGTTTGAACGGTCATTTTTAGAATATTCAAATTTTTAATTCTTTAAATAATCACTTTAAAAGATTTAAAATTTTAAAAAAGGGTTGAAATTATTGCTACTGTGGCACTAAGACGACTAGCCAAAGATGGAAAGAGAAACCAATCCCTAGCAGAGTCGCCAGAAATCTGTGGGCTCTAAAAATTCAGCCCCGGCCTCCACCCGCTTTATTTTCTTCAGGGAAGTTTTAACGGATTAAGTTTTGGGGTAAATTTTGGAAGGCAGATGGGTTTATAGATAAGACACTACCCAGAGATTTCACCCTCATTTTGTGAGGACTTTATGATCTGAGTTCTAGTTTCCTATAGGCGCAAACCCTTATAGTTAATTACCCCTCCCGATCACGAGAGAGAACTTTCGATTAAGGCTAGTTATCAATCAGATACGTAAAGATACATGTTATCTGGCATATAGTAGCAGTATGGGTTTGAAATTTAGAAATTGAGGGATTGATATTTAAAATTTGAAATTTCACCATCTTGCACTTAAAGCGGATGGTGGGGGAATGGATGATGGACCCGATCAAGATCCCATGGTTCCCTCATCCCGGGCCATCATGGTCCCTGGTCTACTTAGTTAGAGGAGGTAGTCAACCCAACCTGACAGAAGGATCCTTGTCGGCAGCCATGGGTTACTTCGTCCAAGGGTACCTTATAGACCTGGGGTGAATATTTGTCTAAGGGGACAAATTTGATTCTGCCTTAGCTAACAGAGGGCTTGGTGCCCTATCAATCATATCCTTTTGATTCACATCTCAAGGATTTGATGCCACTAAGGAGCATATTGGCTCTGGCCATAATTGTTATCTCGTGGTGCCATTTGGCGGCAAAACCACTTGGTTCAGAGGGCCCCGGGTTATAACTATTTATCCTGCAGTGTCATTTGGAGACAAAACTGCCGGTCAGAGGACAAGTATCACGTCCTTACTGGCAGGAGATTATTTTGAGAATGAATTAAAAGTATGAGATGAGCCAAGAGGGGGGGTGAATTGGTATTTTAAAAATTTAAACCTAAACACGAGTTCTATTTTTTTGTATTTTTAAAATAGACACTTAATAATTAGAATGTGAAAGCTAGTAGTTTGTTCACAACAACGACATTGATGACATAATTTCAAATTTCACAATACAAGATTAAGATCAAATTTTTTACCAAGTAATTAAAACAGTAAATAAAATGCGTGAAAAGTAAAGAGCGATAAAAACAGAAAAAGCACACCATAGATTTTTATAATGGTTCGGTCAGTTGACCTACGTCCACTCCCCGTAGTCCTCCACTCCAGGATTTGCATAACTCAAAATTCTCTCTCCTTTTGCTCCCACAGTAAGGCGGAGAAGCCTTTACAAGACTCCCTTTCACCTCCCCTGGTGTGACGGAATACCAGACGCTATGTCACCCTCCCGATGACGACAGCGGACCTTCTACTTTTTCTCCCTCCTAGAGAAGGCAGAGTACCTTGATGAAGTTGATCTTGAAGCCTCTCTTCCCTAGAGAACTTTCCCAAGACTCCCCAAAGCCACAAGAGGAGCAAAGCATGCAGCTAGCTTGGAGCTATCGTGTGATCCCCTCACACTCCTTCTCCCTCATGTTCAAGCTCACCTTCACCTTCCTCTCATAATCCCTGGATCTCTCCAAAGAAAGCTTCTCTCTCAAGAGTCCCTTCCTCTCTTAATTCTTCTCACAGTAGCAAGACAGAATAATAACCCCTAATTAAAAAATCAAAATCCTTTTAAATCAGGCTTCAGAAAACCCTAAAAATTTCAACTTTTTCATCTTTGTTCGTACAGTATGATATAACATCATACAGTACGATCAGTTCAAAGACAGCTTCATCCAGTACGAGCATAGACGAATAATTCTTGAATTTTATGAATATCGTACTGTACGATCGATAGATCATACAGGACGATCATGCTATTTTTAACTGTTCGTACAGGACGATCTGTGGGATGATCTCTGGGATCAGTAAATTCATCTCTGACTATCGTCCAGCACTGCACTATTCGTACAGTACGATTAGTTCATTTTTAGGACATCGTCTAGTACGATATGAATATCATCCGGGGTGAATAGAATAAAAACCTTGGTTTCATCTGGTATGAACAATGGGATGAATGAAATCATCTCTGACTATCATACCGTATAATAATACATCATACAGTTTGATCAAATTTAATTAAGAAACCAAAATTTTATTTCCTGATTACGGGAGATAATTTTGGTAAGTTTTAAAATAATTGTACAGTACGATATATATCGTACAGTATGAATAGTTCAGAATATCAAAATTATAAACTTACCAAACTTATTTTGGCAGCTAGGGTTTTTGAATTAAACCTCATCGTACAGTACGATTACAATCGTACCGTATGATTAGTTCACTAAACTAATCATCCAGGATTAGCCGTTAGCCTGAGTATTAATTACTCATCGCATAGTATGATTCAAAATTGTACAATACGATCAGTTTTTTTTTTAAATATTTTGACTTAAAAAAAATCTCCCTCTGTGTGTGTGCATGGTTGCTCCTTTTACATACATACTTTTGTGGCAGACTCAAGAAAATAAAAATAAAGAAAATTAAAATACAGGTTTTTGAATATCCTATTCTACCCATTTTGAGTCTCAGCAATCTTGAGCAGTGTGTATCTAACCTGAAATATTAGTGCTCACAGATAAAGATAAATATTTATAATCTTTAAGGAAGTCCATATAAATTCAGTAAGTATTAGTTGTCACCATCAAAATTAAGTGTTCGGGATCCTCAATTTCGACATGAATCCTAGTGATATTCTCGACCAGGCATTAACTCTCTATGAGCTAAAGTTATTTCCAAATTTATCCACCCCACCAAACTTTTGTAGAGGGTGGGTGTGCATTTGCTTTAAGTATTTAATGATTTAATTTTAATTTTAAATATCTTTGACTTTTAAAATTTTTTTTTAGAGTTTGAAATTTTATGGGCGTTTGAGGATATTTGGGAGGCATATAAAATATTTAAAAGTAACCCCTCCGATTGAGATTAGCATTCAACATGGCCATCATCAGGGTAAAGGGGTCATTTATATTTATGGGTTGGACCTTGTCGACTCTATTGGGCTATCGACAGAGGATCAGGTTTCATAGGCTTTATTCATTTTTAAGTGAAATCTCTTGATTATAGGCCTTGGAGGCCTAATATGAATGTACAAAATTAATATCTCAATTGACTCGTATCACCTATTATTTAATGGTTCGAGCCGTGGAGACTCCTACCCACTCGTATTAGAGGATCGGGCTCGAATTCAAATTCACTTATTATCCCGTCCGGTATCTCTAGATGTCACCTGTGTACCAATAACACTCTCGCCGGGACCCATGTAGGTTTTGTGATCATTCTTGCCCCTTTAGTGTACCTATATATATATATATATATATATATATATATATATATATATATATATATATATATATATATATTATGGTGTAAGTGCGGGACCTTTTATAATATTTATTGCTGCTTGGTTGTACGGGTGATCGCCATTTGAATGCAGCATTCTACTTGGATGTTCATACAAGCCTTCTGTTCGCTTGTAAGCATGTTACGGATCTGGTGGCGTGGTGTCGTACTATGGTTATTTACCTGTTGTATACATGTAGACTATCATGCACTGCTTGTTGCTTTCCTGCAGGTGGATTGTAGTGCACTAACGAATCTCCTGCTATTGCTGGTAGATGTTGTCATCTGCCGAAGCTCTCTCGTATCTTTGTTGTGGATGGCATATTAGCTGTACAACGAGTCTCTTTCCGTAGCCTGTGGGCATTTATATTTGCTGTATTCGCATGGAATTCTGTTCATAGATGACATTTGGTGTACACAGCAAGTCTTCTACAGTAGCTTGTAAGAGCTCATATTTACCGTAACCCCTCTGTATCTTCTTGAGGGTGGTACGTTAAATATAGGACCATTACTCATCAAGGATTTACAAGTCTCGATAACCTTATCCAACTCGATGTTCAAAACCTGGTTGAACTGAGATTCACTTACTCTATAACGATTTGATCTAGCTTTCTTTTCCCAAAACTCGTATAGGAATTAGTGGGAAGACTTCTTGATTATGGCGTCCTCATCATTTTATGTTGCCAGCTTAAATAAAGAATCAATCATTTTGACCTCGGATGATTATATTCTTACTGCTGTTCTATACTTTGAAACTAGTGGCCATTGCTTCGAACCAACGGTTTGTCGTCTCTACTGCATATCAAATCTTTCTGGTTACACTGACATTTTGAACATTGAATGGGTATCCTATAGTGTTATTAAATCTTTTTGCTTGACTTATTTTCCTTGGAGTTGAATTTTGGTTGATGGTAGAGGTGCCATTGTGTTTCTTCATCCAAGAATCTGGTGTATTTATTTGTAAGTCGAGGTTGACTAACATTGATCGTAGATAGAATACCATATTCATGATCTATCCGTCATCGCTGCTCACAAGAAGGTCAGTGCTCTTATTCATCAGCTAATTATTGATGACTGTAAGAGAATCATATTTGCAAAAGTCTCCTTCCTTTCATTACATGGCTATGTTGTATTCTTCATATAGAACTGTAGGTGATCACTATGCTATTGTCTCTTGTAGTTACCTCGAACTCCTATATTATGGATTTTTCATGCCTATTGTTATAGAGTATGTTGTATGCTAATATTCATGTTCTTGAGAATCTTCGACCTCTATCGAAGATTTTATTGATTACAAGCAAGTTGTGTTGCAAATTCTGTTTGTAGGTGCTATCCTTTGCCTTAAATTATACAACCAAGTCAATTGTTGTCATTCGTAGGTGAAATGCTTATTTAGGACTTCACACTTTTGTGTACAATAGACTTATATATTCTTTTCAATCTTCCCCGCTTGTGAAATCCAATATGTTTGTTCATAAGTTAGCATTTGATTGTTGGAGGGATTGTGTTCATCACATATTACCAATAGTGGCACCACTTATTATGACCATATATGCTCATTTATAAGCAAAATTTGAGACAAATATTCCAATTCAAGTCCAAGTTTGAGTTTAATTTGGGTTTACTCGAGTCCAAGTTAGGTCTTGTTCATTTAATGTTTGAATCAGTATTCAAAATAAGTCCCCTATAATTATTCAAATTGGTCCCCTGTTGTCCTTTGCGAGTTCAAGTCATTGCTTGAGTTCAAGTAGTAAGCTAAGGTTCTATGTCCCTTGTAGTCCAACTCATGTTTTTTGCTTGAGTTCCAATGTTCAAGTCATGGTTCATGTTCACACTTGAGTTCAAACTCATTCAAGTCTCATGTGGTTCTTGAAAGTTTAAT
This sequence comes from Dendrobium chrysotoxum, assembly GCA_019925795.1. NCBI lineage: Eukaryota > Viridiplantae > Streptophyta > Magnoliopsida > Asparagales > Orchidaceae > Dendrobium > Dendrobium chrysotoxum. Next base: position 44,604,135 of record CM034297.1, on the reverse strand, counting down.
TTCTTGTCATTTGAGTTCAAATATTCGATGTCATGTCCTTGTTAATTTTGCAAGTTCAAGTATTATGCCATCTTGTAGAGTTCAAGTCTAGTTATTTCATTTAGTTCCAATTCATTTTTATTCAAGTCTTCCATTTAGTTTGTTCAAGTTCACTTGAGTCCAAATCAAGTCCATGTTCAAGTTCTTTAGTCCACAGTGCAGTCTTTTATTTACCGAAAATTTTGACAGCCTCCCAGCGTCTCCCCCGTTTAGGGGAAACTACGAAAAATTGTGTTGCAAATCTGGTTTCAAGGACTATAATTTTGATGATAGCAAACATTTCTGTTTCTGGTTAATTGTCTAATCTTTCAGGTCCGCAGGAATAATTGCAAGTTCAAGCCAGCCCAAGATCGAGTCAGTCTGTTTTGTAATTCAGGTCCAATGTATTATTTTCATCTTTATTGAGTCAAATGTAATGTAAAGGATCCCCTAGCTAAGTAACCTTGCACACACACACTCAAGAGGAGAGTTTTAGTGAATTAGAGTTTCTGTTCATTTTTTGTTCAGATCATCCTAGATGATATTCGCATCATCCTGGACGATCCAATGAAAATAAAAATCCTAATTAGGACAATCATGTTAAGTCAATTTAATTAAGCCGATCATCCTAGATGATACACATATCGTACAGGACGATAGGCTTAAATCAGAAATTCTCAGCCGCCAAATTACGTTAGGCAAGTTATTATTTTTAGAGATTTAGTCTGATCGTCCCGGATGATACGTGTATCATCCTGGACGATCCATTATAATCATGCCTAAATTAGTCTGGTGATTAAGGAAAATAATTAAGGTTTAATTGATTCGATCATATCATCTTGAATGATCACGAGATCGTACGGGATGATATGTTAAAAATCCTGACCGTCCAGTACCTATCACCTGTACGTCCAGAGCTATGTGTAGGATGATTTTATCATTTTTGAACTAATCATACCGGGCGATAAACATATCATCCTGGATGATCCAGTCATTTTGAAATCATCCAGCATGTTCTGACCTGTACATCCAGGGCTGTGTGCAGGACGATTTTGTCATTTTTGAACTAATCGTACAAGACGATAGACATATCGTCCTATACGACCAAGTCATTTTGAGATCGTCCAGCAAAAGTTCCCCTAGACGACCAGAGCTATCTTCTAGAAAAAGTTTTTGATTTACATTAATCATCCCGGATGATCGTAGAATCGTACGGGACGATCTGAACAAATTTTGTCTACTGATCATCCAGAGGATCCAGATCATCTAGGCTGATACTCGTGATTTTCAACTGATCGTATAGAACAATCGATCGATCATCCTAGATGATCATTGACGACACGTTGAGATTTAGGATAATTTTTGAGCCCTCCTATTTAAGATCTTTTTCTTTAAACAAGAAAAATCTTTTTCCACTTTCCTTTCTAAAGAAAACCTTGAGAGAGAGAGAGAAAGAGCTTGGGAGAGAGAGAGGATCTTGTGAGGAAGAGTTAGTGAGGGATTCACAAAGGTTGCTCCAAGCAAGGATCTGAGTCATCTTCTCCATTTGTCATCTTGTGTCTTGTCGGTGTCTCTGTGGGAGGATCGTTCGCAAGAAGATCTGGGTTTTCTGCCTGCTTTAGGAGGAAGCGAAAGGAGTCCAGGTTCTCTGCCTGCTTCAGGAGGAAGCGAAAGGAGTCTAGGTTCTCTGCCTGCTTCAGGAGGAAGTGAAATGAGTTCAGGTTCTCTGCCTCACCGGGTTTGTGGAAAGGGGTTTTTATATAGGCTTCTCCACTTTGCTATGGGAGCAGAAGGAGAGTCACTTAGTGTTAGTGCAATACCCAGAGGGGAGGCTCCGGGGAGTGGACGTAGGTCAAGTTGACCGAACCACTATAAAATCTAGTGTGTTCTTTCCAATTATTTTTCGCATTTACTTTTCTGTTGATGATTGTGTGATTGTAATTATTATTCAGTTATCGTTGAATATCTACATATCATCATGTAACTATGAAAGTTTTAAAATATTCAAAAAGATTTTCTAAATTATTATTTTGCTCTTGAATTTTTAAAACTACCAATTCACCCCCCCCCCCCTCTTGGTTAGCCTCGGGACTAGTTCGTAAGGGCTTAACATCCCTATCGAACTTTCAGGTGGTATCAGAGCAGGATTCAAAAATTTAGTTTAAAAATTTTTGAATTTTGATCCATGGCTAACTTTGGTAATCGTAATACTGCTGAAGATTATTCAATTACATGACCACCATTGTTTGATAACATACCTTTTGATTTTTGGAAAACTCGCATGTCCACCTTTTTACAATCAATTGATTATCGTATATGGATGCTTGTTAAGGATGGCTATGAAGCACCTTTTAGAATGGTTAATAATATTAAAACTGAACTGCCTTTCACTGATTGGACATTTGTTGATCATGATTTAGCACAACTGAATGCAAAATATTTAAACTATTTTTTCTGTGCTTTAAAATCTGAAGATTACATGCGTGTTTCCACTTGTACGACTGGTAAAGAAATCTGGGATAGATTATGCATTACTTTTGAAGGTACATCTGAGGTTAAGCAATCTAGATTGAACATCTTACTTCACGACTATGAACTCTTTTGCATGAAACCTAGTGAATCGATTTCTGAAATATATACTAGGTTCACTCAAACTGTCACTTCTTTACATGATTTAGGAAGAGAACATACAAACTATAAAAAAGTGAACAAAATTCTGAGATATTTGCCTTCTTCTTTTGATGCCAATATAACTGTAATTATCTAATCTAAAGATTTAAACACTTATTCTATTGATAACTTACTTGGGTCACTCATTGCTTATGAGCAAGAAGTGAACCAATGACAAATTGATGCAGGTGAGAATAAGAGGGAAAAAACTGTGGCACTGAAGGCCAATGATACTGACACTGACACTTTCGGCTCTGATAGCGATGATGTTGTCTTAATCACTAGGCAATTCAAAAGCTTTTTGAGGAAGAAATATAAAAACTTTCAGAAATGGAATAAAGGTAAGAGTAGCAAAAATTTCAAAGGCTTATCTGATCTTGTTTATTTTGAATGCAGGAAGCCTAGACATATAAAGGATGATTGTCCTGCACTTAAAGCTCACCCAAGCAAGGAGAAGGGTGAGGAGAAACCTAAGTTCAGGAAGGACAAGAAGCGAATTCAAAAGGTGTTCGAGGTAGATTTTGCATCTAACTCCTCTGAGACTGAAGCTGAAGAGGAGACTACGAACTTGTGTCTGATGGCTGATGATCATCCTAGTCAGTCTGATCAAGAAGAGGTATGTGAGCTAACCTATGATCAATTGCTAGATGTTTCTGAGAAAATTCATTCATCGTATAGAAAACTTAAGAAAACTCATGCCAGTCTGAAATTAGAATTTTTAAATTTACAAAAAAAGTATGAAATTTTGATTAAAGATCATTCTACTCTTGATTGTAATCACATGTCACTACTTGATGAATTTCTTGAATTGAATAAAAAGTATTTTGATTTGATTACTGAGCATGATTCATTAAAAATCTTGCATGTTGATTTAGAAAGAGCTTTTAAAGAATTAGACACCATGGCATGTGACTTAGAGAGTAGTAAGCGTGCATTGAAATTTAAAATTGTAAGTCTTGAAAAGAAGAATGAATTTTTAAGAGTAAAAATTACTACTTTTGAGAAAAATGAAACACCTCCTACTTTTACACAGTTTTATGCACCTCCACCTTTTAAAGAATCTAATTCAAAATTATCAAAGCATATTTTATTCAAACCTAGGAAGAGGCACAATCACCCATGTAGATTAGTTAACCCTTTTCATGGTGTTAGATACTTTTCTTGTGGCATGCTTGGACATATCTCTCACACCTGCCCTATTCATCGTAGTACACATTGGGTGTGGAGACCGAAATTACATGTTTCACAGCATAGTACACATGCATTACATTCTTCTTTTCATAAGAAGGAACCCAAACTTGTTTGGGTTTCTAAATCTAACATTTGATGATTTTGTAGGTGTGCTCTCACATAAGACCTCGTGAGAGCATATGGTACCTGGACAGCGGATGCTCAAGACATATGACTGGTGATACAAATCACTTCATTTCGATGGAGGCCAGGGCTGGAGGTAAGGTTACACTTGGAGACAACACCACCAGGAGGGTGGTAAGAGTAGTATAATTGGTGATTCAAAAAATTTTATTATTGATAATATTTTGCTTGTAGATGGATTGAAACACAACTTGTTGAGCATTAGTCAACTTTGTGACAAAGGATACAACATCAAGTTCCTGCCCACTTGCTGCATTATAAGCTTAAATGACAAAATTATTTTGCAGGGATAAATGATCAATAATATCTATATGTTGGATGTAAGCTACTTTAAAATTGATGTTTCAATTTGCTTAAAAACTGCTTCTAATGAGTCTTAATTGTGGTACAGGAGATTATGTCAAGCCAGTATGAAAACCTTTAGGAGAGTCACCCAAAATGACTTAGTTAGAGGTGTTCCTAAGCTTAAGTTCACTAAGGACCACCTGTGTGATGCTTGTCAATTAGGGAAAAAAGTCCACTCCTCTTTCCACTCAATTAAGGACATCAACACCTTTAGACCTTTAGAAGTCCTTCACATGGATTTATTTGGACCCATTAACACTGCTAGCTTAGGGGGGAGAGTCTAAGAATTTGTGATTATTGATGATTACTCGAGATTCACTTGGATTAGATTTCTGTCACATAAATCTGAGTCATTTGATGAATTTAAGTCTTTCTCCACTTGAATTTATAGGAAGTTAGGTTGTGAGATCTTGATTATTCATAGTGATCATGGTAGAGAGTTTGAAAATATGAGATTTGGAATATTCTATGAGGAGCAAGGGATTAGCCATAACTTTTCAGCTCATAGGACCCCTCAGCAGAACGGGGTAGCTGAAAGAAAGAATAGGACCTTAGTAGAAGCCACTAGAGCCATGCTTGCTAATTATTCATTTTCAAAATACTTTTGGGCTGAAGCAGTGAACACTACTTGTTACGTGCTGAATATGGTGAATGTTAGATCAAATCTGAATAAGATATCTTATGAGATCATTAAGGGTAGAACTCCAAACCTGTCCCACCTCCATGTCTTTGGCTGTAAGGTTTTCATTCTGAATAATGTGAAATTATCCTTAGAAAAATTTGACCCCAAATCTGATGAAGGAGTGTTGTTAGGCTATTCTAGTGTGGGAAAATTCTTTAGGGTGTTTAATAAGAGGAATTTGGTGGTGGAGGAGATAACTCATGTGGTGTTTGATGAATCTGATCCTAAGGAGACTAGAGTTGAGGAAGAAGAAGATGTAGGAGAGATTACCCATGGAGTTGAAAATATAAATCTGGAGGAAAGGGTAAAACCTGAAAACACTTTGCCTAGAGATTGGAGATATGCTTCGAGTCATCCTAAAGAACTGATCTTAGGAGACCCTTCTAAAGGTGTTAGAACTAGGGATAGACTTAAGAAGGAAGTAAATCATTCTGCCTTTATCTCAATGACTGAATCCACCAATATCAATTAAGCCCTTTCTAATGAATTTTGGATCTTAGCTATGCAAGAGGAACTGAATCAATTTATAAGAAACGATGTTTGGGAGTTAGTAGAAAGACCTAGAAATCAAAATGTAGTGGGAACCAAGTGGGTCTTTAAGAATAAGATGAATGATTCTGGTGTGGTGGTTAGGAATAAGGCAAGATTGGTGGCTAAGGGGTACAATCAAATTGAAAGGATTGATTTTGAGGAGACCTTTGCCCCTGTAGCTAGATTGGAAGCCATTAGGGTGCTATTAGCCTTTGCTTGTTATAAGGGATTTAAGCTGTTTCAAAAGGATGTCAAGAGTGTATTTTTAAATGGGGTAATATAATAGGACGTCTTTGTAGAGCAACCCCCAGGTTTTGAGAGTTTCCAATATCCAAATCATATCTACAAATTAAAAAAGGCCTTATATAGATTGAAACAGACATCCAGAGCTTTGTATGAGAGGCTTAACACATTCCTACTAGAAAGAGAGTTTGTTATGGGGAGCATAGACACCACCCTTTTCCTTAGGAAAATAGGAGATGATCTACTAATTATCTAGATCTATGTTAATGATATACTTTTCAGATCTTCTGATAAAATTCTATGTGATGATTTTTCTAAGATAATGAGTAAGGAGTTTGAGATGAGTATAATGGGAGAATTGGCCTACTTTTTGGGGTTTAGCATAAAGCAAATTGATGATGAAACTTTTCTAAATCAATCAAAATACACTAAGAATATTCTGAAGAAATATGAAATGGACAAAGTCAAGCCAATCAACACTCCTATGAGTTATACTGTTCAGTTAGATAAGGATTCAAATGGAAAATCTGTTGATCAGAAGAAGTTTAAGGGAATAATTGGATCACTGCTTTACCTGATTGCTAGCCAACCTGATATTATGTTTAATGTTTGTCTTTGTGCTAGATTTCAAGCTGATCCTAAAGAGTCCCACCTGACTGCTATTAAGAGAATTCTTAGATATATGTTAGGGACCCCGAACCTAGGAATCTGGTACCCTAGGCACAGCACCTCTTTTGAGATTATTGGATATTCAGATTCTGATTTTGTAGGGTGTAGGGTGGATAGAAAGAGCACTTTTGAAACTTGTCAATTCATAGGATAGTCTTTAATCTTCGGGTCCAGTAGAAAATAGAACTCAGTTGCACTTTCCACTACTGAAGCTGAGTACATTGCCTTAGGAAGTTGTGTGGCCCAAGTCCTTTGGTTAAAATAACAAGTTTTGGATTTAGGATTACCTGTTGGCACAATTTCAGTTCTATGTGATAACACTAGTGTCATCTACATTTCTAAAAATCCAATCCAACATTCTAAAACCAAACACATTGATATAAGGCATCACTTCATTAGGGACCATATTACAAAGGGGACATTGAGCTACATCATGTAGAAACTAAAAATCAACTGGCTGACATCTTTACTAAACCACTGGCCTTTTACTCATTCAGCATTTTGAGGGCCAGATTGGGTGTGATTGACATAAATGCATAAATCTAATGATTACTGATTTCTCATGTTTTTTTATTTTCTTCATTCTGCTTTAGTTTTTTCTTTGATTTATTTGTCCGTTTCACATTAGAATTTTTCCTTTCGAGCTAATTTTTGTTGTATGATTTGCTTATCAGATTTGATTATTTTCTGCTAATTTTCATTTACTGATTTTCATGTGTCTGCTTTTTCTTCCTTTTTATTTTTTTATTTACTGCTTACTCACTTCTAAATCAGATCACTGCTCACTATTGCTAGTAAACTAGATTTCAGACCGAGAGTTTTGCCTTATTTTTTTTTAAAAGCTTGTTAGCAGAGATTGACTCCTCTGGATCTGTTAAAGGAAAGAAATATTAATGATTATTTCTCTTCCTCTAACACCTTTAATGGTGTAGTATTTCTTTTGGATAAAAATCTTCTTCAAAATTAAAAACTTGATTTTTGAAATAGAGATCTATTTTATCTTCCTATAGTAATCTACCTCATATAAATAGTATTTTTAAAGCTCTGAATCATTGTTATATTTTTCTTAATCAAGTGGTTGCACTTATCATATGTTGTATAGTTTTTATTTTATGAATTGCTCTTCCTTACTATAGAGAGTGAGTTTTATCGTCTCTTATGTCTGGAAGGTAATTTCACAGCTGAGATTTTTTAACGATTATGAAAAGAAGTAAGCTTACAAAAGATGCACAAAGCGCCAAATAAAATACAAAAGAGGCACAAAATGAGCCCAAAGTTGAAAAGACATGCAATGTCGCCAAATTGGAAAGATACACAAAGTGTATTCAAAATCAAAAGATGCGCAAAGCGCCAAACAAATTGAAAAAAGAGGCACAAAATGAGCTCACAAAGAAATAGGCTTTCTTCCCTTTCAGATCCTTAAATGTCTTAGAAAAATCCATACGCCACTTAATATTTTCAAAAGCTTCAGATGAAAAATCAAGATTTATGATTCCTTACTTTGTAATACTATTATATCAGATATTTTTCTAGAACGAGACTTGAAAGGATCTCTTTTCAAATCTAGTTTCTTTTCTTTTGAATTAGACTTTTGTTTGAAATGAATTTGAACCTCAAAGGTGTCCGAGGTAGCAGTTTCGAAAGTCAATTTTCTAACTTTTTTGGATTTCAACATTGTCAATCTTTCTTCTTATTGGTTTTTTAAATTAAAACTCAAGTGAAAATTTTGATTTACTAGAGCTGATCGATTCAACAAAAAAGGGCCTTTTTGATTTCATCCTTTTGATGTTTTCTTGTGTTCGACTTGTACTAATTTTACTATTTCTGTATGGTGTTTTCCCTTTTTGATATGTCAAAAGGGGGAGTAGTAGTTCTTGTGTTTTGGGTTAGTTCAGTGTTCGTATATTATTCACCCGCTGTTTAATTATTAATTTTGAAATTATTAACAAATATTTATCATCATCAAAAAGGGGGAGATTATTGTAAATTTGGTTTCAAGGACTATAATTTTGATGATAGAAAATATTTTTGTTTCTAGTTGATTGTCTAATCTTTTAGATCCGTAGGAACAATTACAAGTTCAAGCCAGCCCAAGATCGAGTCAATCTGTTTTATAATTCAGGTCCAATGTACTATTTTTATCTTTATTAAGTCAAATGTAATGTAAATGATCCCCTAGCTAAGTAACCATGCACACACACACTCAGGGGAAGAGTTTTAGTGAATTAGAGTTTCTGTTCATTTTTTGTTCAGATCGTCCTAGACGATATTCACATCGTCCTGGATGATCCAATGAAAATAGAAATCCTAATTAGGATGATCATGTTAAGTCGGTTTGATTAAGCCGATCATCCTGGACGATACACATATCACATAGGATGATAGGCTTAAATCAGAAATTCTCAGTCACCAGATTAAGTTAGGCAAGTTTTTATTTTTAGAGATTTGATTTGATCGTCCCGGACGATACGTGTATCATCCTGGACGATTCATTACAATCATGCCTAAATTAGTATGGTGATTAAGGAAAGTAATTAAGGTTTAATTGATTCAATCATATCATCCTGGATGATCGCGAGATCATATAGGACGATATGTTAAAAATCCTGACCGTCCAGTGCCTATCACATGTACGTCCAAAGCTGTGTGCAGGACAATTTTATCATTTTTGAACTAATCATACCGGATGATAGACATATCATCCTGGACGATCCAGGCATTTTGAAATCATCCAGCATGTTCTGACTTGTACGTCTAGAGCTGTGTGCAGGATAATTTTGTCATTTTTCAACTAATCATACAGGACGATAGACATATCATCCTAGACGATCAAGTCATTTTGAGATCGTCCAGCACAAGTTCCTCTGGACGACCAGAGCTATCTTCTGGACGAAATTCCTAATTTACACTAATCATCCCGGACGATTGTAGAATCGCACGGGACGATCTAAATAAATTTTTTCTACAGATTGTTAAGAGGATCTAGATCATCCAGGCTGATACATATGATTTTGAACTGATCGTACAGGATGATCGATCGATCATTCTGGACGATCCTTGACGACCAGAAGAGATTTAGGGAAATTTTTTAGCCCTCCTATTTAAGATCTTTTTCTTTCAACAAGAAAAATCTTTTGCCACTTTCCTTTCCAGACAAAACCTTGAGAGAGAGAGAGAGAGAGCTTGGAAGAGAGAGAGAGAGAATCTTATGAGGGAGAGTTTGTGCGGGATTCACAAAGGTTGCTCCAAGTAAGGATCTGGGTCGTCTTCTCCGTTCGTCGTCTTTTATCTTGTCGGTGTCTCTGTGGGAGGATCATTCGCAAGAACATCCGGGTTCTCTGCCTGCTTCAGGAAGAAGTGAAAGGAGTCCAGGTTCTCTGCCTGCTTAAGGAGGAAGCGAAAGGAGGCTAGGTTCTCTGCTTGCTTCAGGAGAAAGCGAAAGGAGTTCAGGTTCTCTGCCTCACCGGGTTGGTGAAAAGGAGTTCTTGTACAGGCTTCTCCACCTTGCTGTGGGAGCAGAAGGAGAGTCACTTAGTGTTAGTGCAATACCCAGAGGGGAGGCTCCGGGGAGTGGATGTAGGTCAAGTTGACCGAACCACTATAAAATCTGGTGTGTTCTTTTCAATTTTTTTCGTATTTACTTTTCTGTTAATGATTGTGTGATTGTGATTATTATTCTGTTATCATTGAATCTCTGCACATCATCGTGTAACTATGAAAGTTTTAAAATATTAAAAAAAAAAATTTTCTAAATCGTTGTTTTGCTCTCGAATTTTTAAAACTACCAATTCACCCCCCCCTCTTGGTTAGTCTCTGGACTAGTTCATAAGGGCTTAACATCCCTATCAAACTTTCAAACTGGGCCTCCTGCCACGCTAGAGAAAAGCATGTACGGTAGGTGTCCTCGGACACCGCAGCCATAAGATTTTAACCCCATCACGCCAGAGAAAGGCATGCATGGGTCTTCAGTACCTATTTTAAAAGAGCACAGTTTGCTTTCCCCATAGTACATAGCCTTGTACGGGTACTTATATTTGTGCCCCGCCATGCTAAGAAAAGAACGCACAAGGCTCGCCTGCCTCGCTGTAAGCTCCGCATCAAATTCCCTCCCACCACGCTAGAGAAACACATGTATAGGGGGTCCCTCGGTGCGTTGCGAACATCGAAAATAGGTCTTTAGAAGATTGCTCGCCTCATCGCTAGCATCGCAGCAAATTTCCTCCCACCACGCTAGAGAAAAGTATGCATGGGTGGTTGTTCATCGCGTTGCAAGTGCCGAGAACGAGTTTTCAAAGTTTAGGAGGTTTATACCTTTGCAGTGGTTGGACCGGCGGTGGAGGCTCGTGGATTGAGGCAAGAGGAGTTCTTTCCTTCTGCCATTAATTAATATTAATCATAATTAATTAATCACTATTAATTATAGGCAACTATAATTAATAATGATTAATTTTAATTAATAACAATTAACTACAGTTAATTATACTTAATCATAATTAATTATAAATAATTAGTTATAAGTAATTAACTAATTATAATTGATAATTAATTACTAATAATTAAGTATAAGTAATTATAATCAATAATAATTAACTATAAATGATTAATTATAACTAATTAACTAATTATAATTAATGATTAATTAATAATAATTAATTAATTATAATTAATTAATCATAACTATAATTAACTACTAATTAATTATAATTAATAATAGTTAATTATAATTAAAGATATTTAATTATAATTAAAAATAATAATTAATTATAATTAATGATAATTAATTATCATTAATTATAATTAACTAAGATTAATTATAATTAATATCAACTAACTATATATAAATCATAATTAATTTATAATTAATTATAATTATCTTATAATAATAAATGATAATTAAAATTAATTAATTATAATTAGAATAATTAATTATAATTATTAGTAATTAATCATACTTAATTATTAATAACAATAATTAATTACGATTAATTATAATTAATATTAACTAATTATAAAAATTATAATCAATGTATAACTAATTATAATTATTTTATAAAATTAATTATAATTAAAAATAATTAATTATAATAATAAATAGATAAAAATAAAATAAATAATAATAAAAGGGGGAAGAAGCTCGCAAAATGGGGAAAGTTACCCTCACGGTCAGTGAGCTCCCGTCGTTGCTTTCGATCGGACGAGAAGGAACGTCTTCGGAGGAGCGAGGTCGAACGACGACGAAGGAGGCGGAGCTCTCGTCGTTTCTTCCGATCAAAATATCGTAACTTCCAGTCAAACAGGAAGGGAAATCATGGAAGGAGTGAAGTCGAACAGCAACAAAGGAACCAAGGAAGCGATCGGAAAGGAAAAAGTTAGTGCCATAGTGAGCGAGTTCTCATTGCTGCTTCCTGATCAAACGTCGTAACTCCGATCCGACAGGAAGGGAAAGTTGTTGAACGAGAGAAATCGAACAACGATGAAAGAACCAAAGAAGCGTGTGAGAGGAATAGAGCATCTGTCGTCCCTCGTTCTCCTTCCTCTTATAGACTAAAAATGGGGCAAGATCGAGGCGAGCAAATTTCGGAACGGCGCCGAATACACAGGTATTTCAGTGGGATTCCCGCAATATTCGCATGATTTGGATAGTATTTCGGCGGGGTTTCAACAGAGGTATGCATTAGAAATTTTTATATGTTTTTTTTTGTTATAGAGGTCAACAATATCACAGAGGATTCGATGAGTACGAGGTATGATTTCATTTTTGTTTCCTTTGGGTATTATACAGAGGTCAACAAACTATAATCTCTCTATGTCGCGTATCAAATACTCATAAGAAGTGAACTATATATATAATAATCTAGAAGACTTCCTACTTAAAGCATCTGCCACCATATTAGCCTTACCAGATTAATACTGAATAGTCAGATCATAGTTTTTTATCACCACAAGCTATCTCCTTTACCTCAGGTTCAGATCCTTCTAAGTGAATATGTACTTTAGATTCTAATGATAAGTGAAAATCTCATACTTAACACCGTACAAGTAATACCGTCAAATCTTTAAAGTAAATACAATAGCAATAAGTTCCAGATTATGCATCAGATAGTTTCTCTCATGTGACTTCAACTATCTGGAAGCGTAAGCTATAACTCAATCATGCTATATTAAAACACACCCCAAACCTTTTAGTGAAGCATCACAAAATATCTGAAATCCTTTTATACCAAGAGAAAGAGATAAAACTGGAGTAGAAGTTAAACAATCCTTCAATCTTTAGAAACTAGCCTCACACTCTGGTGTCCACACAAAAGTTACTAACTTCTGAGTCAGTCTCATCAAAGGTGCAGAAATATAAGAAAATATCTTCATAAACTTCCTGTAATATCAAACCATACCTAAGAAACTGTGTACCTCAAGCACAATAGTAGGCATCGACAAGTTAGTGATTGCTTGAACTTTTTGGGTATCTATAGAGATATTGGCACTACTCACCACATGTTCTAAAAAATAGCAACACTCTTCAGGTAGTACTCACATTTAGAGAATTTTACATATAGTTATCATTGCCTCAAAGTCTCCAAAATAATCCTCAAATGTCTGGCATGATATTCCTTAGATGCAGAAAATACCAAAATATCATCTATAAAAATAATAACAAACTGATCTAAAAAATTTCTGAACACTTTGTTCATCATATCCATAAAAATAGCAGGCACATTAGTCACCCCAAAAGGCATGATAAAAAACTCGTAGTGTCCGTACAAAGTATTGAAAGCTATCTTTATTATATCAGCCTCTCTCACCTTCACCTGATATCTAGATCGCAGATCAATCTTTGAGAATATAGAATATTCATCAACTTAATCAAATAGATTGTCAATATTGGTAGAGGATACTTATTCTTGATAGTGACTTTGTTCAACTCCCTGTAGTTAATACACATATGCATCGTACTGTCTTTTTTCTTCACAAATAGAACATGTGCTCCCCACGGAGACACACTATGATGAATAAATCTCATATTAACCAACTCTTGAAGCTAAACCTTTAACTTCTAATTCTCCTTAAGTATCATCTTATAAGGAGCTTGAGGTAATAAGGTCGTACCAAAAAAAAACTATCAATACATAACTCTATATCTCTTTTCTAAGGTAAACTAACTAGCCCCTCAGGAAATACATCTAAAAAATCACATACTACCAGGACATCAGAAAGAGAACTTGAATCTATACTCCTATCCCAGACTGATGCCAAAAATAGCATGTAACCCATCTTCCATAATTTATCTACTTCCATGGCAGAAATCAAATAAGATAGAACTCCTCTAACTCCCTAAAATATATAACTTTCACTATCCAAAAATAAGGTAACTCACATCTTTAAGCAATCAATATGAGCCCCATATCAACTCAACTAATTCAGACTCAAAATAACATCATATAAGAAAATAGATAATAAAATTAAACTAGATTTTTACTTCTTATCAAAAATCTCAAAATCATAAAAAATAAATTCTACTAGCTATCATCCCATCTCTAGTTGGTAAGGTAATAAAAAGGGAAACATGTAGTACAACTGAAGGCAAGTGTAATAAATTGATGAAACACTCAAAACTAAATGAATGATTGGCTCCAAAATCGAATAAAATATAACATGGATACTCAAAAATTTAAACCATAGCTGTCACAATATCTGAAGCATCATGAGCCTTCTACTGAGTCAAATTGTATACACACGGCTGAACTAGAGCTAGAGTAACAGAACTATTAGGCTCTTACTGATCACTGTCAGATAGCTTCCTTGCCATAAAACTAGAACCATCACTTTCACCAGATGGTCTCTCAAAAAAGTATAGAGTGGAACTACCTTCGATCTCCCTACCGGTTGATAAAACTCTCAGATTTGGGCTGAAAATATTGGTCAAATCCTTCCTATTGATACTCTATTACTCAATGCCCTATATGATTGCATCTGAAGCATCGTCCAATCATCCTATAACACTGACTAAAATGATGTCTGCTACAACTCTGTCATACAGGTTCCCCACTAATAAAACTAAAACTGGCTACGTTACCACTACTAGAGATTGGTGCAGATATTCACTATCCACCTCTCGTAGAATCTCCAGGTATAAGTCTGCTCTTTTTCTTAGAAAAGCCACTAAAAGTCTCTCCATTGAACCTCTTCCTACTAGTAATCCACCGCTGCTGAGTAGCCATTAAATCATTTTCTATCAAACAAGCTCTCTTCATAAGCTCAAAAAAATTAGAAATGTGAAATGGTACCAGTGTCTCTCTCAAACTATTTTGCAATCCCTTCAGAAATCTATAGCACTTCTCTGTAAGAGTGCTAACTAGCTTTGGAACATATATGGCTAAAGCAATGAACTCTTCCTCGTATTATATAATTATTATACTCCCTTGAACTAGTCTCACAAAAGTCTCATGCATCTACTATCGTGTAGAAGGTGGTAGCAACTAGGCTCAAAAACACATCTGAGAACTCCTCCCAATTAATCAGAGAATTCAATCTCCCCTAAAATTTCTTCTTATGATGGCACATCCACCAGCACTCTGCCTCATCATCAAATAGAAAGACTGCTAATGGTACCTTCCTTTTAGAAGGATATTACATACCATTAAATATCATCCCTAGCCTCCTCAATTAGTCATTTGCTGCTCTAGGCTCAATAGTGCCCTCAAACCTCAAAGGCTTCAATTGTAGAAATATTTGTACATGTTTATCTGTATCATCAGATCTAACAATAAGAACTTTACTCTGCTTTGCCATCATCTGGGCTATCATACTAGAAAATTATGAAACTCTATCCAATTAATTATCGAAGCAGTACTATATACAGGAGCTGCCTGATTGCACTCTATCTATCTATCATACCTGGGTCTGGTAGATCCATAATCATATGGACTATGCAATTGAACATACATACAAATGAAACAAAAATAATGAACACCAAGAAAGACTCGAAACTACCTTACTAGACTTACAAATTAATTCATATAGCTTTGTCTTATAATTAAATTCCAAAATTATTGCTATGATACCGCAAAAGCTTATAACAATTCAACCTGACTAGGACAGGTCCTATCATGTTGAGTTGTAACAAGTAAATCTCAATATCTAGTTTTAGAATATTTAAGATTCTCTTTCAATATTTATTTTAAATAATCTATAGACTACCGAGCAACTAAAATATTCAAATATTGAAAATAAACTCATCCATAAGATTTCTTTCATTTCATCAAAATATATCTACACTATAGTATATGATTACATATAGAAGCTATAGAACTGACTAATAAATTAATATGATTGTACAAAAATCAAAATAGAGAAATATCTATAAACTCAGATCTGCTCATGAATTGCTAATTAAGAGTCACCTTCCCCTTCCAAGATCCTGAAAACTAGAATCAAAATCACAATAAGCTACAATAGCTCATTAGACCCCCATAATCCGATTTAAATTTCTAAATTCTTTTATTAAATATTTTACTAAAAATTTAAAAGTAATTAAATGCAGTTGAATAAATCACCATACTGAGAAATATAATAAGAGCATAACACTTATTCAACTATGTAAATAACATTAATGAGTAGATATATAAATTATAATTTATATCATAGAGCAGTTCATATCACATTCCACAGACACAGACATAATCTTAAAAGATTATGGCCCATAATGACTCCTTTTATGCTTAAAATACCAGAACATGCCGATAGGCACAAAAATATTGCTAAAAGGCACCATAATAAGCCTTATAGGCACCAAAGTATTCCCTAACATAAATAAAATCTAAAAGGATTCTGGCCACTTATAATTCTTAGCAGATATTATTTAATCACACACACACACACACACACACACACACACACACATATATATATATATATGTATATATATATTATAACAGTTAAAACATAATTTAGCATGTGTCATAATTATATAATTTTCTCTAAAAGTAGACAATAGAAAACCCTACTAGACAAAAATATACATTTTAGAAAATAACCAATTATTAGGGATTGTGTAAATAATATTTTAAAACTTTTATCGTATTACAATACTATTTTTCAAAATTTAGATAATTTTCTATTCAATAAAAATCTCATAAATTTTAAAATCCCCGTTGTAAAATTTTGAGAAATATTCAAAGTGTTTGTAATCTTAATCTCTATAACATATAAAAAGTTACGTGGTGAAAGTTTTATGAGTACAAAGTTATCCATATTTTTTGCTAATGAAAATAAAATTTAATTGAAAATTTTGATAAAAATTGCATATTTTTAAAAATTGAGATATACATAGTGTGACCTACCTCGAGACAAATAAGTTTCTCAAATGGGAAGACGGATAAAAGAAGATCGAAGTCATGCAAAATCGGGCATTTTCTTTCTCTCTCCTCTCTTTTCTCTCTTTTTCCCTTTTTTCTTAGCCTCTGTTAACCAAAATCCAAAAGTCAATGACATTTTAAGTTTTTTTTAGTGGAATAGTATTTTATAATAAAATATTAAAAGGTTATTTAGGTAATTATATTAATTATTCAACTTTTAACCCAAAATTTTTTTATATCTTCAAATCTAGAGATCCACAAATTATACAAACATATTCATAAATTAACTAAGCATGTCTAAAATATTATGAAGAAATCAGTTTATAAAATAGAAGTTTAATGGTTCCAAAATTCTCACTTGTACTGATAAGTACCAATTCCTCAAAAAAAATTTACGTAAGTCCAAAAATTATAAAAAGTTAGGGAAGCTAAAATATAATATCTATGCTACGGTGAATGTGGTTTGTGATTTGAACTTATAATAACTCATGAAATAATTTTTGGCTATTATAGATAAAAAAATTCTTAAAAAAATTTAGGGTTTTCGTATGAGTGGTGATGGAATATTTATATATTCCTAGAAAGTGCAAGTTGTTGTTGATTGATTGAGGCTCACAACTATATCTATGGTTCATAAATTTCTTTGTATGACTGGTTATTATAGATGGTTTGTTAAAGGTTGTTTTGCATATTAATTCTTTTGATTAGATTGACTAGAAAGTCAATACCATTTAAGTGCACGACAAAAATGTTAGAATAGCTTTTAGAGATTGAAAGGTTGTCTGATGTCAGCACCTATTTTGATTGTTCCATATGGTATCAAAAGGTTTCAAGTATTTAGTGATACATCATTGAAGGATTTGGATTATGTGCTAATGTAGTATGTTAAAGTAATTGCATACGCCTCTAGATAATTGAAGCGACATGTGTAGAATTATCATACTCAAGAT
Source organism: Dendrobium chrysotoxum (assembly GCA_019925795.1). Lineage (NCBI taxonomy): Eukaryota > Viridiplantae > Streptophyta > Magnoliopsida > Asparagales > Orchidaceae > Dendrobium > Dendrobium chrysotoxum. The sequence continues at coordinate 44,586,301 of CM034297.1, read as the reverse complement.
TTGAAGTTGATAGCTATTATTTTTGTATTGAAGATTTGAAGATATTAATAATATGAAGTCATATGTGAGATTATGTTTGCGTTGATAAGGAGTTGAATTCAAATAAAAGTTTTATTTCATTCATATGATGGGTTTTAAAGTGTTATTTCATTTCAATTATCTTTCATGATATAAAGGCATTTAAAAGATAAACTTTACATTGCAAATTGACACATGCCTTTAATATTAATTAAATTTTATGTTGACATTAGACTGACTATTGAAAAATAATTGACCTATTCAGACATTGCATTTAGTATTAAATTTTTTAGCATTATTGTTTATGTTTTTAAGATTATAACATGCTTTACTATTTTTGATGTGGTTATAGAATATCATATTTATTTTTACGCTAAGATTTTTGGTAAATTTTAGCTAACCTACTAATCTATTGACGCTCATTCCTACTTTATTTATATTTGTTAATTTCAAGATAGGAAAAGGAACATGAACATATTGAGCAAAGATAGAGATAGTAGATTCCTATTTATACGTATTTCTTTTGTTAGTTTATTATCTATTTTTGCAATCATGGTGATATTATATGATAATAGTTAGAGATAAACGTATCATGATTATTGTAAATAATTTTTTTATTGTATAATCATGCGATATAAACTAAAAAGATATTAATAGTTTTATTTATTATATTTTAATGATGTTAGTGGCTCTATAGTATTATTATTACATCTGATTAAAAAAAGAATTTCTTCCAAATAGAACTTGGGTATTGTTTGTTGTACATCCAACCAGATGTGACCCATTTGATATAAGAGTATATCATTTTGGGTCATTACATAGACTAATTGATATATAGTATTCTAATATATTGCCATTTGATTTAGGCCCAAAACTTGATCTTATGCATCCCTATGAAATATTGACCCTTATTAGATCACCAATAACATAGTTTACCTTCCAAAGACTAATCATTCTCAACATAAGATGTTCGTGGATGGTCAATAACTTCGTCTATTGGGTGCTCATCTAGGGGATTTCACTCTTTTTGGAGCTAACTTCTTATTAGCACTCTTCTCAATGCCAACTATCTTAAAGCTTTTTGGAATCTTCTATGTAGACTTTTATCCAAGGGCTCTCAAACTGGGGCTTATTGTTTAGAGTTGACTCCTCAACAACATCATTGGGACTTTTTTATGATAACACTTTGTGCCAAATGACTTTTGACCTTAGAGGTATCACCTTAACACCTACCACAAGGTCTTAACTTCTTGGTACCACTTGAATATTTACCCAAGATACTCCCCAACAAATTCTCATCTGCAATCAATGCCATCTGGTTTCATTTCATTGTTGTCATTCAACCAATGGCTCATGCTTATTAAGATGGCTCTTACTTTGGAATCCAATGCATGATGCCAACTTTCGAGTGTCAACCTTATGTTAGCATTTGCAAGATTACTTCTTGCCTAAAGAATTTATTCCACTTAAAGTTGAGTTTTCTCATTTTACATAAAAGCTCATTATATGCTAACCAAAAGAAGATGATGATTGTCTGTTATTAGAAGAACTTGATGCTTTGGATAAGGTGAGGTTCTAAGCCCAATAAAATCTCAATTTACATAAAAGGTCATTATATGCTAACCAAAAGAAGATGATGTTTGCCTATGATTGGAAGAACTTGATACTTTGGATACGGTGAGGTTCTAAGCCTAGTAAAATCTCAAATGCTATAAAGCATAGAAGAGTCAAGCACCTTATTGGTTGGCCTAATCGATTCTTTTAAAGATGGGGATCTCAAACTAATTCTCTAACGATTGATCATTCTCACCACTACATCAATATCAACTTTAAGTTAAATTGGAAAAGAGTCTTTTATCATAAGAAAATGCATATGATGGCAGACCATATGAGCTTATGGACAATAAAGATGAATGTTGGATGCCCTCAATAAATGCATGATAACTTGGAAGTAGTATGCTTATTTATTAGTTATGAAAAATCGTAGTTCAATTTCATAAAACATGAGCTATTTTTGGGTCAATAAAATGTAAATCCTTTCAAATTTGACTAATACATCGTATTTGGGCCATAAAAATAAAAATTCAAAAAAAATTTTAATAGTCGAGCTACTCCTCTATAATCAGTAGGAGTATTCATATACCACTTACAAATTCTAATTGGGCTAAGTCAGAGTCAATAAAACCTAAAGGCATACATTCCTTACAAACTCAACCTTATTTTAGCCATCAAAAAATAAAAGTTCAAATCACGTGTTCCCAATCTCAACCATTACTACTCAAAAAATTCAGTTCAAACTTTATGAGATTTCATGTTGAAGGTATGATTATATGCTATATGACCTTAAAAACTAATAAATATGGTTATTTAATGAAGATTATTTATTAAAATTTTCTTGCATTTTTACTTATAAATCTTGTATATATGTTTTTTTTAATCTTTTATTCATTTGCTATATGTTATATTTCTTCAACATACACAATAATATATGTTACATGTAATTACTTAGTATTGTATATTAAAATTATCATGTAAAAAGCAGTAGTTGTATGAATAAAAAGTAGCAGCTCGTACAGCTGCTACTTTTTATTCATCATATTTACATGTTTGACCCAGCTCATTTTTATCTATTAGCTGAGAACTCTGGCCATCAACCAAGAGGTTTAGGATTCGAGTCTTATGTATGTAATGTGTGTATGAATTTATCTTAATTGGCCTAAATATCCACACAAAAAAAAAACTTTACATATTTGAGTGTTTTGTCTTGTATGATATATTAAATGTATTATTTATTTTTTGGGGATTTACATATATATCATTTTATTTCATGCTATTTACATATCTAATACCTAAAACTTTAATATTACATGTCTATCATCCATAGAATTAATATGAGTGCATGAAATAAAATATTAAAATTTATAGGGTGGTATCGACAGTAAAAATGAGATATATAAGTGATATATTTGATATTAAATTTTTTTTAGTTGTATAAATATAATATTAAAATTTTAGGTATTAGATATATAAATAGCATGAAATAAAATGATATGCATGAAAATCCCCCATTTGTAAATAATTAATTTTATATCAATTAATAATTGACGTAACGCTCCTTCTCAAAGCTCGTCATGGAACCAATAATTTGATAGCCCACCTCCGACTCATAACTAAAATGACATATATCACACACAACTCACCTTGATCTATTAGTTGAGAGCTTAGGTTATCAACTAAGAGGTCTTGGATTCGGTCTTAATTATTCTTAATGTAAAAAAATAATAATAATAATAAATAAAATACATATATCCCAAATGTACTGCGCCGCCGTAAGCAGTGACCTCAGCTCAGCTTTCCTCCATAGAACCATCGCCGGAGCTCATCCTTCGAGATGGACTCATCCCCACTTCTTCCCTTCTCCCCTCCATCCTCCCCTTCCGTCTCCGCGGTCACCTTGGTCGGTGTCGTCGATCACCGCGGACTCCCCGCCGCCCGATCGTCCTCTGGCCAGTGGACCGCCGCACTTTTCATCATCGGTAATAAATATCATCTCCATTTCCCTACCTTCATCTCCCCGTTCACATCGCAACCGTCTATTCGGCGGCTTCTGTTCTCTGATTCTGTGACTTCGTCGCAGGGGTGGAGATTGCTGAGAGGTTTGCGTATTGTGGGATCTCTTCGAACCTCATTACTTATCTCACTGGGCCGCTCCAGCAGTCGACGGCGGAGGCGGCAGCTGGTGTTAATACTTGGTTGGGAGTGGCGATGATGTTGCCGCTTGCTGGCGCGTTAATCGCCGATTCGTATCTTGGGCGTTACAGGACAATTTTGTTAGCTTCTTTGCTCTACATTTTGGTCGGCTTTTTTTCTTCCCATAAACTTGATGAACAATTAGATATCTGAGTTTCAAATGTCCAATTTTATCACCATGGCCTAAGCATGATTTTATGCAATCGATAATTAGACTGTTTAGATTCACATAATTTCATTATCCAGCGATACCCATTGCTAGTTAGTGTGTAGTGGATAGTGGAAGCTTTGCTGTTACAAGTTCTTATTATTGTCAGCATTTATAATATTAAAAAGGTTGCAATGTTCTTTATTGTCATGAAAAATTGACGAATGTAAAGGAAGTGGTCTGGATATCGTGGGCTGAAAACAAAGGGCTTAACCAAGTGAAGCCAGAATATATTTTTAGCTGGGGCATACAAATATATTGTATATGGTTGTTTAAATATTCTATAAATGATGCAACAAACTCTTAAATATTTCAAAAATTTATACAAACTTAACAAATTAATTAAGATAATGATTTTTGGTAATTTCTAAAAAAATATATTGAAAGAAGTAGTTGTTAAGGAAAATGAAAAAAAAAAATATTTAGGAAAAATAATTCTTTTCATTAAAGCGATAAAAAATGTGAATAAGCAACAATTAAAATTTGGATTTTGCTCCTTACATCCCTACTTAAAAATAGCTATGGTCTTTTAGAGCACTCCTAAGAAAATGAGGGCAGGTGATGAAGGATGCATTTAGGCCTTCTTTTCTTTATGCTTTCATGATTTTTATTTTTATTTTTTTAAATAATTTGACATTGTGAGTGTTGATTTGCTAGATCAATTGAGGAACTACTAAAATAGTTCAAAAAAAAAGAAAGATGCATGCTAAATCGCTTGGAAGATGAGATAAATGGGAAAAAGTGTCAAGGGAATGATAGTATAGATGAGAGATTTAAATAATTGTAGTATAAAGAGGCTAAAAATCTATTTTATTTCTTCTTAGCATTCTTTCTGTCTCTTATACCACTCCTAATTTCACTCAATGTACAAAACTTAGCACAAAGATTATGATGTCTAAATTGGTACCTTGGGGGCATATTTATCTGCACTAAGAATAGTTCATTTGGTAGTTTTACATGTGATTATTTTGGTCAATTCATCACTATTCCCTAGTTAATTTTGTTCCATTCACATCGATCATGTGAGAATTTCTACCAAGAAAATTATTAAGTTAGATCAAATCATTTTTTATTTTTATTATTGCTTTTCTTATCTTCTTTGAGTTGTTGTACCTAGATGGATCCACAAATGATGCAGCCATTATTGATTCTATGATTAAGATGAACCTGCCCTAGCAAGCCGTACCGTCAATCTTATATATACTTTCCTTTCTTGAATGATAAGGAGAAACTATAATATTCTCATCAAATGGGGGCATTAACATGCACTGAATTGCAAACTATTTGACTTATCTATGTTCTTCTCCAATTGCTTTCAAACCCTACACAATGTTGGATTTACATATGGTTTGAATGGCAATCCTTTCCAAAACATAAAGTATATTGGCAGCAAAAAATTTATATATAGTATGTCACTACTATCTAATTTAATTTTTCCAACGACTTCCTCAAAGATAGAAGCTATTTATTGCCAAATTTGCATGTGTAAGTGGAACAAGTTTATGTGCACCTTTGTTATAGGGATCAATGGACCAAGTTCCTCCATTTCAACAAAAATGTCATTCTTATTCTTTGATTTCTATAAAATCTTATGGCAATCTCTTAACCGAGTTGAAAACTCAAGCCAAAAAATGAAGAGTAATGGAGAATTTGGCTTAGGGTTCAAAGGATATCCTTGCTAGAGTCTAGTTAAATTTTGTTCACTGCATCATATTTAAGTGGCTGATTGAGGATGTCGAACATAGTATACTTTTTATGAGCAGGTGGTTGGAGACTTTAACATTTGGACTTTATAGAAGCGAGCAATTAAAGTTGTTAATCATTGGACTCTATGAGAACGAGGTATTAAAGATATTGACTATTACAATGTTAGGGAATATGTGAATGAGCAACGGTGGAGACAATCTCGCTATAACTTTCATTGTATTGTATGTATTTTTTAAGCCACTCACATCCAATTATATTGGCTTTTTCTCCTTTTTCATCCCTCCCTTAATGAAGATTACTCTATATTATAGTTTTCTTGCCCACCAATATATTCTTTCTTTGTTATTGTGGCTAACCAGTTAAGGGAGGTCATGGGTGTGGTTATTAAGGAGGGATCATTAGGCAATCAGATAATTGGCACTGTCAGATTCTTGAACACAAATACTCTTTTTGTCTTTCCTTATCAATACACCAGATTTGCAGAAGCTTTCAATTGGGTGAAAGACTCAAAAACCACCTTTAACACATGCCTAAGCTTTGTAGAAAAAGTCCTACTTCACATAGTTGGAGTCATTTTAAAAAAGTATTATTTTCCTTTAAAATTTTATATTGCTCATAGAGCTTCTGCGTGTTTCTTTTTCATCATGTTCTTGAAGAGTTTTGTTTCTAATCACTTTGTAATGTAGTTGGAGAGTTCAATTGTTGCAAAGGAGACCAGTGCTTGTTCAAAAGAGGGAGAGAGAAGATATGAGAATGTTCAGAGATAGAGCAAAAGAGATTAGTCTGATGACGCGCTTGACAATTTGTAATTTCTATCGCACACCCATGTGGGTGTCATTACAAGAATTAAAGAGTCTCTAAGAGATTAGCTATCCAGATGTAACCTGGTGTTTCACATTCTATTAAATCATCTTCTCAATAGCGGCTTAAATCATTTGGTTGGATTATCAATTAATTGTTCGATTTTTCTATAATCTGTTCAGGTTTTCCTGAAATCCATTCAATCCTATTCTAAATTGGAGATAATGTAGTGTCGCTCATCATGGGAAGTTAGTTGATTATATACATAATTTTTGTTATAGTTTTGGTTTAATTATTCAAATGACTTGAATTTATTACATCAAATTTTCTTGTGCTTCAAAACCATCTATGGATTCCTTGAAGAGATGATAATTCGAATCCAATCGGCAGAGCAAGATCCGTTCTCTCAGTTAAGGTTTGCCTAAGGGTTTTTTCCATAACAAATTTTTATAAATAAATACGGATCATAAAAAATAGTAAGATGTACAATAATTTATTTCATTTCATTTATTATGCCTACAATTATATAAAAAACAACAAAAATCCTAATGACTTTGGCTTGCTATTAACATCCTGCTTGCCCTGATGAACTTTGCCTTTTCTCAAATCAGCTTATGTTCCTCTCAATACAACAACTCTTCTTAGTTCAACTTTATGATAAACAAAATCTCAACCATGTAGAACAAGTAACTTACTATTAAGGGGTTGATAATGGGGACCTATTTTCCTTGTCAGGAGGTATCTGATTCTTCTAATCTACCTAGGCGCACATATGTAAAGGTTAGATCATCCAATGCAATCGTTTCCAATCCAATTTCGACTGGTATTCAAGTGGTCAGGGGCTTCAAGGGGTGTTGGACAAATAACTTATCCAATATAATGGACTCTTGAAGCTTGTTCATTCAAATGAGGCACCATTTGTGGATGTTTGCTCTCTTCAAAATACTTTCTTTACATCACTCTAAATGGCCATAGATTTCTTTCTTGTCATCTTTCAGATCTTGTTCCATTAACATTTCTACAATGGTAGGAAAGTTCACTTGACCTGTTGATTATTTTCAAACAAAGAAACCTTTTTACTAAAGAAGTTGCTTTAAGAGTCAACTTTACTTCTTTCATCCATTATTTTTTACGAGGCATTGCGTACTCCTGAAAGGTATGAAATGAGGAAACTTCATTGGATATGTCTTCCTTGTTTCTCTTCCTTATCTTTAAACAACACTTCTTCGCCCAAGTGTTCCAATTTAACTGTAAGTTTCCCTTGCATTGTTGGGGAACGCAACTAGCAGACGTCCCAGTTAAATTAGAGCATAAAGTATTGCGACACCACTATTGAGATTTGTGCAACACTAATTTGATGATTGAGTAAATAAGGGGTGACAGAGAGCCCGTGCATGCTCTTTTATCAATGCTCTTGCATGAGATTACACACACACACACACACACATATATATATATATATATGGGGCTCAGACCAGGAAACAGAATGAGACTATAATGCAGGGGACTCTTATTTGTTTAATTCTAATTGCAGTAAAAAGTTTCTTTGAGGAATTTTGTGACCTGTGCTTGCTCTGAATAGTCATCATTGAGAATCGTGCATGATTTTGGTTCTTTGCAAATTTGATAAGAGGTTTTAATGAGTCGATCATTCCTATTTAATTATTGTTAGGATACCATCCACGTCCCTATGCTGATGTGGATCAACTTATTCGTTTCTTGTATTTTTTGGTCTCCAGGTCTCTATAAATAGCTATCATGTACTGTTATTAATGATCAATAATATACAATATGTTTCCATCTACTCTGTTCTGCACTTCCCTTTCTTCTTCAGTCAGAGCTAGCCTAGGGGTCTTACATGGTATCAGAGACCTTCATCCGTTCCATCACCCTTGCTTGAAGGAATCAAGAAGAGCAGAAATCACCTCCATTCTTTTCTGTCTTCTCCTGTATCAGCGAAACCACCATATAGAGGCGCTCTCAGGATTTTTTTTTTCTTTCTTTTACATTCCTGACGCAATCAGGCTGTTCTTTCTCCATTCCGTCCATCAATTTCTCTTTTCTTCTTCCAATTTTCCCCTCCGGTCATGGCAAATCAAGATTCTGCTTCCTCTCTCCCTCCCGTTTCTCATCTCTCGGCTTCTTTAACTGAATTCACTGTCCCGCCTCCTTTAAAATTTCTAATATCCAATCTCAAAAACCTCGTTCCCACACAACTTACTAATGACAATTATGCTATCTGGTGGCTTCAACTCCTTCAATACTTTTCCGCAAATGGCTTCCTCAGGCATCTCACAGGCTCTACAAGTTGCCCAACCGACACTTCCATCTCTGCCTACAATCTTTGGCGATTAATAGATCGCAATCTGATCTCAGCTCTCTGTGCCACAATCTCTCCCTCCGTTCTTCCATATGTCATCTCCTCTACTACGGCTCAAGAAGTCTGGTTTTTTCTTGAACGACGTCTTCAACCAACAAATCGTTCTAGAGTTATACAACTCAAGAACGAACTTCATCATGTGCAAATGCGGGATCGATCAATGCAGCTGTATCTTACACAAATCAAAACATTAGTTGATAACATCGTCGTAGCTGGCTCCACGATCGACACCGAAGACATCATTCTCTATATCTTGAATGGACTTCCTTCGACATACAATTCTTTTAAAACTGCTATCCGAACCTCTTTAAATCCCATAGATCTAGACATTCTTTACTCTTTACCATGCAACGAGGAAATTAATATTCAGCATGAACAAAACAAAGACTTCAACCCTCGTCTGCTACTACAGTTCTTTATTCCAATCAACCAAATCTCAAGGGAAAGCCTCACATCGCAACTCTAAGGGACGCAACTTCCTCCCTCAATCACAGCACAACACACCGCAACTTCCTCCAACCGACAAGACCAACTCAGCTCGTCCCTCCTGCCAAATCTGCGGGAAAATGAGTCACACTGCCCTCAACTGCTGGCACAGGTGCAACCTTAATTATGCCCCGTCAACCTCCTCCACACCTAGAGCTCTATTCACCCATCAAACACAGCCACAATACAATGACTGGATTCTTGATTCTGGTGCCTCCGCTCATCTTACCCTAGATCTCTCCAGAATTCAGCAACTAGCCTCCTATCAAGGTCCAGACTCCGTCTCTATCGCTAACGGAAGCTCACTTTCGATTCAAAACTCCGGCCAAGGCCTCCTTCCTCTTCCCAATTCGGCTCGTAAGCTATACTTAAACAAGCTCTTACACGTTCCCTCTTTATCAGACAATCCTATTTCTATCTCCAAACTCACCTCTGATAATCAGGTTTCCATCTGTTTTGACGCTAACGGTTTCGTCATTAAGGATTTGCAGGACCATCGACCTCTTCTACATGGTCGTCTCTATAATGGGCTATATCAAATTGCCACTCCTCCGCCACATCCTACTGCTGCTCTCAACGCCACACTAACATCTACCATCAATTGGCATGCATGGCTTGGACATCCGCATCACTCAATTCTTTCAACCTTAGCGTTTCAAATTCCAGATTTACATAATGTTTCTTCTTATACATGTACTTCTTGTAAAGTGGCCAAAAGTCACAAACTCCCTTTTAATAAAAGCATTTCTAGCTCTACTAAACCGTTCTCTCTTGTCTACTCGGATGTTTGGGGACCGGCACCCCACCTCTCCTTTAACGGCTACAAATTTTACGTCATATTTATTGATGATTTTACTAGATTTTCTTGGTTATATCTTATGCATTCCAAACAAGAGACGTTTACAAAATTCAAACATTTCTGCTCTCTAATTCACAATCATTTTAACACTTACCCAAAATATTTTCGCTCGGATGGTGGCGATGAATACATAAGTCACCACTTTCAAGAACTTCTTCTAGAACATGGTATAACACATCAAATCAGCTGCCTCACACGCCTGAACAAAATGGCTTAGCTAAACGCAAGCATCGACATCTTCTCGACCTCACCAAAACTCTTCTACACGCTTCTCATCTTCCTCTCGCTTTCTGGGCTGAAGCATTATCCACGGCCAACTATTTAATCAATAGGCTGCCTTCTAAATCAATTTCGCTTCAAACTCTATTTCAAAAACTTCACAGACATCCTCCCACCTACACTCATCTTCGAACCTTTGGTTGTCTCTGTTTTCCGTGGCTCCAACCTTACACTCCAAATAAATTGTCACCTAGATCTCAAGAATGCATTTTTCTTGGGTATTCCTCATCCCACAAAGGCTATCAGTGTCTCAACATTCACACCAACAAAGTCCACATTTCCCGTCACGTCACTTTTCACGAAACAGATTTTCCTTATAAGTCTTGCACACTCACTTCTCCACAGCATAATGATACCTCTACTTTTTCCCCTCTCCTTCTAACCCCAACCTCCATTACTTCCACCCTCTCCAAACCAATCCCTCCAACAAACCACACCACTTTCCCACCCATCCCAATCTTACCGGAACACTCCTTACACCCTGCTTACCTCTCTACCATCTCCTCGGTCAGACACTTCTCCCCCTCTCACTCACACTACTTCCCACCCTCCTACCCACCCAATGCAAGCTAGATCTAAATCAGGTATCACTTGCCCCAAACAAATCTTCGATCTCTCAGCCACTCTCTCCACTCCCACTACATATGCCCAAGCATCTAAACATCAACATTGGCAATCCGCCATGTCCTCCGAATTTCTTGCCCTTCAACAACAGGGCACCTGGTCCCTCGTACCGGCTCCACCGGATACGCCTGTTCTCGGTAGTAAATGGACATTTAAAACCAAACTACTTCCAAACGGTCAGATTGGACAATACAAAGCTCGGCTCGTTGCCCAAGGCTTCACTCAACAATTTGGGATCAATTATAAAGAAACATTTAGTCCAGTGGCATAGATGCCAACCATTCGAATTCTACTCACATTAGCCCTTAATCGTAATTGGCCCATTCTTCAAATGGACGTTTCCAACGCATTCCTGCATGGAGACCTCCAAGAAGAGGTCTATATGATTTATAGACAAACAATACCCAAACTATGTCTGCAAGCTACACAAATCTTTGTATGGCCTCAAACAAGCACCGCGACAGTGGTTTCAAAAGTTCACCAGCTTTCTTCAACAATTTGGTTCATCTTCAGTCACTCAATTCCTTCACTTCTCTTATATTGACACCAGCATATTCAATTATTTATATTAATTTATGTTGACGATTTTCTTTTAACAGGTAACGATACCACTACGATTGAGCAACTTCTCAAACAGCTGCACTCTCACTTTAAGCTTGAACAAATGGGTAATATCTCCATATTTCTAGGAATCCAAATTGTCAAAACTGCGACCGGTCTCTTCCTTCATCAACAACATTATGCCAAGAACCTGCTTCACATGGCTGGCTTTGACAACTGCAAACCCGCACCAACTCCTATGACACCTAAATCTACATTCCGCCAATCCTCCAATCAGCTCTACAACGACCCTAAGCTCTACCGCAAATTGGCTGGCTCCCTTCAGTACCTCTCTATCACCCGGCTGGACATTGCTTTTGCCACCAACATCATTTGCCAGCACATGCACGCTCCGACGACTCAGGATCATCAAGCTCTCAAACGCCTTCTACGTTACATCCAAGGTACGTCTCACTTTGGTCTTCCTCTCATAGCTGGAGATGTCCATCTTCGGACATACGTCGATGCGGATTGGGCCGCTGACTCAACGGACATGAAACCCATCACTGGCTTCTGTTCGTTCCTAGGACCAACTCTTATCTCTTGGTCTGTTAAGAAGCAGACCACCGTCACCAAAGCCTCTACCGAAGCTGAATATCACTCTCTTTCTTCCGCCACTTCTGATGTTTTGTAGCTCCGTAGTCTCGTGGCCGAACTCCAGTTACCTCAACCAGCTCCTACAACCATATATTACGATAATACTTCCGCCATCGCCCTCGCCAACAATTCGATCTTCCACGCCCGAACCAAGCATGTTGAAATTGACTACCACTTTATCAGCGAGCACATCAAATCTGGCGCTCTAACCATTTCCCACATCAGCTCAACGGATCAAATAGCGGATATTCTAACAAAACCTCTCTCTATAACTCGGTTTAACACTCTTCGTCACAAACTAACCATCCAACCGCAGGATGATTAATTTGAGGGGGCATGTTAGGATACCATCCACGTCCCTTTGCTGACGTGGATCGTTTCTTGTATTTTCTGGTTTCCAGGTCTCTATAAATAGCTATCCTTTACTGTTATTCATGATCAATAATATACAATATGTTTCCATCTACTCTGTTTCTGCACTTCCCTTTCTTCTTTAGTCAGAGCTAGCCTAGGGGTCTTACAATTACAACCTTGCTGTAAAAAGTCTGATGGATTTTTTTCTTTAGTTTTATTTCTATTCCTAACTTGAATTTGTGAAATTCTATATGCCGTTGCTTGCAAAAGTGGATGGTTGTTCAAAATTCTCGAGTTGTACTTGTTGACTTTGAATTTGTGAATGTTAAACGAGAGTTGTCCCTTCGTATTTGAAAATGTAAAAGAAAAGCTTAATCATATTTTTATATGCTGAATATAGGAATCACCAACAAATAAAGTATATATGCCTTATCCTTACTGTCTGATCTGTGAAATCATCTTACCTTTTAGCAACTTGATCTTATGGATTACAATTGTCTTCTTGATATGCACTGAGGCCCATTTCAATACAACATTTTATGTGGAAAATAAAATCATACAGTTGAAAGCAATATTATGTTTTGCACATCATTTTCAAATATTTAATTGAAAAAAATGATGAGCTTTAGATACTCTCACTGTATTGCATTCCACTGACTAAAACGAATCGAGTTTCAGGGCTTAGGTCTGCTAACCCTATCGGCTGTGTTGCCAAGCCTTCGTCCGCCCAAGTGTTCCATCGATGATGGCAATGCATGCGGTCCAAATCATTTCCAAATAGGCTTCTTCTACTTAGCTCTATACCTTGTAGCACTTGCTCAAGGTGGCCACAAGCCTTGCACACAAGCTTTTGGCGCTGATCAGTTTGATGAAAACGACCCTGAAGAGAGCCTCTCTAGGAGCTCATTTTTTAACTGGTGGTATTGTGGCTTATGCCTGAGCACGACAGTGACAATTATACTTTTGAGTTACGTGCAAGATAATATTAGCTGGACCCTTGGATTTGGGATACCGTTTATTGCCATGGGACTTGCTCTCGTCTTGTTCTTGCTTGGGACTGAAAAATATCGCTTCTATCAATTGGAAGGTGAAAGTCCATTCCTTAGAATTGGGAAATCACTGGTTGCTCTGGTTAAAAGTTGGAGGGTGTCTTCTCCTGCATTGATTGGGAGCTGGACCCCCACATCTGATGAAGGTTTAGGAATTGATCATAACATGTAAGGGAGATTCTGTTGAAATGGTTTATTCAGGCATCATATTTTTAATAGTTATTTTCTCATTTCCTTTTATCCATGTGGAAGCTCTGGATTGCCCCGAGTCAAGTTGGATCGCTTCTTAGAATCATAAAATGAAACCTTTGAAATCTATCTTCCCCCGCGTAACTTTTGGATGTCAATCATGCAATTTTTGTTGCAATTACTGGTTTTTCTAATTCCATTGTTTTTGACAGATGCTTGCATGAACTTCTGCATCATAATTCCATGGGGTTAAATATTAAAATGCTTCAATTTAATCTAAACTATCACATTTCTTCAATGTAGTCCCTCAATTATACATAATTGATTCAAAATGATCCTTTATAGAGACTGAATTGAGATCAATTCTATATAGTCAATAAGTTAAGTTGGAGAAATGTGATACTCTAGAATTGAATTGGCCATATATGAATTGTCAAGAGGCTATTTTGAAATTTTATCTTAATTTCACGTAATATTGCTAATATGCTTGTTTATATCCTATAGCGCCACAATTTTTAAATCTTTTTGAAATTTAAGAGCTTTCATAAATCCATTTTGTATAGGTTTGTGAAAGATGAAGCACCAGATGGAATCCAAATAGAAGAAGCCAAGGGAGTGCTTCGATTAGTACCAATATGGGCGACATGCTTAATATATGCTGTAGTAGTTGCACAGTCATCAACCTTTTTCAGCAAACAAGGGAGCACCCTGAACCGGAGAATCGGTTCAAACTTTCTGGTTCCACCTGCTGCCTTGCAGAGCTTCATTAGCATCTCCACTTTTGTTTTCATTCCAATCTATGATCAAATCCTAGTTCCTGTGTCCAGAAAATTTTCCAGGATTCCTACAGGAATGACTCAACTCCAAAGAATTGGTTTCGGAATGATTGTCTCACTAATATCTATAGCAATATCAGCCTTAGTTGAGGTCAGGAGATTGAAAACAGCAAAATATTATGGGCTGATCGATCAACCAAAGACAACAATTCCGATGAGTCTGTTGTGGTTAGCTCCTCAATACATTTTGTACGGCATTGCAGAGGTGTTTATCGTTGTAGGTTTGCAGGAGTTCTTCTACGATCAGGTTCCTGATGCACTGAGGAGCCTTGGGCTTGCTCTCTACCTTAGCATATTTGGTATTGGAAACTTTATTAGTAGCTTCCTCATTGCTGTCATTGACGAGGCAACTAGTAAGAGTGGAGAGAGCTGGTTCTCTGATAATCTGAACCGTGCTCATCTTGATTATTTCTACTGGCTTCTTGCTGGTCTCAGTGCTGTAGGACTGATCATCTACCTCTACTTTGCACGATCTTATGTGTACAAGAAGAAACAAAATTTCTTTACAAGAAATTTAACGTCATCAGGTGATATTATGTAAGTTGTAAGGCATGTAAGGTATTAATGAGGTTTGAGCTCTGTATTTATATTGAATTTTGTATATTAACAGTCAGGTCTATAAATCTGATGGCTAATTCTTGCTATGCAGTTATCACTTATCAAAATGTTACAAATTGAAAGCAAACCAGAGCCCGGTATTCTGCTTCAGTGGACGAGCGAGCTATGGTTGGTTGTTTCTTTACAGTCCAGGATATGAGATTTGTGCCTAGATAGGAGCAATGGCCTGTGGTTGAGCGACGTGTGATTGGGTCGCTTGCCCAGTCAGCGTCTGTGTAGGACTGGAGATGTAGTTTGCCCTTGCGGATGGGTAAGCCATAGTGAGTAGTTCCTTTGAGATACCGAAGGAGATGTTTCAGCTGGTGATGATGCTCAGGGAGTGGATCATGCATATGTTGGCAAAGTTGGTTTACAGCATAGGAAATGTCTGGTCTGGTGATGGTAAGGTATTGAAGAGAACTAGTGAGATGTCGGTAAAGGTCAGGGGAGAATGTGGTGGCTTTGGAAGAGGCAGTAGGGGGTCGAGGAGAAGATGTGGGGCTGAGCGTAGGTTTGCAGTTGAGAAAGCCAGATTTATTAAGAATAGAGATAGTGTATGCAGTTTGAGAGAGAAATAGATGATCTGGTCTGTGATCGAATTGAATACCTATGAAGGTAGAGGGAGGTCCTAAGTGTTTCATTGAGAAGCTGGAGTGAAGATTGGAAATGAGATGTGAAAGATGAGTGTTGGAGGAACCTGTTATGAGAATGTCATCTACATAGATGAGGAGATATGTAGAATGAGTGGAAGATGTGGAGAGGAATAGAGAGGGATCAGCATTACTTGGCTTGAATCCTAGTGAGAGTAGGTGGCGAAAGAATGTGGTGAACCACTGACGAGGGGCCTGTTTTAAGCCGTATATGGCTTTTTGAAGGAGGCAAACATGGTCTGGGAAGTGAGGATCTTCGAAGCCTTTAGGCTGATGCATATGGATTGTGTCATCCAATGGTCCGTGGAGGAAGGCGTTGGACACGTCCATTTGATGTATGGGCCATGAATGGTGAAGAGCAACAGTAAGAAGAACTCGGATTGATGGCATTTTAGCAACTGGGCTGAAAGTTTCGGCATAGTTCAAACCAAATTCCTGGTGGTTGCCAAGGGCAACCAGTCGAGCTTTGTAGCGAGGGGAAGAGTTATTTGGTTGCTGTTTGAGGCGAAAGGTCCATTTGCAACCTAGTATAGTGCTGGACGGTGGGCGGGGAACTAAGGTCCATGTTTTTTTCGATTGAAGAGCATGGAATTCGGTTTGCATAGCTTGGTGCCATTGGGGTTGTTGCAAGGCTGCACGAACAGAGGTGGGTTCAGTGATAGGATGAATAATGGAGAGGAGATCAATAGGTTGGCGGGGTTTTAGGTGACCTGTTTTGGATCTGGTGATCATGGAATGTTTAGGAGGGGGAGGTGGTGGAGGAGATGCTGTGGACTTCGTTGAGGTTGGAGAGGCCTCTGTAGGTGGGTTGGTATTGAGTGGTGATGATGTGTATGGGATGTGAATTGGGTCTGTAGGGGAAGGCTGAATAGAAGAGGTAGGAGTTAGAAGTAGAGGGTTGGGATGTGTAGGTGGTATGGCTGGAGAGTTTGTAGTGTTCTGAAAGGGAAAGATGGATTCGTCAAATTGAACATGGCGAGAAATGTAGATTTTGCCAGTGGATTGGTCTAGGCAGCGACAACCCTTCTGAGTATCGGAATACCAAAGAAAGATGCATAATGTGGATCGTGGTTGCAATTTGGTGCGAGTGGGGGGTGGGAACCAGGGGAAGCACGCGCATCTGAATGTGCGTAAATGAGAGTAGGTGGGGGGCTGATTGTGGAGTAGTTGGTAAGGAGATTTGAACTTGATTGTCTGTGAAGGCATTCGGTTGATGAGGTATACAGCTATGAGAGCGGCGTCTAGCCAGAATTGATAGGGAAGATGAGCTTCCGTTAGCAAGGTACGAGCTGTTTCAATAATGTGACGGTGCTTGCGTTCAGCAAGCCCGTTCTGCTCTGGTGTATAGGGGCAGCTTGTGTGATGGAGTATGCCTTGGTTTTTAAAGAACGCTTGAAGAGGTTAATTTAGGTACTCCTTTCCAATGGTGTCCATATTTCACTGCTGGTGCTTAGATTTTGGACGTAGGGTAAAATGGATGTGGAGACGGTGGAGCATAGAGCTGCTGATAGGTTCTGATCTATCAGCTGCCATTGCTTGTATTCAGGATTTGCCAAGATAGACGAGTTTGAGGTGGTGATATTGGGCGGCGGAATTGCATTGGTGCCGTAGAGGAAGCTGGAGTATCCGTTTGCTGAGAAGAGCTTCACGATCTGGGACTTCCAGGCAGAGTAAGTGTCATTGGTGAGCTGTGTGGGTACGATTATCTTAATGTTGGAGATGACGAATTTGAGCGTTGAAGGTATCTGAGGATCTGTGAAGGAATCGAGCTGTGAGGTTTTAGACTGCTCCATCCTTGCATCATCGTGGGGTGAATTCAGGCTCTGATACCATGAAAGAAAACCATATAGGAAAGAAAGCAGAGAGGAGTATAGGGAAATATTGTCTGTATTGCCTTGAGTGTACAGTGACTATTATATATGCGTTAGAGTGCAGTGAGAGCCATGTGCTCTTTACAGGTGTAAGGTGAATGATGAAATGGTTTGTTATAAGGGAACGGTTCTGATATGCTGGACTGCTCCACTTATGCTATCACTCTCATTACAAATACCTAAGGTTTACATTTCTATGAACCATAATCGCCTTCAAAAGCCAACTTATGCGCCTGCTTGTTTTGCATCAAATTTTTTCACATAATTCGATCTTCTATTGAAAATAGCAAACTACATCGTGAGACTTTTCTGGTGCTGTAATTGAGAGAGTTCGAGTAAGCTGATGTGGGCAGCGGCGAAGTCAAGATTTTTTTTATGAGGGCATAAATTATAGATCTTTAAAGTACTCTCAACCTTTTTTTATCTGGACTTGTGACTGATATCAAGTTTTTTAAAATTGTTTATAAGACTTTTTATCATAAAAAATAAATTTATAATAAATAGAAACATATAATTGAGATTCGAATTATCTTTTCTAATATTTTTATTAAAAGAGATTTGAATATTTAAAAATTAATAAAAATTTATAAATTATTTAAAGATAATCATCTCCTTGCCCATAAATTAATAGAGATTTTGATGGAGGATTTAGAAGGCAGTTTATTATAATAATTTTTTCTAAAATTTTTTAGAAAATAATAGAGAATGATTAGACAATAAAAAAATTATTCTTCAATGAAAAAATTAAAATTTGCTCAATTGAACTTAAATTCATAAAAACTTTAGAAGTCTTTAAACTCAAATAATTTTTCACCACTTAGATCTTTTGAACTTTTCAATTTTTTCCTAAGATCTCCTAAAAAAATATAGAATTATTAAAAAAAAGCAACAAAACAAAAAAAATGTTTTAAAATAGAATATTATTTTGATTTTTATTCTCCCAAAAAAAGTTGATTTTTTAAAGAATTGTAGGCAACCTTTAAAGTTATGGGTAAAGCCTCAGAGAGAGAGAGAGAGAGAGAGAGAGAGATGCGGAAAATAGTCAAAGCAGATTTGGGAGGAACAATATGATAGATTACATATATACAAAAAAATAATTAAAAAAGTTAAAAAAAAAAAAACAAACAAACAAATCCATCCGATCAGTGGGGGCACATGCCCCCAGTGCCTCCACCATGGCTCCGCCACTGGATGTGGACTTTAATAAAGGCTCATACAACAAGGGAGGTCATAAAGAATGTGAACACATCATCCCTTAAGGATAGAAATGATTGTGGGTCTTTATGATATGATATGAGAATCAATAAAAGGAAAATTATGATTAGACTTTCCTCTATCCTTAGAATAGGATCCCTAAAAAATGGGATTGAACTGCCTAGGGGGTTATGCGTAGTTCTCAAAATTTGAAAAATAATGGTATAAATGATCAAATCAGATTTCTCTTACCTAACATGAGGCATCATATAGTGTGATTCTTAGGGTCTAGTTTTCCATGGGAGAAAGATACTGTAATTAATTATATTTAGAGCATAGGGCTCGAGGATTATTTTCAATTAGGGATGGGCATTCACGCCTTTGGATTCATCGTGGGGTTTGTCCCCTAGTGAGAAAACTAGTAGTGGGTGCTAATTGTCATTGACTTCGGGGAGTGGTTGGATAGAGTTCTCGAAATAAATATAAATAATAATAATAAAATAAATATAAAAAAGATGTAACTTTTATAAAATAATAAAATAGGTAGCATAAACATCCACAACAAATACTTCTATTATTGTAAGAAAATAAAAATAGTATACAATTAATTTAACCATATCAAATCAATATAGATAGCGAAAAATACAATGTAAATTTTATGGAAAAGTCCTATAAGGTAATAGACACTGTGGCGAGTGAGTGGTTGGCCTGATTTAAATCAGGCATGGGTCAATGACTTAGACTAGACTCATAGGTAGGGTGCTAACGAGTCTACATCATGTTGACCAACTGGACTCAATCAATGAACGAGTGGAACAGGCCCCTTGGATATTTCCATAGGGTTTTCAATTTTGAGTTGATGGGTGTTATGTGGGACTTAATCTAGCAGTTGAAGAGTCGACCCTATTAAAGCTATCAAATCTTTACGAGGTTGCAAAATTGTGTTTGCCCATAGTCAATGGGTGTATGCACATAAATTTTATCCAACTAGTGTGAATACCCATCGGTGAGATACACACACACACACATTAATAAGGGGACATATTAATAAGATTAGCAGGAGGCTTCCATACCATTGCAAAACATAAGTGTGCATCTTGTGGTCGAAAATGATTTTTCCTAAGAAATAAAAAAGACATCAACTCTTTAGGATGTTGGATGTTGGACTATTTAGGATGTTAGATGTTGGACTTATCTTGTAGCATTTCATGACTTTCAAAGTGTAATGACTGGTTGAGCTATCAGGTTTAGGCATATTGTCATTGAATTAGCAAAAAAGTTGTTCAACTAAAATTTTGATAGGGAATGGTTAGGTACTTGTCAGGTTTTAGCTTGTTTAAAAGACTAAGTGGATGTAGGAATGTATCTCCAAATATTAAGAAAGACTACTAGTGGGAAACTTAGTGGTTAGCTTTGGGAATTACAACCCTAAGCCTAGAGAGGTTCATTGAGTTTAGAGCAAGGTGATGATAATAGGGTTGACTAGCACTCAAATAAGAGGTACAAAGAAGGTGTTTAAATATGTTACCTATTGCAGGGCTATAATTGCAAGGCATCAACACTCACTTTAGCCTCACTATAGTAAGTAGAGACTAACACACTGAGAAGAAGTTGGTGATCCCTAAAGATGGCAGCACAATGTAGCTAAGAGCTACTAACCATAATTATCTCCACTACCTTTTACGTGCAAGCTAGTTCAAAAATTCCAATATGAGGATTTGCCAAGAAAAAAAAGCCTACTCAATTTATTCAAGGAGGGGGGTATATGTAGTGGAGAAAGTCAATATTTTTACCATCACGCTAGCAAAAACTATACAAGGATAGATAAGTAAGGATCAAATAATGGCCTGGGTTGTCTCATCATCAAAAAGGTAAATGAGTTGGTGGCATAAAACTAAAACATAGTTGCCAATGAGGAATGAAAACTTCAAAATTAAAGGAAAAAGATGTTGCATGGATGTCACACAAAGTGTCACCTCATCATACTAAATGACAAGGAAGATAACTGACAAGCTCATAAAAAAGTTAGGTCTTTAGCCATTAAAGATAATCTCCTCTAAATAAATCTTTTGAGATATCAAGAGATAAGGGATTAGCAAAGGGATGGAGCATAATCATTAACTAAGGTGACTAAGAGACATCAATTGACCTTGACAGAACTCATTGGCAATGGTGTTAGGAAGTTGCCAGTGGAATAACAAGAGCCATTGGTTATATTTTTGGAAAAATGTTGGTTAAGGCATGTTGGCCAAAATGATAGGGTAGATCAACCATGGTTCAATTATAAAAGTTCAATAAATTAGTCCCAAATAAATATGGTGTTTATGGGGAAATGCCATATGTGTTGGTGTTGACGCCCAGATAAGAGCTATCTGGTCTAGGTGATAGATCAAATGTAGTTATAGTCTTGTAAAGACTTAGGCAATTTTAGGCTATCTGAAGGTGTTGGGCCTTCTTGGATAGTGGTTTACTAAAGAGGTAGTGGAGCATAAAGATGAATTCAGCATGTTAATTGTCGATAGTTAATGTAGCTAGTAGCTCAACACATATAGTGGAGAGGACATATGAAGGCTATTTTGTACCAAAATAGGAGTGTGAGAGAAAAAATATGGATGTGACATATGATTAATTTAAGACTATTTTGATTCAACAATCAACAAATAGAAAGGTTACTTTCCATATTTTTCAGTTTAATGTAATTATAGGCTGGTAGTTTGCTGATTTTTTTATTAATAGACTACTTACCAAATTATTAGTTTTATACAAATTGGTTTGAAGGTCTGTTGAGTTAGTAATGATAATTTTCATGGGATATATTGTTGAAATCCAGGATCCCGAGCACTTAATTTTGATGGTGACAACTAATACTTACTGAGTCCATATAGACTTCCTTTAAATTACAAATGCTTAATCCTTGTATATGAGCACTAATATTTCAGGTCAGATGCACACTGCTCAAGATTATTGGAGACTCAAACCGGGTAGAATAGGATGTTGAAAAGTCTGTAATTTTTATTTCTTTTTTTTTATTTTCTTGAGTCTGCCACAGAAGCATGCATGTGAAAGGAGCAACCATGCACACACACAGGGGGAGAATTATTTTTTAAATGAGTAAAATTTTTTTTAAAAGAAAATCATACTGTACGATTTTGTATCGTACTGTACGATTAATTAAAAATAATCAGGCCAACGGCTAATTTTCGAATGATTAAGTCTACAAACTAATCGTACTGTACGATCCATATCGTACTGTACGATAAGATATAATTGAGAAACCCTAGCCGCCAGAATATGTTGGTAAGTCTACAAACATATCGTACTATACGATTCTTATCGTACGGTACGATTACTTATTACTTACCAAAATTATCTCCCTAATCAGGAAATAAATATTGGTTTCTAATTTAAATGTAGATCGTACTGTACGATCATGTATCGTACTGTACGACTGATATAGACGATTTCATTCGTCCCAGAGATCGTACCAGACGAAACCAAGGTTTTTTATTCTGATCGTCCTGGACGATATTCATATCGTACAGGACGATATCAAAAAATGAACTAATCATACTGTACGACTGGTGGAGTGCTGGACGACCGACAGAGACGATTTTCTTTGTCCTATCGATCGTACCAGACGATCCCAAGAATTTTTGTTCTATTCGTCCTGGACGATATTCGTATCGTACAGGACGATATCCTGAAATATACTAATCGTACTGTACGACTCAAGGAGTGTTGGACGACTGACAGAGACGAATTCTTTCGTCCAGAGGATCGTCCCACAGTTCGTCCTGTACGAACAGTACGAATCAATAGTATCGTCCTGTACGATATACATATCGTACAATACGATATGAATAAAATTCGATAATTGTTCGTCTGTACTCATACTGGACGGAGCTGTAAATTGAACTGGTCGTACTGTACGATTCTAGATCGTACTGTACGAACAGAAACGCAAAAGTTGAAACTTTTAGGGTTTTCTGAAGCCTGATATAAAAACAACTTAAAATTTTCTTGTGTAGTTGTTGATCTATCCTTTTGTTGTGAGAGGCTTGGAGAAAAAGAAGGGGATTCATTAGAGAAAAGTTTTTGGAGAGATCCAGGGCTTGAGAGAGGAAGGTGAAGGTGAGCTTGAGCGTGAGGGAGAAGTAGTGTGAGGGGATCACACGGTGGCTCCAAGCTAGCTGCATGCTTTACTCCTCTTGTGGCTTTGGGAAGCTTCAAGAAAGTTCTCGAGGGAAGAGTCACTTCAAGATCAACATCGCCAAGGTACTCTGCCATCTCCAGGAGGGAGAAAAAGGAGAAGGTCCGCTGCCGTCACCAGGAGGGTGAGATAGCGTTTGGTATTCCGCCGCACCGAGGGAGGTGAAAGTGAGTATTGTAAAGGCTTCTCCGCCTTGCTGTGGGGGCAAAAGGAGAGTCAACTTTTACTAGTGCAAATCCCGGAGTAGAGGACTCCGGGGAGTGGACGTAGGTCAAGTGACCGAACCACTATAAAAATCTCTGGTGTGTTTTTTCCTGTTTACCGTACTTTACTTTTCATGCTTTTAATTTGTACGTTGAATTGCTTGGTGAAAAATCATTATTTAAACCTTGTGGTGTAAAATCTAAAATTGAATTATCAATATCATCATTGTGAACGTTGTATTTGCTTCCGCACATTATTCGTTAAGTTATCTTTTGAAAATACAAAAAAAAATATTAGAACTCTTGTGTAGGGTTGAATTTTTTAAAATACCAATTCACCCCCCCTCTTGGCGCATCTCGTACTTTCATATATTTCCATATTAAGCTATCATTAGTGTAGGAGTTTATAGCTTAATATAGTACATCGATATGAGATTTTAATTTTAGGCCCTCCTTGGTTGTTGGTCTATCAAGCAAATAATATAGCTTAAAGTTAGTTTTGAGGCCTTTTTAGGCTAATGGTTTATCAAATTGGTGTCAAAGCATTTGTTAGTTTATATCCTTCTTAGGATGTCAGTCCAATAATGTATTGGAGCACATAAGTTAGTTTAAGGATTTTTTAGGCTAATAGTTATTTGATTATAAAGTGTTGTACTGTTTTTAACCTTCGTACACCATCAGTCCATAAACTAGTGGTGGAACACAGGGAAAGGCGTTCACTTAGTCGGGTTATTATCAACTATGGTAGCTAATGACTTGACATGGGATGTCACCTTAGGGATAATAAATGTAATTAGTTTAAAGCCTTTTTGTGTTGACGGTCTACTGAGCTATTAGTAAACCGTAATGGTGGTTCATCATGTCAAGTTGTCTTCAATTAAGAAAAAAATTGATGGCTCGACATAAGATGGCACTCATGAGTCATAGTAAAATTGAGAGATGATCAATCTTATCCCATCCTAGCAAAAATCATATGGCATAGGGAAAGTTTACCATATCCATGCGACCAATTTTGATAAGAAAGATAAAGGTTGATTTTGTTAACCCAAACCATTCTTGTGGGGAGTGAAATTAGGGATCTTAATTTTTGTAGAACTTATGGAACAAAATTGGGATAAATTTTAAATTTTCGTAACTAAAACTATGCCATTGGAACAAAATTGGATTGGAAGATGTATCTTTAGTTAATTAATGTTATATTGGATTATTAACATTTACAGATACCTAGATGACTCTATTTTTTTCTAGGATAATGTCTTAGAATTTATTCTTGGAGTCATCCCCTCTAAGGATAGTTTATTGAACCAAACTTCCCATCACTGGATGCATGAGAGAGTGCTACAATGCTTGTACTTGGGATAATCTCGAGTCAATATCATACCCAAGCTTCTCCCTCTATGGTTGTTAAGACTGAGATGGTTATCTAGGTCATCCTAACTGTGTCTATACACCACTTGTACTTAAGATATCCCTCAAGACTAGTTTCTGACTTAGGCCTCCTTAGTTTTTGCATTGTGTGCCTAAGTTTAAGGATCAAGACTTTTACTTAAGACATGACCTCAAGGCTAGGTTCTAAGTAGGTGTGGGTTTTTTAGAGAGACTCATATAGTAGGGAGAGCTATAAAGGATTTGATCACTCTCTCTCGAGGGACAGAAATGATTGTTGGCCTTTATGCTCCAACATGTGAACCAAAACAAGGGCATAATAGTCACACATATGTTTGTATTTTGAGTACTTTATAGAGAGGGGATTTTATTACCCTGAATGATAAAAGATAGTTTCTTCTATAGATTTGAAAAACAATAATATATGTAACTTGAATATACCAGAGATTTCTCCTACTCAACACTTAGTAATATTAAATAAAGTTTATTTTATTTTGGATAATCATATTTTTCATTGGCGCAAACCCCTGTAATTAATTACATCTTGAACAAAGAGTCCAAGAATAATATCGATTAAGGATATTTATTTATTTATTCTTTGGGGTTTGAGACATAAATAGTCTTCTAAGATTCTCTATTCCAATAAGAAAGAATGGATTAAAATGGCTACTGAACATGCAAAAGATAACTCATCAAAGCACACGGGAGTAAACATAATGGAGTTGGGATCACACAAAACAAATATATCATGAAAAATAGTGAACAAATGAAGGGGTGTCATCCAGTGATGTGGATATATGGGCTTTATAGTCTCCAAAGAATGAAAATTTACCCAACAATGAGATCTAGACACTACATTAATAATGTCAGTATTGATCATAAATCTTAGGGGGACTAAACATACCAATAAGATATGATCCATGACCTAATCTAATATAGACATAATGGTTGACTTACAACTCGAACCCTACCATGAATTAAAAATGCCCATAACCTAGACTTACAATCATGCATGAAAATGAGAACCAACTAGACTCATCTAGTCATACAAAATAATGATGTCCAATATCTATGCAAATGCAAGATTTAATTGGAATGATGTATAGAAAAAGACCTTACAAGCTTGCCACTAAATAAAAAGTAGCTCGACCATGAGTAATCGTGATATGATGGTACAAGTTTTTTGGTTATCTTACTCTAAAAGAATTATAAAAAGTAAATGTAATATGCTAATTAACTGAGCTATGCATGAGAGTGTTAGTTTGGAGTTTTTATTGACTTTGAGGCTATGGTTGATTATTAGTTTTAAAAAAGTTGCTTTCAAAGGAAATAAAATTTTTCCAATGGTTATTTTTAAATCAATTATTAATTTAAGATATAAAATTTAACATTCTAAGATATTAACAATGAAACATGTCCAAACCACCTCTTAGCAAAACAAATGACAAAGCTAAAAAAAGCATGCAGTTCTAGTATGTAATCAAACTAAACAAGCCAATCACTATTATATTATAAAATAAATAGCACCAAAATAAGCCTAGATCCACACTATAATCCAAAAAAAAGATATATAAGATTTATCACAATTATAACTCAGTCTATACAATAATGGAATAGTATAATGGAATAGTATGTGGGGTCTTAAAAGTTTCCATCTACATCATTAATTAGCATTCTACCTTCCGAAATAACCCACATACTTACATGACTTTCCTAAACTAAGAAGTACATTAAAAAAAATTAAATATTCACCCCTACAAGAGAAAAGTGTTAATACAATAAAAATATAAATCATATCATCACACAGAGCTTGGCAAGTGTCAATAATATTATATCACAAATCAAAAAGGAAACAAGTAGATCATCTTTTGGTAGTCTCTCTATAGTAAGGTTAAGGTAAGACTTCGAAAAGAATAATGGTTCATAGTGATCTATGTACTTATGTTTAAGGATAAGACTTAGGAGACCGACACAGAGTGCGCAACTTTTGAAAAATAACATCTTCACTCAGGGATCAGATCGTTCTCGTATGAGTAAGTGGCGAGCCCTTCATGACTAGAAAGGAATAGGACTTAATACTTGTACTAAGGTGGCTAAGGAGAATTCCATTGTAGGGCTGTCTAAAATGGATCTATCGCCTCTAGCGCCTTTCATAATATGCAAAAAAAAATCTCAAACTACACCCTAGCCCTAGGATACTTATTTCTATCAAAACACCTAGTGTGTGCTAACCTAGTCATGGTGTTAATCTAATTAAGCATGTGGGGTTCAAACTGCAAGACTAATTGAACATTTCTTAAATTTATTAATGATGGATCATTCTAATTTAAGTTATTAATGATTTGATGTCAATTTATTGTATCTTTTATGATTCAGAAGTTTTATCATTAAGGATTAGAAAAAGCCAAAGTGTGATTAACAATTCAACCTGGATGTGAGATGTGTCATCACAAGGGTCCTCAAATATATACTCTAAGCTATAATATTCTAAAGAAACAAGAGATACGGTAAGTCCACCTTCTAATTCTTAATCCTAAGCTAAGGCAAGAGTAGTGTAAAAGGTGCTAAGAGAGTGGATAGAAATTCATTCTTAACTCCTAAGACACAAGATGAGGGTAGAGAGATTTGATGCTAAGGGATGGGTGAACCCATCTCAAATATTTTAGGTTTCCTATATCTAAAGTTATATGATTTTTAAAAGACTATGAGAATGAACATAGCCCACCCAAAGGCGAGTCATGTCTTCCTCAAGGTTAGAAGTGTTGTCCTAGTATAACTAGCTTAGTTAGTAAATAACCCTAAAATCATCTACTACCATCCTTAACAGATTATTGCTCAATCTAGAGTCAACTAAATTTAAACTTAGGCTTACTTGGGTCATCTAGACTTTCTTAGAGTGAGACTACAACCTAAAGGGCGAGGGGGGTTCACTAAACTAACTTAGGCCTATCAAGATAATCTAAGGGTTACACTACTACTCCACTTAAGATTATCTAAGAGGACTGGGGTAAAATTGGGTAGCCACTATAGGGCATACACTAATCCTGAATCATCAACAATATCATGTCAACTAGTCTTAAAGCAAAAAAGCTTATAGGATCACCTATACTCATCTAACTAAAGCTATGGTAAATGGGTGATATATGTCTTATCAAGGATCCTAGGGTCACCACTGTCAATCTATGGGAGGGTCTTTAGTTCACTTAGAGTCATCTAAGGAGAAAAATAGAGCTACGTGAGAGTTATTGGGTAATATAAGCATCATATGAAATTACCCAAGGTAATCACTAGCCAAGGTCTAGGTTCTCCTAGAACTAAGCTAATGGGGAAAATGTTAAGTTACATATAGTCTAATAAGTGAAACTAAGGTTAAAATGGGTCAAAGCGACTCCTAATGACTATACCAGATAATTTTTAAAATTTTGGATTTTAGAAATTTTAACACAAGAAGAGAGTTTGAATCATAAATTTTTGGTTTAGGAATTATTTAATAAAATTTTTAATGTTCTTTAACAACTTTTAAGAGTTCTTAAAATATTCTCTATGTTTAAAGTTTGCATTCATACGGAGAAGTTATATGATATGTCATAAATAGGAGTCTTGTAAATTGGCGATGATGGGACCCAAGGAGTTTGTGGCTCACATTAAAGGGGTCGTTTAGACAGATAAGGTTTAAATCCCATAAGTGCAAAGAATAGGCTATAAAAGGGGCCACACTCACTTATGAGGTGAGAGTAAAACACTTAAGGTCTTGCCCTACCAAACCTAAGTATGGGTGAAAAAGTAAATAATAGTCCAAAGAGACTATATGCAGCATTCACAACAAATAAAATAATGGTCTTAACAAGTTCCCTAAAGTTTGGGCTATGATTGACTAGACTGAGAAGCAAACTGAGGCACATGTTCTTGCCTTAATGAGTCAAAAGGGATCTCTCTTGAGGCCCCAAGACTACAACTCATTGATCAACAAACAACTACAAATCACTTTCAAATAACACCAAAAGAGCATGTATAAGCAAGTAAAATGAGTGATCAACATGAATAATCATCATGATGGAGGTGCATGTGATACTATGTGTGTGTGGGAAGTGAGTACATAAAAACATCTACAAAAGCCTTATAGAATCTCACAAAGGTCACACGGCACACAAAATTGACATAAGGAGACTATTAAGACATGGCATGTGCACGGTGTCATAACACCTAATATGATATACAAGAATCCATGAAAGGGCTTATCAAAATTACTCTAGACATAGGTTGAGGTGTTCGAGTATGTTAGCTCGCACACGATCAATGAGATACTAAACCACCTCTTGAAATATAAGAATTGATAAAGCAATATGCAATGCCTTAGATTCACAAAATCAATGAATATGAAGCCTTCAATTAATTTATTAAGCCCCAAAGTCACGTTGATCATCACATTTTTAAGTCCAAATGATAAATAAGATGTAGAGATTTTTTTTACTTGTCATTATAGCAATTCACAAAAAAAAAAACACTATTTAGATTTCATATAAAATAAATATCAAATGCTTGAAATGATGTTTTAAGTTTATTCAATAAAATTGAGTTTAATCAATATTTTAATTAACTCAAATGATGTTTATATTGTATTTATCTTATTAAAGAAGGATTAATTTTAAAACTTGATGCATAGATTTGGACAACTAATGTTCCATATTAAGTATGAGAGATTATTTTTTAATTGATATATGTTAGAAAGTACATCTTAAGAATTGATGGGTTGAAGGCCCTCCCCCCACCCCCTGAAAATAAAAAAGCAAAATACTACCATATATCAACTCTCCCCGCCTTGCCTTCATTTTAATATAACTTGAGTTTGGCTGACACATTCCCTAAATGCTCCTCCTTGTTTTCATGATAGCATTTCACATCCCGACCCAGTGTAACACATATACTTAATGGATAATATTAGGTATGGTGCGAGACTGATCAAGACTGATCACTTCCCAAGTTCTTCTATTTGAGAGAATTTTTTTTATCTTTTAATTCTCATAGAGCCACTAAAATATCAATATACAAAAATATAATAACATCAAGAACATATATACATTCAGATATATTCATATTAAAATGACTTGTATAGTAATCACAATCCTTTCTATATTTTCATCTAATATAAATATCTTATGATTATAAAAGCATTTAGCTATGACACTATAAATTAATGGTACCTCTAATAACAACACTTCTAACTCACTCCACTCGAGCCTTCTCTTCCCCTGAAACATATAAACATAAAGAGTGAGTGGACAGCTCAGTAGGTCACAAGGAACCTATAATTATATTTAGTGCAAGGAAACCAAATAATATGTTTTCTATCATTATTTGAATCATGAAGGATAATCATATATTGAACTAGAATTTTTTCTATACTTACCCATATACATGTATCATACACAATGCAGTCATGACCAAATCATCAAGTGGGAATCATATGTTATTGTGCTCTATAAGGCATCACATATCATCATGTATTCTACTATGTCATCACCTGTATCATATGTGTATCATCATGTATGCTAGTATGTCATCATGCATATCATTTGTGTATTATCATGTATTCTAATATCTCATCAGTTGTATCATATATATGTCATCATGCATGCTAGTAAATCATCATATGTATCATATGTATATTGGTATCATATGTTATAAGTGAAAGTTTAATTTGGGGGTGTTAGACCACTTGAACTACAATAGCACACCTAGAGAAAGTGAATTGGTGTTTTAAATTTTTTTTCTTCAAAAATCCTTTTTGAAAAACTTAATACCAAATTCAAAATTTTAAGTTTAAAAGTAGATCTTGTAATACAGAAGCTAAAGATATGAAAAATCAAATACAAATTATTTATTTTAATTTTGTAAAAAAAATAAATATGAAAAAAAATTCCACCTTTTTCAGATTTTTATTTTCCTTTTATAACAAATTAAATCTAAATGATTCTCAACATTCTCAACTCAGATTTGCACAAAAATAAAATTAAAAGAAATTAAAGTGTGGTAAAAATAAGAATAAACATACTATTGATTTATAGTGGTTTGGTTAACCTTGACCTACGTCCACTCCTCATAGACTTCCACTCTAAGTTTTGTACTAAACTCTTAGTGACTCTCCTTTTTCCCCGATAGTAAGGCGAAGAAGCCCTTTCAAAATCTCTTCCACCAATCTGGTGTGGCAGAGTAGCCAAATCCCTTTCACCAACAATGCAGAGGAGTAGCTGAATCCCTTTCACCTATGGTGTGGTAGAGTTGTTGGTGGCGCTTTGACTCCAAGAGATTCTTCTCAGGGTTTCCCTCAAGTAAAACTTTGACTCATTGAGGAAGAAGGTAGATGATGGCTGGAGCAACCGTGTGAAGACTCTCTTTCTCTCTCTCTCACACACTCCCTTGATCCCATAAAGCTATTCTCCCTCTCTCTCGACACATTTTTCTCTCCCAAGCCCAAAGCTCACTTTTCAAACTCTCTCTCATAGAAGACTCAAGCCCCTTACTGCTAAAGACTCTTTAAAGTAAAATAAGAGTTATTTAAATATAAGGCTCCAAGAAATCTCTCATTATTTCAATTTTAATCATAGTAACAATTAGGTGGCATCATTAATAGAGCTGTCCCCCAATCGTAATCATATCATATACCTTTATACCTCTCATTATATGTTATATCTAGTTCATTTAAATGAAAGCATGTTGACATTCCCTCCTACATAGGATAGCATATCATATCTCCACCAACCTAGGTCAGTCAATAGTCAGTCTTTCTTGCATACACATATTTTATGATAGATATGTATATATCATATTTCACATGCATATGAAATATCATGTAAATCATAAAAATTATATTCATAAGATAATTCAATAAACTCATTTTTGCATATATCCATTTAACTAGTATATCATACAGATATGCATGGTTCATCCAATAAGTCATGTCAACTATGCATGCCATGTCAATTTACATTGTAAGTCATGTTAGATGGTCATTATAAGATATGCATGTCAATCATTTTACCAAAATATAATGCAATGTTCATTCATCAATTTTAAATTTTATTAATCATACTTTTTCTAAGGCATGCGCATCAATTTCTAAAATACCTAGTGAAATCTCAATAAAATAATGTGAAAATGTTTAGAACTAGCAGATCAACATATTAAAAGTTATTTGATAAATGTTTCTTAAAAATCAAAATATCATTATCTTTTATAACTTTTGATCAATTTAAATTCCATAAATCCTATAGAATTCTAAATTGTCAAAAATAAATGTAGGGTATGGGTAACCTAACTAGAGATGAACAACATTCCTAACTTGTCTGATAGATAAAATCAACTTTATGACACCAAACTTCTCTCTCTCTCCTCATTCTCTTCTCTTCTCCCTTCTCCCCTTTTTTATCCTCTTATGGAAAGCTGAAATGAGGTTTCCATAATGACTCCCAGAAGATATTATTTAATTGCATATGCACTTTTTTTGTCATATTATAGCAGTTAAAATATAATTAAGGATGTGTTAGAATATGACAGTTTTCTTTAACGGTAGTCAACAGAAAACTCAATTAGGCAAAAATAGATATTTTCAAAAAATAACTAAATTATCATGGATTGTGCAAAATAATATTTTAAAATTTTTATCGTACTACATCATTATTTTTTAATATCCGGTTAATTTTTTATTCAATAAAAAATCTCACAAATTTCAAAACTCCGTTGTAAAATTTTCAGAAAATACTTAAAATGTTTGTAATCTTAATCTCTATAGCATATAAAAAGTTATGCGGTGAAAGTTTTACCAGTGCAAACGAAAATAAAAATTTAATCAGAAAATTAAATAAAATTTCTATTTTCGCTCTCTTCTCTTTTTCTCTCTATTCCTCCTTTCCCTTCTATGTGAGCCGAAGATGAATAGGGAAATGGATGTTTTTAAAGCTTTTTAAGTGGAATACTGTTTTATAATAAAATATTAAAAGATATTTACGTAATTCTTTTAATTACTTAGTTTTTAGCTAAAAAATCATATAAATTATTTTATATCTTCAAATTAGGAACCCAAAATTTACAGAAAAATATTCACAAATTAACATGCCCAAAACACTTTATTAAAATCGGTTTGTAAAACGAACACCTAACATTTCCAAATTCCCCACTTGTACTGAAACAGGGCTAATTTCTTAAGGAATTTCACCTACGCCCAAAAATTATGAAAAAAATAGTGAAGCTAAAACACAATAATATTGATGTTATGACGAAGACGGTTTGTGATTTGGAGTGATAATGACTCCTAAAATAATTTTTTGACTGTTCTAGGTCAAAACAATTCTTAAAAAAATTAAAAGTTTTCACACAAACAGCCCCTACATTCATTTACTTCAAACCAAACAAAAATAACTATTCACCCGAATTTACTTTACACTCAACCAAACAACACCAAAGTATTTATTTTATACTATATTCTTTTTACACTGCTTTCTTTTTTAGCCAACTAAATATTCTTATAAGTTGATTTGGTTAAAAAAAAATAATAATTAAAAAAAAGTTGATTTGGTTCTTTGACATAAAAAAAATCTAACTTACCAATAATTGCACAATTTTTTATTGCAAGTTATTTATTAAAAATGATTAGAGCCTTCACTCGCATATTTAGGTTTTGTTTGTGATAGCTTTCTTACTGCTTTATGAAGCAGCTTCTTGATACAAATTTTTTTTGAATTTAAAAAATTTTGATTTTAAAAAATTAATTCATAAAATAATGAGAAAACTCTAGCAAATGAAACTTACTATCCTATTTTATCTTGTATTTGTGTGTCATATAGCTTTAGTTTTTTAGAATGTATTTCTTATATGTAATATTCGTTGTATGAATATATAATTTTTATTCGTTAGTACTATGCAGATGCATTATATTTTATAATTAACAAGACACGTGATGGTTTTTCGACTTCAAACGAACAGTAATTTGATAATTCCCCTCCCGTCTGACCAGTAACCCAATGGACTCGTCCCGTCTTCTTCCCTTTACCTCCGCTACTTCCCCTTCCGCCGACGTCGCCTTGGTCGGTGTTCTCGACCACCGCGGTTTCCCCGCCTTCCGATCCTCTTCCGGCAGGTGGACGGCCGCTCTCTTCATCATTGGTAAGAGACGTTCAATCCATTTCCCTATATTCCTTCCGCCGTCCTCATCGCGGAGGTCCATTAAGTTTATGATCTCTTAGTCTTGTGACCTCGTCACAGGGGGGCAGATTGCGGAGAGGTTTGCGTATTATGGGATTTCTTCCAACCTCATAACCTATCTCACTGGGCCACTTCAGCAGTCGACGGCGGCGGCGGCAGCCAGTGTGAATATTTGGTCAGGAGTGGCGATGATGCTGCCGCTTGCAGGAGCGTTCGTCGCT
The DNA here is from genome assembly GCA_019925795.1 of Dendrobium chrysotoxum. NCBI lineage: Eukaryota > Viridiplantae > Streptophyta > Magnoliopsida > Asparagales > Orchidaceae > Dendrobium > Dendrobium chrysotoxum. The sequence goes on along the minus strand of CM034297.1, from coordinate 44,552,034 downwards.
GATTCGTATCTTGGACGTTACAAGACAATTCTGTTCGCTTCTGTACTTTACATTTTGGTCGGTTCTCCTCTTTCCCTAATGTGGTCCCTCCTCTCTTTTTCCTCCTTTTTATTAAACGACTAATCTAATGTGTTTTTCGCTTTCTTTTTTTTTTTCTTTTTTCATTTCATGCACCTTTCCCTAAGAAGATAGGAAGCGAATTGAATTGGGTGGTTGAATTTGTTTGAAAAAGTATTTAAGACATTGGTTTTGGAAAATGAGGAAACAAATGCCCAATTTTATCACAATGGCATAAGCGTAATTTTAAGATGTTGAATATTCTTTTTGTATGACTAAGTCAGACTGTTTAGATTGAGATTCTTTCAGATTTATGGACAATGGATTGTGGAAGCATTGTTGGATTCAAATTTGTCTGTGGATAATACTTGACCATACTAATATGTAACCTGTGAGTACGAGCTAAACAATTAAGTTTGGGTGAGTATGAAGAATATGAAAAAAAAAAAGCTCTTGAATCTGTATTAGTCTCATAGCCAATGTTATGAGGTTCAACTAGTCAGAAATATATTTTTTCATCATTTATTTGTAAGGCTTAGAGTGCTACAAGAAAAGATACATGTAAAAAAAGATAAAAAGCACAGTGTATGATATAACTATTATTGACTATCATAGACATTTGGCTTAGCAGGTGGTTGCTTGTCTCCAATGTGACTCTGTGCTCTAAGGCAAGTCCCCTAGGCGAGTCTTCAAGAGCGATTGCCTAGGGCGAGTCTCAGGAGATGGTATGTAGGGCGAGTCTATGAAGACAAATCCTTTGGATATATGGGCAAGTCCGTAGATGCAGTGCTTAGACCTCTAGACATGAAGGATGAGTTTCCTTGCATGGAAATGGTTGCTAATCTAGAATGGACGCATTCTAGAAAGTTGTAGGTGAGGGCCTTCGAGGTGTGTGCTTCTTTTAGCTTAACTGGGATACCATCAGTAGATGAGTGGCATTAACTATAGATATCTATTGTGGGTGAGTGCTCCCTATCGGTGTGAACGACATAGACAGCTCAGAGGAATTTGGATGAGTCCTTTGATTGATATTGCCAAGGACAATTATGCCTCGACCTATCTTGCTGAGGTAAATTTTCATGTGATGGTCCTTTTAGGGAGAGTTGTTGTGAATCAACAAGCTGGATTGACTAGCATGTTCTAGGGTTGCGATTTTCTTGGGCAATGTGACCAGTCGAGTCCCTAAACTAAAACCTATTAGATACCTGTGAACCACCTACATGAAAATATGCGAGTATATATTTAGTCCCTCAGTTCATCGTACTCTTAGAAAGATGAGTTGTGAGAATGACAAGTGAACTAAAGACGAGTATTTGATGCAATCAATACTTGCCATTTATTAACTTTCTTACATGAATTCTCAGCTTCCCTTTCTGATTTCTCATTTTCCCTGTTGGCTTTTAATTTTCTTGTTTTTAGCCTTTCGGTTTTCCCATATTGTGACTATTTGGTTTTCCCTATTTGGTTGTTTGGTCTTCCCATGATTGGCTGTTGGTCTTCTCCATGTTGGTTCCGTTTTTCCCTATGATGGTTATTCGTGTACTATTTCTTGTTGATTCCTTTGTTAAAGTGTTTTAATTTCTCATTATGTGGGTTGTTTTGGGTTTATTCTATTGGCTGATTTGGGTGGCTCATTAAGGAGAGCATTTATACATTTTTTCTCCATCTTCTCCTATATAAGGTAGCTGATTTCCTTTATAGAAAAAAGGAGAGTGAATTGTGAAGAATATTTGGAAAGCGAAACCTGCTGGTTTAAATAGCTCGCGAGTTATTTTCTTCTACATCCCTATCTTCTAAAATTTCGTCTCGGACTTCTGTCTTCTTCTTCTATCCATGGTTATCATTCCACATGTATCTTTCTTCTCGAAGCTTTGATTAGTCATAAGGTGTTGTTGTGTCCCTTTTTTATTTGATGTTGTAAGGTGTTGTATCCTTTTATTTGAAGTTGTAAGGTGTGGTTGTGTTGTAAGATTGTGTTTGCTTAAGCTATTGTGGGATATTATAGTATTATTTTATTCTATCTGTGTTTGTCTATGTTTTATGGAAAGGAAGCCTTTAGTTTGTAATCCTAGTATTTCCTAGATTGCATTAGTATTTATTTCTTCTTTCATCGAATAGTAGATAGGAAAATAAGTATAAGTTACTATCTTGTCATTATTGTGGTTTTGGGTGGTGTGTCGATTCCTCATTACGGCTTTGATTTGACTCCATGCATTATCTCTACTTGTAAGTAGTAGTCGAGGGGTACAATGTTTGCTACACTTTTTTCTTCAACTCTTAGTAATAATACTCAACTCGCTTCAAATGGTTGAATTTAACCTTGCTTAGTTGGCTGATGGGAGTCTTATAATAAGCTAAAGAGGGTTGTCCTCTGCAAAAAAAAAATAGAGAATGGAGAAGAGAAGAAATCTAGCTCGCTGGAAAGCAAGAAGGAGACAACCATTTAGGTGAGTGTGCCGATGGGCTTGGGTCTGAGTGAGCTTGTTGCTCCTTTACTAGACTGGGCATAGAAGCATAGAAGGTGGAGAAAAATATGATATGGTGGCTAAGTAGAATCCAAGGAAAGTGGTCCTTTCCTCATATTTTTACGATGTGCCTCTCACCTTGAGGCAAGTGCAGTGAGCCTCCATAGTGCAGTCAACAGTGGATGTTGTTGAGATGGTGACGTATGATATGGAGATGGCACCGATTACTACCTTGGTTGACTTAGTTGTTGGCCAAGTTGAAGGTAAGACGAGTTGTTTTAAGTTTTTTAAGGAATTATATTCGGAGGGAAAGTGTCACTAGCCACTAGCGAGCTATAAGGGTTGTCTTGACTTCGAACAAGCTCTTAGGATACACATTGAGCGAGTTCGATGCTCTGGCTTTGATGTTGTGGACGTTGGACTTTTACATGAGGACACTAGAGTTCCACAATTGGCTATTAAAACCCCCCAAGTCTTACTCTTGATCGTGAGAGCAACTCTGTACGTGGCAAGCACTCATTGCTACTCATTGTCGTCGTCTCGCACATGCAATAGGATAATGCTCACAAACTCCCAAAAAATTGAAAATCCCATTTGCAATGCATGCGTCACAACAAGCAGACCTTTTACGTGTTTTCGTAGCACGATGCGGAAAATTCATTCGCAACACCTGCAATGCAACTGGTAAGCTCTGTACATACTTTTCTTAACGTGATGAGAAGAATTTTTAAGTACTTATACATGCTTTTAGCATGATGGAGAAATTTACTAGTAATAAAAAGATATCTTAAGACTCGTATGCACCTTTTTTTGACTCAGTGGGATAGAAGACCCCGGCCTCAGCGTTGCACAACATCGACCATGCATGTTTTTCTTAGCATGGTTAGGACTTCAAGAGGCTGTTGAAATTCAGAATGAGTATAGGGAACATGCATTTAAATGATTTTTTAAAAATAAAATATAACTAAATAAATTTTGCAAAATAAAGATAAGACTTGAATGTCAATTGAACTCAACCATGCGACTTGTAATGAACATTACAACTCACCTATGGGCAAGAACAATAATTTTTTAATGAACACGAAAGCTCGCCTATGAGAAAAATAAAATTGTTTGACTTCAACTAAATAAGCAAATATTGCAAATATAAAAATAAATTTTTTTTTTTGTAAAATAAAAAAAATGAAAGAGATCCTTGCCTTCAACACCACTGGATCGACAATACAAACACACAAGTAGAGATAAGGTTAAATGCAACCCACTTAAAATTTAAAAATGAAAATGTTGTGCATTTTAATAAAAATGCTCATGTAAATAATTAAATCTAAACATTTAAAAATCTCGCATGCACAAAAAATGTAACTTTTAAACTCAAGCGCATTGTCTTGTGAAGTATGCAACTGCCTCGAGAAATGTGTCATTATATTGAGAAGCTCACAACAACCTCAAAAAGCATGCAATAACCCCATAAATTATGCCACCGCCTCAAGAAATGTGCCACCATCCCAAAAATGTACTACTGACCAAAGAAACATAGCATGGGCTTAAAAAGAGTGTAGCTGCATCAAAAAGCATGCTATTATTTTAAAACAAAAAGTTTAATGTATATTGAAAGCGTGCAAACACACTATGCAAATGCATCAAAATGCATATACGTGCATCGCATGAGCGCATCAAAAAGCACGTAAGTAATTTGAAAGTATGTGATTATTCTAAACAAATATATCAAAATACATGCAAGTGCATTATGTGAGCGTATTGAAAGTGTGAAAGCAACTTAAAAATAAATTTAAATTTTCTGTATGTGCTTCGACAAACGTATTAATCACCCAAGTACAAAAATTTGATAATGCTAGACAAGGTTAAAAGCGAGCTAAATGGGATCCTTTCTCAAATTAAATCACCTGCATATGCTTCGACCATTGTATCTTTCTCCTCAATCCAAAGTTTGGGAGTGCTATGCGAGTTAAATATGAACATAAAATCTCAAGTCCGATCCTTCTCCTTGAAAGGACTGAGCCATACTTTGATTAATGAATGTACAACCATAAAATCAATTGAGATTTTTTATTTTGCCCTTTTTATGGGAAATTTATAATAAAAATATAAATTCTCTGATTCAATGATCGAGTACTAATTCACAAAGTTGATACCACCAGATCCGGATCTGACCCGGTGATGAGTGGAAGACTGCCTTTAAGACCAAGGATGGTATGTACGAGTGGATGGTCATGCCTTTCGGGTTGAGTAATGCCCTGAGTACGTTCATGAGAATCATGACCCAAGTGCGGCGCCCTTTCATGGGAAAGTTTGTCGTTGTCTACTTTAACGACATCCTTATCTATAGTCGATCCGTGAGTCAGCACTTAGACCACTTGAGGTAAGTCTGTGAGGTTTTAAGAAAGGAGCAACTTTATGCAAATCCTAAAAAGTGCACCTTCCTTGTTGACAGTGTAATCTTTTTGGGCTTTGTCGTCTCTGCCCAAGGGGTCTCTGTAGATCCTGAGATGGTAAAAGCTATTTTTGAATGGTCTATTGCTCAGAACATCTGTGAAGTCCGCAGCTTCCATGGTTTAGCCACCTTCTATAGGAGATTCATCAAAAACTTTAGTACCATTGTGTCTCCTATCACTAATTGTTTAAAGAAGGGTGAGTTTCACTGGACCCTGGCTGCCACCAAAGCCTTTGAGGACATTAAGAAGAAAATGGTGGAAGCCCCAGTAATGAGACTTACTAACTTCTCCAAGGTCTTCGAAGTTACATGCGATGCTTCGAGGGTCGGAATTGGAGGAGTCTTGTCCCAAGAAGGCCACCCTGTTGCCTACTTTAGCGAGAAGCTAAATTACATCCGTCAGCGCTATTCCACGTATGACAAAGACTTCTACGCGGTGATCCAATCCCTTCGATATTGGCGACACTACTTACTCCCGCAAGAGTTCATCATCTTTTTGGATCACGAGGCTCTTCATTAAATCAACTCCCAGAAAAAGCTGAATGCACGTCACGGTCGTTGGATAGAATTCTTACAAGATTATACCTACACCCTTAAGCACAAAGCGGGAGTTGAAAATAAAGCTGCCGATGCCCTTTGTCGTCGTATGATGACTTCCACCGAGATGAGGGCATAAGTCTTTGGTTTTGAACAAATCAAAGAAGACTACATGGAGTGCCCCGACTTTAAAGAGATTTACTCCCTCTTGTCCACAAGTAACGCATGCCTTGTGGATGATTTTCTCTTAGAAGATGGATACCTGTTTAAAGCCCAGAAGCTTTGTGTCCCTAACACTTCACTTAGGAAATTCCTTGTTTGGGAACTTCACGCCAGAGGTTTCGCTGGACACTTCGATCGAGATAAAACTATTGAGGCCGTAGAGTACCACTTCTTTTTGCCCAGCTCTTTTTGCCCAGCCTCAAGAAAGATGTAGGCAAAATGGTCAGTAGGTACCACATTTGCCAACTGGCCAAACAACGTAAACAAAACACTGGTCTCTACATCCCTTAACTAGTTCCCAGCTATCCCTGGCAGGATGTTAGCATGGACTTCATCCTAGGTTTGACCAAGGCTTTCCGTAGGAATGATGCCATATGTGTCGTAGTTGACCATTTCTCAAAGATTCCTTGTTTTAAAGCATCTGATGCCTCCCATATTGCCAAACTTTACTTTAGTGAGGTCGTCAGATTACATGGTTTATCTAAAACCATTGTCTCCGATAGGGATGTCAAATTTACTAGCTATTTCTGGAAAACTCTTTGGATAAAAATAGGCACCAAACTTCAATTATCCACAGCCTTTCACCCTCAGACTGACGGTTAAACAGAAGTGGTTAATAGAAGCCTAGAAATTTATTAAGATCCTTAGTAGGTGAACACGTTAATAATTGGGATTCCAAACTTCCTTCAGCTGAATTTGCTTACAATAACTCTGTAAATCGCATCACTAGTTTAAGTCCTGCTGAAATTGTATATGGGTACAAACCTAGACAACCTTTAGATCTCATACCCATATGCCCTAGGTATAGGATTTCTGAGTCTGCATCCTCATTTGCATCACATTTACATGAATTACATAAAAAAATTGCATGCCGAATTGAACAGAGCAACAATAATTATAAGCTTCATGCTTATTTAAACAAAGATTTAAAACATTTGAGGTTGGTGATTCAGTGATGGTGCGGATTCGTCCGGAACGGTTTCCGCAAGGAGACTTTAAGAAATTACATGCTTAAAGTGCAAGGCCATTCAACATAATCAAAAAAATTAATGACAATGCTTACATGGTGGATCTGCCTGCAAAATTCAATATTAATCCCTCTTTTAACATCGAAAATTTAGTAGCCTATGAGGGTCTAGAGTTTAACCCACCAAATCCACTACAAACAAAGCCTTGTGCGACCCCACCCTGTGAGAACCCAAGCTTACCTACACTCCTAAATGTTTCTAAAATATCTATAGCGAAGATGGTTGACATGATTCTAAGTGATGACATCATTTCCACAAAAGAGAGTGGACAGAGAAGGTATTTGATAAGGTGGAGAGGTAAACCAGAGTTAGAGGATACGTGGCTAGAGCGCTAGGAGCTTCAGCAGATTGACCCAGATGCACTAGAATTTTATGAGAGTACCCGGTACACGTACTCGACGTAGTCAAGCTCTTTTCCACCCCAGGAGAATGATGAGGACATCCGACTATGGAGAGTTTACCAGAGATGGAGCAGACGATCTATAGCCACGATCACACTGCTTTATTTTTAAGTTATTATATGTGTTTGATTTATTATTGCAGCTTTTTTATTTCTACCCTCACTTGAGGGAATAGTTGTTTGTAACCCCTAGGGGTAGTGGTGTCTTTTATTTCTTCATTATAAACATTAGCTATTTAAACCCTCCTCCTCTTTGGAGAGGGTAATGATGAATATTATGAAAGAAAATGCTGCACTTGTGTGTTTTGGAGAGCTTGAGAGTTCTTAGAGAGATTGAAGTCCCTAGGTGAGGGGGCGGCGTAGTACCCACCAACCGTAGGAAGCATCCGGGTTCGTGGTCTTCCTCTTTCCTCCAATCCTTCCCCTCCCCTTCCTCCCAAGTCCCGACCTCCTCCCCATTTCCACCCAAACAGCCGGCTTCCTCCCCCTCCCCACCTCAAGCCACTAGTTCCCCTCCCTACGCCATCTAACCCCACATCTCCAATCCTCACCTCTAGCCCCCCTCCCCACCTGGACCTCAAGATCCGGCCCTTCCCCCTAACTGCCGGCCTAACTAGCCCACATCCTAGCCGCCGGCTTCCCTAGCCCCACACCCTAGCCGTCGGCCCAATCTCCACAAACCCCTTGAATTTCAAATTCAAATTATCTTAATTACCTTCCTAATTTATATAATTGTTAATTTGGAAAGTCTCTTAATTTGAATTCAAATAGATTTGAATTTCAAAACCTTTCCGGATTAATAAGTCTATTTTATAAACCCCCCCCCCCCCAAAAAAAAAAAAAAATCACTTCAAATCTGAAATTAAGTTTCAAATTTAATTCTCCAATCAACATTTAATGCTCTGGGCCACATACATTGAATGTGGACACTAATTAATCCCTCCCCTCATTCAAGTGCCTAAGATTGAAAATTAATTGATTTACCCAATCAATTTCCCCCTTCCCTTGTAACCGACAGCCCCACATCCTCCTCCCTCTCTCTCACCCGCCGGCCCTCCTTCCCCTTTCTCTCTCCTATCTAGTTAATCCACCCCATTAAACCCTCCAATCAACCTATTAATTTCCCCTCCAAGACCAGCCACCCCTTCTCCCTCTTTCCTTTGGTTATTCCCCAAGTGCTCTCCTCCCAAGATAGCTCATATTCCACAATTCTCTTCCTCCAAGTTGCTGTCTAGATTTTCTGAGCATTATTAGACTGCTGTCCAAGAAATTTCAGCGAAGATAAGTTGCTGTCCTGCTGCCCGGAAACCCACACTGCTGTCCAGAATTTCTGTTTGAGGACTTCTCCTAGCTGTCTTGAAATTTCAGCCCAGGTTGCTTGCTATCCCAACATCCGGAGGTCCGTTGTGTGCTATCCAGAAGTTCCTGCTTGCTGTCCAAAGATTTCAGCCCAAGTTAGTTTGTTATTCCCCTTCCACAGCCTGCAAGATTGCTGTCCAATAATATTCAGAAGGCTCATGTTGCTGTCCTCTCTTTGTCGGCACCCAAAACGATCACACCGGAGCTTCGCATCCTCCTCCTTTGGGTAAACTCTTCCCCTTTCTCTTTTACCTACTTACTCTCCCTTGATTGTGGCATCACAAAGGTTGCGTAAACTTTCTCCATTTCCACTAATTATTCAAAGAGTTGAGTGAGGGATTTATTTCATAGTGGCTTATCTAGATATTAATTGTGGTATTCTATTTGAAAACTTCCATGTATTATAAAGTTGAATTTAAATGACTATTTTGGTGCTCCTAAATGATTAAGCGTATGATTTGGCCTAAGCTACATTACCTCTCTTATTGCTTTTGATTTTTGTTTTAAGTCTTTAAAGTAAACTAATTATTGTTGCTCTAATCTAAGGCGTCTAATTTCAACATCATATAACTCACCCGCATATAGTTCTACATCATTTTTACATTCTGAATATGTGAATTACCAACAAATTAAATACAAATGCAAAATTATCTTCACCCTTTAGCGACTTGGATCATATCTACATTTGTAACCTTATGCGTTTTTATAAGAAATAATGTAATACAAAAACTCTCTTCAATCAGATTTTGCATATAAGTTTATGGTTGCCTTGCTGATGCATGTAGTTATGAACTATTAGAAACATATGCAATTTTTTTGTCTTTTAAATACAATTATGTCAAAATGGCATAGTTTTAAACATCAGAGCATATATGGATACAACATCCCCCGTTCTTAGATATGTACCATTATCTGTTCCAATATAAGCATTTTATGAGAGAAGGAAAATCACACAATTTAAACTAGTATTATGTTTTTCTTATTGTCTTAAGCCTAGATGAGAAAAGTGAAGGATCACATTAGGTAGTCTACAGCCAAGGTAAAATTTGTCGAATAATCATGACAATCATGACATTATGTTTTGCTTATTAATTTCAAATGTTTGCAGTTAATAGAAAATTTGTTGAACTTTATATAATGTCTCAATGTATTGCATTCAATCAACTAAAATGAATAGCGTTTCAGGGTTTAGGGCTGCTGACCCTATCCTCTATACTGCCAAGTCTTAGTCCACCCAAGTGTTCCATCAATGTTGGCAACGCGTGTATTCCAAATCATTTCCAAGCGGGCTGCTTCTACTTTGCTTTGTACCTTGTTGCACTTGCTCAAGGTGGGCACAAGCCTTGTGCACAGGCATTTGGTGCCGATCAGTTTGATGAGAAGGACCCTGAGGAGAGCATCTCAAGGAGCTCATTTTTTAATTGGTCATATTGTGGCTTATGCATTGGCGCGACAGCTACAATAATAATCTTGAATTATGTGCAAGATAATATTAGCTGGGCCCTTGGATTTGGGATTCCATTTGTTTCCATGGGACTTGCTCTCATCTTGTTTTTGTTTGGGACCAAGACGTATCGCTTCTACCAATTGGAAAGTGAAAGTCCATTCCTTAGAATTGGGAAATCATTGGTTGCTCTAGTTAAAAGTCAGATTTTGTCTTCTCATGCGTTGAGGGGGAGCCGAACCCCCACATTTGATGAAAGAGCAGGACTTGATGGTGCCAAGTAAGGCAGATTCTGTTGAATTGGTTTATTCATACCTCTTTTTTTCAATAGCTTTTCTCTTTTCTTTTCATCCGTGGGGGTGTGGATTGCTCAATTCAAGCTCAGTTGGTTCTCTTCCCTGCCTGTCCTCGGATGTGAATCTTGCAATTTCTTCTTTACAATCCTTGTTTTTCTAGTTCTTGTTGGAAGACGCTTACTTGAGCTTCTGCATCATAATTTCATGTGATATACTTCAGTACCACATTTTGTAAAGCTTTTTACTAATAAAAGCTTATATGATTCCATTTTGCATAGGTTTGTAAATGATGAAGCAGCAGATGGTATCCAAATGGAAGAAGCTAAGGGAGTGCTTCAATTAGTACCAATATGGGCGATATGCTTAATATATGCTGTAGTATTTGCACAGTCATCAACCTTTTTCACCAAACAAGGGAGCACACTGGACCGTAGAATCGGTTCAAGCTTCCAAGTTCCACCTGCAGCCTTGCAGAGCTTCATCAGCATCTCCATTGTTGCTTTCATTCCAATCTATGATCAAATCCTAGTTCCTGTATCGAGAAAATTTTCTAGAATTCCTACAGGAATCACGCAGCTCCAAAGGATTGGCATTGGAATGATACTCTCAATAATATCAATGGGAATAGCAGCATTAGTTGAGGTCAAAAGATTGAAAACTGCAAAAAAATATGGATTGATCGAACAACCAAATACGATGATTCCAATGAGTCTGTGGTGGTTGGTGCCTCAATACATTCTCTACGGCATCACAGAGGTGTTTATCATGATCGGCTTACAGGAGTTCTTCTACGATCAGGTTCCTAATGCATTAAGGAGCCTTGGGCTTGCACTCTACATGAGCATCTTTGGTATTGGAAGTTTCATTAGTAGTTTTCTAATTGCTTTCATCAACGAGGCAACTACTAAGAGTGGAGAGAGCTGGTTCTCTGATAATCTGAACCGTGCTCATCTTGATTATTTCTACTGGCTTCTTGCTGCTCTTGGCGCTGGAGGACTGATCATCTACCTCTACTTTGCACGATCTTATGTATACAAGAAGAAACAAGATGTTGCGATGTAGTATTCAGCCTGTAATATGGTGAACTGCAAAGGGACTCGATTTTCCCTCGGGTAAGCACTGTGGACTTTGATAAGCTCTTTATGGGCCCAAACAAGCTCCTCAACATAGCTCATAAAGTTCACCAGCATTATTCATAATCTCAATTAATCATCCATCCTTAAAGTCTTTGCTCTCTTTCATGTCACTTCTCTAATAGTATAATTTACTTGGCCTTCGTATTCATCAATGTGAACAACAGGGAGTATGAAAAATGTTGGATATTTGCAAGGGGAGTATAAAAATTAAAAAATGTTGAATATTTGGATAATTAAAATTTTGAAAATAAAATTTTGTTTTTATTTCAACCTCCTCACCTGCCAACATTGAAAACACATATCGATCACTTATTTTGTGGAAAGGATGAGCTGTTGTTTAGTTTCATTGATCTTGTTGTATGATGGCCAAATAAGAGTTAATGAAAAAAATTAACCTAATTATGCCGATTGGAGAAATAAGCCTATACGAGTCCCAAGGCATATAAAATTACATGAACTTAATATGCAAATTATGAGATCGCTAAATTACGACATTAAAATTTATAGCTAATTTGGTGTCTAAACTTCTAGTGGGTACTAGTTTTATTGTGTCTCCCCTGACTTCTGGTGGAAACTTAAGTTCTAGATATATTGGACCTTCTTAAGATTATTGGTAGAGCCAGAAAATCTAGTTACAAGTTACTACTGTCAGATTGCATGTCTCATGCGCACAATGTATTTCATGTATCTATGTTGAGTAAGTGCGTTACTAATCTTGAGCATAGATTTCCTAAGGATGAAGTTTATGTATGGCCTATCTTATAGAGAGGAACTTGAGTATATTTTGGCTTATGATGTGAGACAGTTGAGGAACAAGTAAATCTCTATGGTTAAAGTTCAATGGAAGCACGGATTAGAAATAGAAGTCAGCTTGGAGGAGGTTGAGTTAAGACAACTTTATTCATATCTATTTTGACATATGAGTGCATATATTGAAATGCCAGAGATGATATTTTTTTAAGGGTGAGAGAACGTTGTAATGACCTGAATTGAATCTAGTAAATTTATTTTCATGTCAAGTTCATTTATTGTTTGTTAAAATTCTATGAAATTTTAGAATTAATTTTTTATGTTAAATTTGTACAAAAAAGAGATTTGTGGTTTGAATTAGAAAAGTGAAAGCATGTTAACTAGAAAGTTATTTAGGAGCATTATGACATTGTGATTGAGGCGTTGCGGCGATGCCCTCTCAGTGAGTTGGAAATCGCTTTAGGGCACTGTGCCATTGCAATGACGGCACTGCGGTGCTACCTTCTTTGTATGTTGGGAAACACTTGGGAGTGTTACAGCACTGAGGTCTCTATTTGTCTAGGAAATTTCCTTAGAAGCGGTACTGGGAAAGTAGCGTTGCGGTGCTAGGCTCTTAATTTGCTTGTATGGAAATCTTGTTTGGGAGTGTTGCAATACTGGGTTAATAAATATCAAGATGGGTGTCCAAATTCTCAAAATTTTCTCATTTTTATCCATTGAGGTCATTGGCTAGAGAAAGAATGAGAGGATTCTAGAGAAAGAAAGTAGAGTTCGAAGGCTGTAGAACCCATTTTGTCCTTTGAGCTAGAGAAGGAAATTATTCATCTCAAGGTAAGTTACAAATATCCTACTTCACATTTCAATTTTGACATATATGTGGGTATTTCTAGAGTTTTTTTTTTTAGTTGGGTTGACCCAAATGTAAATTTATGAAGATTTAGAAAGTTTCACTATATCATTTTCAGTATGTTATAGAACAAATTATTTTGGCCATGTTGACAGAAAAAATGTGAATTTTCATCGAATGGGTTGATTCATACATTATTTTTAATATTTTTATGAGCATGTTTACATTTCTACAAATCGATAAAATATAATAAATACTTTAAACTTGATATATCATCAAAGAATTATCTTGATTAGGCACGAATCTCGAGGCAAAAATCAAGTTGGAAACTTCAAAAATTAATTCGGAAATCATATGAATTCTGATTATAGCAAACTTATAGTTAAATTGAACATCTCGGAAATACGAACCCAACGACACCAAATTCAACTCAATACGAGCCCAAATGAGTCCAAATCAAAGACCCAAAGCACATTTGGAAGGTTCAAACCATAATTTGGATTACCAAACAATTTCCAAATGTGACGTGCTTATAGTCGAATCGAGCAGCTCGACGGGGTGAATCCAACGAGCCCAAGATCGTCAAATTCTGATATCATTAAGGCTTTCAAATGTTCAATAAATAGTCCATGATCAAAGGATTCAACATCAGCCGTCCATTCGAATCACTCCCAATTTACCCTTGATCTTCCTCTTATTTACTGGTCATGCCACTCTCAGAAAACTATAAATTGACCCCTCATTTCTCTTGAGAGGGGGCCCAAGCAAGAAGAAGAAGAGAAGAGAAGAGAAGAGAAAGAAGAAGAGAAGGACGAGACTCCTCCTCGACCACCATCGGACTTTCACCTGGCGATCGACCTGACGTCGGAGTTCCGCCGGACCACCACCTGACGCTGGAGCTTCGTCGGACCACCACTTGACGTCGGAGTTCCGTCGGACCACCACTTGACGCCGGAGTTCCATCGGACTGCCACTTGACACCGGAGTTCCACCCGACCACTCAACGTTGCTGGATTTTTGCTCTTAAATTATAACTGAATTTCAATCTGAGAGTTGATTATTGTAATCTGATCGTCCTCAATTACAAGGACGAGTCAACCACTTGTAACTAAAGCAAACACTAGTGGAATCTTTTCAACTGGGCCTAACCTCGTAGTTTTTCCCTTTTCTAGGGTTTCTACGTAAAAATTCTGGTGTTGTATTTTTCTTCTGTTTGTGTGCTGGATATCCGTACAATGCTGAGATAAAATTTTTTTAACTCTATCGCAACGTATATTCTAGCCCGCAACAGTTTGGCACCGTCTATGGGAACACTATCCCACAATTCTAAGTGTTGCTTCGATGCCCAACAGGCGTAGCAATCGCATCTTGGGAGCCTCCTGCTCCAACACCCATCAATCCAGAAACCAGTCTATAAATCATGGACGCTAAGTATCTGTCTCCTTTTATCCTGGGGGGCAACATGTTGCTGGAGAAGGAACTTCAGGACTTTCTCTAGAAGAACGTATCCAAAGATGGAAGAATCTCAAAACGAGATCCTTAAACTCCTACGAGAGACTCGACAACCAGCGCTAGCACCACAGGAGGAGGTTCTTCTCCCTCGAGATCCACCACTGGCCGAAGGTGTTCAACTCGAACATCTTCAAGTAGAATTTTCTCTTCCTCTACCAAGGAGGCATCCGTAGTCACATCAAGATAACAAACTCGATGACACAGCAAGTTCTACCCATCCTTCGCTCACAGGTCGGGCACCTCGCATTCCTTTGAACCTCCCCGAAGATTTAGCCCGACCGCACATTATTGAGCTCCCTTGCAATGCCCTACGTCATAAACTATGACGATTGGTCCGAGAAGAGTTCCCCGCAAGAGGCGTAAGGCAACCCCTTCGTCAGTGGGACTTCCAAGAGTTGTCACCCCTGACGGAAGTTATTCTTCAAGACCCCATTCCGACAGGGTTTAAACTACCAAGCATCGATTCGTATGACAGGACATCTGACCCGTTCGAGCATATCGATCATTATAGGACCATCATACATATCTAGCGAGCATCTGATGCACTTCTCTGCCAGGTTTTTCCTGTTAACCTCAAAGGACAAGTTCGAACGTGGTTTTATTCACTTCCAGTCGTAATGATCCCTACATTCGTTAAATTAGCCAAAGTGTTCGTCGAGCAATTCGTTGTCAATTAAAGAATTGTTAAGGATTCTTCTCACCTTTCCGGGATCCGCCAAAATGAAGGAGAATTGCTAAAGAAGTATTTTCAGTGATTTTCCACCGAGGCTCGATAAATTCTAGGAGTAGATCCTGAATTGCTGAGAGGAGTCTTTCTCGGAGGCATCCGTCCTGGCCCCTTTTATTCGGCACTCATACGAGACACGATTCATTCGTACGTCGACCTGATCCATCGTATGGATGTATAAATCTCTGTAGATGAAGCCATAAATGCTCACAGAAAGCAATTCGAGCAAATAAATGGAAAGCGTAAAAGTGCATCTAGGATGGATAATTCATCCTTACAACGAAGGATATAAGGGAAGAATAATCTGCCTCCTAGGCCTCCAATGCCACGACGGGAACCTCGATAGGAGGAGTATAGACCACTGAACGTATCTCAGGAAAATGCGTTGATGGCCATCTGAGATCAGGAGAACATAAAGTGGCCTAATCCTTTGAAGCCGAATACAGAAATCAGAATCAATATTATCATTTTCATCATAGTCGTGGCCATACTACCAAAGCTTGTAAGCAGCTCAAGGATAAAATTGAGAGACTTATACGCCAAGGTTATATTCGATGGTTTATTCGAGACCCACCTGCTCGAGAGGAAGCTCTTCCCACTGGGGGGCAAAATCAGTAACAGGAGAGACAACCGTTGAATAATCATCCAATAGTTGGTGAGATTGAAACCATCACAAGAGGACCCGCATTATCTTATCAGGTCTTTTTAGCTGTAGGTAAAAATTTGACGCCAAAGAAAGCTCATATTAATCATTCTATTATTTTTGATGATTCTGATTTGGAGGGAGTAAAAACCCCTCATCAAGATCTGCTTGTGATTAATGCGGGGATAGGTGACCCGTGTTACAACATTACAAGAATTCTTGTGGATAATAGAAGCTCCATAGATGTCCTGTTCTACTCTACTTTCCTCAATATGGGTCTCACCAACGAAAAGCTTCAGCCAGCTACAAGTCCACTATATGGATTTGACCATCGACCTGTACAAGAAGAAGGGACAATCAGTCTCCCGATTATACTTGGAGAATTTCCCCGACAAACTTCACACTCCATTCAGTTCATTGTAGTAAAGTTGGAATCGGCTTACAATGCTATATTTGGAAGACCACTCCAATCAATCTTTGGGATTATCGCCTCCATCCCCCACCTCAAATTGAAGTTTCTTACCCCAACAGGAGTAAGTGTAGTACGCGGAGATCAACAAATAGCACAAACTTGCTATCTCAGGCAAGTTCAACCACATCTAACAGTTACCCTGAGCATCGAAGATTTTGATCTCCAGAGCGAAGATATCCCACAGAGGACTTCTCCTGTTGAAGACCTCACTATTGTATCCATATCAGGAGAACACCCTTCAAGGACTGTGCAGATTGTGTCTCTTCTCTCAGATGAAGAAAAAGAAAAACACGTAGATTTTCTACGTAAGAATCAGGATGTTTTTGCATGGAGTCCGACAGATATGCCTGGTATCGACCCTGAAGTAATCATGCACTCCCTCAAAGTTAACTCGACGTGCAAGCCAGTAATCCAGAAGAAATAAAATTTTGCGCCAGATTGTCAGCAAGCAATCGAACAGGAAGTTGATAAGCTTTTGGAAGCTGGATTTATACGGGAAGTACACTACCCCACTTGGTTGGCAAATGTCATCATGGTGCAGAAGTCAAATGAGGCTTGGAGAATGTGTGTATATTATAAAGATCTAAATAAAGCCTGCTCGAAGGACAGCTTTCCGCTTCCTCGTATTGACTAGTTGGTCGATACCACCTCTAGACATCAGATGTTGAGCTTTATGGATGCCTATTCCGATTATAATCAAATAAAGATGGATCCGGCTGACGAGGAGGTAACAGCTTTTCGAACAGATAAGGGGTTATACTGCTATCTGGTAATGCCATTTGGGCTCAAAAATGCTAAGGCAACATATCAACGCCTTATGAATAAGGTTTTTAAAGATCTTATTGGGCGCTCTATGGAAGTATATGTTGATGATATACTGGTGAAAAGTCTTGAGAAATCTCAACATATATCTGACTTAGAATAGTGCTTCCACCTGCTACGACGCTACAACATGCGACTCAACCATATCAAGTGTGCTTTTGGAGTCTCCTCTGGAAAGTTCTTAGGGTTTATGGTAACCCACCGAGGAATCGAGGCCAATCCTGAGAAAATTAAGGCACTAAGAGATATGATGCCCCAAAAGAATATCAAGGAAGTCCAGAGACTAAACGGAAGTATTGTAGCACTGTTTTATTTTCTAGCCCGTTCAAAAGACAAATATCTGCCCTTCTTCAAGATATTCAGAGGTGCTCGTAGCTCAGGATTTCAATGGACCGATGAATGCCAAAAAGCCTTCAAACAGCTACAAAAGCATTCGGCATCTCCACCACTACTTTCCAAACCAATACTTGGAGAAAAGTTGTATTTATATTTGACTATTTCTGCCCAAGCAATCAATTCGATCTTGATCCGAGAAGAGAATGTTGTACAACGTTCCATCTATTATGTTAGTAAAATCTTGTCTGAAACATAGGGATGTTATCCCCTAGCAGACAAAACAGCTTTGACGTTAGTTTACTCCGCTAGAAAACTACGCCCTTACTTTCAAGCACATATAATTGGAGTTTACACAAATCTGCCACTGAGAAGTATCATGCAAAAGCTAGAAACGTCCAACAGACTCATCAAGTGGTCTGTAGAACTGGGAGAGCTCGACATCAACTACTTGCCTAGAACTGATATTAAATCTCAAGCACTAGCAGATTTTGTGGTTGAATGCACCATCCCCGTATCTGACGAGCCACCAAATATTTCTCCTTCTCTCCCATGTTGGATGTTATATATTGATGGAGCTTCTAGAAGTTCTGGCGCAGGGGCCAGAATTCTGTTGATCTCTCCGCAGTAAGTTACCTTGGAGTATGGGCTTCGACTTAAATTCCTTGTAACGAATAATGTAGTAGAATATGAAGCCCTTATTGTCGGACTGAGGCTAGCAATCGACTATAAGGTACAGAACTTAGTGGTCCACACTGATTCGCAATTAGTCTCCTCTCAGGTGGAGGGAGAATTTGACATCCACAACCCATAACTGGCCCAGTACTGTAATATCATAAAATCGCTCTTAACCCATATAAAAGAGCATCACATCATCTATATTCTTCGAGAGCAAAGTATACGAGCAGATGCTCTTTCTAAACTTGCTACAGCAACCACTAGAGATGTCTACAAGAGAAAGTGTATCGAGGAGATCCACTTTCAAAGTATCCAAGGTCTGTGGGTCATACAATCAATCGATAAATCAAGAGAGGCTTCTTGGATCGATCCCATTTTATCCTTATAAGATGGAGTGCTGCCTAAAGACCTCATAGCTACAACACGACTTCAGAGATAGACAGCAAATTTTATTATTATTAGTGGTGAATTGTACAAACGAGCATTCACCGGACCATACATTAAATGTCTCCCACCTTCAGAAGCCGATTACGCACTCCGAGAAGTTCATTCAGGAGTATGTGGGGAACATCTGGGAGAAAAAGTATTAGCCTACAAGATCCTGAGATAGGGATTCTATTGGCCTACAATTAAATAGCCCGCACTTGAGTTTACTCAAAAGTGCAAAAATTATCAATTACATTCCAATCTCACCCATACACCCGCTTCAGAACCCCTGGCCTTTTGCCCAGTAGGGAATTGATATATATAATGGGACCCTTTACTATAGCCACTGGACAACGAAAGTCCATTATCCTCGTTATAGATTACTTCACCATGTAGGTGGAGGCAAAACCTCTAGTGAAGATTACTGAAGCCAATGCAAATAGTTCCTGTGGAAGAATATAATCTGTCGTTTTTGGCATTCCTGCAAGAGTTATCAATAACAATGGGACACAATTTACAGGGAGGATCTTTACATCTTTTTGTAAGGATTTTCATATTCAACTAGTGCACACAGCTATCACCCATCCTCAAGCAAATGGGCAAACAAAGGTTACAAATCAGACAATTCTAAAAGGGCTGAAGGCACGCCTAGGGAAGGCTGGGGGGCAATGAGCTGAAGAACTCCCAAATATCTTCTGAGCTTATTGGACCACCGCTAGAACTCCTACAGGAGAAACCTTGTATAATCTATGCTTTGGTATGGAAGAAATCATATCACTTGATATTAGAGTCCCAAGCAATAGAGTTCGGACTTTCAACTTCAGTAACAACGAGGAGAAGCTCAGAAATAACTTGGATCTCCTCCCAGAAGCAAGAGATGTAACCTCACTCAGGACTGCTGCATACCACCAAAGGGTTTCCCATCACTATAACTGGAGGGTCAAGCCTCGATGTATCTCAATTAGGGATCTGGTTCTACGCAGCATCGAGGCAGCTGGAAAGGGCCCTCAGCTTAACAAGCTATCTCCCCTTTCGGAGGGTTCTTATTTGGTGGCAGTTATGGTCAAGCCTGGCACCTTCAAATTGAAGGATGCTATGGGGAAGATGCTCCCTCGAACGTAGAATGTTGGCAACCTTCGCAAATATTATCAGTAGGTGTTAATAATACTGTTTGTCTTGTGTATTTTCTCCTAAGTTGTTATGACTGTCCTCATATGTATCCCTTCAATATTATTATATTGGTCTCATATCCATCCCTTGTGTGTTGATTATGGTAAAACTTGGCTAGCCCCCGTATCTCTAAGTTATACTAGAGAACTGTTATATTGTCTTATATAATATAGTAATGTGATGTCACTTTGTTGTGATATTATCTCCTTTTGTAAAAGATAAAAACCAACCTAGAATTTAACCTCTTTATCCATGATTCGAGAAATACACCATTTATATTGTATCTCAATCATTGGATGATCAATCCCAGGGGGATTTGATCTGACCTCTTCCATACATGTTAATATCATCAAGCAAAAGCTTTGACTAACAACCTCGGATAGGTCGAACATCCTAGGAGGATGTCTTGGATATTAAAATTATTAGATGATCAATCTCAAGGGGATTTGATTTGACCTCTTCCAGACGGGTTAATGTCACCAAGCAAATGCTTTCACTAATAACCTCGGATAGGTTGAAACCTTCAAAGAGGATCTCTCTCACATTCGCTCAAGTCAAAAAGAGCTCACTAAAATATTTCTCATCATCCAAATTAAAATAAAACTAGGTAAATTTCATATGTGTATGGGAAAGAAAAGAGAAGAACATAAACAACTTCTTAATATATCACTGAACATATCATACACATCATATAAAAACATCAACATCAAATACATATAACCATCACTATAACATGTAAAGTGGTACAACCAACAACCGAATAATACTACAGAATCTCAACATCATCCTCATCCTCAAGGGAAAAGGCCTTCTGCAACTCACTTTCTACCTCATCACCATCAAAATCTGAAGAAGAGTCACCTGAAGCCTGACTAGGCGTCAACCCCTCGATCTCAGCTCCAGTCTTCCGCTGCACTAGACGGACGCCCTTCAGAAAACCTCTGATAAAGCCTTCCTCCATACACTCCAACTCCAAAGCCTTCACCTCCACATCATATATGTGATCACAAGCTTCCTGAATCTGATTCTGAACAATCATCTTGAAGGCAACAGACTTTTTGAATTCTTCTATAACTCTGGAAGGCCACTGCTCTGACTTGGATATGGCTTCCTTCTCTGACAGCAAACTCTGGAGCCTCTTATTCTCATCTTCAATGGCTGCAATCTTCTCATCAAGAGTCTTCTGATCCTTCACATGCTGATTTATCACTGCCTAGACATCCACCAACTCAATATGAAGGCGATCCATCTGCTGATTTTGTAAGGAAGCTAAAGTTGCCATAGTAGCCAACTATGTTCTACACTCTGCTAGCTGCTCCTCCACCACCTTCATCTCCTTAATCTTGCCATCATATTTCTTTTGTACTCTCCCTGGAGATACTTAACCTTCACAAACTCAGTATTCCAGTCATTTAAGGCCTTGGTCATCTCAATTTCAAAATCCATGCGTTTCACCAACTGAAACAATAAGAAAAGCTTTGTAATTGACATATCCTTATGAGAAGAAAAGCTTTGTCCAGGCCAAAAGGGGCTAATTACACTTATCATACAGGACGATCGTAGGATCGTCCTGGATAATCTTTGACGGCAAGTTAAAATTTAGGGTAATTTTTGAGCCATTCTATTTAAGATCTCTTGTTTGATACTGTTGAAATCTTTTGCCGCCATCCTCACCTAAGAGAGTTTAAAGAGGGAGACCTTGGGAGAGAGAGAGAGAATCTTGTGAGGGGGAGTTTTTGAGGTGTTCACAAAGATTACTCCAAAAAAGAATTCGAGTCATCTTCTCCAGTCGTCATCCCTTGTCCTTTGGTGACTCTGTGGGAAAGATCATCAGCAAGAAGATCAAGGTTCTCTGCCTGCTTCAAGAGGAAGCGAAAGGAGGTAAGGTTCTATGCATGCTTCAGGAGGAAGCAAAAGGAGGTAAGGTTCTCTGTCTGCTTTAGGAGGAAACAAAAGGAGTTTGGGTTCTCTGCCTCACCGGGTTGGTGAAAAGGAGTTTTATAAATGCTTCTCTGCCTTGCTGTGGGAGAAGAAGGAGAGTCACTGAGTTTTAGTGCAATACCTGGAGGGGAGGCTCCGGGGAGTGGATGTTGGTTAAGTTGACCGAACCACTATAAAATATGATGTGTTCGTTCTTTTACTTTTCTGCTTTTAATTTCTGCACTTTACTTTTCTGTGGATGATCGTGTGATTACAGTTATTATTTTAGTTGATTAATCATCTCCACATCAACGTACTATTGCAATTGTTTTAAAACATTCAAAAAGCTTTGTCCAGGCCAAAAGGGGCTAATTACACTTATCATACAGGATGATCGTAGGATCGTCCTGGATAATCTTTGACGGCAAGTTAAAATTTAGGGTAATTTTTGAGCCATTCTATTTAAGATCTCTTGTTTGATACTGTTGAAATCTTTTGCCGCCATCCTCACCTAAGAGAGTTTAAAGAGGGAGAGCTTGGGAGAGAGAGAGAGAATCTTGTGAGGGGGAGTTTTTGAGGTGTTCACAAAGATTACTCCAAAAAAGAATTCGAGTCATCTTCTCCAGTCGTCATCCCTTGTCCTTTGGTGACTCTGTGGGAAAGATCGTCATCAAGAAGATCAAGGTTCTCTGCCTGCTTCAAGAGGAAGCGAAAGGAGGTAAGGTTCTATGCATGCTTCAGGAGGAAGCAAAAGGAGGTAAGGTTCTCTGTCTGCTTTAGGAGGAAACAAAAGGAGTTTGGGTTCTCTGCCTCACCGGGTTGGTGAAAAGGAGTTTTATAAATGCTTCTCTGCCTTGCTGTGGGAGAAGAAGGAGAGTCACTGAGTTTTAGTGCAATACCTGGAGGGGAGGCTTCTGGGAGTGGATGTTGGTTAAGTTGACCGAACCACTATAAAATATGATGTGTTCGTTCTTTTACTTTTCTGCTTTTAATTTCTGCACTTTACTTTTCTGTGGATGATCATGTGATTACAGTTATTATTTTAGTTGATTAATCATCTCCACATTAACGTACTATTGCAATTGTTTTAAAACATTCAAAAAGGTTTCCAAAATTATTTTTGCTTAAAAATTTTTAAAACTACCAATTCATCCCCCCCCTCCTGATTAGCCTCAGGCTAGTTCATAAGAGCTTAACATCCCTAACGAACTTTCACTAGATTTTTTGATTCAGTAATAGCAGTGACTTTTGCATCATAACTATTAGGCAAATAATGAATTATTTTATTAACATTTGATGAGTTTGATAATTCTCTTTCTAGAGCATGCAAGGATGTCACTATTTTTGTGAACCTAGTATACATATCATAAATTGATTCACTAGGTTTTATGTGGAATAGTTCATATTCATGCAGTAAAAGGTTCAAACGAGATTATTTGACTTCGTTGGTTCCTTTGTAAGTAATGCACAGTCTATCTCAAATATTCTTCCAAGTTATACAAGTAGAGACTCTCATGTAATCCTCAGATTTAAGTTCACAAAAGTCATAATTCAAACATTAGGAATTAACTCATGCTAAGTTTTAGTCTTCTACACTCTATTTAGTGAAAGGAATATTAATATTAACCCATTAACTATTCGTGATAGTACAGAATAACCAGATTGAATCAAGTACCACATTCTAAAATTAATAATCTGTAAAAAAGTTGGCATTCTTATTTTTCCAAAATCAAATGGAATATTATTGAATGACGGTGGATGAGTTATTGAATTTCCTATTTTCAAAATGTGTCATGGATCTTTTCTCAAAAAATTTTAAATCACTAATTCAGAGACACTCTGATACCAAATGAAAGTTTAAATGAGACTATTAAACCTTGTTGAACTATCCTAGGCACATCAAAAGGGGGGATGAATTGTTTATTTTAAAAAATTTCTTTATCAAAACCTTTTCTTTTTAAGAAAGAAGTTATCCAAATACACAAGCGAAAATAATATCAAAGAACCAAACAAATTTTATATTTTTGATTTTATAGAAAAATGAATAGAAAAATATTTTTTTCTTTTTTATTTTTACTTTTTCTTGCTCACAAAAATCAGTCTAAAGCAGTCACAATATTTTTATCATACCTTTGCAATAAAATATTATGCAGGAATTAAAAATTCAAAAAGTAAAAGTGAGAAAAAAAAGAAACGAGCACACCAAAAATTTTATTGTAGTTTGGTCAATCTTAACCTTAAATCACTCCCCGGAGTTCTCGTCTTCGAGTATTGTCCTGAACCTTTTAGTGACTCTCTTTAGTTCCAACAATAAGGTAAGAAATTCTTTACAAAATCACTTCCATCATTCCATGGTGCGGCTGAGAACCTGAATCATTTTCACCCTCCTAGTGAGGCAGAAAACTTAGGATCCTTTTCACTCTCTTGTTGAGACAAAGAACATTGAATCCCTTCCACCAACCCAGTGTTGTAGAGTAGCCGAATCCTTTATTTGCACGAGCCTTTTCCTGAACTTTCCCTCAAGAAAAATAATGACTCTTGAAGGAAGATAGTGAATGTTCATGGAGCAACCATATGTATAACCCCTCTCACACACTCCCTTGATCACACAAGGCTCTTCTCTTTCAAAACATCACTTCTCTCTCTCCCAAGATCAACCTCTTCAAACCCTCTCTTACAAAAAAGCTCTCACAAGAAATTTGATAAAATATCTTCTTAAATGAATTTAGAGGTGCTTAAAAATAAAAGGCTAAAAAAACCTAATTTTTTAAGTCAGTCGGCATTATCGTACAGTAGGATCTTGGATTGTATAGTACGATTAATTTAAATATACATGTTCATTATGTACGATGAACATATTCTAGTACAATCAGTTCAAGATTCCTAAACAGATTGTGTACTATGAATTATGGATTGTATATTATGATTAGTTAAAAAACTAGTGTTCATCCAAGATGATCTTCAGGACGATAAAAAATTATCTGTCGATCGTCAATATGATTAGTATCATATTGTATAAATAGTTCAATCCTATCAAGGTTCATTCAGGATGATCCCTAGCATAATCAAATATCATCTTTGTTGACTGTTCAGTATGATCACAATCGTACTGTACGATTGGCTTTCATTAATTAATCTTGATTTGATTGACTAACCACATGAATGTTTAAGCAAGATTTTAAACATTGTATAATACAATTAGTTTAGAAATAAAAATTTAAATGCTTGCCAAAATCTGATTAGCAGTTGGGGCTCCAATTTAAACCGATTATCATGTACGATTGAGTTCATATAGTACAATTAGTTTAACCATTTTAATATCTTAATTAAAAGTTTTAATTTATTTTTTTAATTTATAAATCGTACCGTATGATCATGGTCATACTGTACAAACTTTATAAAAAAATCTAAAATTTAAATTCTCACTTCCCCGTGTGTGTGTGCACGGTTGCTAAGATAGCATACACCATTTATAAAATATTTGACTCAAGAAAGATAAAAAATAAATAAGCAAAAATATAGACTCTTGCAAAACATCAAACCTATTCTATCCAGACTTAAGTCTTTATCCTTTATTGATGCATGGTGTATGATGTACCTGAAATATTAGAATGCACAAGATAAATATGCAATAATATCAAGAGGAATAAAGTAGAAATCTAATAATATTTGTTATTATCAAAATCACAAGCTCAAGCTCCTGGATTACAACATGCCATTCATTATCACTTGTAGTATAGACATTAAAACTAGCGGATTACTCTCTTCATCTTTATTTTCACACTAGTTTTTTAGGTCATACTCTTAAAGCTAGCCTGACAATAAGGTCGAGTATCATCCTAGGGTAAATTTAGATCAACAAATATCTTTTTTCTTTTTTTTGAGAATTTAGCACATCTTTCACCATATAAAGATACTTCTTTTAATATTATGTGAGTTGTATACTAGTATTGTATAATCAATTGTCAAAACTTATCGCATTATGTGAGTTGTATATCATTAATATCCAATCATTTATCCAAATCTATCACATTATGTGAGATGTATACCATTAATTTCCAATCAATTTTCCAAACATATCACATTATATGAGTTGTATAGTAATAATAGCCAATTAATTATCCAAACTTATCATATTATGTGAGTTGTATAACACTAATGTCCGATCAATTATCCATACTTGTCACATTATGTGACCTATATATCATTAATATTTTCACAAAATTGAATTTTCAATTTTCGTATAAATTTGTGAGTTCTTTAAGCTCTCTATATAAGGGGTGCATCAATAAGTGATGTTGAACAATAAGAGAAGTTGCTTGTAAAATGTTTATTTTGTAAATACCTGATTGCTTCAGTTTTGTATTTTTTTTCTTCGTAATGCATTGGTTGAATTTTGAGAAGCCTTAAGGCATCCCCAATAAAGAATTATTGTATATTGCATGCACACAAATGCACGACTGCATGACAAGGTCTTCTGATAGTCTGCTATAGCTATAGGTGAAGGCAAACAAAATTTTTAGGTTTTGTATGCATGTATGAATAGATGATTGAAATTTTTTATGTTGAAGATATTACTTTACTTTAGCATTGATTCACCAACTGTGCCCCATTAGTGTTAAAAAAATATTACATCCTCCTCCACTTGTTCATATAATTGATGTGCCTTCTCCCCACATCATTTATCACCCTACTTTCCTATTTTTATATGTCCTGATGTAATCAGCTGATCCTACATACTTAAACTACCTCTGAGGATCAACCCCAAGTTGCAGGTTTTAATGATGTGCCTTTTTATTATTTGTTGGTGCAGTTGCTAAATCCGCACAATTCCCCCTTCACATATGGTTACCTGATGCCATGGAAGGCCCCACTCCTATTTCGGCTCTTATACACGCTGCTACTATGGTAGCAGCAGGAATTTTTCTTGTAGCTCGGCTTCTTCCTCTTTTCATAGTTATACCTTACATAATGAATCTCATTTGTTTAGTAGGTATAATAACAGTACTTTTAGGAGCTACTTTAGCTCTTGCCCAATGTTTGCAAGCCTATAGCATCAGACGTAGATATTGTAGGAGCATGATGTCTCTGATGACCTCTTTGGTGGCATTGCGAATGCAACTTCGTCTTAGTAGGGGTATCAAATATAGTACAATCAATATATACTGATTGCTCCAGTTATCTAAACAAATATGTAATCCTAATAATATAGCATAGCTTTATCAAACTAGCATTCTCACTATGGCCCCTAGCAAATTCCTCGGTGATGTCTGTAGTGTGTAAGAAGTGTTCTGCCTACTTATGTATTTATAATTAGAAAAGAATTCCATAAAAGACATTTAGGGTTTAGTCCAAATTTATATAATTGATTGTAGCATACCACTATGTTCTCTCTAGATGGTCTCAGGGGGTTGTGTCGGAGCTTTTAAGAGATATAATGAAGCAAAACTTAGATCTAATAAGGGATCGACCATTAATCTGCAGACCTAAAATAATCTTTATATTCTGCAACGTCACTGTTATTTCAAAGGTGGGCAAATAAGATTTCTTTGTCAAAGGGCATGTCTCACCCCGGGATCTAAAATGAAAAAAATTTATCTATTTTTCCTTTATTCATTTATTATTTGCCTTATAATTCAATTAACAACCAATATTCATTTATAACCAGATTATTACCAACCAGAACTTACTAATTGCATAACAAGAAATACAGATAAATATAAATAATCCAACATAAAATTTCATTTCTATAGTCAATATTTACATTCAATTATTAGGTCCAAAAGTCTTAAAATATTATGTACAATAATCACTACATGCTACTGTATTCAATGTAAGAAAAAAGAATCAAAATTCTTGTTACAGTTCTAGTCTATATTAATTAATAATAAAATCAATATAATCAGTAAAGCCAAAAGAGATTTATTGAATCATAAGAAAAGGACTATCAATCAAAAAGTCATGTCAGTATGTTGTGTTATATCATCAGTATTAATGCAGGTTTTATTAGTACGACTTCATTTCTATTTATCAATCAATCAAATAGTTCTACCAATCACATATAAATGCCATTATGAATAAAATTATGAAGAGTAAGGCAGGTCATCTAACTTTAATATAGTATTTTCATCCTTTCACCCTAGCCGTACCTAGTTGGTTATCGGTCTTTAATTTAACTCCAACTATCGACCTAATGATTATCAGTCTTTATCTTATTATCATTGTTTATTATCTTAGGTTAATTCATAGGTAGTTTTCAATAATCAATGAAGAGTCATCACTTTCCAATCAGTTATAGGCTACAACTAGTATCATACCACCAACTTTTACATTAAAGAAAGCCCGTCAGTCCACCCTCCAATATAGGGTATTACATTTTAAGAGCTTGCCTATATTAATTATAGTATTATTAGCCAATCTTTTTTTCTCACATGCAATTGTCACATTTATCTCATATTTGTCTTGCCATTTTTAATATAATTAATATCAAATATGAAATGCAATAATCAATAAAATGAAGAGAAATCTACAAATTTTGAATACTATGTACTTCAAAAAATTAAAGCTTCTCATTTACATAATAAAATTTAATGATATTATAGTTAAAATGCTCTTGACGATCATATCTATCATGTTCAAAAAGTCATATTCAATTTCTTAGGAGTGACAACTAAGAGAATTCAGAGAAGTACTAGATACATTCTATTAAAGTATTTAGCATGTATTTGTGGAAATAATTATGTCAGTTTAAGGAGTGTAGAGGAGATCAATGAACCCACCCGATGATATCTTTTCTTCTGCACCTTTTTTCTTTTGTGTAATTAATAAAAATGAATATGTTTCACTTGTTCTTCATGTTTGGCTAAATTCTCTAGTTTTGGATTGATTGTGTAAATAAAGTATAGAGTATTAAAGAGTTCTCTTTATCAATAATTTTATGATATTTTTAATATACCAAGTCTTCATTTAATACATATAATGGTCATATGTGTAGTTAATATTAAGTGTAATGTGGAGCCGAAGAATAGAAAAGTAGGCACAACTAGGTATGTTGGATTGATATAATAGAAGCATATGCATAGTTCTTATCATATATCAAATTTATAGAGATGAATTATCATTAGGAGGTTTTAATAGTACATACTTTACTTACTCTTTGAAGATTTTTATAGGATGATATAGACTATGGGAGTTTAGAGTGGTATTAAGGTTGGAGGAGTTTAATATGTCCTTTGTCTCTTCATGCTTGACTGAGCAATCGGTGATGCATGTGCTTTAAATAGCATCAAGATAAAAGAGAATCATTAAGAAATATATTGTATTTACATTCCATCAATCCAAAATAAATTATCTAAATAGTATTTCATTTAATTATTTTTCATTTTAAATTAAGTGATTGAATCTCCACCAAAACTTATTTTAATTGAGTAGGATAATTTTTATAATTAATATAGACAGTACTAGTATTTGTAAGTAAATATTCTTCCTCATGGGATCGATACTCTACTCTATCACTATATTACTTGATTCGGTACGTATACTTGCGTATATTAAGTGGGGTTTTATAATTTTTATTTCAAAGAAAACTTTATTTAGGGATTGATAGAGCCCTAAATCATTTTCACAATTCCTTAAGTTACTCCATCGCCCCCATCAATGACCTAAAAAACTTGTAATGCCTTTAATAGAATTTGGAGGGGGTAATTTTTTTTACACTTAAATTTTTGTAATGTCTACTTCCAATCTTTTCTTAGAAATTTTATGCCCTAAGTCAATGCCTTTAGTTATCATAAATTGACACTTCTTCCAATTTAACACTAAAATTATTTTACATATCTTTTCAAAATAGAAATTAAATACTCAAGACAAGAATCAAATGTAATGTAAAATACTGAGAAATTATCCATAAAAGTTTCAATACCCTACTCAATTATGTTTAAAAATATAGACATTATACATCTTTGAAAAATAGCAGGAGCATTAAATAGACCAAAAGCCATTCTCCTAAAAGCAAAAGTTTCATAAAAACTAATGAAAGTAGTATTATCTTGATCTTAAGGTGCAATAGAAATCTGGTGATATCCTGAATATCCATCTAAAAAATAATAAAATTGATGCCCTGCCAACCTATCTAGCATTTGATCAAGAAAAGGTAAAGAAAAATGATCTTTTCTAGTAGCTTTATTTAATTTCCTATAATTTATATAAATCCTTCATCCTATAATAGTTCTAGTGGGTATAAGTTCATTGTGTTCATTTATTAAAACATTCAATCCTTCTTTTTTAGGAACAATATGAATAGGACTAACTCAAGAACTATCTGAAATAAGATAAATAATCCCAACATCCATCCATTTAAGAATCTCTTATTTAACATCTTTCATGGAAGGGTTAGTCTTCTTTCAGGGTTAGCTTTTGATATTGAATTAGCTTCCCCTTAAATTTTATGCATGCAAATTAAAGGACTAATCCCCTTAATGTCAACAATTGTCCACCCAAAAGCTCTTTTAAAATTACTCAACACCATAATCTGAAAGTTCGATAGGGATGTTAAGCCCTAGTGAACTAGTCCCGAGGCTAACCAAGAGGGGGGGTGAATTGGTTATTTAAAAATTTCACGATAACAATGAAAATCTTTTCGATACTTAGCAGCGGAAACAAGTAAACAAGAACGATAAGATCAATCACAGATATTCACCCAAGCAGTTAATATCGGAAAAGTAAAGTGCAAAACTGAATCAGAAAAGCAAACCAGATTTTATAGTGGTTCGGTCAACTTGACCTACGTCCACTCCCCGGAGCCTCCCCTCTGGGTATTGCACTAAACAAAAAGAGTCTCTCCTTTTGCTCTCACAGCAAGGTGGAGAAGCCTGTACAAACACCTCCTTTTCACCACACGGTGAGGCAGAGAACCCGACCTCCTTTTACTTTCTCCTGAAGCAGGCAGAGAACCTTCGAACTCCTTTTGCTTCCACCTGAAGCGGGCAGAGAACCCCGGATCTTCTTGCGAATGATCCTCCCACGACGAACACCGACTAGACGAAAGACGACGAGCGGAGAAGACGACTCTGATCCGTGCTTGGAACAACCTTAGTGAATCCCTCACTAACTCCCCCTCACAAGATCTTCTCTCTCTCTCCCAACTCTCTCTCTAGGGTTTCTCAGGAAAGGAAGGTGGCAAAAGATTTTTCTTGTTTCAAGAAAAAGTTCTTTTATAGGAGGGCTTAAAATTTGTCCTACATCTCAACTGGTCGGCCAAGATCGTCCAGGACGATCGATAGATCGTCCTGTACGATCAGTTCAAATTCAGCTGTTTCAGCCTGGACGATCTGACTCTTCTGGACGAACAGTAGGAAAAATTGTTCATATCGTCCCGTACGATCCTGCGATCGTCCGGGACGATTAGTGCAAATCGAGGAATATCGTCCAGAAGACAGTTCGGGTCGTCCAGAGAAATCTGTGCTGGACGACCAAAAAATGACTTGATCGTCCAAGACGATAGGGATATCGTCCTGTACAATTAGTTCAAAAAGTGCCCAAATCGTCCTGAACACAGTTCGGGTCGTACAGCTGAAATGCACTAGACGATCATGATCGTTCGGGACGATCCTGCGATCGTCGAGGATGATATAATCGTATCAATCAAAAATAAATTGCTTTCGTTAATTACCAGATTAAATTAGGCATGATTGTACTTAATCGTCCAGGACGATATACGTATCGTCCAGGACGATCAAACCAAATAACTAAAAATAAAAACTTGCCTAACTTGATCTGGCGACTGAGAATTTCTGATTTGAGGATATCGTCCCGTACGATCCAAAGATCGTCCAGGACGATCTGCTTAATCAGACCCTCTTAACTTAGTCGCCCTAATTAGGGTTTCTGTTTTTACCTGATCGTCCAGGACGATGTGAATATCGTCTAGGACGATCTGAACAAAAACTGAATAGAAACTCTAATTCACTCAAGCTCTCCCCCTGAGTTTGTGTGTGCAAGGTTACTTAGCTAGGGGATCAGTTACATTACAATTGACTTAATAAAATGAAAAATAGTACATTGGACACACTTGGACCCGATCTTGAGTTGGCTTGAGTGGCTCGTGGTCTTTTGTGCCTGAAACAGATTAGCCAAGCAAAACACACTGGAAACATGTTTGTCATCATCAAAACCAAATTTGCAACAATTTTCCACTTTTTGATGATGGCAAACATTTATACAGTAGTTTGAAAATAAAACTAAACAGGAGATCCAAAAATATATATTTTTTTTCAAATTTTCATTTAATAATCAAACTAATACAGAAAACATAACACATAATAAAAACTGAAACGATTACAACTGACTCCCCATTTTGACATCACAAAAAAGAGGAGGGAAAAACATAACACGGAAATAAAACATAAAAGAGAACAACTACAAAACAGGATACTAAAACTGAGGCGGATCCTGATCGGAAGGCAACGTTTTTTTTTTATCAAGCTGCTCGAGTAAATCAAAAATTTTCCTTAATTTTAGATTCAAAAACCAATAAGAGGACGATTGGCAGCGCTGAAATCCAAAAAAGGTTGGAAAAATCAAGTTTCGTAACTCCGACCCCGGGCACCTTATCGATGCAAACCTCTTTCAAAACAAAAATCTGATTCAGAAGAAAAGACATTAGATTTGAAAAGAGATCCTTTCAAGCCTCGTTCCAGAAAAATATCTGATATAATAGTGTTACAAAGTAAAAAATCAGAAATCAGGATTTTCAAACTCAAGCTTTTGAAAATATTAAGTGGCGCACGGATTTTTCTAAGATATTTAACAATCTGAAAGGGAAGAAAGCTTGGTTTGGGCTCATTTTGTGCCTCTTTTTTAAATTGGTTGGCGCTTTGCGCATCTTTTGATTTTTGATACACTTTGTGTATCCAATTTGGCAATTTCGCTTCTTTTCAGTTTTTGGCTCATTTTATGCCTCTTTTTCAAATTATCTGGCGCACTGCGCATCTTTTATAAGCTTTCTCCTTTTCATAATCATTAAAGAGTCTCAGCTGTGAGATTATCTTCCAGATATAGGAGATGAATCTCCACAGTAAGGAAGAACGATTCATAAAACAAAAGCCATACAACATATGATAAATGCAATCACTTGGTTTAGAAAATCAAACTAATGACTCATGACTTTGAAAAATACTATTGATATGAGACAGATTACTGTAGGAAGATAAAATAATCTCTATTTCAAAAACTAAAATTTTAATTTTGAAGAGGATTTTTATCCAAAAGAAACTATACACTAGTAAAGGAGTTAGAGGAAGAGAAACAATCATCAATGTTTCTTCCCTTTAACAGATTCAGTGGAATGAATCACGGCTTACCAGCTTCCAAACCAAAACAAGGTAAAAACTCCCAGTCAAAAATTCAGATTATCAGAAGTAGTGAGCGGTGATCAAATTTTGAAAAGCATAAAATAGTAAGTGCAAGATATGAACCAGTGAATAAAAACAGGTAGAAAATCACAGCAAAGTAAATACTCAAATCAAACTAACAGTAAGGCTAAAACCGAAATTAGCAGAGGAAATAAAATCAACTGAAAGCAAATAATAAAAAATAAAAACTAGCTAATGGAAAACAGAATAACAATCCGAACAATCAGAAATCAGCAGTCATCAGAATCAAGCATTTATATCAATCACTCCTAATCTGGTTCTCAAAATGCTGAATGAGTTAAAGGCCAGTGGTTTAGTGAATATGTCAGCCAGCTGATTTTCAGTTGCTACATGATGTAGCTCAATGTCCCCTTTTGTAATATGGTCCCTAATGAAGTGATGCCTTATATCAATGTGTTTGGTCCTAGAATGTTGGATTGGGTTATTAAAGATACAGATGGCACTGGTATTATCACACAGAACAGAAATTGTGCCAATTGGTACCCCTAAATCCAAGACTTGTTCATTCAACCAAAGAACCTACGCCACACAACTCCCTAAGGCAATATACTCAGCTTCAACAGTGGAAAGTGCAACTGAGTTCTGTTTTCTACTGGACCAGGAGACTAACGACTGTCCTTTGAATTGACAAGTCCCAGAAGTGCTCTTTCTATCCACCCTACACCCCGCAAAGTCAGAATCAGAATATCCAATGAGCTCAAAAGAGGTGCTATGCCTAGGGTACCAGATTCCTAGGTTTGGGGTCTCTAAAAGATATCTAAGAATTCTCTTAACAGCAGTCAGGTGGGACTCTTTAGGATCAGCCAGAAACCTAGCACAAAGACAGACACTAAACATGATATCAGGTCGGCTAGCAGTCAGGTAAAGCAGTGAACCTATTATCCCTCTATACTTTTTCTGATCAACAGATTTTCCACTTGAATCCTTATCTAACTGAACTGAGGAGGGCATGGGAGTAATGATTGGCTTGGCTTTGTCCATTTCATATTTCTTCAAAATGTCCTTAGTGTATTTTGATTGATTGAGAAAGGTTCCATCATCCGTTTGCCTTATGTTAAACCCCAAAAAGTAGGATAATTCTCCCATCATACTCATCTCAAACTCCTTACTCATTGTTTTAGAAAACTCATCACATAAATATTTATCAGAAGATCCAAAAATTATATCATCAACATAGATCTGGACAATGAGTAAGTCATCCCCTAATCTCCTCAGAAAAAGGATGGTGTCTACGCTCCCCTTAACAAACTCTCTTTCTAACAGGAATGTGCTAAGCCTCTCATACCAAGCTCTGGGTGCTTGTTTCAATCCATATAAGGCCTTTTTTAATTTATAGACATGACTTGGATATTGAGAACTCTCAAAACCTGGGGGTTGTTCTACAAAAACATCTTCTTTAATTATCCCATTTAAAAAGGCACTCTTGACATCCATTTGAAACAGCTTAAATCCCTTATAACAGGTAAAGGCTAGTAGCACTCTAATGGCTTCCAATCTAGCTACAGGGGAAAAAGTCTCCTCAAAATCAATCCCTTCTATCTGATTATACCCCTTAGTCACCAATCTTTCCTTATTTCTCACCACCACACTAGAATCATTCATCTTATTCTTAAAGACCCACTTGGTTCCCACAATACTTTGATTTTTAGGTCTTTCTACTAACTCCCAAACATCATTCCTTACAAATTGATTCAATTCTTCCTGTATATCTAAAATCCAAAACTCATCCGACAAGGCTTGATTGATGTTGGTGGGTTCAGTCATTGAGATAAAGGCAGAATGGTTTACTTCCTTCCTAAGTCCATGCCTAGTCCTAACACCTTCAGAAGGGTCTCCTAAGATCAGTTCTTTAGGATGACTCGAAGAATATCTCCAATCTCTAGGCAACGTGGTTTGAGGTTCTACCCTTTCCTTCAAATTTGTATTTCCAACTCCTTGGGTAACCTCAACAATCTCTTCATCTTCTACTTCAGATCTAGTCTCCTTAGGATCAGATTCATCAAACACTACATGGGTTATTTCTTCCACCACCAAAGTCCTCCTATTGAACACCCTAAAGGATTTCCCCACACTTGAATATCCTAAGAACACTCCTTCATCAGATTTGGGGTCAAATTTTCCTAAGGGTGATTTCCCGTTGTTCAGAATGAAAACCTTACAGCCAAAGACATGGAGGTGGGACAGATTTGGAGTTCTACCCTTAATGATCTCATAAGGTGTCTTGTTCAGTTTAACTCTCACATTCACCCTATTCAGTACATAACAGGCAGTGTTCACCGCTTCAGCCCAAAAGTATTTTGGAAGTGAATACTCGGCAAGCATGGCTCTAGCGGCTTCCACTAAGGTCCTGTTCTTCCTTTCAGCTACCCCGTTCTGCTGAGGGGTCCTAGGAGCTAAAAAATTATGACTAATCCCATGATCCTCACAAAAACTTTCAAATCTTTCATTTTCAAACTCCCCTCCGTGATCACTATGGATGGTAATAATCTCACATCCTAACTTCTTCTGAATCCAAGTAGAGAAAGATCTAAACTCATCAAATGACTCAGATTTATGTGATAAAAACTTAACCCAAGTGAACCTCGAATAATCATCTACAATCACAAACCCGTAGACTCTCCCTCCTAAGCTGGCAGTGCTAATGGGTCCAAAGAGGTCCATGTGAAGAACTTCTAAAGGTCTGGAAGTGCTAATGTCCTTAACAGAGTGAAAAGAGGACTGGACTTGCTTCCCCAACTGACAGGCATCACACAGGTGATCCTTAGTGAACTTAAGCTTGGGCACACCTCTAACTAAGTCCTTTTGGGTGACTCTCCTAAGGGTTTTCATACTGGCATGACACAATCTCCTATGCCATAACCAAGACTCATCAGCAGCAGTTTTTAAGCAATTGAATTATCAGATTTAATGCAACTTACATCCAGCTTGTAGACGTTGTTGATCATTTGTCCCTGCAAAACAACTTCATCATTTAAGCTTAAAATGCAGCCAGTGGCAGGAATTTGATGCTGTATCCCTTGTCACAGAGTTGACTGATGCTCAGCAAGTTGTGTTTCAATCCATCTACAAGCAAAATATTATCAATCATAAAATTCTTTGAATCACCAATTATACCTGAGCCTATCACCTTCCTGGTGGTGTTATCTCCAAGTGTAACCTTGCCTCCAGCTCTGGCCTCTAGCGAAATGAACTGATTTGCATCTCCAGTCATATGTCTAGAACATCCGCTGTCTAGGTACCACATGCTCTCACGAGGTCTTATGTGAGAGCACTCCTACAAAAGTATCAAACGTCAGTCTTAGGAACCCAAACAGGTTTGGGTTCCTTCTTATGAAAAGAAGAATGCAATGCATGCGTGCTGTGCTGTGAAACAGGCAGTTTGGGTTTCCACACCCAATGTGTACTACAGTGAACAGTGCAGGTGTGGGAAATATATCCTAACATGTCACATGAAAAACATCTAACACCAAGAAAAGGGTTAACTAATCTACGTTGGTGATAATGCCTCTTCCTAGATGTATATGAAACATGCTTTGATGAACTTGCAACAGATTTTTCAAAAGGTGGCGGTGCATAAAACTGTTCAAAAGTAGGCGGTGTTTTGTTCTTTTCAAAAGCACTGATTTTCACTTTCAAGAACTCAATATATTTATTTAAACTTGCAATTTCAAAAGTTCTTGCACTTTCATTACTTTCTAACTCACATGCCATATCATTTACTTTCTTAAAAGCAACTTCTAATTCAACATGCGATGTTT
Organism: Dendrobium chrysotoxum; assembly: GCA_019925795.1. Lineage (NCBI taxonomy): Eukaryota > Viridiplantae > Streptophyta > Magnoliopsida > Asparagales > Orchidaceae > Dendrobium > Dendrobium chrysotoxum. Next base: position 44,515,148 of record CM034297.1, on the reverse strand, counting down.
TTAACAAATCATGCTCAACAGTTAAATCAGAATATTTTTTGTTCAAATCATCGAATTCATCAAGCAAGGACATGTGATTGGAATCAAGTGTGGAATGATCTTTAACTACAGAATCATGCTCTTTTTGCAAAGTCAAGAAATCTAATTTCAAACTAGCATGAGTTTTCTTAAGTTTCTTATAGGATGTATGAATTCTTTCAGAAACTTCAAATAATTGATCGTAAGTAAGCTCACATACCTCTTCCTGATCCGACTGACCAGGGTGATCATCAGCCATCAGACACAAGTTTGTTTCCTCCTCTTCAGCTTCAATCTCAGAAGAGTCGGATGCAGAGTCTGCCTAGAACGTCTTCTGAATCCGCTTCTTGTCCTTTCTGAACTTTGGTTTCTCCTCACCCTTCTCCTTGCTTGGGAGAGCTTTAAGTGTAGGACAATCAGCCTTAATGTGTCCAGGCTTCCTGCATTCAAAACAAACAGATTCAGATGGACCCTTAAAATTTTTACTGGACTTACCCTTGTTCCACTTCTGATAGTTCTTATGTTTCTTCCTTAGAAAGCTTTTAAACTGCCTTGTAATTAAGGCAACATCATCGCTATCAGACCCGGAAGTGCTAGCATCTGAATCTTTGGCCTTTAGTGCCAGTGTCTTCTCTTTCTTGCGTTCACCTGCATCAAGTTGCCTTTGGTTCACCCCTTGCTCGTAAGCAATGAGTGATCCAAGTAAGCTGTCAATAGAGTAAGTATTTAAATCTTTAGATTCAGTGATCGCAGTAATCTTAGCATCATAAGAAGCAGTCAAATATCTCAGAATTTTGTTCACTCTTTCGTAGTTAGTAAGTTCTCTACCTAAAGCATGCAAAGAGGTAACAATCTGAGTGAACCTTGTGTACATTTTTGAAATAATCTCATTAGGTTTCATGCGAAAAAGTTCGTAATCATGTAACAAGCTGTTTAACCTAGATTGTTTGACTTCAGTTGTACCTTCGTATGTTATACATAATCTATCCTAGATTTTCTTTCCCGTTGTACAAGTAGAAACATGCATATAGTCTTCAGATTTTAAAGCACAAAAGAAACAGTTCAAGCATTTTGCATTTAACTGTGCTAAATCACGATCATCAAACGTCCAATCAATAAAAAGCAATTCAGTTTTCACATTGTTAATCAATCTAAAAGGTGGTTCATATCCGTCCTTAACTAACATCCACATGCGATAATCAATAGATTGCAGAAAAGTAGACATGCGTGTTTTCCAAAAATCAAAAGGAATATTGTCAAACAACGGTGGTCTTGTAATGGAATAGCCTTCAGCAGTATTACGATTGTTACAGGTAGCCATGGATCAAATTCAAAAGTTTTTAAACCTAAATTTTGAATCCCGCTCTGATACCACTTGAAAGTTCGATAGGGATGTTAAGCCCTAGTGAACTAGTCCCGAGGCTAACCAAGAGGGGGGGTGAATTGGTTATTTAAAAATTTCACGATAACAATGAAAATCTTTTTGATACTTAGCAGTGGAAACAAGTAAACAAGAACGACAAGATCAATCACAGATATTCACCCAAGCAGTTAATATTGAAAAAGTAAAGTGCAAAACTGAATCAGAAAAGCAAACCAGATTTTATAGTGGTTCGGTCAACTTGACCTACGTCCACTCCCCAGAGCCTCCCCTCCGGGTATTGCACTAAACAAAAAGTGTCTCTCCTTTTGCTCCCACAGCAAGGCGGAGAAGCCTGTACAAACACCTCCTTTTCACCACACGGTGAGGCAGAGAACCCGACCTCCTTTTGCTTCCTCCTGAAGCAGGCAGAGAACCTTCGAACTCCTTTTGCTTCCACCTGAAGCGGGCAGAGAACCCCGGATCTTCTTGCGAACGATCCTCCCACGACGAACACCGACTAGACGAAAGACGACTCTGATCCGTGCTTGGAGCAACTTTAGTGAATCTCTCACTAACTCCCCCTCACAAGATCTTCTCTCTCTCTCCCAACTCTCTCTCTCTCTCTAGGGTTTCTCAGGGAAGGAAGGTGGCAAAAGATTTTTCTTGTTTCAAGAAAAAGTTCTTTTATAGGAGGGCTTAAAATTTGCCCTACATCTCAACTGGTCGGTCAAGATCGTCCAGGACGATCGATACATCGTCTTGTACGATCAGTTCAAATTCAGCTGTTTCAGCCTGGACGATCTGGCTCTTCTGGATGAACAGTAGAAAAAATTATTCATATCGTCCCGTACGATCCTGCGATCGTCCGGGACGATTAGTGCAAATCGAGGAATATCGTCCAGAAGACAGTTCGGGTCGTCCAGAGAAATCTATGCTGGACGACCAAAAAATGACTTTATCGTCCAGGACGATAGGGATATCGTCCTGTACGATTAGTTCAAAAAGTGCCCAAATCGTCCCGAACATAGTTCGGGTCGTACAACTGAAATGCACTAGACGATCATGATCGTCCGGGACGATCCTGCGATCGTCCAGGACGATATGATCGTATCAATCAAAAATAAATTGTTTTCCTTAATTACCAGATTAAATTAGGCATGATTGTACTGAATCGTCCAGGACGATACATGTATCGTCCAGGACGATCAGACCAAATAACTAAAAATAAAAACTTGCCTAACTTGATCTGGTGGCTGAGAATTTCTGATTTGAGGATATCGTCATGTACGATCCAAAGATCGTCCAGGACGATCTGCTTAATCAGACCCTCTTAACTTAGTCGCCCTAATTAGGGTTTCTGTTTTTACCTGATCGTCTAGGACGATGTGAATATCGTCCAGGACGATCTGAACAAAAACTGAACAGAAACTCTAATTCACTCAAGCTCTCCCCTTGAGTGTGTGTGTGCAAGATTACTTAGCTATGGGATCAGTTACATTACAATTGACTCAATAAAATAAAAAACAGTACATTGGACACACTTGGACCCGATCTTGAGTTGGCTTGAGTGGCTCGTGGTCTTTTGTGCCTGAAACAGATTAGCCAAGCAAAACACACTGAAAACATGTTTGTCATCATCAAAACCAAATTTGCAACATAATCAATTCACTTTCTTGATGTGATTCTAAATTTGCTGAAATAATTATAGGAATAGTAGAGTTTTTACCTCAAAAAAATATATTTGAGATGAGAAGGTAAAGCTTTAAGCTCTAAAATAGGGGCTTCCTCAATAGATGGTTTTAAAATTTTCTCAAAAGAGGTTGTTTCTAATAATGCAAAATTTTCATTGATTATGCTTTCATTCCTTACTATAGATTCCCCTAACATTTCTTTATTCTCTTTAACTTCTTCCTCTCCGACAATTCTCCTTCTAACAACTCTTCCTTTAGATTATCTATTACCACATCTTCTAAATCCACCCAAAAGCAATCTTTATTCTACTCTTAAGGGAATTTAATAGATTTAAGTAAATCAATTTTAACTTCCTGATCTTGAATCCTCATAGTCAATTCACCCTTTTATACATCAATCATTACTTTACAATGGCTAAGAACGGTCTTCCTAAAAATGAGAGGTATTTCCTTATCATCTTTTATATCTAGAATAATAAAATTAATTTAGAAAATGAATTTATCAACTTTAATCAATACATCATCTATTACTCCTCTTGGGTAAGTGAAAGATCTATCAGCTAACTAAAAAGTAACAGAAGTAGGTTGAACCTCACCTATATCTAGTCTTTTAAAAATAGAAAGCAAAATGTGGTTGATATTAGATCCTAAATCACATAAAGCTCTCACACATAATTTATCACCAATAGTTAAAGGAATGAAAAATCACCTAGGGTCCTTAAGTTTTTAGGAAGTTTCATTTGAATTATAGCACTACACTTTTCAGTTAATGCCATAGTTTTAAATTCCCCTAACTTCCTTTTCTTGTTCAAAATATCCTTTATAAATTTTGCATATGTGGGCATATATTCTAAAGCTTCAGAGAAATGTTATATTAATAGTTAATTTTTTAAACACTTCTAAGAATTTTAACAACTGCTTGTCAAGATTTTATTTGATCAATCTCTGAGAGAAAGGTGGAGGTGGTCTCTCTACAACCCTCCTAATTACTTATTTAGGTTCTTTTATAAGTTCAAGTTTTTGTGTTGAAGATTTATTTTCTACTTGCTCAACTTCACTATCATCTGTTTGAGGTAAATCTCTATCTTTGTATAAATCTCCCAAATATTTCCCACTTCTAAGTTGGATATTATGACATTGTTCTTCTATTTTTTTATAATTAATCAACCTAACAAGTTATCATATTTGATCATCAATTTTTTTAAGAGCAAAAGATTAATTTTGATCTTGGATTTCTAGTTGTAGAATAATATTTTTCAAGAGTATTTTCTCATTCCTATCATGATAGAGTTTTCTAAAATCAGAGGGATAGTGTTATAATGCTACGTGGCTCGGTGCTGCAGTGCTAAGATTTCTAGAATTTATGTTGGAATTATCATATCCATCTATCATGGTTTTAATTTTCAAGTTATCCATTTTTTAAAAAATTGCTACAACTTATATAGTCAAGATTGATAAAGCATTAGATTCATAAATTTTTACTACTTTCTTGGGATTTACCCTATCCATAGGCCACTGGAAATTATTATTAAACATTTTCTCTATTAATTTATAGGCTTCCTCAAATGGCTTAAACATTAATAATCATTTAGCTGCAGTATCAATTATAGCTCTAAGAGACCCTATTAATTTATTATAAAATATTTCAGTAATCAACCAATAGGGTATAGATATGATTAGGGCATTTTCTAAACATTTTCTTAAATATTTCTCAACTCTCATAAATAGATTCTCCTTCAAACTTAGTGAAAGAAGCTATGTCATTTTTGAAGTTTGACAATTTTTTAAGGTGAAAAATACTTAGCAAGAAACTTATGAGCCAACTCATTCCTAGTAATCATAGCCTGAGGGTAAATAATTCAACCAAGTCTTAACTTTATCTCTCAGAGAAAAGAAAATAATATAAGTTTAATGACATCATCACTAACACCATTATACTTAAATATTGCATAATTTTTTATAAAATTGGTTAAATATAAATTGGGATCTTCAAGAGAAGCTCCCCAAAACTGAGAGTTTTGAACCATTTGAATAATAGCAGGTTTTAATTCAAAATTATTAGCTTTGATTATAGGTATATTAATGCTCTGAAGAATTCCATCTACTAAAAAGTTTGTATAATCCTTAAGAGGTCTAGAATGATTTTTCTTTAACACAGGTTCTACCATTTTCAAAATCATTTTAGTTTTTCAAATTTTAGAAAGGGTTCTCTCAATTTTAGGATCAAACAATAAAAGTTCATTTCTATAGTTATAAAGCACGCAACCAAAAATATACAATCCATAATTAAAGTAATTAAAAATAAAAGATATAAATATGTCTAATTATGCAATTAATTCAACAATGTAGTTAAAATTTACAAAAACTTAAATACTTTCCAAGCAACAACACCAAAAATTTGATGGGGACTGTAGAGTGCACTTTTGAATTAAAAAAATATTTAAAACTCTATCTCTCCTAAACAATACTTAGATTTGATTTGATATATAAAAAATAACAAACCCCACTTAATATACTAGTAAAATGAAGGGTCAGAATAGTTGAATGAAATTTAAGCAGCATTAATTTGTATAATTATTTTAAGAGGTATATGTAACTGACATTAATTTTCATAATTATTATATATTTTTAGATTTATTAATTATTTATAATGTAATAAAGGGACAAGATAATTTTAGAAGAAATAAAATAGATGGTCAAGATTTGATGTGGAAGGAAATTCAAACGGCTTTTATAATAGTAGTATAGATGTAAGTATACGTGCCAAATCAAGTAATAAAGTGATAGAGTAGAGTGTCGAACACATGATGAAGTATGCTTTCTAGTAATAAACTATTATTATTTACTATAATTACAAAACTATCCTATTGAAATAAAAATATTGGTTGTGGAGATTCAATCACATACTAAAAATAATAAAAATAATGGATATAATATTTAAATAAAATATTTTGAATTGATGAATGTAAATTGCATATCATTCCTAATAAAACTCTTATTTGTAATATGATTCAAAGCATATGTATTCCTAGATTTCTATCGAGTTTGTAAGGGTGAAAATAATATCTGCTGACCTCCTACAATTATATCACCTCGTTAAAAAACTAACATATTTTATATCCTATCTCTAGGTATGCAATCATAATATTTTAATATTCCTGGTTGTTCTTGTATTCCTACGTTAAGGCTATATATCAAACTAAATTTTAACTACACATATAGCCACTATATACATTAAATAAAGAGCGGGGAAATATTGAAATATCATTTAACTTTAGAGCATAAGAATCTTTATTAGTACTTAATATGTTCTCTGCATCATTAATCTAGAATTAGAGAATTAAACATGGAAGAAAAGATAAGCAAACTCATTTTCATTAAAATCATAGAAGAATAAATATACAAGAGAGTGATATCACCATATAAGATCAATGTATCTCCTCTACACTCATTATTTAACGTATAGAGTTGCTCACAAAAACACTTACAAAACACTCTAATAATTGTATTTGACACTTCTTTAGTCTCTCTTAGAATTGACTCTAAGAGAGATCTAAAGAAGTACTCTGAAAAGTACTAAAATTAAATAACTAACTGAACTCTCTTACAAATATAACACAATGAATATTTATAGAAAGACACACATTAGACAATTGTCTCTGCGATGCTTGAAAGACCGAGACTGAGATGCCCATAAAATGAACTAACACTGCTACACTGATGTTTTTGCTCTGCCACGATACTTACTTATGTGGATCGGTTATTTAGTGAACAGTCGCATCGCTTCACTAGCAGATCATGTACTTTGGAAGGTATAACTACTATATCGTCGTGCTGTTGACTTTTGAATGTTGTAGTGCCTGAGTGATAAATTTAACGCCAAGGCATGATAGATTATGGCGTCACAGTGCTTGAAGATAGTGAACACAGTGCTGCCAAGATAACCATTTTTACACTACGGTGCTTGAAGACAATAAACGTGATGCTACCAAGTGTAAGTGTGGTGCTCTGGCGGTGTCCTTGATGGCCCTACATGTTGATTCATCCGATGTTGTAGCACTGGATAATACTTAAAATTTTGTGTCATTTTTTATATTTTTCCTACACAATATAACTAAAATAATATATTTTCACTGAAAATATAATACATAAAATAATACATTATTTATATTTATTATCACCCAATCAACAATTGTGTTTATAAATTGAATGTACATATTGTTGTCAATAATATGAAAAAATTTGATAGTATTATAAAATGCTTGGTTTAGAAAAAATTACTCCCCAGAAAATGCTAGGTCATAATGCTCCGTGTAAACATGGCTGTCATCTCCAAGAGCATCATCACTTGATCTTTCACTTGTTATGTTATCCATCTTTTCATATGCATGGTCATCGAGGTCAATGCTTAGATCAGTCACATGATGTTTTGAAGTATTGTGACCAGCACTATTATAAAGTCTAAACAAGTAACACTCTCTGGTGTATTATTAGAAGGTGAACTCAAGCAGGGGCGGATCCAGCTTTTTTTTTTAGGGTGTGCAAATTTATTTTTTTTGTGGGGGATGGGCAAAAAAGCTTAGGATTGATAAAATTAGGGCAAAAAAAATTTTTTAGGGGGACAAAATATCCAAAATACTCTAAATATTTCAAAATATCCTATATATATATATATATATATATATATATTATTTATTATTTTTTTTTTTTTTAAGGTGGGCATTTGCCCACCCTTAGCACATGGGGGATCCGCCCATAAACTCAAGCATTGGTTTCTCGCCAATGCTTAAATGGTGGTTGAAGGGGGGGATCGACCAGCAAGGGGGTAGGCCTACATAGTATCATTATTGCAAATTAAGTACAATGTTAAATTATTTTGAAGGACAAGCCCTAATCGCGTGACTCGCAGCGTCGAACCCATCTCAGTGTTCAGCCTGCTTCGCCTCCGATTTTTAACCCACCTCGGGTTAACCCTGTCAGGTCGGGTTGACCCATATTTTTGGCAAGTCGGGTTCGGGCCGTATCTAATAGAAGCAGGACAATATCGAATTCAATCCGAACCCAACTCGCAACTCGATTTTGACACCTCTACTCTCCAACCTATTTTATGTCTCTCTATTTGAGTTGAATGCGCCAATCAAAATAGAGCATTCAAAATGCACTATTTCTTTTAACATATTTTGAATACACTATTTTATTTCACAAATCTACTTTATAAATTTTATAATAAACATGCTCACCTACTAATTATGAGACTTAACATGCTCTTTCTAAAATAATAAACCCAATGCACAGCCGCCGGCCGCATGTTACGCTAATTGAGGATCGTCTCGCGTAAATACGCAGTGGTGACCTACTGCGAATTGATCCTTATAAAGATTTCGTCTTAATTGGATAACTCTTTAAAGGAAATAAGAGAAAGTGCTAAAAATCAAGAAAAGTTTGAATTGAAGAAAAAGAAATTATTATATAAAGAAAGATGCTATGGACGGTATTTTTTTAAAATTGAAAAGACTTGAGAATTTTTCGTTCAAAATATTCTTCTAAATTTTAAAAGTCAAAGTCAAGAAATCGAGGACAAAATAGACATTTGACTTGCTTAGGTAACCGTAAATATCTCTTTCGTCCAAATTTGCCTCTCATAATCGTATAACTGGACCACTAATGATCCGATATTTATTCCCTGCATCTTTTTCTCTTCCCTTATATTTGCCGGCCAATATGTAAATAAATAAACTATAGGTTTTTGTTTTTTATTTTTTTTGGTAAGAATTCTGCCATATCCTGAAATATTTTATATTAGAAAGAAATTTACTTTATTATAATTTTTTAAAATGTATAATATCTTTCATAACATAAAATCAAAGATAATGTAATTAACCTGTTAAATATTCATAAATATAATATAATTAAATTATTTATTTAATAATCTAATTGTATTATAAGATAATATATGACATATGATTATATAAATATAATGAAATTAGTTTTATTAAAAAAATTATATTATGATGCCCTCACATAGAAGCTAAATAATTTTAAATTTATGTTAATATTAATATAATTTTTAAATATTTTATTTAGCATTAATTTTGATCTAAATATAGAAATTGTTAAATTTGTTATGACGTAAATCAGGATATTGCCATGTATTTTTTTTTTCATATTATTATAAAAAAATATATCAAAATATTTTAACATAATTATTTTATTTTTTTATGATATTGAAGGGAATAAATCTATTTTATGATTTGGCCCTGGTTGGGTGGGTAGCATACGCCGATTGCTGAGCGGCAGCAGCGAGTCCTGAAAACTCGCCGCTAAAAAGATCCCAATACGAAAAGCTCCACCTTTATCCCTCTTCCCTTTACCCTTTACCATGGCGGCCGCCACATCTACGTCTCTCGCCGCCGGCAGGCTTCATTTTTCCCCACATCCTAACGCTAATCCCGCTCGTCTCTCCTTCCCCGCCTCCCTCAAAACCCCTTCAAAACCCGTCTCCCTTAATCTCCGCCACCTCACCGTCCCCTCCGCCGCCGCCGCTCCCTATCCAGACTCCTCCTCCTCTTCTATTCCTGACCTCCTCTCCGACAAACCCCGTGACGAATGCGGCGTTGTCGGCATCATCGGCGACCCCGACGCCTCCTACCTCTGCTCAGTCGCCCTCCACGCCCTCCAACACCGCGGCCAGGAAGGCGCCGGCATCGTCTCCACCCACCGCCCCAGCTCCGACTCCCCCGTTTCTCTCCGCTCTGTCACCGGCCTGGGCCTCGTCTCCCAGGTCTTCCAAGACAAGTCTAAGCTCGACTACCTCTCCGGCTCAGCCGCCATCGGCCACGTTCGCTACTCCACCGCCGGTTCCGCCTCCTCCCTCGCCAACGTCCAGCCCTTCCTCGCAGGCTACCGCTTCGGCCAACTCGCCGTCGCACACAACGGCAATCTCGTCAACTACTCCTCCCTCCGCGCCAGCCTCGAAGACTCCGGCTCCATCTTCAACACCACCTCCGACACCGAGGTCATCCTCCACCTTATCGCCAACTCCAACTCCCGTCCTTTAATCTCCCGCATCGTTGATGCCTGCGAGGCCCTCCAAGGTGCCTATTCTCTCCTCTTCCTCACCAAAAACAAGCTATTCGCCGCCCGCGACCCATACGGATTCCGACCCCTCGTCCTCGGCCGCCTCCGGCGCCCCAGCCGTGGCATCGTCTTCGCCTCCGAGACCTGCGCGCTCGACCTAATCGAAGCCGACTACGAGCGTGAGGTGAATCCTGGGGAAGTCATCTTGGTCGACGGGCATGACATGTCTCTCTCCTCCCTCTGCCTCATGCCTCCTAAACCTCGTAAAGCTTGTATCTTTGAGCACATCTACTTCGCTCTCCCGAACTCCATTGTGTTTGGCCGCGCTGTCTACTCTTCGCGATATTCTTTCGGTTCTACGTTAGCGAAGGAATCTCCAGTAGCCAACGCCGATGTAGTTATCCCTGTTCCTGACTCGGGCTTCTATGCGGCCCTTGGCTATGCTTCACACTCCGGCGTTCCATTTCAGCAAGGGCTTATCCGCTCTCATTACGTGGGCCGGACGTTTATTCAACCAGAACAGAACATCAGGGACTTGGCGGTGAGGCTTAAACTGGCACCTGTGAAGGGGATTTTGGAAGGGAAATCAGTGGTTGTTGTTGATGACTCCATTGTTAGAGGAACAACAAGCTCTAAGATTGTTAGGCTTATTAAGGACGCTGGCGCAAGGGAAGTTCATATGAGGATTGCAAGCCCTCCAATTGTTGGTTCATGTTACTATGGAGTGGATACTCCTAGATCAGAGGAGCTGATATCTAATAAGATGGATGTAGAGGGCGTGAGAAATGCAATTGGTTGTGATTCACTTGCTTTTCTATCTCTTGAAAGTCTTAGAAATTTGCTTGGGAAGGAGGCGCCGAGTTATTGTGATGCTTGCTTTTCAGGGAACTATCCTGTTCCACCAATTGAGAATGAGGCAGATAGGTTGCTAACAGAGGAGGAAGAGTGAGGTCAGTTTTTTCCTTGTACACTTCGTTGAGATTATGATGATGATTCTTTCACTGTGGAAGAAGCAAGTTTTGTTTCCTTTTCTTAATTTGTTTTTTTTGTATTTTGCTTCTTTTTTTTTGTTTGGCTCTAAATTATTGGACTTGTTAAGAGTTTAAAAGGATTTATGCTATCAATATATACTTCATATTTAGTAGTACAATAGTTTTTTTTGTTGTCTTTCTCTCTTGATTTTATAGAGATATATTTGGACTAGTATCAAGACTAATCAAGAAAAGAAACAGTGTTTTATGATTTCTAAAATGCTCTTATACTCTTCTTTATCATGTATTTTTTGTTTTTTTATTATTCTTTTATGTTGCTTATGTTTGTATTAGCATTAAAATTGATCAAATAAATATAAAATAAGAATATGGTTGATGAAGATAGTGAGAACTCTTATAGTATATGTTAAATATCTTTGGCACATGTAGTTAGAAGGTGGTACGCAATAGACTGGATTTCTTTACATCTAAGAGCTAAGAAGCAGAGTCCTTTGCATTTACAGCAGTATAATGGTATCGCTTGTTTTAGTAATATAATTAAAATCATATGCAAAATTTAACAAAGATTTGTTATAAAGTAATTAAATCTTGCTGGTTTATATCTGTCTAATTATATGAATAGATATTGATGAGATCTAGATAAAGAATGAGATCTTTGAGAATAATATTTCTTTGATGAAATCTCGTGACTTCACTTTGAATTGATGACTAGTTTTGGATGTTTGGATAACTTTAGTAGTTAGATTTTTACTATTTCTTAAAATAGCTTTTTAGTATAAAACTTTTAATCTCAGTACTTAAAAACTGCTTTAAGAATCAGTAAGAAAGCCGTCCCAAACAAAGCCTTAGTAAGGGGGATCAAATTTTTTGCTTGGTGACTTTAATTTTATGTCTAGTTGTTTGAATTACTTGATTTATTTGAACCTAGTTCATATAATAACAATAGATTAAGACTTCGTTTGAGATGACTTTTTTACTACATTCTAAAACAGCTTTCATGTATAAAAATTTCTTAAAAATTGTTTTAGAAAGTATTAAGAAAGCCGCCCCAAATAAAGCCTAACTCGGCCCTTGGGACCTTGCAACATTAAGTTCATAGGAGCAGTTACTTGTAATCTTGCAAATTCTTTAAGGTATGGTATATATACTCAAAACCTGTCGCCACAGATCTAGCAATTTTCTATGCAAACATTTATTATAAGATAAATTTCATTTGAGAGCAGTGCTTTATGTAGGTTTATGATTTTAAAAATCCTTCATTATGATCCTTAGCATCTTCTTCCTCCCAACTTAATTTCCAGCCTTTGCTGAGTTCAATGTTTGTTGGCAATGTTAACTAAAATTCTAATTTAGTTAGTGTGGTTTTTGAATTAAACGTGAATGTGATTAATTTTTTATGATCAAAATAGTCTTATTCTCAAGATATCTCTTCTATTCAGGGCTTTGGTTATTCTAGAGTTAGGTAGTTTTCTGATAAGGATGTGTCGCTCTCTTCGCTTCCATCAGAAAAGTAGCAGAGGAAGAGTAGAAGAGGTGGAGGCATTAGGAAAGATCCTATGGTTCTTATGATTTGTTCTCATGGGGTTAGATTTTTTTCCAACAAGGTTGAGCAACTCATGCCATTGATATTGGAGAAGAAGAAATGAGTATGAGAGGATGTGGCAGGCGAGATCTTTCATTCATCATCATTCAATTTAGAAGCAACACTTTATGTCTAGAAATTTGTCGGAAGAGGTGAAATCACCAAAGATCATTGGAGATTGCCAACATTAGGTGCGAGAGAGATGGACAATTTTTGCATCATAAGAAGAAAGGGTTAATAACACTATCATTATCAGGTCCTAAGTTATGTATGAGAAAAATGGAGGATTGTAGTCGACAGCTAATGTAAAATTTATCGAATAATCATGATATGAATCCTTTAATATATTATATTAATATTTTTATGAGATTTAAATGAGAATCCAACTCTTAATAAGACATAAATGGAGAAGAAGGAATTAAAGGATTCTTGTCACTGGCCTCATGTAGTTAACGAAGAAAAAAAAAAGGTTAAGGAAGACAAGTAGAAAGAGTATTGATGTCTTTTTATATTCAATCAATGATACCGTTAATAATAGGACTTATCTAAGATGTGACCCAAATGTTAGGATCAAAATGGAAAGCTTTTTACACTGATAACCCAAATTTGAGAGGTTGCATGTTATTTATACTTTATCAAGAAGTGCTATCTTATTTGGTTATATGTTCAAAAAAAATTTTAATTTCATCTTAAAGATATTTATATGTAGAAAAAATTTAGGTCAGTATCGATTTGATTTGAAGGCTATTAGAATAAAAAGCTATTAGATTTATCTTAAAATAAATCTAATATATAAAAAATAATTAAAATTTATATGATATTTATCTCATAATAGATGTAATTATCTTAATGCTCATCCCGGCCTTCTTACCGTTTCTTAAAGCAGTTATCTAATAATTTTTTAACTAGAAAATTATTTTAAGAAGCGGTAAGAAAGGCATCCAAAATAAAGCCTAAATCTCAATTGGTGTGTTCTATAATGTGATTGTTGAAGGTAATTCCATTACCATTGAACGGAAGACACTTACATAGCAATTTTTTTTTTTTCGTGAAAGAGTTAAATAATGGTCTGAAATTTTATATTTGGGCTGACGATATATTTGGATAAGAAACTCACATGCGTTGATGTGTGGGTATCTCCTCATTTTTAAGAGGTTGTTTGATAAGTAGGAGGGTAAAGTATTCTATATGCAAGGTTTCGAAAATATTTGTCTATGGATTTAAGTAAAAGAAATATCGAGTAAAATTTTAAAAAACTTGGAATCTACCTCCTAATTATGTTTTAGTATATTTGAAATTTTTTAGATTTCGTGCACTTTTAAAATTTATTGTAAATTCTTCATTATTATTGTTGTATGTCGAAGGCCACTATCGCCCAAGGCCACCCTCTCATCGTCGATGTGAGCTGTCATTCGTCGTCGCCACCACTCGTTGCCAATCGTCTGTCATTGCTTTCAAAGTTCTCACTATCCTCTGATCACCACTATTTTTGAGTTTTACACTGCATTCATTTTATTTAAAGTAAAAAAAAAGGTGATCTCCTTATTTTATTTTACACTCATCCAAGCAATTTCAAATACTTCAAGTGCACTGCATTTTGTTTACATTATATTCGATTTTATTTTAAGTATATTTTTCATCAAACCAAATGGCCCTTAAATGAAAAGTTGTTATAAAGTATTTCAAATGTAGTGGTTTTATGTATTTTGGTATTTATTTTGACAAAAAAATAAACGTAAGAGTAAAAGTTTGGTAAATTCCAATTTCACTCTAATTTTATTTTTTATGTATTCAAAATTCTCTATTTTGGTCGAATTTTTTAATACATCGCAAGTTGACTCTATTGTCAACACTGGTCATCGGGCGTCGCTGCCTCAAATGATATTGTTATATTTTTCTAAATTGTTTGTCCAACTTTGATAATTATGTTCATTTAGGTTTGAGTTGACACCACCCCATCACAATATAATTTTTTTTCAAGGTTGTGAAAACTAGATCGGACTACGAACCGCAAGAAGAGGTTCATGGTTCAACCGTTCCACCATGGTCCGAATGATATAATAAATAATATTATTATTAAAAATTAATACAATTAACATGATGATATCACAATCTAACATTAAAAAATTTCATAATTATATGAGTACATGCAAACAGTGCTCAAACTACTTCATAAAAAATGTTTTATAAATTAAGCAACAATTTCAAGTTAGAAGTGAAAATGTTAAACTTAGAGTTAAGCCTTAATAGTTATTGTTTTTTAAAATCACTTACAGTGAAAATTCTAGATAAAATAAAATTTGTAACAGCAACAACACCACCAAACTGTCCAGCCAACCCGCGACTCTTTGATCATTATTACCATATTGCATTGGGGGAGGAATGCATACCTTTGTTCACTGTGCAGCAACAAGTCGTAGAGCTGAAATTTTACATCACTTGACCTTATGTCTAACACATCTTCATGTGCAATGCAAATATTCTTGCATCAACTCAAATCCAAGCACATTCATAGCCATAGACCAAATAAGATATAAATTATGCTAAGAGAAGCAGCTTGCTTTTTCTTAAGTCCATGATGAAATTTTGATAACAAAAGAGCACTATTGCATATGCATAACATTTGAATATAAACATAAAAGTAGTTTTTTTTCTTAACATGTGCTCTACTTCTTCATGCTTCTGAATGATTTCACAGAATGAAGGCACGCATTAGATTATAAAAAAAAATATCAAAATGGGCTTTCAGAACCAACTAAAATCACTCTCATCAAGTTATTTTTCCTTTTTATAAGAAAATCCGAAACCTTAAAATCATAAACTAACAAATTAAGATATAAGAGGAGATGTCAGTGAAAGGAATGGAAATAAAATTGAAACTCAAAAACTTAATGAATTGAATTAATTGATACAAGAGCAGATGCCAGCGAATACGATTATACCATATGAGAAATGGTTGTGAAGGATGCTGAGTATGGACTAAGG
This sequence comes from Dendrobium chrysotoxum, assembly GCA_019925795.1. Lineage (NCBI taxonomy): Eukaryota > Viridiplantae > Streptophyta > Magnoliopsida > Asparagales > Orchidaceae > Dendrobium > Dendrobium chrysotoxum. Next base: position 44,499,440 of record CM034297.1, on the reverse strand, counting down.
CTAGAAGAGATGCCAACGAATACTTCGACAAGGCCTTCGTCTTAGGTAGTAGCTCACAAATGAACGTCTAGTTCGGGAGGGAGTCAGGGACAGAGTCGGGATCGGGAACGAGAGAATAGAGAAGATGAATAGCGAATGGGATTAGTAATTAGGGTTTAAGAAATTGTTTGTATAATTACGACCATTCGATTCAAAATCAACGGCCCGTATTACCTAGTTTTAAGACCATGTGGTTCTCTTTGAACCATTCTGATCCGCCGATTGCCCGATTCAACCGTGATTTCGCTAAAGTCCAACGCGGTTCCGCTCGATCGTTGTTTTCGATTTGACGGAACCAGACGCCCGACCAATTCAAGGTTGAACTGGTCGGTCTAATCCTATTTTTAAAACCTTGATTTTTTTTTTCTTATTAGCTATGATCGGATTGGGAGTTTTATTGGTTTAACAAAGGGGTTAGGTTCATATTGATTATATTTGTTGCATGCTGGAACAATTCACGATAGTAGAGAGATGGTGAATATAATGTCCTAGCTTTATACGAAGATCCAGCACAATTACAGATGAAAGAGAGTGATGCAATAATCATAAGATACACTAAAATATTTACATGGGAAACCAAAACCATGATGCTTTGTCCAGTTGAAATGAATCAACAGTGTTTGTTGTTGATTATAAATGATGCCCTACCTCTAAGGAAGACATTGGCTCAATATAGCAAATGCACATCATATAGAGCACATTATATAGTTGGAGTGTGAATAATTCAAATATAAGATTTGTTATCAAGAGGACGTTGGCATATTCATTTAGTCAGTAGGACTATAGTCAGGCGACAGAGGTTGGAGGGACCATAGTCAATAGGTGTCTGTGGTCGGAGTGACAATAGTTTCTTCGCATTTTGTATGCTTGAAAAAAATGCTTCTTTATATGTATTTGGAGGCCATCTATAAAGTAAACCCAATAAAGACTTAGCGAATTCATAAAAAAACAAAGCACAAACTGATATATTAACTTTCGAGCTTACATCTAACACCAAATTTTAAACACTGTACGTCTATGTTGTCATACATATATATGAACTCTTTTTTATTTTCTATATGACTTTGATATTGAATATTTTTATACAGCTCATTTTAATCTAATGGCTAGAAGTTTGGGCTTTCATTCATGAAGTTTTAGGTTTTATTTGGGACAATTTCTTATTGCTTTCTAAAGTAGCTTTTTATTATAAAATTTTTTGAATAAAAATTTTTTATAGTAGAAAGATGCTTTAAAAAACATGATGCAAGTTGTCCCAAACAAAATCTTAGATTCGAGATTTTGAACATGTCGTGTAAGTGAACTTATAATGAAATTCAATCAAAATTCTGAAAAAAAAAAAACTATATCTTGTCTTTGTGATCACGCATGTAGAAAAAAAAAGACTAGTGATGACTTAGGCTTTGTTTGGGACTGTTTTCTTACTACTTTTTGAAGCAGCTTTTTAGTACAAAAATTTTAATTTTTGTTCTAATATTTTATTAGAAAGCTGCTTTAAAAAGTAATAAGAAAGCCGTCCCAAATGAAGCCTTAATGAGTAGTCAATTAAAATGGATATTCATGTAGCGCAAAAACTTAAAACCTAAATAATTTATTTTAGAGGATGTGGAAGAAGAAAGAGATAAATGATTTCATTGATGTTCATTCATGCATCATTATTATAAGTACAAAAATTAAATTTTATTACTAATATCAAAGAAGAAGAAACGATAATACGTCTTCATATACATACATATTCATGCTTTTGTTAAAATATATATATATATGTGGCGATGATAATTGTAAAATTTGATGTGGAAAGTAATAGGAGGATTGACTAGGGCCACATGCATGACTTTAGAGGTATTATGATGATGGAAGTTGGTGCACATAACACATCCATCTCAAAGAGGTTCTAAAGAAATTCAAGAATTGGGTAGAGAGGTTATTTCGTATTATTCTTTTCTTGATTATACAATCAGATGAATACATGTATTTATAGATTTCTAATACTAGTATATGTGGTTGAGAATGATCGTGACAGCTGGGTGGATACTTGGCTGACGGCTGGCCACGTGCGACGAGTCTAGCGGTTGATCTGACTCTGCGGGAACGGCTGTGATTTACAGGATGTCCTCATATCTTGTGTGCGGGAGAGCAGGCTGATGTTGTTTCCTTTTCATTCCCCCTCAAGCGAATGGTTTTCTGGAAACGCTGAGCTTGGTCCGAAGAAGATGAAATCTTTGAGTCGAGAGCGGTTTTGTAAGTATGTCGGCTATCTGTTCTTGAGTGCTGATTTGTTTAATTTGAACAACATTTGTATGTATTTGGTGCCGAATAAAATGATGATCAATCTCGATGTGTTTGGTTCTTGCATGGAAAACCGGATTGTGAGCTAATGAAATGGTAGAGCTGTTGTCGCAGTGAAGAATCGTCGGCTGGGATGTGGGTAAGCTGAAATCTTGTAGAAGTTGTCGAAGCCAAATGATATCTGTGATGGCTGTCGCTAAAGCCCTGTATTCTGCTTCAGTTGATGATCTTGCTACAGTATGCTGCTTTTTGACACTCCAGGTAACCAGTGTATTTCCTAAAAAAGAACAATATCCGGTTGTTGATTTTCTCATTTCTGTGTCACTTGCCCAATCTGCGTCAGAATATGATTGTAGATGTAAGGGGCCCAAGGAGATGGGTATTCCATAGTCGATTGTCCCTTTGATATACCGAAGCAGTCTTTTTGAGGAGATATGCATGATATGCTTGAGGATTATGTATGTGTTGGCATAAAAAGTTTACATGGTATGCTATGTCAGGTCGGGTTATTGTGAGATATTGCAATGAGCCAGTGAGTTGTCGGTATGTATAATGATCATTGAGAATGGGATCGGGGTCTATTTTGGTTGGTGGTTTTGTGCATGATGGATTGGAAAGGGGTTTACATAGAGTGAGTCCTACTGTATGAAGTATTGACATAGCATATTGAGTTTGAGATAAGAAGAGTGACTTGTCGTGTTTGGTTATGTGTATGCCAAGAAAATTGTCAATTTTGCCGAGATGTTTCATGGAAAACTTGTTGTGTAATTGTAGTATGATGCTTGAGATGAGAGATTTATTGTTGCCTGTAATCAGTATGTCATCTACGTATAGAAGTAGATAAACCAGAGAGTCGTTTTGTAAAAATATGAGTAATGAGGGATCAGCTTTACTCAGTTTGAAGCCGATTTGTTGTAGAAAGGTCGAGAATGTTGTGAACCATTGTCTTGAGGCTTGCTTGAGGCCGTAAATAGCCTTATTCAGTAAACAGACATGATCTGGATGCTGTTTATCTTCATATCCCTGTGGTTGTTTCATGTAAATAGTGTCAGTTAATGTGCCATGTAAAAACGCATTTGTTACATCCAGTTGCTGAATTTCCCAGTTTTTGTTCAATGCGATAGTAAGGAGTACTCGAATTGTGGGAAACTTTGCTACCGGGCTGAATGTCTCTGAGTAATCAATGCCATATTGTTGTCGGTTACCTTGAGCTACAAGTCTGGCCTTGTATCGAGCAACTGACCCATCCGAGTGAAGTTTGGTTTTATATGTCCATTTGCATCCTATGATTGATGCTTTATGTGGTGGTGGAATCAAGGTCCACGTTTGTTGCTTCTGTAATTCATGAAATTCCGTATTCATGGCTTGCCTCCAGTGATCGTGTCTAGCAGCTTCTTGATATGTGTGGGGTTCGAAGTTGTTCTTCTCAATGAATTGAGAATTTTGGGTTAAGAGGTTGAAAATGGTTTTGGGTTTTAGAGAACCAGTTTTGAGTCTGGTTATCATTGGGTGCTTTGTTTGTGGTGGGTCATTGATAATTGGTTGGTGGGGTGTGATGCAGTTTTGAGTATTGTTTGGGGTGGGGGCAATGTTGTTGCTTATTTGAGGTAAAATTTGAACTGGACTAGTGGAGGTGGGGTCATGTGATGCAGGTTGTTGAGTATGATTGTCAATTTGTATTTGGGTTGTTGGTGTGAGGAGTAATGGGTTGTCAGTTATGCTCTGGTGTGGTGTTGAAGAGGGTTTTTGGTCTGTGAAAGGGAATTTTGTTTCATCAAAGACAACATGTCTTGAAATGGTGATTTGGTTTGTTTTTGGGTTAAGGCATTTGTAGCCTTTGTGATTGGGGGAGTATCCAAGAAAAATGGATAAGTTGGCTCTTGGGGCAAGCTTATGTCTGTAATGTGGGGGTATCCATGGGAAACACGCACATCCAAAAACTTTAATGTGAGAGTAATCCGGTACCTTTTTGTAGAGTATCTGCATTGGGGATTTGTTGTTATTGGTTGGGAGTCTGTTGATGAGATATGAAGCTGTGAGAACTGCTTCTGGTCAGTATTGATAAGGTATAGCAGCTGTCTTTAATAGTGTTCTTGTTGTTTCAATAAGATGCCTGTGTTTCCTTTCAGCTATACCATTTTGTTCCGGTGTGTATGGACATGAGATCTGTTGAATAATGCCTTGGTTTCTCAAATGAGTCTGCATTATATTGTTTATATATTCTGTCCCTCCATCTGACCGAAACTGTTTTATTTTGTATGGGAGCTGTCTTTCAATCATTTTTTTGAAAAGTAATGAATATAGGAGTCACCTCAGATTTACAAGACATAGGAAATATCCAAACAAATCTGGAATAGTCATCTATGAAGATTACATAATATCGTAACCCTCTGGTGGAGGTAACTGGAGCAGGACCCCATACATCCGAATGTATTATTTCAAGTGGTGTCTTAGACCTATGAGTAGATGTGGGAAATGGGAGTTTATGACTTTTGGTTTCTTTACAAGCATAGCAAGGAGTATTAAAAGTGGGTATGTGAATTTGAGTAGTGGAGTTGGAGATGGTTGCCATGGTTCTTGAGTGAGGATGACCAAGTCTGTTATGCCAAAGCATAGCATCTTGTTGGTTATTTTGGGCTGACAAGGCTTTTTGATGATGAGTCTTGTTGTATGCTGGGATGGAATAGAGTCCTTTATGACTGGGACCCTGAAGCAAGGTATTGTTTGTCTTGATGTCCTTCACAGTGAAACCATGAGCATCAAAAACAATTGAAATGTTATTGTCTTTGGTGAGTTGATATATGGAAAGTAGGTTGTGGGAAAGATTGGGTATATGTAATATTTGGGGTAAGTAGAGCTTACTGTTCGGTGTAGGCAAGATCCCTGCTCCAGTGTGCGCTATTGGCATAGTGCTTCCATCCCCAATGAGTATATTGTCAGATCCTGTGTACTGTTTCGGTCCACTGATGGAGAGATTGTTGATATCATTTGTTAGGTGTGAAGTAGCCCCTGAATCCAAGTACCAATCCGGATTAACGTGATCGTTTGTAGCTGTGAATGCTGTGTTGGATTTTGGTTGAGGGCTTGTGTAATTTATGTTGAATCTATGCCAACAAGTTGCTGCAGTATGTCCTTTCTTGTTACAAATCTGACAGTTTGTGATCTGTTGATTTGGAATGTCATTATTACTGTTTCTTGAATTTGATTGTGTATATCTGCCTCGTCCTCGGCGTCCTCTACCTCTTGTAGAGTATAATGCTATGTTTTGTTCTATAGCACTCTGTTGTCTCTTGGCTTCAGTATTTAGATTGATTTCTTCACTTATTAGAAATGCATATAGATCATCAAGACTGATTGAATGTACCATGGTTCGAATTGTGCTTTTGAATGATTGATATGCAGGCGGTAATCCATTGAGCGTGTAAAGGATGATGTCTTCTTTATCAATTGTTGCACCTGCTGCAGCAATTTTGTCAACCAATATTTTTACTTCATTTAGGTATTCTGACATTGTGTGTTGCTTCATGGAAACATTGTGTAATTCGTTTTTAAGTTGAATTACACGAGATCTGTTGGATGCTTGTAATCTTTTCTCAATTGTGCTCCAAATGGCAGCAGATGACTCTAGATGTAATACGTATGGTAGGATTGTAGGACTGATGGTAGAACAAAGAGCGGCTGCAAGATTCTGGTCAATCAGAATCCATTCGGCATATTTGGGATTGAGAATGGTTTCACCGGTAGCAGTGGATTGAAGACGGGATGGTGGGTTTGAGTTTGAATCTATAAATTCTGCGAAGCCATTGGCTCTGAGGAGCTTGAAAACTTGTGCTCTCCATATGGGGTAATTCTCGTTGGATAGTTGTGTAGGAACAATCGTCTTGATGTTTGCTATAACAAACTTTAAAGATGCAGGTATCATGTAGTTGCTGCTAGAGGAATTCATCATCGGATCTCCAATCTGAGAGGATTCAGATTGCGCTATTGATGATCAGCTGGTTTCGATGTTCTTCTTGGATCGTCTCAGTCAGTGCTGAGAATAATGCTTTGATACCATAAAGAAATTCAAGAATTGGGTAGAGAGGTTATTTCGTATTATTCTTTTCCTGATTATACAATCAGATGAATACATGTATTTATAGATTTCTAATACTAGTATATGTGGTTGAGAATGATCGTGACAGCTGGGTGGATACTTGGCTGACGGCTGGCCACATGCGACGAGTCTAGCGGTTGATCTGACTCTGCGGGAACGGCTGTGATTTACAGGATGTCCTCATATCTTGTGTGCGGGAGAGCAGGCTGATGTTGTTTCCTTTTCAGGTTCAAAGGGAGCTAATATCATGAGCAATTAATTATGCGATAAGAGGTAAAGGAGAACGTGTGATTTATGCTTAATGAGTTTTGGCATCAAGCTGGTGGTATGGGTGGTACTCAGATTGATGTTGATGATGGCAACGAAGATGATGATGATGATGATGATAATGAAGATGATCAGTTGTTTTATGTATGTATATTAGAAGCTTTTCATTTATATGACTTTAATAAAAGACTAGTTACAACTGTTGTTGGTGGAATTGTTGTATATAATGCATATTGATTAATAGTATATAATTATAGCATTAGTTTATCCATTTTGATTGAGCTGTGCTATTTGGTTTGATTACGCAAAAATGTTCTAAAATCATATGGAATACAATGTTGCGCTATTTGGCTTTTGCATACTTTGTAGGTATAAAAAATAAAATAGCAGTCAATTCATGACTATTATGTAGGTCTTTGCGACTGGAGTTGGTTAGTCACAAAAGAACAACTTGAAGCTTAGTTATCAATATCTATTGGAACATATTGCAATTTTTATTTTACAAGTAGATGTCACGATTTATATTTGCGACTAGATGAACTTGTCACAAAATTTTTCTGATGAGTGAATTAGCGACTAACACTGTGACATGCCTAGCAGTTACAAATCAATCTTTGTGATAAGGCTTCTGAAGGATGTGCTTATCACAAAATAATTGTATTTCAATAGTATAAGAACTCCATATATATATATGAAGTCATATACATAAGAGCTTAAATTTTCATCATTAATTTTGATAAGCTATCTCTATAACTCAATCAAGTAATTCAATTGAAGAAGAATCAATCTCACATAATTCAAAAAAAAATTATAAGAATAGATTAAAAAGATAAGCAATAAATTTTAGACTAATACATTAAAGCTACATAAAAGAAACAATAAAAAAGTAGAAATCAATGGACCAAGGCTATTATTTGGAAGAGCTTCTAACCATCCATTGCAAATGAATCAAACTTTGTTAACTACCTAAATCAAAAAACTTGTAGGAAAGATAAATATGACCCACAAATTCGAAGAAAAAACATCAATCAATCCTACATTTGTATTCGAAGTGACAAATGAATCAACGATTCAATAATAGTAATCCATCTAGCAATAATGCCTCCCATGAATAAGTAAAAGACCACCTCCGAGTAGAACATCAAGATCAACCACTCCATCTCCCCTGAAAATAATACATGAAATAAACATTTAAGATGATTAGGTATGCGAAGCTCAACAAAATTCACACTAATATTCAAATTAGCACCAAAATTAACTAACAAATCATCACATGAATTCCTCTCTCTATAAATAAGAGAAATATATCGAAAAGAATCAAGAAGTTAAAAAGCCCTTAAGAGCATATAAAAGAAAACATTATCACCTTTTTTTGTTATTGTATATGACCAATGATTAAAAGAGGATCAATTTCCATTCAAATATTTAGAAAACTATGGCCAATATAATTTTCTAAAGCCCTATTAAGAGCCAAGACTTCTGATAAACTATTTCGAAACATATCATCCATATTAACTTGATTAATGCCAAAATTAGGTTTATTCAAATTATTAATATTTTCTTTGATCAAATAAGCTGAGAAACATGCAAATTGAGATTTTTAACATGCAAATTGAGAGGCGGCTTTTTTAATATTTTCTAAAATAATTTTATAATAAAAAAATTATGCCAAAGAAAGCCTTAGCCACTTTAAGAGCAAACACACACCTCACATTGGTCAGTTAATTGGTTGAGAGGTTAGGCTTTCAACTAAGAGGTCTTGGATTCGAATTTTTGTATATACATTGTGTGTGTGAATTTAACTTAATTGATTTAAATGTCCCACTTTTTCTATTATTTATTATATTGAGATCAAATCTACGGCTAAGCGGTCGACCGAACAATTTCTTCTATCTCATCAAACAAAATATTATTTATTATTATCATCATTGGAAAGCGGGCTCAGCCTCTTCTAAGCAAGTTGACAACTTGACTTGCAGCGCACGCGGTTTGTCTCTCTGTCTAAGTACAAAGATTTTGGAAATACTTAAAAATATTAATGCATCTGACGCGGAGGTATCATATGAGGGCTTGAATTTAAGATTTTTAGATAAGGGATGCAACGTGAAAAGCGAGCGATGGGATGAGAGCGAACAACATAGTGAGCTTGACTGCCATAGCGGAGAACTATTAAAAACCACGAAATTTTGGCCTAGTGGATGATTGTAATTATTAAAAAATTATATAAAAAAGATTTTTACTTTTTATTAGGATAGAATGCCAATAAACGATCCAATTTAATTATTTTATTTGAATCTATCTTAAAAAATTTGACTTCAAATTGATCCAATTAAATTTTGGATTGAAATCAGAATTTAAAATCTTGACGCAATTAATATCCAAAAATAAAATAATATACATAGTATCAATCAGTTGATCATAAAAACTAAGTATAATTTATAAGTTAATATGTATGCAACTCTTGTATATGTATGATATATAGTGTGATCATGACTAATATTATTATTTTAAAATCATATATTATGGAGCACCATTTCTTATCAAAATTATTCTAAATAATTCATATCATCATATATATAAAAAAAATATATTATGAATAATCATATCATATCATATCGTTTGGTATTTTTTTGTACTAATCATACTAAGTTAGGTACAATATTGATGTGTCATGATAAAATCATCTTGATCCGGCACGAATCTCGAGGCAATTTTATCTTGGAAGCTTCAAAAATTAAATCCGGGATCATCTGAACTCCGATTTCAACAAACTTATAGTCGAACTGAGCATCTCAGAAATACGAACCCAACGACACCAAATTCAACTCAATCCGAGCCCAAATAGGTCCAAATCAAGGACCCAAAGCGCATTTGGAAGGTTCGATCCACAATTTGGATTACCAAACGGTTTCCAAACAGTACATGCTTATAGTCGAATCGAGCGGCTCGACGAGACGAATCCAACGACCCTAAGATCATCAAATTCTGATATCATTAAGACCTTCAAATGTCTGATAAACGGTCCACGATCAAAGGATTCAATATCGGCCGTCCATTCAAACCACTCCATATTTGCCCATGATCTCTCATCTATTTACTGCTCATGCCATCCACAAAAAGCTATAAATAGCCCCTCATTTCTCTTAAGAGGGGACCAAGCCAAAAGAAGAAGAAAAGAAGAAGAGAGGAAGAAGAAGAGAGGAAACTCCTCCTCGACCACCGCCAGAATTCTGCCCTACGCCTGAATCACATCGGAATTTTGTCTTACACCGGAATTCTGTTGTCACACCTGAGCGAAGTCAGAATTCTTGCCAAGTAAAATCAGAACTCTGTTCTACACCGGAATTCTCTTAAACGACGCCGGAATTCTATTCGACCTCCGAAGGACGCTAACATTCAGCCTGATTTCTAAATAACGCAGGAACACTGTTTGACATTGTAACTGTCTACTCCTAAAGAGATTCATTGTAATCTAATCGTCCTAAGTTTTTAAGGACGATTCATCTCTTGTATTCCAAGAAAACGCTAGTGGATCTTTTTCAACTGGGCGCGGCCCCGTGGTTTTTTCCCTTTATAGGGTTTTCCACGTACACATACTAGTGTTCTTTTATTTTCTGTTTGTGCGCCGAATATCCGTTCAACGCTAAGACGCAATTTTTCTAAATTCTATCGCCGCGTATATTCGAGTCCGCAACAGTTTGGCGCCGTCTGTGGGAAACACTCTCACACGCTTCTAAATATTATTTCAATGACCAATAGGCGTAGCAATCGCCTCAGAGGAGCCTCCTGCTCCCACTCTCATCAATCCAGAAACCAGTCTATCAATCATGGACGTCCAGTTTCTGCCTCCTTTCATCCTGGGGGGCAACACGTTGCTGGAGAAGGAACCTCAGGACCTTCTTTGGAGGAGCGAATCCGAAAGATGGAGGAATCTCAGAATAAGATCCTTCAGCTCCTTCAAGAGAATCGTCAACCAGCACTAGCTCCACAGGAAGAGATCCTTCTCCCTCGAGATCCACCCCGGGTTGGAGAGGTTCCAATAGAACGCCTTCATGGCGAAATTCCTTTCCCTCCACCAAGGATGCCTCCCCCGATGCGTCAAGAAAATGAACTTTCTGACACAGCAAGCTCTACTCATCCTTCACGTGCAGGTCAACAACCTCACATTCCGCCGGAGATCCCCGAGGAATTAGTCGCACCACACATTCTTGGACTCCCTCACAACCTCCTACGACATGAACTACGAAGATTGGTTCAAGAAGAGTTCCCCGTGGAAGGTGTAAGACAATCTCTTCGTCAACGGGACTTCCAGGATTCCTCACCCCTAGTTGAAGCTGTCCTCCAACAACCCATTCCGACAGGGTTCAAACTACCGAGCATCGATTCTTACGATGGGACATCTGACCCCTATGAGCATATCGATCACTATAGAACCATCATGCACATTCAGCGAGCCTCCGATGCTCTCCTCTGTCAGGTTTTTCCTGCCACCCTCAAAGGACAAGCTCGAACGTGGTTCTATTCACTTCCCGCCAGAACAATCCCTACATTCATCAAATTGGCCAAAATGTTCGTCGAACAATTTGTTGCCAATCGCAAAATTGTTAAGGATTCTTCTCATCTCTCAGGGATCCGCCAAAATGAAGGAGAATCGCTGAAGGAGTATTTTCAACGATTTTCCACTGAAGCTCGGCAAATTCCAGGAGTGGATCCTGAATTGCTGAGAGGAGTTTTTCTGGGCGGCCTCCGTCCTGGCCCCTTCTATTCAGCACTTATGCGGGACACGGTTCATTCATACGCCGACCTGATTCATCGTGTGGAGGCGCAAATCTCTGCAGATGAAGCCATAACTGCTCACAGAAAACAGTTTGAGCAAACAAATGGGAAGCGCAAAGATGTTCCTGGGATGGATAATTCTTCCTTACAACGGCAAAAGCAAGGGAAGAATAATCTACCTCCTATGCATCCAGTGCTGCGAAGGGAACCTCAACTAGATAAGGAGTATACCCCACTCAACACATCCCGAGCAAATATTTTGATGGCCGTTCGAGATCATGATACAATGAAATGGCCGCATCCTTTGAAGCCAAACACAGGTAATCAAGATCATTACTGTCACTTTCATCATAGTCGTGGTCACACTACGGAAGCTTGTAATCAACTCAAGGAAGAGATTGAGAGACTTATCCGACAAGGCTACCTTCGACAGTTTATTCAAGATTCACCTACTCAAAATGGAGCTGGTTCCACTGGGGGGCAAAATCAACAACAACAAAGACAACCAGTGAATAATATTCACATGGTTGGTGAGATTAAATAATCACACAGTATCTGTATTTATGTTTGTGATAGTTGTCGTCTTGTTTCATCGTGTCTCATGTGTCACTCTGATATCCTTAGTATTTTCTCCCAAGTTAAATATTATGTTACATGGTGTAACTCTTATCCTTAAATTGTATTAAGGAGTTGTTATTTTATCTTGCAAGTAATATAGTGTGTTATTCATAGTCTTATTCTTTAAAAAGAATACAAATGACAATGAAAAACTACTGACAAATATAATCTCTTTCTCCATGATCTGAGAAATGCATAGTCTTTATTGCATCTCAATCACTGGAAGATCGATCCCAGGGGGATTCGATCCGACCTCTTCCATACAGGTTAACGTCGTCGAGCAAAGGCTCTGACATACAACCTCGGATAGGTCTCACATCCTTGGTGGATTCTCTCGACCTCTTCCATACAGGTTAACGTCGTCGAGCAAAGGCTCCGACATACAACCTCGGATAGGTCATATATTCTTGATGGATTCTTTAGACATCTCTCATAGAGATTCTTGGCGGGCAAAAAATCTTCGAAAAAGTATGCTTACAAATGCAATAACAATTCAGCTTCCTCTAGGGAACAAATTCTCATTTCATATACAATATCAATGGAGTTACATTCAGATGTATATCTATTCTTGAAATTAAAAAATACATTGGCATCATCCGTATAAGCTACGACTACACACAAGCATTTTCTACAACTTCTCCTTCAAAGAAAAGACATAACTTGATCATCATCAGGCCTCCACTCAGTCGACAGTGTTCGTGTGTTGCTAGAATATTGGCATATCACACTGCTTCGCCCCTTGATTCAGTAATATCTGATGTCGGCGCATTTCGGTATGGATGCATATTGCCTGAGCACAATGCCACTGGACAACTGCCATCATCGGCCCTTCGTCGAATATCTACCGGCGGTCCTTTACTTCATATCAACCATCATCGACTTCTTGCTCGATAGTTATTAGCAGCACACCCTCCAACTCTTTCCTTCAGCTCTCTGCTCAGTCGTTGACTGCCAACTGACTTCCACTCAATCGTACATCGCCGAAGGACTTCAGCTCAAATAGCGTCGAAATTCTCATCGTCTTTTAATCACTTATGGTACTCCTCCCGGATACTATTATCACCAGATCTTCTCAAATCACCCTCGCATATAAGCAACGGTTGATCGTCTTTTATCAAGGGAGATAGTATCTCGTCGTGATTTTTTCTACACAAAAGAGGGGCACTAAAGCTCGATAGGGGATACCGCCCATCTTATACAGTGGAATGCCTCTAATGTAAGAAGAAAATCAATTAAGGAGACAAAGGAGGGAGGAAGAAAATTCTAACTTCTATACTAGGAGAGGGGCACTGATTTTGCATAGGGAAATTCACCTACGAAAAGCAATAGAATGCCTCAACTGTAAGAATGTTGGAATAAGAAAGGAGAAGGAAAGGAAACAGCTGCAAAAATTTTAACTGCTACGAGGAGCGCTGATTTCAAGTAGGGAAAATCACCTACAAAGAAAAATAGCGGAAGGCCTCTAAAGCAAGAAGAAAAATAGGGGAAAGTGAAGAGAATTTTCTAACTTCTATGCAAGAGGAGGGGCGTTGAGTCAAGTAGGGAAAATCACCTACTGAAAAACAACGGAAAGCCTCAACTTTCAGAAAGCTAGAAGGAGAAGAAGAGAAGGTGCAAGTTTCCCCCTGGCCCTGAAAGGCTATTTATAGTATTTTCGGGGAGAAGGAGAGAATTCTGGAATGTTCCAGAGTTTTCTGGATTTTTTCGCAATTTTCCGAATTTTTTCGGATTTTCTCAAATTTTTTTGCATTTTCTGCATTAAAAAAAAAAAAAAAAAAAAAAATTGGATAAGAGCTGGCGGTTTCTTAACCGCCAGCGGGCCCGGCTGCCAAGCGGCGCGCCCAACCGCGCGGGCCAAGGCGCGGGCCGAAGGCGGGCCGGCCGGGCAGGCCAGGCGCCAGCTGCGCGGGTCCAGGCGGGCCGCGGGCGGGGCCAAGCGGGCCAGGCGGGCCAGGGAGCGCTTCAGCGCGGCGGGCCAGGCGGGTCGGCGCAGCGGGCCAGGCGGGCCGGTTTGGCGCGAGCTACTGGGCGCGGCTGCGCCGCCGGCGGCGCAGGCGGCGGCCGGCCGTCCGGTCCGGCCGGTTCGGCTGCCCACACAAATCCGAGCCCAATTTTTGGCCCGGACGGGTCAAATCAGACATTTTTGGGGTCCCCGGACACGTTTTTCGATGTTCCGGACTCAATTTTGACACTTTTGGAGCTCAATGAGACCTCTACAATCGAGTTTGAACAAACTTATATCTTTTGGAATACAATTTTTTGTGATTCATCCGTTATAAAGTGTCGGAACACATATTTTTGGACTCGTGGAGCTTTGACGTCCAAAAATAGGGGGGCACCTGATGTGTCATGATAAAATCATCTTGATCCGGCACGAATCTCGAGGCAATTTTATCTTGGAAGCTTCAAAAATTAAATCCGGGATCATCTGAACTCCGATTTCAACAAACTTATAGTCGAACTGAGCATCTCAGAAATACGAACCCAACGACACCAAATTCAACTCAATCCGAGCCCAAATAGGTCCAAATCAAGGACCCGAAGCGCATTTGGAAGGTTCGATCCACAATTTGGATTACCAAACGGTTTCCAAACAGTACATGCTTATAATCGAATCGAGCGGCTCGACGAGACGAATCCAACGACCCTAAGATCATCAAATTCTGATATCATTAAGACCTTCAAATGTCTGATAAACGGTCCACGATCAAAGGATTCAATATCGGCCGTCCATTCAAACCACTCCATATTTGCCCATGATCTCTCATCTATTTACTGCTCATGCCATCCACAAAAAGCTATAAATAGCCCCTCATTTCTCTTAAGAGGGGACCCAAGCCAAGAAGAGAAGAAGAAGAAGAGAGGAAACTCATCCTGGACCACCGCCGGAATTCTGCTCTACGCCTGAATCACGCTGAAAATTTGTCTTATACCGGAATTCTGTTGTTACACCTGAGCGAAGTCAGAATTCTTGCCAAGTAAAATCAGAACTCTGTTCTACACCGGAATTCTCTTAAACGACGCCAGAATTCTATTCGACCTCCGAAGGACGCCAACATTCAGCCTGATTTCTAAATAACGCAGGAGCATTGTTTGACATTGTAACTGTCTACTCCTAAAGAGATTCATTGTAATCTAATCGTCCGAAGTTTTTAAGGACGATTCATCTCTTGTATTCCAAGAAAACGCTAGTGGATCTTTTTCAACTGGGCGCGGCCCCGTGGTTTTTTCCCTTTTACAGGGTTTTCCACGTACACATACTAGTGTTCTTTTATTTTCTGTTTGTGCGCCGAATATCCGTTCAACGCTAAGACGCAATTTTTCTAAATTCTATCGCCGCGTATATTCGAGTCCGCAACAAATATCATATTATGTCATATAAATAAGAACAGTTAGGTGGTATAGTGCATGGGTCCTAGCCCGCTTTATATCTCTAATCTTATATTGGGTTCATACCACTAATAGATATTTAAAGGAATGCATCGTCAACTCATCCTACTCTATAGAGTATCATATCTTCGTCATATTGAATCATATAGTAGCTAGTCTTTCTAACACATATTTCATAGCACGTATAACATAGAAAATATTTGATATCATACACCGTATCCCACTTTATGCATCACTTACAATGCACATGAAAAATTTACATGTAAATAAAAAATAATGAGATTTACAAGAAAACTTAGTGTGCCCATTTTCATATATATAACTATAATAGATAAACCAACAAATATGCATATCATCTTTTTTGCATAAAGTTAATGCGACAAATATTTATCAATTTTTTAATTTATTTATTTTACTCAATTTAGGAAATATAAAGATTTTTATTTTTATCGATGTATTAGTAAAACAGAAGTTAAAGAGGCTTTAAATAAAATGAAGTGTAGAAAAGCTGTTGGACCTAATGATATTCCACTAGAGGTGTGGAAATGCTTACAAGATGAAAGAATTTATTTGCTTACTAAACTTTTTAATATTATTTTGAAGAATAAAAAGATGACAGAGGAGTGAAGAATGAGTGTGATGATTCCTATTTTTAAGAATAAAAGTGATACACAAGATTATGCGAATTATAGAGGAATTAAGTTTATGTGTCATACTTTAAAACTGTGGGAGAGAGTTATGGAGCATAGGTTGTGACGTGATACTAATATTTCTCAAAATCAATTTGGATTCATGCCGGGTAGGTCTATTATGGAAGCTATACATTTATTAAGAAGTTTAATGGAGAAGTATAGAGAGAATAAAAATGATCTACATATGATATTTATTGATTTAGAGAAAGCATATGATAAAGTTATAAGAGAAGTGCTATGGAGAGTTCTAGAAAAGAAAGTCGTTAATAATGCTTATATTCAAATCATTAAGGATATATATGCAGAAGCTGTTACTTATATTCAAACACAAGGTGGTTTGACCAAGTATTTTTCTTTTTCAGTTGGATTACATCAAGGATCACCCTTAAGCCCATATCCTTTTACTTTAGTCATGGATGTTCTCACTAGACATTTGTAAGAGATTGTATCCTAGTGTATTCTTTTTGCTGATGATATTCTTCTTGTTGATAAGACTAGAGAGGGACTTAAAGGTAAACTTAAATTATGGATGTTTACCTTAGAGTCTAAAGATTTTCATTTGAGTAGATCTAAAATTGATTATATGGAGTGTAATTTTAGTAGTAATAGATCTAGTGGGGGGATTGTGACTTTGGACGATCAAGTCATTAATAAGAGTACACATTTTAGATATCTTAGGTCTATTGTTCAAAGTGATGGTAAAATAGATGGGGATATTATTAGTAGAATTCAAGTTGAATGGTTGAAGTGGAGGAATGCATTGGGCTTGTTGTGTGATAGAAAAGTCCCCCGCAAACTTAAGAAAAAATTCTATAAAATGATGGGGAGACCTACGATGCTTTACGATGTAGAATATTGGCCATTAAAAGAGAAGCATAATATTAAGTTAAGTGTTGCAAAGATGAGGATGCTCAGGTGGATGAGTAGCTTTGCTCTTAGAGACAGGATACGAAACAAGCATATATGTGAAAAGATTGGATTAGCTCTAGTGGAATATAAGATTAGAGAGTTGTCTTAGATGGTTTGGTCATATATAAAATAGAGACCTTCTGATAACCCGATTAGGAGAGTAGATGTATTAGATTTGGCTTATGTTAAGAAAGATAGAGGTAGACCCAAAAAGACTTGATTAGAAAATATTAGAAATGACCTTTCTTTATTAGATTTAAATGAGAATTTGACCTTTAACAAGACATAATGGAGAAAAAAGATTCATGTAGATGACCCTACGTAGTGGAATAAAGGCTTGATGTTGTTGTTGTTGTTGCACTCAATTTAGGAAATATCCTCAAAATATAGAAATACCCTATAAAAATTTAATATGATTATGTCAACATATGCAGAATGATTAAAATTATAACATACTAAAAGTTTTATGAAGAAATATTACTCGAAATTGAGATATCACAGTTTTTATAAGTTCAGACCAAGTTAAAATACCGAAAACATAAATAAGCTAAAAAATTAAAATCAAAGGTGTAATGGTAGCCTACCTTGAGTCGAATAATTTTTCTAACTAGCCAGTCCGATGAAAATAGCTCAAAGACCTTCAAACTCTTGCTTTATCTCTTCTCAACTTTCTCTTTTTCTTCCTATTTTCTCTCTTTTCCTTCATTGCTTAAAATGAAATGAGTTTACGAAGATTTATGGAAGTGGGATGGGATATTTAAAAGGAAATAAAGCCATAGGTAGAAATGTAATTATAAAAATGGTTTAGCATTTAGTAAAAAATTCATATAAATCTTTTTATATCTTTAAATTTGGTACTTTAAAATTTATGAAAAAAATATTCATAAAATAGTTCATAATGTCCAGAACACTTTGGTAAATCGATTTACAAAACATACGCAATATGGCTCCAAAATACTAGTAATATAAGTATATGTCAATTTCTTAAGAAATATCAATTAAATAAGGAACCTCTTATTTTCGTATCAACAATTCCCAAAAAATTAGGAAAAAAAATTGATTATAATTAGAGCACAATTTTATCAATGATATGATGAAGATAATTTACACATTGGACTTATAACTACTCTAAATATAATATTAGAAAGTTGCAGGTTAAAATATTCCTTATAAAATTTTAAGGGGTCGTACCTTTGTTTCTTTGCCAAACATTTATAAAATATTCCAAAGGGTAAAAGAACATTAAAATTTATTTTAATAGACATTTTAGAGCGTTATATCAATTAAACTTGTATTTATCTAAATATACTAAAAAAGAACAGATGTACGAGTCTTATGGTTATTTGATGATCATAATTAAACTTGTGGGTATTACACGACCCTGAGCCACTTGGTTCGAACAATGAACCTAATTTGAAATAAGGTTCAAATTAATTTCGAAGGACACATATACTGTCTGTGAATAAAATAAGTTATCTATCATTAGAAGAATTTTGGTCCATAAAATTTTAGAGGATATTTGCTTAAGGAGCTATTTGGTTTGCTAAGAAAGGATTGCAATATCAAATGAAATTTGGGTGTTTGATTTGATGAAAATTGAGTGTAGGTTATAGTTCTAATGAATTTCTTTTTCACTCCCTAGTTCATTTTTTAATATATCTTAAACTTGTCCAATTTTGGCCAAATTCATTTTTCACCGCAAGCAAATTGCATTATCGCCGCTCGTTATTGTTGATTTTGTTTGTTATTTTTGTTGATATTTTATGAAGAAAGCATCATAATAATTCAAATTGTTATTGAGCCAATCAAGGAAGTAGAAGTGAAGATCCTGAATATTGATGAATTCAAGAGATGTTGCCTTTTATCCTTAGGTTTGTTGATTGAGAGTTTTAACTCCACCCAAAAAATCTTAAATTCCAAAATTACCATAAGCACATTTATGATATTTGTGCTTCCATCCTCAAGTTTTCTGTAAAAAAAAAAAAAAAAGTTCAAGTTTGTAGCCAATTTACATATATATAGAGTACAACCCTTTCGTCTCACAAAATAGTCTTCAACTTCCAAGCACTTCTGCTCAACTCTTGGGCGAATCCGACCAAATCTACACCGCGTTGACCTGAGTCCAATTTTTGCTTGCACTTTTGAAATCATTGCAAAAGCCTTACCAGCGAACGCAAATACAGCGAATTTGCCACGGTTTTTAAACCGCTACAGGTAATTTGGTAGGTGTTTAAACCGCTGCAGTAGGTCAAAAAAAGTTCTGCAAAAGCCTAATTTATTAGTAGTGCATTCTTATTAATTTTCTTGAAACCTACTTTGAATTATCACGATGTGAAGTTACTAATATCTATTAATTAAAGTTTCGTTTGAGACAGCCGTCTTACTGTTTTATAAAGTAATTTTTTAAAAAAAAAAATAGTTTAAGAAATTTGGTATTAAAAAACTATTTTAGAAAACATTAAGAAAGTTGTCATAAACTAAGCTTAAATTAGATTGTTGTATCTCTATGATTAATGGCTCACACCACATATAGTATGACTTAATGCTCATCATTTAAAAAAAATATCATGTTATGTTTACCTCTACTTTAATTTATTGAAACTTTCTAGCCAGATTTTTGGCAACCTTATGCTCATTGGCTTCAGCTCTCAAGTCTCATAATAATAAATAAATAACATTAGGCTCTATTCTTGTGATGCTCTCTCCTTTGCAATTTTGAATGCGTTTTCTGTTTTTTGAAAGAACAATATTGAATCCGTTTGTATTTAATTATAGTTGCAAATATCTAAATGACTTATAATTAAATAACAGCTGGACTAATTTCCTTTGTATCGTGAGCCAAATGGACAAAATCCTTAGCCACATCTGAACAGCAGAAATATCTCTTTCTTATTTGCAGATGTATTCTGCAAGTATTCCTACGCCGACCCTAAGAAATATTATCCCGTTAAAGCTGTCGATAGTAAAACAAAAGACGTTTGAGACAGCGACTCACATCATTTGATAAGAACAATATTTTTTTTAGTTTACATTTCTGATTTAGGTCTCGTTTGGGACGGCTTTTTTATTGCTTCTTAAAGTAAATTTTTTAGTACAAAAATTAAAATTTTTATATTAAAAAATTACTTTAAGAAGCAGTAAGAAAGCCGTCTCAAACGAAGCCTTAGCCATCAAGATTATTGTTTTATTGTGACTGCTTTTGCTACTTGACGAGCAGTATTGCGATCATACTTAATAGTCATATATGTTCTCAGAGTTTTGCAATTGATCGTAGAACACTGAGAAGAATATAAACGTAAATGATAAATAATTGAAGGTAAAAAAAATTAGAATAGTTTTCCATCTCATCTTTGCATAAATATTCTTCTGCATACAAATAAATAAAAGAATATAGAAATCATCAGAATTTTAATGTTGAAATTTTGAAAAGGAAAATTAAAATTATGGGGCTTGCCCCATTTGAAATAATTCACAATATGAGAGAGGTTATAAAAGCCTGCCTCTCCACCTCGGCTTTGTTTGGAATGGCTTTCTTACTACTTCTTAAAGCAGTTTTTTAATACAAAAATTTTAATTTTTTAACTAAAAAGTTACTTTAAGAAGCAGTAAGAAAGCTGTCCGAAACGAAGCCTTAATTGAAAAGGAAAGGATTATAAAGTAGGGAACTCAATTTTGACTTTTTGTGATAGCATGGCAAATAGTGGAGATGTAGTAAGGAGTGGCAATAGTGGTCAGGTCATAGCAGTTGAGTGATGATGGCCTGATGATGATAAGTATGGTTGGCAATAATAGACAAGCTATATTATTTGGATGATGGCAATCGGTCGACGATGGTCAAACAATGATGGTTGTGTAATAATGAAAATGAAAAAAAATAGTTTATTACATTCTACATTAATGATATTAAATTTTATATCAATCTAGACATATAAACTTCTATCATCCTTGAAATTTACTTATTAAAGTTTTATGAAAATTTTAAAAAATAGATTTATGTGTAAGATAAGCCTAGTTTAAATGCACGTGCACACTATGCACATTGCTAGAATCTTAACAATAAATGAAAATATAATAAAAAATGATTGTGTGGGACTATGATTGTGATAAAATATACAAAATATTATTTGAGTTATATAAATTCATAATCATAAAATTGTTTAAGAACTATTTGAGTTTAAATGCATGTTAGTAAAATTTAAAAAATTAAATAATATTATAAAATTTTAAATATTATTTAATCAATTCAAAATTTTTTATAAAGAGATCTAATAAATAAATATATCATTAAAAATAATTATAATAACAATTATATTCCTAATCTAAAACAAATGCCTTTAAGATTTTAATAAAATAGCAATAAAATTTTGGAAATTAGACAAAGTTGATAATGATGGAATTTAATTCCTTTAGATGTGTTTTTAGATGAGTGTAATATATAAATAATGCATACTTCATCCATCTAAAAAAAATTCAAAAGCTTTAACATTAATCATAATAAAAAATTTAACTGAATTATCATGATAGCTTTTTTTTCTTAATGATTAGAAAATATATAATTCAATGCCCTTGATGATAAAACAAAGATTAAAATAATAATAATTTTATTTAAATAAAGTATATTGAATACATTAATAAAAAAATATTGATATAATTGTTATAAGAATAACAAGCTCTTGATAAGAATAGCAATCCATCTATCACATAACTAATATTTTAATATAAACATTTAAATTTTCATCATTAAGACTTATATTGTTATTGAAGTAATATTCAAAAATATTAATATAAAATATAATATAAATTAAAAAAAATAAGACTTTATGTTTAAAATATTGCTAATTAACAACCTTACAAAGGAGTTTAAGCAAAAATTGTTATTTTATTGAGCTCTATCAAAATATATTGATATGTGCATTTTAACAATCAAACATTAATTTAAACTATTATATCTAATAGAGTTAAGGAAATTATGAAACAAATAAAGTTTGACATTTCATATGAGGATGAAAATTGTTAGAGTATAATTAATAAAATATGTAATAAGATTGTAAGGGTTACTTATCACTAAAATATAAATATTATATGTCCAAAATAAAAATGAGATTACGGTGGAATTAAAAGTAAATTTTATAATAAAAAAATAAATTCTGAATAGAAGTAAAATTTATATATTGATTTTATACTTCTAAAATTATTTCTAAATTGTTGGAAGTAATTAGATTTAGTTAAGTTTTATTAAGAACAATCCCAAATTTTTTAATTTCAATTTGAGACAATGAAAGTAGGCTTGAGTTACTTCAAAATCATTAAGCCAATTAAATTTATCAAATATCAATCAAAATTAGAAATAAAACATAAAAATATTTATTTATTAATCAAAATATTATAGCGGATTTTGAAATTTATTAAATCATAAATTTAAAATAATATTTTGCATGAGAAGTTACAATAGAGTTTAAGCAAGAGTTCTTGAATATTATAAATTTAACTACAAGCTTTAAGAAGTGACTTCACACTCAGTTTAATTTGAAATTTGAAGAGAAATGAAAGAGAATTTATGGAGATACAATGAGAGACGAATAAGATAAATAGGGAGAAAAGGGGGTTATATTTAGATGTTCATTAGAAATTAAAAGGGAGAAATTTAAATTTAATGTGTTGGATGATTTTAGATTAAAATTTGATAATTCAAAAAGTGCTAATTTAATAAAAATATATATATTTTTTTATATTGGATGGTTACAATTTAGACTTCTAAGGAAAAAATTTGAATTTATTGGACAGTTAGAATTTAACTTTGATATCATTATTTTTATTAGAAATGAATATAAATAGATTGTTGAAAATGATAAAAATTAAGAGTAATAATTTAATAAAAATTTAAAATCTTAGAATATTAAAATAGTTAATTTTCAACAATTAATAATTTATAATATAATATAATTAATTAATTAATAATATATTTCAGTAATTAGTATTTATTCCTTAATAATTATTAAAATGCTTAAAATTTCATAACCAAAAGTTAAAAAGTTAAAAATTAAATTAATTAAAATTGAAAGTAATTAATTAATTAATTATTATATTATTATTTAAAATTTTCATAAAATTTAATTAAACTGAAATGAATAAATTTTAATTATAGAGATTTAAATAAAATAAGAGTTAAATGAATGGTCAGAATTTTATTTGAAAAACTCAAACCACTTTTATAGTAATAACATAGAAATAAAATTAATATATAGAATACATTAAATTTTGATAATTGATGTGAAGCTGTTATAATTAATGAATACAAAATTGAAAATCTTAACAAGTGATAGGAAGCTAGAATTATAATTCATTAATCGACATTTATGTTTTAAAATCTATCAAACTGCTATAAGTTTAAAAAATGACTTTTTGAAAATAAAACTTTGAAGTAATTAATTAATTAATTAATTATTATATTATTAATCATTTATTTTTTATATAAAACTTAATTAAATAGGAATGAATAAATTTGAATGGTTGAAATTTAAATTATTTATTTAAAATTTAATTACGTTGAAATGAATAAATTTTAATGGTTGAAATTTAAAATAATAAGAGTCAAATGAATGGTCAGGATTTTATTTAGAAAAACTTAAATCACTTTTATAATAGTAGCATAGAAATATAATTAATGTATATATTATTTTAAATTTTAATAATTGATGTGAAGTTATTAATAATGAATATAAAATTGAAAATCTTGATAATTAATAGGAAGCTAGAATTATAATTCATTAATTGATATTTATTTTTTAAAACTATTAAACTTCTATAAAATTTAAAAGTGATATTTTGAAAAAAAAAAAAATTAAAGTATTTACTTTATTATTTATTATATCATTATTTATATATTTTTTATTTAAAATCTAAATAAATTAAA
Organism: Dendrobium chrysotoxum; assembly: GCA_019925795.1. NCBI lineage: Eukaryota > Viridiplantae > Streptophyta > Magnoliopsida > Asparagales > Orchidaceae > Dendrobium > Dendrobium chrysotoxum. The sequence goes on along the minus strand of CM034297.1, from coordinate 44,475,451 downwards.
ATGAATCAATTTGAATGGTTAAAGTAATAAGAGATAAATAAATGGGTAGGATTTTGTTTAGAAGAAACTCAAGCAATTTTTATATACAAATTTTTAAATCTTGATAATTGATGTGAAACTAATATAATTAATGAATACAAATTTAAAATATTAATAATTGAATTAAAGCTAGCATTATAATTTATTAATTGATATTTATTTCATAATAACTATTAAACTTTTATTAGTTTTAGAACTTGCATTTTGAAATTTAAAAATTTTAAATAAATAAATAATATTTTATTAATTGATATTTATTTCTTAATAATTATTAAATTTCTTTAAGTTACATTTTAAAAATTAAAAATTTAATGTAATTAATTAATTAATAATTATATCATTATTTAAAATATAATTAAATTGAAATGAATAAATTTGATTGGTTAGGATTTAAAGTAATAAGATTAAAAGAATAATTTAGATTTTATATGGAAAGAAACTCAAGTCACTTTTATAATAGTAGTATATAAAATTTGATGATGAAAATTTTAATATGAAGAACTTAAGTTGATAAAAATAGATTATAAAATTTCAAAATTAGGTCTTAAGTTTAGTTGATTTTTAATTTTTGAATTTTTTATACATTTGATTGAGTTAGATCATGATAAACACAAGATTACATAACAACATATAAATATATAGATTATATTTTGGAAAGAAATTTGGTCAAAGTTTTTAATATTTAATTTGGCTTAAGCTCATAAATTTCAAATTCTGATTTTTAAACTTCTAAAAAAATTAATAAAATCACTTTTAATGTATAAAATAACTTCTATTTTTGCTAAACTACAAAAAATTTAATCCATTTTGAACATATTTTAATAGTGTATTATAATTAACTAAATTTATAAATTAATAATTTATGAAGACAAAAAAATACATTAAAATGAAATATCAGAAAACAGAAATTCTTAAGATGATTACCATATTTTGGAATATTGCCATATCAAATAATGGGTTGGAGGGGTGATACACTACAGGAAAAACTTTTATTTCTGGTGGCCTAAATCTGCCAAAAAATGAGAAATTCCACTGAAAATTTTGCATTTCCGATGAATTGCCGGCAAAAATTGGATTGACGGTAAAACGAGCATCAGAAATATTATTTCGAGGGAAGTTTTTTGCTAGAGATATTTCTGGCTGATTTACTAGTAGACTTCTAGCAGAATTATACAGCTGAAATTCATCGTTCGCAAATTGCTCTTCATGATGGTTTGTTCGCAGAAATTTTCGGTGGAACTATAATGCTAGAAATACGGGCAAATAAACCGACGGGACCTAACCGATGGACATGTTCGACGGTTTATTCGTTGGTACTTCTAGCAAAATTTGTCCACCAAAAATACGATTCCATTTTGTCGTATCTTCGTTTCCAGCAGATATTTCATCAAAAATCTATCAAAAATCTATACCAGAAACAAAAAATTGCCCCTCCCTCATATGTTTTCTACAACACAATAATCCTGCATAAACCATATGCACATATCATATTCACATTCAAACATTAAACATAAACACTAATGTTATCTACATGTAATAATAGATTTGATCGCAAAATGATATTGAATAATCACCAAACAGTTTAAAAATAAACATAAAGTTGATTGCATAATAAAAAATGGATTATAAAATATACAAACAAAAAAATGAAATATCCAATATAGGACTAAAAATATCCAGTAATAAAAAAAAGTCTAATAAGAATCTGTCTCATCATTCTCCTCCTCTGCTGATGTTGGTTGCTTTCCACTAAACTGCTTCCTTAATTTTTGTAACTCATCCAACAACTAACTTTGCTACATCTGAATGTCAGCTTATGATTTTCTTACTCGATGTAGCTCTATTATCAAGGCAGCCATCTGTTAGTTATACAATGACTCATGACTGCTTGATAAGAAGCTAGAGGTACCTGTAGAGTCTACACCCATTCACAAACTGCTCGTTTATGCTTTAAAGTCAAGGTGGATGGAGGTTTTGGTTTGAGAGTTTTCTATTTCTATCATACTTTAACTCTAAAACTTTCCTCTTATAAATCTCTTTTAAGTCCATCCTTACTTTTATATTATTTTTGAATTTATTTGATGTTCATGACTATATTGAATATATTATCAAAAATATTTTTTCTATATGTATCACATCTAAGTTATGTCTGATCAAATTTGTTCTTCAATATGGCAAGGACTAAAAATACTTTTTTTTTATCCAATTGTGGTTGACTCCATACCCTAGCTATTTGTAATTAGCTATTTTTAATAAATGCATTTTTATTTCACCTAAAATGATGACTTATAGGTAAGAACATGCGGTGATAGTCGAACCAAGTGTTCTTCTCTCCATGCTTTAAAGTGAATGACTTTATAAATTCTATATAATATTGGCAACCTAACTTGCCAGAAGTTTTCCAACCTGAAAGCATATCGTACGTAGGAAAGTCACCAATTGTCCAAAGTAATATTTTCCTCATTATGAAGTTTATTTGATATAGATATCATATGCACTTACTCCTTCTTCCCATAATAAATTTAAATCATCGATTAAAGGTTGCAAGAATACATCGATCTTTTTTTTTGGATTATATGGCCCTGAAATGATCAATGTCAAAAATATGTAAGGAGTAGTCATACACAACTCTAGAGGAAGATTGTAAGAGGTGAGTATTACGGCCCAACATGAGTAAGGTGAAGCAGACTGACTAAATGGACTAAAATAATCTATGTATAAACTTAATCTTACATTTCTTGATTCTATGGCAAAGGTAGGATGTGTATGATCAAAGCATTTTAGTCCTCTACTTCTAACGGATGTATAATAACACATTCTTGTGAGATGTGTTCATTATGACATCTCATATGTACAGTAGATTTAATAGATGCAATAACTATTGCAGTCTAGAAATTATGAGTAAGTAAAATATCCTACAGACTAGTATATCCTTTAGCTTTCTTTTCATCCCAAACTTTGGTTTAAATCTTGGTTCATTATAATTACATCATGTAATATCTGATAAATCATCTTTATAGTATAACATGCATCGATTTACACAATAATCATAAATAATCTTTATAATATAACATGCATCGATTTACATAATAATCTATTTTTATAAATATTAAAATAAGTTTGAAAACTAATTTTTTAGTCTAATATAAATCTATATGAATTATGTTATATGTTGGGTTGGTTTCTTTGAGCAACCCAATAAATTAATTAATATATATATGGGGGATATTATATTATGTCTTAATGCTTAACATCTTCACAGCAACAGATAACTCTGAGTGTGTAGCGCACCCCTTCCAAATTGGTTGTTCGATAGCATACAATAAATCATAAAGATTTTGTGCCTCCTTATTTGGTGACTCTTCTGTACATTATTCAAATTGTGCCATAGTTGCATCATAAACTAAGTCCTCAAGAGGTCGGATATTTTCTTCCTTAGCTATATTAGAACTTGTACATAGGTCGCATCGAGAATTGAAATGTGGCTCGTACTCACCATGAAAAATCTAAAACCAATATTCTAGCATGAATCCTCTACGATATAGATCAATAATTACATCATCTGGTGTGAGAAGCACTTGATTTTTATATTTAGAACATGGTATCGAAACTTTCCATCTTAGATATTAGAGATTAGCTAGGCTGTTGGCAGACTATCTGGATGAAAAAATCACCCCATTAATAAACTTGTCTGTTAATGTCTTTCATTCTTGTGTCAATTGATTATACATTCAACTTTTTTGATTTCTAATATCTATAATATGAAGAATTTAGTCTACATATAATATGAAGATATTATAGATTATAGTAACATCTTTTGAAGGAGAAAAAAATTGAATTCAAACTGATTTATAAATCAGATGGTGATAATTCTCATTTAAATCTAATTAGAAGGTTAACAAATTAACAACGACATCAAATCCTTTATCCCAGTACGTGGGGTCAGCTACATGAGTCCTTTTTCTCCATTGTATTCTATTAAGAGTCAAATTCTCTTTTAAATCTAATAAAGAAAGATCATTTCTAATATTTTTTGACCAAGTCTTTTTAGGTCTACCTCTACCTTTCTTAACATAAGCCAAATCTAATACCTCTACTTTTCGAACTGGGTCATCAGGAGGCTCTCGTTACCATCTAAGGCGACTCTCTCACTCTCTCTAATCTTATTATCCATAGGAGCTGTTGACCCTAATTTCCCCCAGACCTAGGTCAAAGAGTTGACCTGGTCAAAACTGACCAGGCTAGACCCCAAGACCCTTCCCCAGGGGTCCAGGGAGTCAAGCCAAGTCTGCTGAGCCCAGACCCAGGCCATGGGTCAACCTGGTTGACCAGGTCAACCTGGGTTGGCCCAAATGGACCCAGATCCTCTTTGATTTGGTTTCAAATCATTTTCACTACTCCTCAAGCTCATATCTTATTTCCTTTAAACTTAGTGGGTCAAACTCAGCCTACTGGGTCCAGGCCTATACCCTGGGTCAACCTGGTTGACCCATTAAGCCCTTAATGGGTCAAATCAAATCAAAATCATTCCAAACCCCTCCTAGGATCAATCCACCCATCCTGTAGGCCTAGTTGACTGGTTTGACCAAGTCCAACATTGACTTGGCCAACCCTAGCCTTTAATGGGTCAAAATGACCTATTTAGGTCTATTTAAGACCCATTAAAGCCATTTAAATCTTTCCTAATGATCTAAAGCTAAAACCATGGCCAATATACCCCTATTTCCCTCCTAATTAGATCTAGATTAAATCCTAACCGTCCATGATAGTCTAGAGCTTTAAATAGGAGAAATTAGGGTTGATTAAGGATCTTTTTGCTCTTGGTCTGGCCCTAGACCTCCTCAACCCCTGAAACTTCGTGTGAGAGCTCCTACAACCTCCCTCCACTCTCCCCAATCAAAACCCGACATTGGAACCTCGCCGGCGGTGAGATCTCCGGCGAACCGAGACTCTAAAGGTTCCAAGCCATTTTCCCACTGATTGAAGGCGTTTCAGGGCTCGACATCAACTAGAGAAATATTTTTGGACAAACTACAAATTCAGAGAGTCCTTAAACGGTCCAAACCATCCACAAACCGAGGTGAAAACCCTAACCCTAGTTAAAAACACATCTAGCGAAATAGCTTTTCATACCGTGCCTTTTAGATCAAACAAATTATTCCACATAATTGCTCTTCATGTTTAGAGTCTAGGTTTCAATTTTCATTCGATTTGATCCATCTGATCGAGAGAAATCATCAAAAAACCCTCTAGGGCTTTGGGTTCGCCCTAGGTTTGGGTATACGAGATCTCCGCCGTTGATCACTCGATCAACGGCCGAGATCCCGTCGTTCCGCGGTCTCATTTGAACCGTTGGATTGTTTCGCGGTCTCTCGCTCCGTCCGGCTCAATCAGAGTTGTTGATTCTAACCGCGCTCGATCGGATGGTGGGGGAGCAGTGCTAACGCAGCTAAGTAATCACGCCATCCACGGCAATCATTGCCGCAGTCATTACGGCAATGATTGCCCTGGTGGCAATCGTTACTTTTGATCGCGGGACCAATCTGGTCCTGCTACGTGGCCCGCACCGAGCCACCGCCGCGGATCTCTCCCCAATGATTGCTCGGGACCACGGAGCCAGTCTCGGGCCTACACGTGGTCCGCGGTTTGAAGCGCCGAATTCGGGGCCGCCACCTGTTCTGCGCCGCTGCCGTTTTTTTATTATTATTTTTTAATTAGTTTTAAAAGCTATTTTTTAAATATATTTTAAATCCATAAATTATATTTTATTATTATTATTATTTATTATTATTTTATTAATTATTATTATTATTATTATTATTATTATTATTATCATTAAACTTATTATTATTATTATTATTATTATTATTTTAAACATTATTACTACTATTTATTATTAATATCATTTTTTAATATATTATTATGATTACTTCCTTAAACATTATTATTATTATTATTATTATTATTTTATTAATATTAATATTAATATTATCATTATTATTATTATTAATTTATTATTGTTACTATTATTTTCTTTAAAAATTCTTTTATTATTATTATTATCACTTATATTATTATATTTATTATTATTATCATTATTATTATTTTCACTACTATTTTTTTAATTATCTATATTATTTTATTTTTATTATTATTATCAATTATTATTTTTAAACTTATTATTATTATTATTATTACTTTATTATTATTTTTAATGATTATTATTTCTAATATTTTAAGTTATTATTATTACCATTATTTTGAAATTAGTATTACTATTATTATTATTTAATTATTATTTTAAACTATAAATTATTATTATTATTTATCATTCATTTTAAAATCTAGAAGTTTTAATATATAACTTATTTTTAATTTAATAATTATTTTAAAATATTAATCATTTTAAATTGCTTAAAAATTATTTTTAGATACCTCTAAACTTCAATAATTCATAACGTTCTTGTTTTAAATCGAATTTCGCGCACAATATCTTAAATTTTTTAGAAAAATACAAACTTTAATTTAAAAATATTTTTAGATCCCAAATCTATCTTTTCTGAATTATTTCTGTACTACCTAATTACTTAATTATTTAATTATTTTAAAACTAAAAATTACTTTTCAATACAAATTATTTTAAAACTTCCCTTGGTGGCAGGTGGATCTCTCATACCTATGCATTGAACTATTTTCCAAATTACCTTGCTTTTAAACTTACATTATTATATATTTTAATATTTATATATTTTAAAATTATTTTAGAATAAAATATTATTTAAATCCTCCAATTTTGGGAGGTCCACCTCTTTGAAATCTTAAACCTAGGCTATGTAGGTGAAAAGCATTCATGTGGGAGAATGATTAGTGAATGATTATGTCCCAATCATTCACTAATCATTTCATTAGACTTATTTACTTAGTGTTTCATAGTCCTTGCATGTGTAGGCTACACAAGCACCTAGTCTAGGCTCTCCTAGATCTGAGGACATGTATGGTGTGTTTATATTTGCATTACATTCCTCTTTATGTTATCCCAAGGGTTAGTCTTAAACACTTGATTTAAACCTATTTAACGTAGTGACACCTTAAGGACAATAATTAAGGACCCGTCTAGCTGACTTAGAGAAATTCCAAGAGCTAGGGTACACCTCTGATTGACTTGAAACTTGAACCCTATGAACTTAGTGACATCTTAAACCCCTCAAAATTTTCTAGGAAATTTTAGGACTCATTAAACCCCTTAATTGATTAACTCTAATTTACCCTTTAATTAGGACCCAATAAATTCAAAAAATTATAATAAATTCATTTTAAATCAAAAAGATACCCATAATATATCAAAATATCTAGAATTCAGTCCATAATCCATGAAAATTAAAAACCCCTTAAGTGGACTTCAATCTGAGCTTTAATTTAATTTTGACTAAAAATCAACTTTTAATTAAATTAAATAATTTAAAATTATTTAAAATTCTAAATTTTTTCCAAACACTTGGGAACACTTCTTTGGGTCATTCCTGACCTTTGGGGGTGATTCCAAGCAGTATGGAACTGATTTGGATCAAAATCCCTAAAACAGCCTTGAATTAAATAATTTTGATAATTCATTAAATAACCCAAACTTTGAAAATTCATAAGTAATCATAGAAAACTCCAAATTGGACAAACTCAAAAGCATTCAACACACATTAGGGTCTAGTATTTATTAAAAATATTAGAATTTCAGAAATCAACTTAAATCAAAAAGTCAACAATCCGGTCAAACTTAGTTCAAGATAAGACCAAAACTTCAAAAATTCATAACTTTGGATAAAAGAATCCAAATTGGGCATGCTTACAGTCTAACTGATCGGGTTAAGGTCTATTATTTTATAAAAATATTAACTGTTTATAAACCCCTTTTAATCAAAAAGTTAATTTTGGACCCCTTTGACCAAGTGGACAGGGTGACCCTGGACCTCCTAAAAACCACCAGCTCAACTTAAATTTCAAAAAATATTCCCCTTAACTTAAAGCTAACATACTAACATAATAATAAATAAATTAATATACCCCTTTCTTTTAATCTTCAACCAACTAAATCAACTTAACTAACCCATGATAGCTACTGGTAACCCAGACCTACAAGGCTATTAACTTAGCCCCAAAGAAGGTGAAATAAACTTTACGGCCTCGATGTGAAACAAAGGTAGTAATCTTATAACCATTAAAATATATCTAATTCAACCTGTAATGCACTAATATTTAAATTTAAATCTAAATCTCTCTTGGGGACATTCAACAAGCTTGGACATTAGATAACTTAAATTAATTACCCAACTTAGGATCTATCTCAGCTACACAGCCTTTTATGCACACTTAGATTGTTTGCTAGGGCACCACTTCTAGACCTAGAATAGGCCGGTGTTTACTTTACTGCTGTGTGCCGAGTTTTTCTGGGTTTTCATTGCATGTTGTGATTGGAATGATGTTGATGTGTTTGCTTACTTTTAATATACTTTAGAAATTGATGTGATGGACGATAGATTACCCATAGGTTAGGGTCAATTTTGATACTAACGATATTTTCTGCAGGAAGTCATGCTCATGCAGTGCTAAATAATAGGGGGGCAATAGTCATGATTTAAATACTAACGTCGTTTTATGCAAGTGCTTCAGAAATTGCTCAGCCCCCCTAAATAAATGAGGGATAACAAAAAATCATCATTATAAAATTGCTACAGGTGCTTCAGAACCGCTTAGCCCTCAAAATAATTAAGAGCATGTCCAAGTTTGGCTAGCATGAGTCTTTTCTTTACATATATCCATAACTAATTGGGATGATTTTTATTAGGATAACCATGTAGGAGAGTCTAGAATTTACTGCTTTATATTAATGTAATCATTTGTAATTTAGTTAAGAGTTATGAAAGTGCATTTTGAGTGGGGATACAAGGATCCAAAGGTTGGATTCTAAAAAGAAAAGGACACTCAATATGAGGATAGTCCTTTACTATTTGAAAATCCAAATTTGGATCATCCCACTACCCAAGGAGGAAGGACAACATCCCCTTTGGGGGAGAATTCTCTCCTTCATCCTGGGTATCCAACTACCACAAGCCCAAGGAGTCCAAGGAAGAGGAGATCCAAGGAGTCCAAAGAAGAGGAGATCCAGGAGACCAAGGAAGAGAAAAATCAAGAACTTGAAGACAAATAGTACCCCACTCAAAATAACTTGCGTTTATTTTAGGATTAGAAATCCAGGTTGTTGGGAGTGGTGCCCGGCCACTTTATTTTCTAAAGACCCTGGTTTGTAATTAAGGGCAGTTGGCCTATGAATATTTACTCAATTAACTGGTTTGTTTAATGTGTTAATTTTATGTTGATTGCACATAGGTTGTATGCTTTTCTTAATTTTTTGGCATCTTGCATGTCGCTTTTGTTTTAGCCTGGATTTTGTTAGGCTCTTTAAGGACTAAAATATTTTCTAATCATAACTAATATTTAAAATTTTAAGGTTTAAATAATATAGAAACCTAACGACCTAGGAAACTACCGAAATCGTTCAAGGTCGCATGCATATTATTGCATTCTTCTTTCTCCTTCTGTAAGACACTTCCCCACTTGCGGGTAGAGTCCGGATAATCTGACATATGAGGATGAGGTACCGGACTTGGGGAAGCCCAATCTGCTTCTAAAAATTATTTTCTATAAGCCTTTTTAAAATCCATGCATACTTGATTTGGATACTTTAACTAGCATACATTGCATTAGAAATCAATTAAATTAAAATTTTAATTGCATTAACTCTAGAAGCATTCACCCTGCATAAGTCTGGGGCCAATTAGAAAACTCTCTAGATGTCGGCCCTATTTCCAAAAAATTGTAACTTACCCACCCATCTTTCATAAAATGACTGGACTCATTGTTTTGAATCGATTAGGTGGTTAGCTGGCTCCTTAATTTAGGCCAGGATAAGTTTAGGTTTTGCATTACATTAGCTAGGACACGGGTGTTAGTGTTGCATAAAACACTAGACCCACTCTAGATCTAGGATTCAAGGCTACTATTGTTTTGTAGTATGCCTCATCAATAGGTAAGTCCTCTATCATCTAGAGACTATAAACCCTACCTATCCACATCACACGGATGATGCCGCCTCTATCCTTCTCTCGTGCATGCTTCAAGTGCATGATTTATTTCTTTTCTCCAATTTTTTCTCACTGCCTTAGTCCCCCCGGATGCTAATCTGAGCCGTGCATGTTGACTAAGCCTAGTTGAACATTTCTTCCCCTTTGAGTAGGATTTCCTAGTCTTTGCCTTATATGCCGATCCCATTTGAGAGTATAATATAGAGTCCTTAATCGAGAGTTTTCTCAGGCCCCGGTCTGAGATGTAATTAACCACGGGGGCTTGCACCCGTGGGAAATCGAATCCCGCTTTCAAATAAACCCCACTCAAGCTGATGTATTGGGTGGGGGAAACTCGTTGTGATGATCAAATCATATATATTATTAACCATCGGGGTGTGCTGGTGAGAGCCACTATCCTCAATAGTTAATCGCATGTGTGATCGAATCTGCCCTCCCATTGGCAAATACTATCTTCCCCCCGCGGGGCGGCAATGTTTTGTGTCCTTTCGGAGGTCCACAGGAGCTTCTCTAACCTTTCATGTATATGCTCATTTCGTATCTTGTCTCTAAGAGTAAAGCCACTCATGAGCATTCTCATCTCTGCAAACAATTAACTACATGTTATGCTTCTCTTTTAATGACCAACATTTTATGCCATAAAGCATTGCAAGTCTCACCACCATCTTATAGAATTTTTCCCTAAATTTGAGAGGAATTTTCTATCACATAAAAAGCCCAATGCATTCCTCCACTTTAACCATCCAACTTGAATACTACTAATAATATCCACATCTATTTCACCATCAACTCCCTCTCTAGTCTTATCAACAAGAAGAATACAATCAACAAAATGTATACACCATGGTACAATCTATTGCAAATATCTACCGAGAACATCCATGACAAAAGTAAAAAGATATGGGCTAACGATAGATAAACTAACGGTGGTTATGGTAACCGAAATGGCGAACGATAACAATGTACAAAGGCGACAGAGGCGGCGTTCGATGGGAGGCAACTTACATGATTGGGAGTGAAGTAGGAATGAAATGAATAGTAAGACAATGGTGAGTAGTGCCTGGAGGGCAAATATAGCCTTTTCTAGTGGCACTCCCTACGACTTTTTAGCCGGAAATGTCTTTGATAGCATTTCTACTATAAAATGTTGTCATGTCTACGTAAGCTAGTGGGTTTTTTGTCGGACAATTTTTAATGCATTTTTTTCCTATAAGTACCACCAGCTTAAGAAAATCGATAGCACTACCAGCAGTTTTTTTCCGGTAATGTTCTGACATTTTATCCACTAGACAACCCGCTGGTTACACCGTAGCTACTACCGTCAAATATAATATCAATGGAAAGCCCATCAGTGATGTCAATTTTTCATGTATTGATAGTGTGTTGCTGAATATCCACTTCAAAATTTTCCTTGTCCATGATTGTGATTGCCATCTAGGACCTACAAACACTTGTTAGCATTATTATTTATTTTCTTAATTCATCTCATTCATTCTTAAGATTAGAAAGTGAGAGAATTAGATATAAATGTGACATCATACCTAGCTTATGCTTTGCGCTTGGTCTGAGCTTTGCTGTTGGAGTCTTCTGCATTCTTTACCTTGAAGGCTCAATTGAACTTCTCCTATATAAGATCATTGTTGACATATTATATATCATATTCTAATCAACAGAGTATCAAAAGTAATCAAACCATTCAAATAAGAGAGAGAAAGAGGGGGAGGGGAGAGGGAGAGGGAGGAGAGAGAGAGAGAGAGATGAACTTGGAATCAACAAAATAGATAACTGTATAAGAAAGCAGATAACAGAGATATGGAAAGAAAAATAAAGAACAAAACACATATCAATATTAAATGCATCAAATTAATTAGGAGAGGAGATTTTTAGTTTCAAAGCATGAAATGGAAATAAAATCAAGCAAAAAAAATCAAAATGGGGTAGAAAAGATAGTAAGAAAAATAAATTACATGAACAGATTAATCAGACAAAATGAAGAAAATACATGAATAAAATAAATTCTATTATCCTGAAGGTTTGTGTTTAATGGAGATAGCAAGTAAAATGAAAGAAAAAGAGTTTATCGAAATAAAGATAGCATGAAAAGAGGAGAGATCTTCAAGTGAAGATAAAGATGTGTCAAGTCTTCAAGGGAAACAAAGAGAGATAGTAACAATGAAGATGAAGGGGCTTTGAAATTGATAAGTTACAACCAGTTCTTCAATGAAGATGGAGAGATTTTAAAGAGAGACAGAGAAATGTAGCAACATTAAAGATAAAGGGGCATTCATGAGTGAATTCACAAGCATGAGCGAGCAGCAACAGCAAGAGTCTATGATAATTTAGGGACAGGTAATTTATAAAGTCAGAATGTGAAGGGTTGTAACCAAATACCAATAAGTTGAGGGACGGATGGTTAGAATTTTATCATTTGTATAATTAAGAATGGTTAAAATTATTTAAAAAATAAAGAGTTTCTATTAGATGAAGGATTAATGCATCATTATAATAATTAATACAATATAATTGATTGGAATTAAATTATAATTATTAATCAATTATAATTAAAATGAAAGGTTAGGATTTAATTTGGTGTAATATATAAAATCAGAATGCGAAGGGTTACAACAAAATATCAATAGGTTGAGGGATGAATGAATTGGATTTTGCCATTTATATGAATAAGAATGATCAAGATTGTTTAAGGAAAGATGAAGAGTTTCTATTAAATGAAAGATTAGTACATCATTATGATAATTAATATAATATATTAAATAAATGAAGTTAAAAATAAATTAAATGTACAAATAAAATGAATGGTTTGAATTCATCTTTGATAAATAAAATGAAAGGCTAAGATTGTATATGTGAAGAATCCCAAGCCACACTTATATAGTAGTATATATATCATTCAATGTTTTCTTTATCATTTGGTCACTATTAAGAACAACCCATCACTATCAAATCCTCTTGCTTCCAACTCTAATATATAAATTTAAATATATCACCGTATATTTTTCTTAACACAATCAACAGGACATCTACTTCAGGCATCATTGCCTGACAAATTTATTTATGATCTAGGGAATATGCGAGAATAGGAAGGGTGCACACAGGAATCCCAATGGTTATTATGGAATGCATGGATATGAATTTGTCAATTTTATTTTTAAGGCTGAGATTTAGTTTATGAAGAGTAGGGAATACGAATAGCGGAGTACAAATGGATATTTAATTAATATGAAGGAATACAAAGAAGTATTAGAGAATTTAAATTATTACTTCATTTATTTATGAGATATAAAGATTGGAATACAAAGGGTATTTAATGAAATGTGTGTCAAGTATTTATTATATAGAATATATATAATCGGATTTGGACTGTACAGTACAATCGTACTTCGTACATACGAACAGTTCAAAAAGTATTGTACGATATTGTAAGAACCAAATTTCATACTCTGATAAGTGTCTGTCGAACTCGTATCATATAGTATGATTGGTTCAAAATTGAACCCTTCATCTGTACGATCATGTACCAACCATATTTTATACTCTGATCATCGTATATACAAACCCACTTCGTACAGTACGATCAATTCAAATTCTGGTGAAGTCGTATGGGATGAACTTGTACGCGCCCATTTCATACTCTGATCAGCGTCCAGGACAAACCCATATTGTACAATACGATATGTTTAAAAATTGATGAGATCGTACGGGACGACCTGGTACGAACCTGATTTCGTACTCTGATTAACGTCCAGGATGACCCCATATCTACATTACAAACTATACTTAAAAAAAATTTTCATTCGTGATTCAATCAACTCCATTCTAGAGGAACATTCAGGACAAATTGTCCCGTACGATCCAAAAAATCATACAGTACGATTAGTTTTAAAAATTCAAGTTTTGTCTCACTCCCCTAGTGTGTGTGTGTATATGGTTATCCAATTATAATTACACTCTCTCAAACTCAAGAAAAATAAAAAGTACAGACTTCAATTACAATAAACTCTAATCTAATTTATCTTGAAGTCTTTAGCAGTCTGAAGTATGATTTTTTTGAAAATATTAGTACACACAAACAACATAAATAACATTTCCAATAAATGTTAAAAGAAATAATAATCAACACAATAATATTTTGGTATCATCAAAAACTCACATGATATATAAAAATAGTCTTGAAAACTAATTGCAACAATCTCTCCCTTTTATATAATGGCAAAATAATTATTATTTGAGTTAACAAATAAAGCAAATTTTCTCCTTAGCTCCCCCTAAATAAATGACCAATTTAAAATAAGGGGTTCCCATTAAAATCAAAAATCATAAACCTAAAAGTTAAAAAGGAGTAACAATTACTAAAATAAAAAACAACCTTAAACAAAAACAAAACACCAAAAAACCACCAAAAATTACTCAAACAAAAACAAAACACGAACACAAACAAAACACAAAACATATACATATGCATTTCAAAACATACTTATATTCACACATTCACAGTACATACACACATCAAATAATATATTATGACTCCCCCTTTTTATAACAGCAAAAAGGGAAGTATAACTTGAAATAAAAAAAATTTCTAGAGAAAAATCAAAGTAGTTAATGAAGAAAAAAATTTTAAACTAATCCAATTGCTAAATAGAAAAATTCAAATTCACTAGGATAAGAAAAGTCAATCAGATTCATCGTTCATGCTAGACAAATTTAAGTAAAATGATTATTACAAAAATGACAAAATAAATATTAATTAATTTCTTATTCAATAGTGAAGATGATTGTCTATTATATGGATTTGAATTAGAGATAGAATGATAATGAAAAGAAAGATACGAATATTTTCAATTGGCGACATTGCGCATCTTTTCATATTTTTTGTGTCACACTTTGTGCATCTTTTTATTTGGGCTAATTTTGTGTCTCTTTTCACTTTGTGAACCATTGCGCATTTTATTTTAATTTCTACATGCTTTGTACATTTTTTTCCTCTTACTTTTTCGATCTTTTCAATATTAAAATCTCAATTCAAATGCCCATAATAACAAAAATAAACACAGTTAAAAAGAAAATAAAATACATAAGACATCCCATTTATAACAAATATATCTTAATAATACTTGTCTATATGAAAATAAAATTGATATCCTAATCTACATCCAGTAATAATTTAATTTAAATTTTTGAAAGATTAATTTTTTTGCCAGGAAATTAATTTGTAAAACAAAATAATTCAAAATTTCTATTTAGAGATCAACTATAATTAATTTTTCTAAAGAAAAATAAACACTTCAAGTAGTAAAATTTAATGCATGCTAACAAAAATATCCATTATATCATTTCATCCATAAACCCATACAACAAGTTTTCCATACCATATCACATACATGATCAACATCTGAAATACACCAACATAATAGATTCACTAAAATCACAAGACAAAACATCACAACAATAAACCCATAAAACCATCATCAATAACAACAGAAGGACAAGAGTACAATTAATAATCTGAAGGGCCCTAATCTGGAGGAGAAGGTGGATTAAATATTGAAAAGTAACTACTGATTGTAGCTTCATTCATGTTCACCAAATCAAATTGGACGCGAATCCATCCCATGTCTTCATTATATCGAGCATCCTGCATATTCAGGTGATTCTCAATTTGATCAAAGCGTTGATCAAAATGAGTTTCTATTCTGTCAAAGCGCTGGACCATTTCTTGGTAGAAATTCTGGTCAGGTCCAGGTGCATGTGTAGGAGCTCCCCCTTTTTCCTCAAAATCTTCTCCCTCAGAGCTTTTATAAAACCCTTTAAATTTTTAAGATTTTTTTTTGGTTAACTTAGAGAGATCCAAATCATAATCCATCTTCTCCAGAATATTTATAATGTCGTGTTTTACCTTCTCTAATTTTTTTATAACTATCCTGGTCGGGTTGGGTTGTGACAAGCTTTGATCCTGTCCAAAGAGTGCCTGAAAAGAGGCATCAGTAAAGTAAATAGAAAGTTCAGTGGGAGTGTCAGGATGGATAAGATTCTACTTCTTTTCTAAGATATAAGTAACTAAATATCCTAAAGCCACTTTTTATTTTCTCTTATTATGAGGAAGTCCAATATTAGAAAGGTTATAAATGTAATCCATGATCAATTGAGCTTTATCTAAAGGTTATTTAGACATGATCAAATAAGTTACTGTGGACAGAAGAGGTGTCATATTTATATGGTCACCAGCTTTTGGAATAATTGAAGTTCTCAAAATGTGCTGGATAATCTGGGCATTTTGATTGAGAGTCAAACATGTGGTAAATGACTCAATTAGACTACTCCTCTAAGAACCTGATTTACATTAGACCAGTCATAGTCTGCCCTAGAAGTTAATATGTGTGCCCTGATCCCAAGGTTCCCTTGGGTTCTTAAATGGAGGAAGGTGCCTAAGTCCTCCTTGGTAATTTCTACTCATTGCTTGAATATATAAGATGTGATCCTAGTGTGGTCTTGATTTACTTTCATATTGGCCAGAAAAATTTGAAATGTTTCTTTATGGTAGGCATAAATGAGAGTCAGGATAAATAAAAATTGAGTAGATGCGAATAGGGGCATGATAGAGAAGTGAATATCATTTTGAATGAGGAGACGGGAAGGGGTGACTTTCGCAGTAGTATACCTATACAAGGCATCCTCATTTTCTTTGGAAAGAAAGTCATTGTCCCTACCAGATCAGGAAGACGAGCCCCTTGAAGTTCGAGGTCATTTGCTACTACTTGCCATTCCTAGGATGTGGGCTCTAGAAGGTTTGGAATGAATGAGAAAGTGATGGAAATCTTATCCAAAGACCCTTCTATTTAAAGAAAGAATGACCTATCGTACAGTAAAAAATTTTGATCATACGTATGATCCATAAATCATACGGGACAAAAAATATTTCGTATAGACGAATAGAAACAACCAAAATTGAAATAACTTTTCATAAACTGCCATTCCCGAGGAGTCATTTCATACAGGCTTTTTGACCAAACGATCATACAGACGAACAGGTATTCATACGGGATGATCAAAATATTAAAGATCATTTTGCGATGGTTAGATTCATCCACATGAGAAACTGACAACTGGACTGTACAGATGAAATGAAATTTCGTACGTATGATCAATTGTGGATAAATGACTTTTCGAAAACTAGTCCCAATTGTATAGATGAAGCTGCACATATCGTATAATATGATGACATCATCATACAGTACAAAACCCTATAAAAAACTAAGTTTTGTCACCTTAACTCAGAAAACTATCATGTACAAGCTACAGAATTTGTATAGTATAAAATAATTTCGTACAGTATAAAAAGAAAACTTAAAATAAAATATGATAAACTGAAAAACTTTTCAAAATCAATTATTTTAAAACTAATGATATGCAAACTTTTCAAAAATAATACCAACGATAAAACACTAAAAAGAAAACAAACAAAAATAAACAAAATAAAATAAACCATATAAACTATACTAAACATATACTGAAAATAAACAAACACATGGTCACACAACAAGTCAAATTTTCAGAATTTCAAATCAAGTATTAAGATCAATCACACCTAGCCTTATTTTTAAAATACTAAATGTATTGAAAGCTAGTGGTTTTGTGAAATATCTGCAAGTTGACTTTCAGTAGTAATGTGATGCAATTCAATTTTTTTCTTAACTATATGATCTCTAATGAAGTGATGCCTTATGTCTATATGCTTGGTTCTAGAATGTTGAATAAGATTTTTTGAAATGTAAATGACACTAGTATTCTCACAAAAAATTAAAATTGTACCAATAAAAAATTCTAAGTCAATCCATTATTGTTTTAACTAAAGAACGTATGCCACACAACTACCTAAGGCAATGTATTCTACTTAAGCAGTAAAAATAGCTACTAAATTCTGTTTCCTACTGGACCAAGAAATTAGAGAATTTTTAATAAATTGATAAGTTCTAGAAGTATTTTTTTGATCTATCCTGCATCCTGTAAAATCTGAATCAAAATATCCAATTATTTCAAAAAAAGAGCTGTACTTAGGATACCAAATTCCTAAGTTTTAAATTCCCAAAAGATATCTCAATATTCTTTTAACTACTGTCAAATGTGATTCCTTTGGATCAGCTTGAAATCTAACGTACAAACAAACACTAAGCATCATATCTAGTCTGCTAGTAGTCAAGTAAAGTAATGATCCAATTATCCCTCTAAATTTCTTTTGATCAACATATTTTCCCTTAGGGTCCTTATCTAACTGCACTGAGGAACTCATTTGTGTAGTTACTGGTTTAGCATCATCTATTTCATACTTTTTGAGGATATTCTTAACATATTTTAACTGTCTAAAAAATATTCTTTCCTCACTTTGCTTTATGCTAAAACCAAGAAAATAGCTCAAGTCTCCCATCATACTCATTTCAAATTCACTACTCATTATTTTTTAAAATTTATCACAAAGATTTTTATCAGTCGATCCAAATAAGATATCATCAACATATATTTGAACAATGAATATGTTATCTCCTATCCTTTTTAAGAAGAGAGTGGGGTCTACACTTTCTTTAATAAATGATATTTTTAAAAGAATATACTTAATCTCTCATATCAAGCCCTAGGTGCCTGTTTCAGTCCATACAATATCTTTATCAATTTAAAAATATGATTAGAAAATTTAAAAATTTTAAAACTTGGAGGTTGCTCAACATAAATATTCTCTTATATCACCCCATTCAGAAAGGCACTCTTAACATCAATTTGATACAATTTAAAACCTTTAAAATAGGCAATAACTAGTAAAACCCTAATTGCTTCAAGTCTGACTACAGGGGAAAATATTTCTTCAAAATCAATCCCTTCTATTTGATTATACCCCTTGGCCACCAACCTAGCCTTATTTCTAATCACAACTCCTGAATCATTCATTTTATCTTTGAACATCCACTTAGTTCCAATAATATTTTGATCCTTAGGCCTTTCAATCAACTCCCAAATATCATTTCTTACAAATTGATTCAATTCTTCTTGCATGGCTAAAATCTAAAATTCATTCAAAAGTGCTTGATTTATATTAGTGGGTTTAACTATCGATATAAAAGCAGAATGATTCACTTCTTTGCTAAGTCCATGCCTAGTCATAACACCCTCACTAGGTTCACTTAAAATCAATTCCTTATGGTGACTCTTCGAAAATTTCTATTCTCTAGGCAAAATATTTTTCATCTCAATATTTTCTTCCAACTTTATCTTTTTAATTTATTGGGAGATATTTTCAATATGATCTTCTTCAAATATTGGCTCTTCCGAAATGCTAGATTCATCAAAAATAATATATGTGGTCTTCTCAACTACCAAAGCTCTCTTGTTAAAAACTCTATAAGATATTCCAATACTAGAATATCCAAGAAAAAATTTTTCATCAGATTTTGGATCAAATTTTTCTAAAAGAGTTTTACCATTATTATGAATGAACACCTTGCACCCAAAAATATACAAATGTGAAAGATTTAGTGTTCTACCCTTAAGAAGTTCACAGGGTATTTTGTTCAACTTGGATCTAATGTTCACCCTATTCAGAATATAATAAGATATACTAACCGCTTCAGCCCAAAAATATTTTGAATGTGAGAATTCTGCCAATATGGCTCTAGCAGCTTCTTTTAATGTTCTATTCTTTCGTTCAATAATCCCATTCTGCTGAGGGGTTCTAGGTGCTGAAAAATTATGATCAACTCCTTATTCTCTAAAAAAATCTTCAAATTTTTCATTTTTAAACTCTCCTCCATAATCACTTTGAATTAAAATAATTTTACACCCTAACCTTCTCTGAATCTAAGTATAAAAATTTTTAAATTCATCAAATGATTCACTCTTATGAGATAAGAATTTGACCCAAGTGAATCTTGAAAAGTCATCAACTATCACAAATCCAAACACTTTACCTCGTAGACTTATAATGCTAATTGATCCAAAAAGATCCATATAAATGATTTTAAATGATTTACTAGTTCTAAGATCCTTAATGGAATGAAAGAAGGACTTCACATATTTTCTTAATTGACATGCCTCACACAGGTTATCCTTAGTAAAGTCTAGTTTATGTATTCCTCTAACCAATTCTTTTTGGGTAAATTTTCTTAAAATATTTCACTCCAGGAAAATGGTTTACCAGTCTATATTCATTATCAGATCTTTTTCTAAATGTTAAACTCATATTCTTTTTCTTAGACTCATAGAATTGTTCAAGTGTGGGTGTTGGTCTATTTTCCATAATAATCTTCATTCTCAATTCTAGATATAAGTTTCTATTTTCCAACATCAAAATTTCTATTCTCAAATCAATTTCTCTATGTTCTACTTCTTCCGAAAAAACTTTGCAATCATTTTCAAGTTCAGTATGTGATAATTTCAAAAGTTTATGCTTTTTGTTCAAATTATCAAATTCATCCAATAAGCTCATGTAGTTGCTATCAATTGATGTGTGATCATTTCTAAGGATTTCATGCTCTTTGTATAAATCTAAAAATTTGATGTTCAACTTAACATGATGTTTTCTGAGTTTCTTATATGCAGTATGAACTTTCTCATAAACTTCAAACAATTCATTATACGTTAAGTCACATACCTCTTTTTGATCTGACTAATCAAGTTTATCGGCTATTAAACACAAGTTCATGACTTCCTCCTTTACTTCTATTTCTGAGGAATCTGAAGCTAAATCCTCCCAAAATGCTCTCTATAATCTCTTCTTGCCCTTTTTCACATTTATTTTCTCCTCAACCTTATCCTTGCTTGGATTAACTTTGAGTTTGGGCAATCAGATTTGATGTATCTTGGCTTCCTATATTCATAGCAAATTATATTATTAGAAGCCTTAACATTTCTGTAGAACTTACCCTTATTCCACTACTAATGTCTCCTTTGCTTCCTTCTTAGAAAACTTTTGAATTGCCTCGTCATGAGAGCAATATCTTCTTCATCCTCAGGTTGTGACTGATCACTCTCTGAGTCATCCACTTTCAACATAATATTTTCTCCTTCCGCTTGTCTCATATATCAATCTGTCTTTGATCACTCCTTGCTCGTAAGCAATTAGTAATCCAATAAGATTGTCAATAGAATAAATATTTAAGTCTTTTGATTCTGTTATAGTAGTTATCTTTGCATCATAAGTAGTAGGCAAATAATGACGAATTTTATTTATTTATTTGCATTTGTTAGTTCCCTAACTAAAGTATTCAATGAGGTGACTATCAATGTAAAAAAAGTGTACATGCCACTAATTGACTCATTCAGTTTCATGCAAAAGAGTTCATAATCGTGTAAAAAAATATTCAATCTAGATTGTTTCACCTCATTTATTCCTTCATATATAATGCAAAGTCTTTCCCATATTTCTTTTTCAAATTTACAGGTTGAAACATGCATATAGTACTCAGATTTTAGTGCACAGAAAAAATTATTTAAGCATTTAGCATTTAACTAAGCTAGTTCTTTTTCTTATATTGTCCAATCATTAAAAGGTGTTTCAATTCTTATTCCATCAACAGGTCTAGTGGGACTAGTGTAACCTTCCTGAACTAAAATCCACATGCGATAGTTAAGCGATTGAAGAAAAGTAGACATACGAGTTTTTCAAAAATTAAAAGGGATGTTATCAAATAATGGGGGTCTTGTGATTGAATATCCTTCAAGTGTGTTACGGTTTCCAAAAGTAGCCATAATTATTTTAAAAAGTTGTCTAAACCTTAATTTTTAAAATTAATCTCTGATACCACTTGTAAAATCCTAGTAGGTTGTTAAACCTAAAGCAATTGTCCCAAAGCTAACAAAGAGGGGGGGGGGTGAATTGGTAATTTAAAAAATTTCTTGGTATTTAGAAAATTGATTTAAATAATTTGAGCACAGTTTTAAATTTTTCTGAAAATGATTTTTCAACCATAGAAAATGAAAAATATGAAAAATAAAAATGTGATAAAAAGTAAAGAACAGAAGACACCAGATTTTATAGTGATTCGGTCCAACAAGACCTACGTCCACTCCCTAGAGACTCCTTCTCACGGTATTATACTAAACACTAGTGACTCTCCCTTAGCTCCCACAGCAATGCGAAGAAGCCCCTACAAAAATCTCTCTTCCACCAACTTGATGCGACAGAGAACCGTTGTCTTTTTTCACCCTCCAGGTGAAGGCAGAGAACCCACCATCCTTTCTCACACTCCTAGTGATGGTAGAGTACTGACGTCCTTTCTCACCCTCATAGTGACGGCAGAATACCGTCATTTTTCTCACCCTCCTGATGAAGGCAAAGTACCGGTGTCCTTTCTCACCCTCCTGGTGACGGCAGAGTACCAGATCTCTTTTAAAGATCTTCTCTCAAGAGTCTACAAAGAGGTGGGGCAGAGATTTGAAGTACATACAAAGAGATCCTTACCTTTGGGCAACCTTATGAACCCTTCACAATTTCCACTTACAAGATCTCACAATTCTCACTTCCAAATACTCTCCCAAAACACACTCTCTTTCATTCTCTAGAAGAAATTCGCAGAAAGAGTTGTTATGCAGTTAGTTTTTTAGGACCCTTATATACAAATGACAACAAAAATCATTCAAAAATTAAAAAGTTTAAGTTTGATAGATTTGGATCGTACAGTACGATCGTACTTCATACGTACGAACAGTTCAAAAAGTTTTGTATGATAATGTACGAATCTAATTTCATACTCTGATCAGCGTCTGTATAAACCTATATCGTATAGTATGATCAATTCAAAATTAAACCCTCCGTATGTACGATCATATATGAACCATATTTCTTACTCTGATCGTCGTATGTACGAACCCACTTTGTATAGTACAATCAGTTTAAATTTTGGTGAATTCGTATGGGACAAACTTGTATGCGCCCATTTCGTACTCTGATCGGTGTCATGGATGAACCCATATCGTACAGTATGATCTGTTCAAAAATTGACAATATCATACAAGATGACCTAGTTCGAACCTGATTTCGTACTCTGATTAGCGTTTGGGACGACCCCATTTCGCACATTATGAACTGTACTTAGAAAATTTTCTAGTCATGATTCAATCAACTCCGTTCTGGAGGAACACTTAGGACAAATCGTATTGTACGAAAATCGTCCCGTATGATCCATGAATCGTACAATACGATTAGTATTCAAGTTTTGTCTCACTCCCCCAATGTGTGTGTGTATGGTTACTCAATTACAATCACACTCTCTCAAACTCAAGAAAAATATAAAGTACAGACTTCAATTACAATAAATCTTAGTCTAATCTATCTTGAAGTCTTTAGCAGTCTGGAGTATAATTTTTCTAAAAACGTTAGTACACACAAATAACACAAACAATATTTCTAATAAATTTTAGAAGAAATAATAATCAACACAATAATATTTTGGTATCATCAAAAACTCACATGATATATACAAATATAGTCTTGAAAACTAATTTGCAACACATGAGCCACTCATTTATCATCTATGTTAGGCAAATTTATTTTATGTTACTCACAAAATAAAAAAATAAAAAAAATCTTTGTTGGTAAAGCCTTATTATTTGTTATATATAATATCTTGTTGTCTTATCTTAGATATTTGAATCAAAGATATAACATTCACAATATTTTGTTCTTTTCTCTATATTGCTTATGATAGTTCAATAGCAATTCCAAATATACATTTCATCAAATTTAGGCGAAATAAAAATTTAAAATATTACAATAATTCTGATAATGTGCATTCCTCGCCTTTTTGTTCAGAGCCTATATTATCCTCCATCACAATTTGTAGGACATCAATTGCTAGGAAAAATATTATGAAAAATCGTAGTTGATTAGTAATGTGAGTCCCATCACAGATCACTTGAACATTTGAGAGTTATTTTTTTTGTTTATACCTCATCCTGTAATAGGATATTTGTTCTCCAAGGCACTTAACATCTCTCATAATATTTCTCTGAGTTGAACACAACATTGATCTAAAACCCAATAACATTCATCATATTTAAAATTATAATAAATAATAAGATAATTTGCACATGATTTTTACAATCGATACTAACATTAATTGAAGCTGGTGTGCAAAATAATAAATTAATGTGCTAATTTATTTTTTATTCATGAATAATGCTTTCAACCCATTAAACTTTTCTCTCTTATTATTAGCTCCATCATAAACTTGGTTGTGCATGTTTGAAGTACACTAATCACAAGTAGAGAAAATATATTTAATTGAAATATTAAAACTGTTGTCTCTAAAATATTCACAATATAAAAAAAACACTCAATAATATGACCTTATTCATTCATGAAGTGCAACACAATAGCCCTTTGCTCTCTTATAGATACTTCTCGAGTTTCATTGACAAAAAATGGTGACTATATAAAAAGAAGAAAAAAAAGTATGTAAACATTCATTTTTCATATGAAAAAAACCTAAATTGGAGAGAGTTTAAGGTATTAAAAAACTTTGACGCTCTATCCTATGACTAACATCAATGTTCATTGCTGACAATGGTTGTCACTCAATTATCATTATTTGATCACTGTTGTTGAATGGTCATCACACAATTTACATTGCCCTAACGACATTTCTTGATTGGTGTCACTCAACTTTCATTGCCTAAGTGTCATAATCTGACTATTTTCATTTGATTTCCATCTCTTAACTAGTGTTTAACACCCTTCACTAACTTTAGTCACAGGAGATTGAGCTTGTATTCTAAACTTTATATTCTTGTCTTTTTCAATTGAGGGGTAGAGCGAATATTTATGATATATACTTACCTGGTGGATCATTTTATTTACGTCAAATTTTATGGTTTGTTCCCTTGTCATGTTTTCATGTAAAAAATTCCGGTGTCATCCCTTGTCATGTTTTCATGTAAAAAACTCCGGTGTCACTTATGAACTTTTCTTTTAATTATTTATGTGATCTTCATATATAGTTAAGACATAAAAGTCATATATATATATATATATATATATATATATATATATATATATATATATATGACTTTTATGTCTTAAAATCGAACTGGCTGATTCGACCAGGAACCTGTCTCACTACAGGAAAAATAATATTTTTCGGTGGCCATTTTCTACAGAAAAATGACTAAAATCTATCGGTAATTAGTATTTCCGACGGATTTTTACGAAAATTTTCCACTGATAAAATACGCATCGGAAAACAAACATCAGAGAATTTTTAGTGGATATAATCCGCCGAGAACATTTCCAATAGAAATTGCTGCCAGAAAAAAAAGTTATTCAAATTTTGCCTGATCAAAAGCCCACCCACTAGCCACCACCCTGTTTGCTAAATCGCTGCCTGCCCACCCATGCCTGTTGAGCCTGTAGCAAGGTTTGAACCCGTTAGTGCCCAACCATCAGGCCACGAAGCAAGTTGTATTATTTATGCTAATTTGGCAATTCCTATATGGCCATATTTTTATGATTAGAATATTTTTATATAATACTTGTAGATGATGCCTTCCATATAGACCAAATAATATCTTCTAATATTCATCAGTTTCTTCTATTTTAACATCATTGTGTAGATGACCTTCTCAACTTTGAGATGATCCATCTCCATCATAGAAGATTCTAAGCCCAACTATTTATTACAAGAGGCAGGGAACGAATAAGACAATCGACATATTAATGACCACAATGAATACACAGGAAAAAAAATTTATGTCAGGATGGACTTAAGTCCTTGGATCAGTTTTAAGATTAGTGTTATATTAGCTATTTATATTTTACAATCATCTCAAAATAGATCAAAAAATTTAAGGTCTTTACTCATTTTTCTACTACAACTTTTTGATATATATATAAGCTACTGCAATATATCCAGACCATTGTTCTCTTTACTTGTACCTTCTTCTCATGTCTCTTTGGGGCTATTTCGTTGATTGTATTCTGAATTTAAAGTAAACTATGTAGCTCATCTTGATATATTGGTTGGGAGCTTTGGCTACTAACTAAGAAGTTTTGGGTTTAAAGCTTGTATATGTGATGTGAGTGTGAATTTGTGTTTAATTGGCTTAGAAGACTCAAAATAATTTTAAAGTAAATATAGAAGCTTTGAAAATTCATGCTTTTGGACAGTGGCATTTCAAATGCAATGTATTTTTGGAGTGTATTTGAAAATCATCATCTAATTCATTTTTAATGTATTTGAAACTCATTTATTTTGAGTGAATTTCAAATACAAAATTCAAATAAAAAGGATGCCCACCCACCGTCATTGCCCGCTAACTGTTACTGGCCTCTGTCATCACCATCAATCATCTAAAATTAATTATTATTTAAAATATAATGTTATCTTACTCTTCATTTCCAAACAAACAGATCTTTATAGTCTTTTAATTTCCTTTTGACGTTTTACTTTGCCCCCTATTACTTCTCTAGTATTTTAAACCAGGGGGTGGGTTTCTCTCTATCCTTGAAATCCCTGAACGGTCAGTGATTAAGGCAATATTCTGTTATTTTTTGGGGGACATTTAGGCAAATTAAGACAAACTCACACCCACATCACATATGCGTGACTCGAACCCAAGACCTGTTAGTTGATAACCAAAACTCCTAATCAACAGACCAAGTTGAGTTGCGTAGGCAATATTCTGCCAATTTGCGGGCAATTTCCACAGTTCACATGCACTTAAAAGAGTTAATTAATTAATCCAATATAAACTTGCTACTAAAGTTTCTTTATATTTTATGTTTAATTCTCACAACGAATAAAAAAAAAAGATTTTGTGACTTGAATGATTACTATGATTTGTTGTAAGTGAAATGATTTGCATCTGCTCTTTTTTAGAATATTTGAATCAATTAAGATAAATTCATACACATATTATATACACAAACTTCAAATTCAAAACCTCTTAATCGATAGTCAAAGCTCCTAACCAACAAACTAATATGAGCTGCATTACAAGTGATTCATTTAATACAAAAATAAATTATATAGAAACAAACTATTTCATACAGAATCCAATGACGGGATGAAATATACTATGCCTTGACAAAAAAATTTTTGAATAAATTTTTAGTTTTATGTGAACTAATTTATTCTGATGTAAAATTTCTTTTTGTTATAAGCAATAGATGAGAAGCTAATATAGCATCAGCACCTCATGAGGCGAGTACTATTATTTTAGTTTTTTTTTATTGCTAAATGTATTGCTTGACAAATATGACAACAATCATTATAAAATCAATTTAAATATATATGACGATCACTTGATTATTTGAAAATCTTTTTAATAATTTATTGCTTGATATTGAGTTCTATATTAAGTATTAATCAAATTTCTAGAAATACATCTTCGAGGCCTTAAAATGATATTATTCATGATCATAAATGAGTTAACAATTAGCCATTCAAATTTATTTATTTAATAATTGAATATACAAATTTGTATGAATGATTATGAAAAAATTTTAATCAAGCCGAATCATGAGCACTAGGACTGCAAATGAACTGAGTTGAGCTGAGTAAGTGTTTGTTCACATTTGAGTTCGTTTATTATCAGCTTGTTCAAGCTCGATTTGACCTTTTCTATTTGTATTCAAGCTTAGTTCTTTAATGTTCATGTTTGATTTACGTTTAACTTATGTTTGATTTGTCTCGTGCTTATCAAAGTTGAAAGAAAGGAGCCTTATTGCGACTACTAATAAACAGATTATTTAGAGCTTGCTCGCGACACATCTAGCTAACATTTTTGAGCCACCAAATGAGTTTGTTTACAAACAAATGAGCTTGAAAAATGATTTTTGGTATAAATAAATTTGTTCATGAACACTTTAAACAAACAATCAAGTAAATATGAACAAATATCTCTTAATCATGAACAATTTTTTTCTATTGAAAGAGTATAACATAAATAATAAAATTAATAATTTATATAATAAAAATCATTTATAAAATAAAACTAAAAATGACATGAAATATATAAAATAAAAATTCAATCGTGCTTGTTCGTGAGCTTTATATCGAGTTTTATATCGAGCTTTAATTTATATTATTTATAAACATAATCGAGAAGAATCATAGTTGTTCAAATTTATTTATTTATCAATCAAGTATTTAAAAACTATTCAAACTTATTTGATTACTTAAATAAAAAATCTTGAAAGAATTGTAATCGAGCCGAGCCACAAATAATTTATCAATCGCTCGATTCATCTATAACCCCAGTGGCGAAACCAGAAAATTTTCATGGAGGGGGCCAAATTTAAAAAATAAAAATCCCCTCAACTTTTTTCATTCGGGCTTGGGATCGGCATTGACAGTTTTAAAAATTTTTATTTAAAAATAAAGTACTAAATATAAGATGAAGTACACTTACAATTTATAGCATCTATTCTTCATATTTAAAAAAAAATGAATAATAACATCATTGCCAATACAATCTAAAATTTCTTTTTCAATATAAGCGATTAAAGTATCGTTCATCCACTGATCTCCAATTCGATTGCGTAATCGATTTTTTATGATAGTCATTGCAGAAAATGCTCTTTCAACTCCTGTTGCAACGAGTAATACTAATGCCAGCTTCAATAGCCTAAAAACAAAGGGCTATAGTAATTCCTTTTTGTTTTGAACCATTTTTTCAGCAAGACTTCTATATCTTTTAGCAAAAAAAATTGAACAACAAACTGCACATTCATAATATAAGTTTCCAGCTGATTATTAAGAATCATCAAATCTGAAGGACTGAAATCATTTGGATATAAATTTGTCATTCTAATTAACTTCTTTTTGTTGAATGCATGGAACGAGTTTGATGGATTCAAACAAGCAATACACAAAAGTAATTCAGTGTTAGCCTCTGTGAAATAATTATTCAACTCTTGAAGTTGCATGTTAAGTACTATGTAGAATATTTCAACTCAGTAATGATGTAAATTTGTCATTTCTTGAAGCCAGCGTCATGGTCGTCCACGGGCAACCCATTTATCATTTAGATTCGGAGTGATAATTTTGTGTTCAACACAAAATGAAATTACTTTTTTAATGAAGTCATCCCACTTAGTATCTCTCATATCTTGTAATCTAATTTTTGATATTTGAACTAAAGACATGACATTCACGATGTCCTGATTTTTTCTTTGCAAAGCTTCTGATAGTTCAGCAGTGATTCCAAGTATGTCTTTCATTAAGTGCAGACAAAAAGAAAAGTCAAATAATTGCAATGAATCTAATAATGCAAAAGCCTCTCCTCTTTATTCAGAGCTCATGCCATCCTCCAAAACTATTTCAAGCACATTAATTACTGAGGAAAATATTGTAATCAATCTAATCAGTGACTCGTAATGAGAACCACATCTTGTTTCATCAACAAAAATAGTGAAGAAACTATCACCAACCTCTTCTTTTATATAGTCTGTAATTGTACTAAAGATGGCTCAACAAATATCTTTCTGAATTTCAGGGGCAATTAATTTCAAATTCTCAGGAGCATTCTTCAGTACATCATTATTTATATCTTCATTATGCTTTGATAAAAATTGCAGTAGCTCAAGAAAATTTCCTTGATTTTTTGAGTCGAAACTCTCATTATACCCTCGAAAGCCCAATCCTTGTCTTAAAAGAAATTTCACACAATCAATAGAAGAATTAAGTCAGACATGATATGCATTTGTAACTCGATCAGACTGCATCTGCAAGGCAAAGTTGATATGTTGATCTTGTTTCATTAAATCTTCACAATTTTTCCTTGCATTATTATGAGCACTACTAGGTCCTCCTATATGAAGATCAAATCTATTAGGTTTTTTCCAATTCGAGAATCCATTTCTACGAAATGCTTCATCCTCTTCTTTTCCTCTTCCTTTTACTCCAAAAAGATAGCAATACAAACAGTATGCTCTATCCTTCTGAATATTATACTCCAACCAACTGTAGTATATATCAAACTACCTCGGATTGAAACATCTATCTTTGATCCCAAACTTACTTTTAGGGAAGTCATGATTGCGAGGCTGATATGGCCCTTTTTGCAAATATGCTCTTCGAATTTGATCACGAATATTAAACTAAATTCAAAAATAGGCATACGTAAATCAAGATCTGATTGAAGGTTCTCTAGATCTGTTAGACCATTGTTTGATGATTCACCAAATGTTCGATTTCTTTTTTTATTCTTTTCATCATCATTCTTTTTAGAATCATCTATTGGTGTTGATGCGTAAGATTGTGAGGACTTCTTAAAATAATTCTCCATAATCTTAGTGCAAAATCAAACTACCTAAAACATATAAAACTCATATAAATATATAATATAAGTTGTTCTAAATAAAAAAATTAAAAACAGGAAACTGAATCTGAAAGTGTAAACACAAAACTAAACTCTTAAAAAAGAAATGAATTTTGTTTTTTTAACCTAACAGAAAACGAATTTTATTTTTTATCTAAACAGAAAATAAACTTTAAACTAAAGCAGTCAACAACATTTGGCAGCAAACGAAATTTTTTTTAACCTAAACAGCAAACTAAAGACTAAAAAGTACTAACATTAGTAACATAATCTTATAATTTATAAACTAAACAACATCAAACGAAGTTGATATCCAAAAACTGAAATACAAACGAAATCAGAAATCTTATGACTTATATAAAAATCAATAACATCAAACGAAATGATACATAGCAAAATAAAACAAAAATTTATGAGATTTGTAGATGTACTTACCTTTAGGACCAACGGCCGAGCTGCGCTACACGATCGAAGACGGAAGAACTAAAGATGGGGCGAATCTGTGAATGCACAGGCTGTCGGCTGGACGAACCTTTGGTAGAAAATTCTGTGTCGAGCGAGAGCTTCTGAGGCCGCGAGAGCTTCTAAGGCCGAAGGTAGAGGCGACGACTAACGAGGTGTGCTTCTTTCTCCCGTTCTCTGCACGAGACCTTCTGAACCCGAACAGGAACAACCGAAATATTAGGGCAAAAAAAATGTTGAACCGCCCAAAATGTTCGAACAAGTGCAGGTATATTAGTTTTTTTTTCGGAGGGGGCACGTGCCCCTGCGGGACGATAGCTCCGCCGTTGTATGGCCCCTAATAACCATCCTGTAAATTTTTATGTTCATTTCAGATCCTAATATCCTAGTATATTTTAAGAGAAAAAAATTAAGAAATGTGTACGAATCACGTGATTTTTTTAAGTATTTAATAAATCATTAAATCTGAAGCACTCATATAAAAACCCAAATGAATTCTTATTCAAATATTATTTATTTTTATTTTTTGGCCTTTACGAGTATTAAATAAGGAGCATTCTAGGAGTTCCCACCAGGTGGAAATACAACAAACCGCTAAGAAATCCAGCCATTCTTGGGAACCTCTATACCGGATCTCAACATCGCCGGCCGTGCCCTTCTTCCCCTTCTCCTCTATAATCCCCATCTCATGGAGGCAGATGTCTCCATCCTTTTCGCTGTTTCTGTAGTTCAATCGATCCGGAGTCGCCAGGTATTAAACCCTCCTCCCTCACCTTGGATTCTACTTCAAAATT
Organism: Dendrobium chrysotoxum; assembly: GCA_019925795.1. Classification (NCBI taxonomy): domain Eukaryota; kingdom Viridiplantae; phylum Streptophyta; class Magnoliopsida; order Asparagales; family Orchidaceae; genus Dendrobium; species Dendrobium chrysotoxum. The sequence goes on along the minus strand of CM034297.1, from coordinate 44,443,701 downwards.
GGATCTTTACTCGCGAAGTTACCTTTTCAACGGTAACGTTATATTTCGCTCGTTTCAAGTTTGTTCGTTTTGCTTTTCTGATTCCCAATTGATTGCCCAGGTATCCTGTATGAACGGGAAGGGTTATAAGTGGATTTAGGTCTGCGGATTCTGTGTTTACTGCTTTTGATTGGGAATTGTCCGTCTTGTTTGTTGAATTGGAGATGGCTTCGCTGAATACAAAGGGAGGATGGAACTTTTTGATAATTTTTTGTACTGTTCTTAATTTAATCGCTAGGTTCGCTGGAGCTAATATTGTGGTGATTGGGAAGAACGTATCTTTGTCATTTAATGACCTTGAGGCCAATTTTGGTAAGTTTTACGGTTGTTTTCATTGTTTTTTAGGTTTTATTCTCAATTCATTTATTGTTCCATCCTTTTCTTGTTGAAATAGTTCTGCAATCATAAGACTTGACATGTAATCTAGTTTCTTATGTGAATATTTTTTCTTTGCTTATATGGAAGGTAGTTGAAATTCTTGCAACATGCCTGTCTTTTCTTTATCGATTTTCAGATATATTGGTGAATTGCATGAGGAAATTGAAGCAGTTGCTAGTGGAAAAACCTGATACGGTCTAATGATAGTGTTCTTGCAGGTTGAGCTAAGGGAATAAAGTGGAGCTGAGCGTATGAACTTTTACTTTCATTCAATTGCAGTAGTCTTCATTTCAATAGAACAATACATTCATGCTTATTATTCTCTAATCATTGGTTTTAAGAATTCAACACATGTTGAAGCAAAAAGAACTATTTAGCACCATCAGGTTTGTTATATCATAAAAAAATAATCTTGACCGGGCACGAATCTTGAGGCAAAATTGAGTTAAAAGTTTCCAAAATTAAATATGGGACTATCCAAACTCTGATTTTTGTAAACTTATAGTCGAACTGAACGTCTGGAAAAGACGAACCAAACGACACCAATTTCGACTCAATCCGAGCCCAAAAGGGTCCAAAGCGAAGACTCAAAGCACTATTGAAAGGTTCAAACCATAATTTGCATTACCAAACGAATTCCAAACGTGACATGTTATAGTCAAATCGAGCGGCTCGACGAGACGAATCCAACGAGCCCAAAATCACTGAACTCTGATATCATTAAGACATTCAAATGATAAATAAACGGCTTATGATCAAAGGGATCAATATTGACCGTTCATTCAAACCACTCCCATCTTGACCTTGATCCTTTTCATTTTTATAAGCCATGCTACTCTAAAAAAATTATAAATAACCCCTATTCTTCTCATGAGAAGAAAAAGGAGGAATAGAAGAGAAGAATTTAGAAGCTTTCTAGCCGCCGACCACTGCTGGAGTTCTTCCCGACCGCTGCCGGACTTCCACCCTTTCATCGATCACCAACGGACTTCCACCTGTTTGTCGACCAACGTCAGAGTTCTTCCGACTGCCGTCGGACTTCTGTCTGTTCATCGACCACCGCCGAACTTTCGCCTTTTCATCGACCACTGCTGGACTTCCGCCCGTTTGTCGACCACCGTCAGAGTTCTTTCTGATCGCCGTCAGACTTCTACCTATTTGTCGATCATCTTCGGTCCTTCCAACCACCGTCGCCCGCCGACTACAGTCCTTCCGATCACCGTCACCCAATTACGATCCTTCCGACCACCGTCGCCCGCCGACTACGATCATTCCAACCATCGTCGCCCAACTACGGCCCTTCTGACTACCGTCGCCCTCCGACTACAGTCCTTCCGACCACCGTCGCCCAACCACGGTCCTCCCGACCTCCGTTGCCCGCCGACTATGGTCTTTTTGACCACCGTCGCCCAACTATGGTCCTCCCGACCTTTGTCGCCCGCCAACTACGATCTTCTAACCACCATCGCCAATTATGGTCCTTCTAACCTCCATCGCTTGCCGACTACAATCCTTGCGACCACCATCGCCGGTTGACTACGACCCTTCCGACCACCGTAATCTGACTACGGTCCTTTCGACCTACATTGCTCGCCAACTATTATCTTGCCACCCAAACGAATATATCAATACTGATTCTTCCAACTCTCACCATATAATGCATTATATATGATGTATATTTACTATATCAAGCCAAGACCTTCTTCCTCAGGAAGGGCCTCATTTTAATCAATTGCAAAAACTAGTGAATTCATTCAAACTAGGCCATATCTCGTGATTTTTCTTCTTTTTAGGGGTTTCCATATAAAAAATTATGGTGTCTCTTATGAACGCTATAACCATGCTTTCTTATCTGTTTACATACTGGATCTTCGTACAAAGCTAAGATGCTAATTTATATCACTCTCTACCGCCACGAATTTTTCAGGACGCAACAGTTTGACACCGTCTGTGGAAACGTCATTCCTGAATGGGGGGGGGGGGACTTTTGCTCTCATCTCAAAAGCTCATGTATGTCCTGACATCAGCCATTGCTACATCAATTTCATGAGAATCAGATGTTGACTGGGGAACAACCTTGACTGCAATCGTGGCCAAGAAAATTCTTCCAAATCTTCCAACATCCAGGATAATATCTTTGGAAACTATTTTTCATAAAGCTTCTAGTAAATGCAAGGATGCTTCCAATAAATTTCAAGCTCTATACAGTCCTCAGCTGGACTTTTATTTCTTGGGCAAGGTCTTAATCTCGACCTCAAAAAGGCAGTAATGGTCTAATGACAGACCAATCTTCACCTCTGATTTGGGATACATGTGGCATCCGGGGATACATGTGGCATCCACTCCCTCCTAATAAAGGTATAATCAATCTCTGGGAGATTCGATTCGACCTCTTCCGCACAGGTTAATGTAAGCAAGCAACACCCTTACTAACAACCTTGGACAAGTCAAACATCCTTGGTGGATTCCCTCGATCTCTTTCACACAGGTTATTGTCATCGAGCAATGCCCTGATAAACAACCTTGGATAGGTCAAACATCCTTGGTGGATTCTCTCGACCTCTTCCACACAGGTTATCTTCATCGAACAACGCTCTAACAAGCAACCTTGGATAGGTCAAACATCCTTGGTGGATTTTTTTGACCTCTTTCACACATGTTAACGTTAGCAAGAAACGCCTTAACGAACAACCTTGGATAGGTTAAACATCCTCAGATAAACGTCTTTGGCGGATCTCATCGACCTCTTCCACATAGCATTTTGAAGCATCTTTCTCAGCTCCTTTAAAGAAGGAATTAAGACCATTAGAGTGTCACTAGACAGTTGCGGTTGATACAATATTTGACCCCCTACATCAAATTGTCAGTTATCTGCCCCTGTCAGCATGCATACCTTCTATCTTCAACAAAATATAGCTCGATCGTTATCATCAGCTCATTGCCTAATCTCCAATGTCGGAATATCGCCTAATCACCTATGTTAGGCACGCTGACAAATTTCTTGTGTCAAAGGAATGACTTATGATTATCAACCATCAACCATGATCAAAATTCTACCCGTCCCCTTATTATCATCGGTATCCTCCTGAGTGCCACTACCTCTAGATCCCTATGTACCATCATTTGGTACAAAAGATGATGAATGACCGCCATAAGAGGGCAATGCTTGAATCGCTGTCAAAGCCCTCTAAGCCACTAATCCAAGGAAGAACTAGCACAAGAGAGCAATGCTTTGATCGTCGTCAACGCCCTCTGAGCTACCAATCCAAAGAAGGACCGGCACAAGAGGGCAATGCTTTGATCGTAGTCAACGCCCTCCGAGCTACCAATCCAAAGGACCGACACAAGAGGGCAATGCTTTGGTCGCCACCAAAGTTCTCCGAGCTACCAATCCAAGGGAGAGCTAGGACCTGCACAAGAGAACAATGTTGTGATCGTCGCTGACAATCCCCGAGCTACCAATTCAAAGAGAGGGCTTGGACCGGCACAAGAGATTGTGCATTTCTCCTTACCCCCAAGGGGATATTTATAGGTGCAAGGAAGGGGAGATGAAAAGAAATTCTAAAAATTTCTATTAAATTTTATAAATATTTTAATAATTTGGAATTTAAAAAGTAAAAAATTTCATTTATCTATTAAAAACATATATAAATTAATATTTTATTTAAATTAAGGCATCATTGGGAAGCTAAAAAGTCAATCTAGATTTTTCTAGAATTTTTTTTGAATTTTTAACATAATTTTTGAAATTATAAAAGTCCAAATTAAATATTTCTATTAAAAACTATAATAATAATAAAAAAGAAATTATTAATAAAAAAAATCAAATTCTGAGGTGGCACTATGCCGCCTCAGCCGCCAAAGGTGGCCAAAAATGGTTTCATGGCTTAAGGCAGCAAATAGCTTACATGAAAATAATGTGTACATGTATTGATTCTGTAGAAGAAAAAGTGTAGATTCTGTAGCTTAAGGCAATAAATGGCTTCATGGCTTACATGAAAATAATTATAGCTTAAGGCAATGAATGGCTTCATCATTTACATGAAAATAATTATAGCTTAAGGCAATGTATAGATCCAAAAGTCCAATCAACAGCATAACGTGTACCATGCAATATCCATGGCATCATACTAATCTGTAATAACTTTATTTTTTAAATTTTATATACAAAAATTGATAATCATCTTATTAATAAATAATTTGTGAATTTGGACAAATTAATTATAAATTATGTTTGTCAATGTTTTGCTGCTTATACTGGTGAACATTCAGGAAAAGGTAGAAATATATATTTTTGAACTTTGTAAGCTTCGACGTTCGAAAATAAAGGGGAAATTGTTATATCATCAAAAATTTATCTTGACCGGGCACGAATCTCGAGGCAAAATTGAGTTTAAAGCTTCCAAAATTAAATATGGGACTATCCAAACTCCGATTTCAGCAAACTTATAGTCGAACTGAACGTCTCGAAAAGACAAAACCAACGACACCAATTTCGATTCAATCCAAGCCCAAATGGGTTCAAATCGAAGACTCAAAGCACTCTTGAAAGGTTCAAACCATAATTTGGATTACCAAACGAATTCCAAACGTGACATGCTTATAGTCAAATCGAGTGGCTCAACGGAACGAATCCAACGAGCCCAAGATCGCTGAATTATGATATCATTAAGACATTCAAATGATCAATAAATGGCTCATGATCAAAAGGATCAATATCGGTCGTTCATTCAAACCACTCTCATCTTGACCTTGATCATTCCCATATTTACAAGCTATGTCACTCTCAAAAAACTATAAATAGCCCCCATTCTTCTCATGAGAAGAAAAAGGAGGAAGAGAATGAAAGAATTTGGGAGCTTCCTCGCCGCTGACCACCGCTAGAGTTCTTCCTGACCGCCACCGTACTTTCACCTGTTTGTTGATCACCAACGGACTTCCACCCGTTCGTCGACCACCCCCTGAGTTCTTCATGACCGCCGCCAGACTTCCGCCTGTTCGTCGACCGCCGTTGGACTTCTGCCTGTTCGTCGAATACTGCCGGACTTTCTCCCGTTTGTCGACCACCATTGGAATTTTTTCCAACCGCCGTCAAACTTCCACCGGTTTGTCGATCACCTATGGTTTTTCCGACCACCGTCGCCCGTCGACTACGGTCCTTTAGACCAGTGTCGCCCAATTACAGTCCTTCCGACCACAGTTACCCGTCGACTGCGGTCCTTCTAACCACCGTCGCCCAACTACGGTCCTTTCGACCACCGTCACCTCTTCGACTACGGTTCTTTTGACCACCATCACCCAACTACGGTCCTCCCGACCTCCGTCGCCCGCTGACTACAGTCATTCCGACCATCGTCGCCCAACTACGGTCCTCCTGACCTCCGTTGCCCGCCGACTACGTTCTTCCAATCACCTTCGCCAACTATGGTCCTTGCGACCACCGCTGCCCGCCGACTACGGTCCTTCTGACCATCGTCATCTGGCTACGGTTCTTCCGACCTACATCACTCGCCGACTATGGTCCTGCCACCCAAACGAACATATCAACACTGATTCTTCAACTCCTACCATATAATGCACTCTATATGATGTATATTTACTATATCGAGCCATGACCTTCTTCCTAAGGAAGGGCCTCATTTGTAATCAATTGCAAACACTAGTAGATTCATTCAAACTGGGCTAGGCCTCATGATTTCTCTTCTTTTCAGGGGTTTCCACGTAAAAAAATTATGGTGTCTTTTATGAACGCTCTAACCATACTTTCTTATCTACTTGTGTACTGGATTTTTCTACAAAGCTAAGACGCTAAACTATATCACTCTCTATGGCTGCGAATTTTCTAGGATGCAACAAGGTTTAAAGGTTGGTCCAAAAGCTCAAATTTCGTACACCTTATAATTATTGGACATACCCGTATGATGGATTGATAGGAGTGTCGATAACATGATGCAGATGTAGAATGTGTTTAGGTTTGAGAGAACTAGTGATCTTGTTTTCATGAGATGTCTTGGAGGGGTAGAAGCATGAATTTATTGAGAGAGGATTAGAGATGTTGTGATGAGGAGGTGGTTGGAGAAGAAACAAGAAGCATAGCTTGTGTAGGCAGATTTGGTTGTGTTGTATGAGTAGAGATTAGGGGTGCAAACGGGTCGAGTCGAGCTCGAGCCAGGGGGTGTTCGAGTCGAGCTCGACAATCAAAACCCGAGATCGAGCTCGAGCTCGAGCTCGAACTCGAGTCGAGTTCAAAATTCGAGCTCGAGTTCGACTCGTCGAGATCCGCTGTCGAGTCCGCCGTCGCGTCCGTCGTCTCGAGACCCGAGTTCCGCCCTCGTCGTCGCGTCCGTCATCATCCAGCTCGCCGTTGTCATCCAGCTCGTCCGTCGTCATCCAAGCTCTGTTGTCGAGATTTGTCTCCTGAATTCGTAGCGTCCGCCGTCGAGAACCGACATCCCGAGCTCATCCATCGTCTTCCCGAGCTCCGTCGTCGAGAACTTGAGATTCTTCGTCTCGAGGTCGTCGTCCCAAGATCCGAAGAGCTCTGGACGAGCTCTGCCGTCGAGATCCATCGTCCTGAGCTCGCAGTCGCGTCCGCCCGTCGTCCCAAGCTTGTTCGCCGTCAAGATTCGTGCGTGCTCCGCCGTTGTTTTGGGATTTTTCGCTCGCGAGATTTGGATTTCCCGCTCGCGAGCTCCGTCGTCGAGCTGCTCGTCGAGCCGACGAGTCGAGTCCGACGTATATTCGAGCTCGAGCTCGATTAGCCGTCAAGCTCGATAAGCTCGACTCGTTGAGCCTGTTACCGAGTCGAGTTTGAGCCGGCTCGCGAGTTGGCTTGACTCGGTTGCACCCCTAGTAGAGATTGGTGCAATGTAAGTGATGATGAGATGGATTGGTGGGGGAATGAATGTCAGCAATGGAAACTAGAACAAGAGTGAGTGGTGAGGATGTTGATGAGCAAGGAGAGGTGTGGTAGGGAAGGAGAGAACATGATGAAGGAATACTTTTTAATCAAATTGGGCATGGCGGGTGACACAACAGGATTTACTTTCCTTGTAATCGCATTGTAATAATTGTAGCTTTTGTGGGAGGAGGCATAACCAATGAAAAATAACAAAGAGATTTTAGTGCTAATTTGTTTGAGGAATGTGACGGTAACCAAGGATAACACTTACATCCAAAGCTTTGAGATGAGAATATTATGGCGGTTTGTTGTAAAGAAGTTGATACAAAGAATAGAAATTAGTTTTTTTTTTAAGGTTAGTTATTTATAAGATAAACATTGGTAACAAGAGTGTCAACTCATAGATGATAAGGAAGTCTTGCTTCATGTAATAATGTTCGAATTGTTTTAATAATATGCAAATGTTTTTTTTTTTGGTAGCACCATTTTGTTCAGGGGTATGACACTTGAATTGTTGTGAAATACCATATTGAGAGTAGATTATGAAGAATGGTGTTATTGTATTTTTTACCTCCATTTGAATGCAAGGTTTAGATAGAAGTATTGAGTTATTTCTCTACTTCTGTTTTGAATTGAATGAATCTTTGTGTTTTCTCGCTCAACAAAATTAAGTCATCAATAACAGAAACATGGTATTTGCAGTCTTGAGTACAAATAGTTATTACATTAGAATGTTTCACATCAAGTGGTCTGTATCTAACAACATTTGGCTCTGGGAAAGAAAGTTCGTCTCTTTGCTAAGTGGCATGAGTTACAAGTAGAGGAAATGTTGGGAATACATATAGAGGGTTGTTTTTCTAGCAACTAAAGTATATGAGTGCTTGGGCATCCAAGACGATGTGCCATAGTTTGATTGTGGACTGTTGGATGCAACAAAGCAAATGTTAAGGGACATGAAAAATGTTTTGAAGAAAGATTTTATGTTGAGGTGTTGGAAGAAGCCCATATGCAATACTAGAGATATGAATGAATTGACCATTGCCAAGCAATACTTGCTCCAATTTTTGATGTGGTGAATAGTATTGAAATTAGCTAGAATTTGTATTAAGGTGCAATTTTTCCCAGAGCCCAAGTACAAGTTTTATGTAAGAAAATGCTAAGTTGCTAATAAGGCTTGTTGAGCTTAAGTAGAAGGAATGTAATTGAGATTAATGCGGTGCCAACATTGTGCAATGGAGTGTTCTCCCTTTCCACATATTTGACATTCAATACTGGAGTGATGAGTTCAGCCTCCCTTGTTCAAGATAGTTTGATGTGCACCCCTAGTAAGGGTTATAAATGAGTCGAGTTGAGTATTCGTCTAATCGAGCTAAGCTTGTTTAGTTCTCATTAAGATCAAGCTCGAGCTCATTTACTAAGCTCGAGCTCGACTTGCTAAAAAAATTGTAGGCTCAAGCTCGAGCTCGGTTCGATTGCTGGAGCCGTTTGAAAAACTCGAGCTTGACTTGATTGTTGAGTCCGGTCTCTTAGTTTTAAATTTAAATTTTTAGTTTTTTAAGAATTTTATTTTTAAAATATTATTAATTTTAAAAATTAAAATATATTGTATAATGCTAATTAAATTAATTTTTATATTAAGTTAATCGAGCGGCCCAACTAGCTTACGAGCCTAGTCAGGCTGAGCTCGAGCTCATTTAATATATGAGCTCGAGTATAGGCCTGAGCTCAAACTCGTGGCTCGATAAGCTTGGCTCATGAGCTTGCTAACGAGTCAAACTCGAGACGGCTTGCGAGCCGACTTCACTCACTTACATCCCTACCCCCAGTAGACAAATCTTGAGAACTATGACATCAATCTCAAGAATGATCGATGAAGTAGTTTCTCCCATACAATGAGTAACAGATAACATAACATCTAGACCAGATGTTTGAGTCTTGTGATATTCATGGGCAGCTTCAATTGCGAGATTTATTTTCTCATTGCATAGAATTGAATGTAAACAATCGATGCTAATAGGAGTTAGTTTTGTATAAATGGCTGTTTTGAAGGTTTGTTAGTTTGTGGTAGACCATTGAGGATGTAAAGAATGATGTCTTCATGATCAATTTTAGAACTAGGGATTGTAAAGTTATCGACTTTGGTTTTAACTTTATACAAATATTGAGTGATAAATTGATTTCACATGGAGAGATTGTGGAGTTCATTCTTTAACTGAGTAATTCTTGAGCGATTTATGGATCATAGCTACTTTTTGATTGTCAACTAGATCATTCCCACATGTCTAGGTTGAGTAAAGAGGGCAGAATAGTGGCGACAAATCTTATCCATCAGTTTTGTGCGAGGAAATGTCTTTAGCTTCCGATGAAGCTGAGAGATCCATTTAGTTGTGGAGCATGCATGCTGGGAGGAGGGATGGAGACCAAGCTAGATAAGCTTCTTTGGACTATATAGAATAGTTCCATGAGGCATTGGCTTTGATACCATGAAGAAATTGTAATTTATAGAGAAGGTAGAAGGTCAAGTTACTTTCTGATAAAAGATGAAGTGGAAAGCAGAGATGTCCAGGTGAACTGTAGTCCTATATTTATACAATAATACTAGTAGCTTTTGTTAAATACATGGACTGTTTTGTCCTGAATCTGTTATGAATGGCAGTATTTGTTTTGCTTCAATGGGTAAGATTTGTCGTATTGTTGGTGGATGGCAGGAGTAGTGGCTGCTGCTTTTGGATTGTATTTGTATTGGCTGAGTTAATAGTTTTATCATCTAGATGGTGTATAATTTGTAATTATTGGGGAGATTTTGATAATTATAGGAAGCAACATCTTCACCTAAATCAAACAAAAAAATAAGCAAACAAATATATGAATACATTCCCACTTTTTTTCATGTTAAAGAAGCCTTTTGTGGTTTATTTCTTGGACTTGTGGCTTGGTTTTCTATTTTAGTGTTGTTTTTGTTGTAGATCTGATTGATTTTACTTCAAGTTAATGAGTTCTCGGAACTGAGGAAACTCTTATAAAAGTGGCGGTTGGATTTTTATATCATCTATGTTGAATCGAGTTGCTATACGTGCATGGAACTTTCGAGGAACAGCTGAATAAACATAGACCATTCATGGATTTACGGTATGCCTAGATTGTGCTGTGGATAATATGAATCAACGGGGATTCATTCTAGTGTGAACCATTTGGCTAAAGAGCTTCTGTTAAGCCTTATGATTATTGCTTAGCTTCCCAGAAAATATTTCAATTTTGCATTACCATCCTCTACTTAAAATTGACAAACTGCTTAAAGCGTAATTTATTTTTAAGGGAAATGTCCCTTGTATGCCTCATACATAGAAGTTGGGTGAGGTTCGTTTCTGAAAGTCAAATTGATAGTTGTTTTTTTACCATTTATCAATTCTTCTATGTGGCTTTCCCTCAAGAAATTTTGGAATTTCAGATGCCCCATTGCTTTTCCTTATTTATCCAATCATTCGGATTGACTATTGGATGACCTTATGGACAAAATTATGATTGTTTCTAGAATAATTTAGGATTCCACATTTCTCTAGAAAATATGGGGAAACCTCTGAACATTTCTTAACATAAGAAATTAAAATGAGATATGTTATTTTTTTTTCCTTTAAAATATTCATTTGCAGTTTTAAAAGCATAGGAAAAGACATTTCATATCTAACAAGAAATTATCATTATTCAGAGATGTGCTGTTTAGTATGAAATTCAAATGTTCATCTTGCTGGCTTATATATTAATTATTTTTTAATTTTGACTTGACCTAAACTTTATAAAATTTAGGTGAGTAGCCATCCAGTGTTAATGAGTTTTCCTTTATCACAAACGAAGTTATATTTGATATGCATAAATACACACACATACACACACGGTCATATATATATATATATATATATATATATATATATATATATATATATATATATATATATATATATATATGACCGACTGGTTCAACTGTGAACTAGTCATAAGGCCGGTCTGATTCATCTTAAAAAATGCTTCTGTATCAAATCGGCCTGAACCAGTCAGAACCGTCAGTTCAACTGACAAATCGATGAACGTATCCAACTGACAAATCGATGAACGGATCGCATATCATTTGAACCAGCCGATTCAATTGTTAAATTATTTTAAAAATTAAATATATTAATTTAATATATTTAGAATAAAATATTAAATTTAACAAATTTAAGATATTTTAATTCCTTAATAAGCATGTAAATCCTATAAAAATTATTTGCCAAAGAATACCAATCAAGTATCTTCACATGGCCTCTCCACTCCATGCGAGTTTCTTACACATGTAACCCAAAAAGCTATAAATAATACTAAGTGATGCAACCTAAAAATAACCTTGGTTCTAGTAATGCAAATTACAAATTTCCTTTTAAAATAACTTAAACAAACACCGATAGAATATAACAACACATCACTTCAAACTCACATTAAATAGGACATAACAATATATTACAACTTACAATAAAATATGACACAACAACACTTCAGCTTTCAATAAAATAGGACACAACAATATCTTACGGCTAATCAAAATTTCGAGAAGAAAGATACAGGTGGAATTGGAACTGTGGAGAGAAAAATAGATAGAAGTCCGAGACGAAATATAAGAAGGAAGGTAGAAGAGTATAGCTCGCAAGATATGACAAACCATAGGTTTCACGTTCCAAATATTCATCACATATCACTCTCCAAAACTCTCTTTCACAAAGGAATTCAGGCCCAATTTATAGGAGAAGGAAGGGGGAATAGCATTCAATAGTTCATATAATTGTTTCACCAAAAATAGCCAATAGGAGCCTATCAAGACAACCATTTAATGTGAAGTTAAAGCACACAACACATGAAACATCAAGTGGGAAATTTGAACAACCAGTAGCAGGGAAAACCGATCCAAACAAGCAACCAGTAGCAGGAAAACCAAGGGACAACATGGAAACCAAACGGCTACCATGGGAAGATAAACCAATCACATGGGAAGACCAAACAGTCACAAAAACCCCTCCAAATCAGCCCCTACCTTGACTGCACCAATTCTCCCATGGTGGAAGAATCTCATCCCCTGATGAGAATGCCTCAGAACTTCCATGATGTTCTAAATGCACTATTTCTGATGGGAGATATTCCTCTTGAATTAGAACTTCGGCTTGTTCATTGATTTGACTATCTTTTTTTTTTATTTTTGATTTTTAAAGAGAAAAGAAGACTCACACGATAATCTAAAGCTTTGATACCAAATTGATGTAACCTAAACAACCTTGGTTCTAGAAATGTAAATTATAAACTTCCTTTCAAAATAACTTAAATAAATACTGATAGAATATAATAACACATCACTTCAAACTCACATTAAACAGGACATAACAACACTTTATAACTTACAATAAAACAGGACATAATAACACTTCAACTTTCAATAAACCAGGACACAAAAATACCTTACGACTAATCAAAGTTTCGGGAAGAAAGATACAGGTGGAATGAGAATCGTTAAGAGAAGAATAGATAGAAGTCCGAGACGAAATATAAGAAGGAAGGTAGGAGAGGATAGCTCGCAAGTTATGACAAACCCACAGGTTTCACATTCCAAATATTCATCATATATCACTCTCCAAAATTCTCTTTCAAAAAGGAATTCAGCCCCAATTTATAAGAGAAAGAAGGGGGAATAGCATTCAATAGTTCACATAATTGTGCCACCAAAAACAACCAATAGGAGCCTATCAAGACTGCCCATTTAATGTGAAGTTAAAACACATAGTATAGGAAACAACAACAGGGAAATTTGAACAGCCAGTAGGGAAAACCGATCCAAACAAGCAACTAGCAATAGGGAAACTAAGGGACAGCATGGAAACCAAACAACCACCATGGGAAGATAAAGCAACCACATGGGAAGACCAAACAGCCACCAAAAAGCCCTCCAAATCAGCTCCTACCTTGACTGCATCAATAAGAGAATGTTTCTAAGTGATGTGAGACTAAATAAATAAGTTTAAGTTCACAAGTTCACAATATATATACTACATATTTTTAAAAAGTTTTTTAATTAATATTTTGTAATATGAATAATATTTTTTTATTTAATAATATTTAATTAATTTTTTTATATAATTACATGTTATAAAAAATAAGTTTTATGTATTTATTAATGATAAATAATCTAATATGAATGATTTATATAATCAAATTTATAATATGAATTTAGTATATTATCTATAGGTATAAGTTATATCTAAATATATAACGCATGTTAAGAATAATTTATTTTAAACTTATAACATTATATGTGCACTCAAGTTAGATTAAATGAGAATCATATTTAAAAATTTATTGTGTTTAATTTTAAAATTATAGAATATATTTTTTATGTATGAATTCTTTTTATTTTTAAGTCGCAAATTTATATTATTTTATAATTATTACATATTATTATGTGATTAGATTTTATTTAAATAATATTAATATTTATTACATCATTTGTTCAACCCTTGGTTCCACCATCGAACCATTGAACTTTGAATCTTGAACTTCTCAGTTTTTTGATTCTATGTTTGGTCATATTTTCACAACCATATATATATATATATATATATATATATATATCGATAAAGGAGTTTAAGAATATATCAGAATAGGCTTGGCTCATTTGAAGATCTCATTGTTGGCTATTTTTTTCTGGCTGATGAGGAAACTTGCTATTAAATTAATCCTTCTTTTTGTAGCATGCAGGTTAGCATTGTGGAATAAATTAATCCCTATTTTCCTCATTATTTTATGATAGTAAGGGTGAATTATCGTGCACATATCCTAAGTAATTTTTTGAATTTCAATGCTATCCATTTTTAAGCCATCTTTAATCACTGTGAATAGGACACTGCTTGAATTCGTAAGGGCATTAATACATAGAAATGAATAATTTGAGTTTCAGTTATTTTTATAAGAATAAATTGCATGTTATGCATGACAGAAGGGTGAGAAAACGCTTGTACACCCAAAAATAAGCTAGATGCTGTTTCGTTGATTTCATTCAATAATCTCAGATTTTGAAGATTTTGTTTTCTTATTCTAAATAACTGGCATTTTTGTTGCTTATGTGGGCTAGGACCTTTCGGGAAAATGACATGATTGGATAACTGAGAAAAAAACAATGAGCTTTTTAAATTTTCAAAATCTGTCAAGAGAAAGGCTCATGGAACGATTAATAAACATTGTAGAGCAATTCAATTCTTACGTATGTGGTGTACAGGAGAGTTTCTCTGTTACTAAATTCAACCTGAAGATGCTTTTCTAGTTTTGCTTGATTGATTCCATCAAATTTTCAGTATGGTACTTATTTATTTGCTATAGTATGCATCATATAAGAATACAGAAATGCTAGGTTTTCTAATTAGGATTTCTTTGTATCATTTGCAGCTCCATCAGTTAAAGGTTCTGGTGAATGTGGGACCTTATATTTAGCCGAGCCTCTTAATGCCTGCAGTCAGTTGAAAAATAAGGCTGTTGAAGGTCCACTTTCTCCGTTTGTGCTAATCATAAGAGGAGGATGCGCATTTGATGATAAAGTTAGAAATGCACAGAGTGCTGGGTATAAGGCTGCTATTGTGCATGACAATGAAGATAGTGGCTCCTTGGTTTCAAGTAAATATTCTGGACTTAAGCAATCTTACCACTAAGTTTTCATGACCAAATATCCTTTTTTTCATTTAATATTCCGAGTTCATCTCTTGAATGCAATCATTGATGTAACTGTCTTTTCTTGTTGCTGGTGCATCTTTTGTAAACTTCATTGATTGCAAAGTTCAGTCCACTAATAGAACATTATATGGGCATGCTTTAGCTCATAAAACTAATTTGGCAGGATTCAAAAGGAAGAGGGGTGGACTAGAGGTAACATGGATTTATTTTGTTCGAAAATATTTGCTCAATGTCTATTTTATACCTCCAAAATCACATAATAGAATTTTACGAAGAGTGATGATTTATGAGGAGAATCCCAATAGTTAGGATAACGTTTTTGTTGATGAAGATAGATAAATTGCCATGGATGCTTTCTTGGACCATTCCTATGATACATTAAGCTGAATGATTGATTGTGTTAATGCATTTTTCTGCATTATACGATATTAGTTAATTTACTAAATAATATTTTCATTATATTATCATTATTTTGTTTTGATTGAAATTGTTGATACTACGAAATTATTACTTTCGAGTGCAATCCTCAGAATTTTGTAGAATAAGGTGTTGAATTAACTGCTTGATCTTGTCATTTGGCATGAAAGAGTGAAATGGTTAAATTTCTATGACATTTATTGTGGTGCCACTGGATGTTGATAGCTTTAATAGGAAATAAGAAAGACACAAGTTTTGAAAGAAGTCTCCTGGATATTTTATATCTGATTCAAGTATTGTGTTGGTTAACAATTCTTATGTGCCTTCAAGAGTGTTAACCCCTTAAAATTCAAAATAAAAATGGGTTATTTGTTTAACTGACTCATTCGTTAATTTATTATGCTGTTTCATTTGCCAAAATCATTTGATTAGTGGGTTAACAATAGGTATAGAGCTCTAATTGATCAACTAATACGGCATGAGCGGCAGGAGAGGCGGCTGGCTCGGACCAACCCGGTCGGTCTTTCTAACCGGAGACAAACCAGCCCAAGGGCCGGGCAGAACCAGGAGTAGAACCAAGGGGGATTTTGGCCCCCTATGTAAGGAGGAGAAATCAAAGGGGAGATATTTAGGAAGGTTTAAACTTGTTTGGTAAAGGTTTAATTGTGTTTATTATGTATTAGGGCTATGTAAGAGGAAGTGTGGGCTAGGGTTAGTAAATTTTGTTTGCTGAATTTTATTTCTAGGTTTTGTCCAAGGTTCTTAGCGGCAGTTAGGGTTTGTGGGAGAGCTGATCTACCTCTTGAATATTAGATCAATTGTATCTTGCATTATTATTGAAGGAGAAATAAAAAATCAGCCCCTATCTTTATGTTCCTGTATTTTTCTTCTCATCTACTTGTTGTTTTTACTTCCAAGATGCATTACATGTTTGCTTTGAGGCAATTTGAGGGAATACAAATGCATTTTATCTCATAATTTCATATTAGGTTTTTTATTTTAATGTAATTAATAGGTAATTGGATTTGACTAGGAATTGTGGACAATACATTTTTCTATTGATAATTCCCCACCCAATCTTATTGAAAAACCAGAGCAAAGTGGGGACATTTTTGTGACTCACATGACTTCTCACAAAAATAAAAACTCAATTTCTCATTAGCCAAGTAAGAAATTTAAAATATATATATATTAAAAAAATCAATCAATTTCTTTTCACTCAAACTAATAAGTAAAAACTACTTTCAACCTAATTTCTTTACTATTTATGTTTCTAATTTTTTTTTGACGTAATTTAAAATTAAATAAATATAAAAAAATAGTTTTTTTTTTCACTTCCTATGTTTTAATTTATTCAAAATAAACATAGCCTTAATTTATATAATTTCATTGTAATTTATTGGGTATTGAAATAGGTAAAATGCCATTGTTACAACAAAGAGAAAATGATTGGTTTGACTTGTCTAACTTAGATCTGAGCATGATCACATGGGCTGACCTAGACCTACTATTCATTTTCCTCAAAAGAAAAACAAATAGATGGAAACAACCATCCTTGTCTGTGATACTTAAGATATTTCTCCGCTTCTTTAGCAACCCACAATGCCTTATGATGCTTCCTCTTTTTGAGAATGCTAGAGGTCACCCTTCCATGTTTAAGGTTCTTGTCAACTCTAAAATACTAGCCCATGCATTCAAGGCTTTTGACCACAATAACAACCTATGGCTTCCTTGAGTGGCAAATGGACTCTTATTACATTGTGATGTAGGATGAAGAGGATCTTCATGATGGACACATGATAACCTCTTTAGATGATTGTAAAGGGATTGCCTATAAGAGGGTAAATGGTGACTAGGTTTTTTGGATAGATTGGGTGAGTTTGGGGCGACTTTTTCCCTACTTTACATCATGAAACGTAACCAAATGGTTGTTTGGGGTTCTGCGTTCATGCTCCGTTCTAAAATGTTTTGCATCCCACTGTTACTTTTGACGTCCTAAAAAATGCTACTGCCTTGTGCTACTTCCCGCTATTCAGATCTATCATAAATATGTGAATGCCGCCAGTTACAGTTAGCACCAAATACCCCATTGTCTCCATCCTCGGCACTAAAGATCCCAATATGAAAGACTCTACCTTTACCCCTTTCCCATGGCTGCCGCCACCACCACCTCTCCCACCGCTGGCAGCCCCCCTTTTCCCCGAACTCCTCTCCAACAAACCTTGTGACAAATGCGGCATCGTTGGCATCATCGGTGACCCCGACGCCTCATATCGTGTGACGAATGCACCGTATTATAGTAATATTTTCATTTTAAAAATTTTCTGAAATATTTAATATTACATCCTTGTTTGCTAAAATTAGATTCTATTTTTTCAGATTATATTAAAGTATGATTTAAAATTGTAATATTCTAATTGTTATATATTATATTTAAAGTTAATAGTATATTGTCATATACATGGGCGGAGGGAGGGAGGGAGGGAGGGAGGGAGGGAGGGAGGGAGGGAGGGAGGGGGGGCAAGGGGGGGCACGTGCCCCCCCTAAAAAAATAAAAAATCACTTAGAACAGGATATTACAGGCTTACAAAAAAAAAAAAGAATTTTCTGTCACCCATCCAAATCCTATTCAGCTCCTCTCTCCACTTCCATGCTTAAGCATCCATTATAGTACAACCCGTTGTCAACTTTTAGTTTATTTATTCCAGGCTTGTTCCATTTCAAGTCTTTAATCCATCTTCTACTTGGACCATGCAATGCTTCAGCTATAGTTAGAGAAAGACTAATGGGTAAAATATTGAAAGAGAGAGGGAGGAATGACTTTCCATTGTGGATGGAATGATGAAAAGAGATTTTGACTTAGAGTTGCAAGGGGAGGACTTAAGGGGCTTAAAGCTGATTGTTTTAATGGCGTAACAGCTGCTCTAATTTTTTAATTCTTTCCTTTAGAGTTATTTATTAATCCAAAGAAGTCACCAACATCTTTTTATGGACACATGAAAAGCATCAATGGTTCGTTTTACCCTTTGCTCCTCTCTCGCGACTCTCGACTCACGACCTCGAGCACGGCTTTCGTTTTCCCTTTCGCTCCTCTCGCCCCCAAACGAAGACCGCTCGTGGCAGATGGTTATGTCTTCTAAGCTTTAAGAGCCATGTTATTTGCATTCTTAATTTTGATCTTAGAGCTCCTTTTGGCTCCGATAATGAGACGGCAATAGGAACTATTTTAATATATCCTAACCTTTCAAATGAGACGACAAACAGAATTATTTTAATTTATGCCCCCCCCCCCCCCCCGAATAAAATTTCTGGCTCTGCCACTGGTCATATATATATAGTACTTCGATATTTAGAACTTAAAAAATATTTGCTAAAATTAGATACAATTTTTATTTAATTTGTGTTCTCATATAAAAAAAGTAACATAAATAATTATCTTTCATGTCAATATATATAAGGGTATCAAAGTAATTTATTCTCATACAGCTACAACACAGCAGCTCGATAGTTATACTTTCCAAACAAAATATATTGATTTCTGTACAATAACTTCATAATGCAGCTTTTTGTACTACAATTTCATAACTTATTTTACTGACAGGTGCAGCCTTCCCAAACGAACCCTTAGAGTTAGAGCTTCTTTGCTTTGGAAGGGTAGATTTTCTTTGGAAAGGAAGGGTAAAGAACTTCAAATCAAAGGTTTATGATGTTAGAAAAACAATGGAGGTGTTTTTATTGTTTTTGTATAACTAGTTAAAGAGTTTTGAATTTTTTAAAGTTTGATAGTCACTATAAGAAATTGTCTCCTTGTGTTTGAGCTTTGGCTTCAATATTTTGAGGGTAATGGGGACTTGAGTCCTTGGGGATTTGAGTGTGTTTGTGATGCTAGGGTTTAGGGGTTGGCTGAGCCCTAGCTAATTGGAGTGGGTGTTGTGTTGGAGAAGAGAGGGGAAATAGATAAAGGGGATAAATATAAACTCACCAGATCTGTGGGAGATAAATCACCAAGCTTCACTAAAGTATAGAACAACCATCAAGCCTTTTCACACAACATTTATTGTAGAAAAATATAATTTCATTTGTTAATAATCCAAATAAGGTTATATGGTTAGTAATTATAGACGCTTGGAAATCTTATTTTATGGTGGTTGATTTTCACTTGACGCGGAATCAATTTTAGCAACTTAAAAAATATCCCAATGAGTGTAGGAGTGTGTTGGTTCTTTTTTTTTTAAAGAATAAAGGTGATGCACAAGAGTGTGCAAATTATAGTGGAATTAAGTTAATGTGTCATACATTAAAATTATGGCAGAGATTAATTGAGCATAGGTTATGACGTGATACTTTTGTTTCTCAAAATCAGCTTGGATTCATGTCAGATAGGTCTACTATGAAAGTTATACAGTTGTTGTGAGGCTTGATGGAGAAGTATATAGAGATTAAGGAGGATCTACATATGATATTTATTGGTTTAGAGAAAGCATATGATAAACTTCCATGCGAAGTGCTCTGGAGAGTTCTAGAAAAGAAAGGATTTAGTGATGCTCATATTCAAGTCATTAAGGATATTTATATAGGAGTTGATACTTGTGTTCAAACAAAAGTTAGTTTGACCAAGTTTTTTTCCTATTTCGGTTTGATTACATTAAAGATTAGCTTTAAGCCCATATCTTTTTGTTTTAGTCATGGATGTTCTTACTAGACATTTACAAGAGGATGTACCATGGTGTATATTTTTTGCTGATGAAATTCTTCTTGTTGTAAGTCCTAGAGAGAGGGTTGAAAGAAAACTTGAATTATTGATGTCAAACTTAGATTCTAAATGTATTCATTTGAGTAGGTCTAAAATCGAATACTTGTGTAGTAATTTAAGTAGTAATAAATCTAGTAGTGGGATTGTGGCATTGAAACATTGGATGATCAAGTTATTAAAAAGAGTGCACGTTTCAAATATCTCGGTTTGTTGTTCAAAGAGATGGTGAAATAGATAGAGATATTATTAGTAGAATTTAAGTTAGATGGTTGAAGTGGAGGAATGCATCAGGTCTATTGTGTGATAGAAAAATACTCCTCAAACTTAAGAGAAAGTTTTATAAGATGTTGGTAAGATCTGTAATGCTTTATGGCTCATAATGTTGGCAAAAGCATAAATTTTAAGTTAATTGTTGCAGAGATGAGAATGCTCAAGTGAATGAGAGGTTTCACTTTTGGAGACAAAATGCCAAACAAATATATACGTAAAAATGTTGGAGTAGCTCTAGTGGCAGATATGGTTATACAAAGTCACTTTAGATGGTTTGATCACATAAAATGTCGGCTTTCCAATGATTCGGTTAGAAGAGTTGATGTTTTAAATCTGGCCTATGTTAAGAAAGGTAGAGATACCCCTAAAAAAATTGGTTAGAAAGTATTAAAAATGACATTTTATTAGATTTAAATGAGATTTTGACTCTTAATAGAACACAATGGAGAAAAAAAGATTTATATAGCTGACCCCCCATTGTGGGATAAATGTTTGATGTTTTTGACTTAAAATAGAACCCAAGTATTGGTGACATACCTAATCATGCATGGAAGAAAATAAGACAAAAGTTGATAATTTCAGCCAAGTAAAAATGGAAGAAGAATAGTTTCAAATTTTAATTGTCCTTGATCATTTGCTTGAGTGTCTAACTTTTGAACCTCTTGGAGGAAATTTTAGAGTACTTTTCGTCAGGTTTTAGAGTGAGGGGTATGTTCATGGCTTGCAAAGAACGTGAAATTTTCTTGTAATTAAGCATGTGCATGAGTTCTTCATGGAGGGGCCAACATCTTACATGTTTTCCTTGAGATATGTCTGCCTTCAGATATGTCTTGTTGATGATGGTTATGATAATTATGCTTCATGCATCTTGACTTCATGCTCTTATTCAAACCTTGATCATAAATTTGTGCTGCGTCACATTGCTATCTAACTTACTCTTGATTCCATGTGCATGAAAAGCTCCTAGGAAGACTTTCTTGGGTAGGTCCTTTTACTTTGTTTTTCTTAGTAAGTCCACCCTTATTTCCTTGGTAAGGTTTCTTTTGGTAAGTCCTTTGTTTGTTCTCAGTTTCATGTAGTCTCTCCACCAATGAATGGTGGCTCTATTGACATAAGCCCCTCTATTAGGGCCTAAAATATTAGAGTAAGAATCAAAGAGAGACTAAAGTTGGGCTTCATATACTCATTTTCAATTAGAAGTTCAAGCCTAAGAGATGGGGCTCCTCATTTGATATTTTAACACCAATTTATTTTTTGAATACTTGATGTGACACTAAACCTAAACATATCTTAACAATTTCGCCTTAATATGCTGTCACTTCTACTCAAGTAGATGCTTTTTCTTTTCAACATCATTATGCACCATACATCGAAAGTCCACTCAACCATATGGATCTATTGTTGGAGTCACCTGGGAACCTTGCTCAACCATGTAGTAACAACCAAAATCTATTACATGAAACATTATCGTAGTCGAACCTTCAATTATGATTCCATTTGTTAGGAAGTAAATATCAAAGAGGTAGCAAAGTTGGGTTTAAAGCACTAGAGGTAAAATCATTTTCAACTGAAATGCTTAAGCTTATGAAAGTGGCCAAGCACATGGTATTTTTACATCAATATATTTTCATTGCTTGGTTTGGACTAGATTCAATAATGTTATGTGCCTTTAAAATTTAGTTAGTGTTTTACACTATACATCTTTTTTCTTTTATATCACCTGAGAGCAGAAATATTTTAAATGGTTGAAGTTGTGCAAGTTTTGTAGGCAGTGAGGTGCCTTATAATCCTTCGTCAGGACATTTGTTTTTAAAGTGTATTTTCATCAAATTACTCATCTTCTGGTTCTTGTGGCCTGTATGAGTGCTGATAAAACAATTTTCTAATGTTCTTATCAACACGAACTTAGCAAACATTCTTTTATATCCAGTTCATTTGCACTAAACCAGCATGCAGGTTCTTATTTGTTGGGAACTACTCACAATCAATGTAACCGAGCAATCTAATATATGAATGTCTCTTTCATTCAGAAGCTTTATGCTTTACTGACTTGAGTTCATTTTGATATTGCTAACTTTTCAACTTCTTGTACTCTAAATAGAAAATTGCACATGATTCCACTATTTCTTCTGTCATCCTGCTTTCGCCTTCGTTTAAAATAAAAACTGGTATTTGGCTTTGTGTTGAGTCTTTTGGTGTTAAGTGATCTGCATATCAGTATTGTCAAGTATTTAGAGTAATACCTGTTTTTATTGTTCTATTTTAAGTGGATGACAATCTATAAACAAATCATTTAGCATCTAATACTAATGTTGATCATGGATTCAGTGGCAGGAACTCCAGGTGGTGTACACATATATGCTGTTTTCATCTCTAAATCCTCCGGTGAGACTCTAAAGACATACGTAGGCCGTACTGATATCGAGCTGTGGATTATTCCAACCTTTGAAAATTCAGCATGGTCGATTATGGCCATCTCTTTCATATCGCTACTAGCCATGTCTGCTGTGCTTGCTACATGCTTCTTTGTACGTAGACATCGAGTAAGGAGAGAACAGCCTAGACCTCTCAATGTGAGAGAGTTCCATGGAATGAGCAGCCAGTTAGTAAAAGCAATGCCAAGTCTCATATTTACGTCAGTCCTGGAAGATAATTGTACTTCAAGAACATGCGCTATTTGCTTAGAGGACTATAATGTTGGAGAAAAACTCAGAATTCTGCCATGCTGTCACAGTATGTTCAACTCATTTTGTACTATTATGTGCTCGTTATTTTGCTCGGAGATAGTCATAACATTTTATTGCTTTTCCTTTTTTTGATTGTTAAGATCAGTTAAATACTCACCAAGAATGTTATTCATCCTGAACATAATTTGGGTAGATTGATGAGCTTATTTTCCTACTTTTTCTTTGCAAATTCATGTTCGAAGACTAAATGTTTTATCAAGTCTTTTATTTTTTGTTTCCCTATTAAACTTATGAAGCAGATTTATTGGAGAGATTTTGAGTAGCATCTAATGAAGCTATGTTAGTTGAAATTGAACCTAAGTGTTCTGAACGTGTCTACAACTGAGAAATATATCCATTCGATGGATAAATAAAATTAGTGTTGATGGATTAGGAAAAAAAAAAAAAAGAATGTAGATCTATAACTTGGATAGAAGTCAAAAGGATTTGTAAAGCCTGTATTGCCAAGTTCCAAACTTAGAGCATATCTTTTTTTGTATTTTTATGGATCTATATAAAGCCTTTATGTTTGAATTGAACATACATGGGAAGGCCTTTCTCTCCTGTTAAGAGTTAAATTTGCTGGTACTGATTTTGGCGCGAGTGTTTTGATGCTTATGCGTATTCTGAATTGCGCCATTATGTGGGAAAATGCTTTACTAATATTTTCTATTCACAAAAAATTCATCTTAAAAAAACTGAGAAATTTCGAAGGATAAGAAGCTGTACACCCTGTTAAGGCTGGAACATGAAGGTGCATGATTTAGAACGCCAGGAAAATAATGACATTCATGGAAAGCTTCTGTAACATCTTATAGCTTGTTCTTATGATGCATGCAAAATTGTATTCAGAATCATTGGATTCTATAAACCGTCTTTATTGGTGACGCAAATGCATTATAAATTGCTAAGATCTTCAACATTAGCACCAATCTATCTTTTTTCTCCGTTTTTTAATATTTTGAAGGTAATATCTTATACTCTTCATGGTTTCATGTACAGAGTTCCATGCATTCTGCGTTGATGCATGGCTTACTACATGGAGAACATTCTGCCCTGTTTGCAAACGTGATGCGAGGACGGCCATGATGAAGCCACCCGCCTCCGAATCAACTCCACTGTTATCTCCCGCAGCTGCATCTTCTGCAATCCTATCATCATTTCGCTCCTCTTTCCACTCATCAGTAGCAGCATCTCCAACTGCAGCCATACCAATTAGTTCCACACCGCCTCTCTCGCCATTAACCTCCAGAAACCATTCCATCTCAACATATCCCGCCCGCCTATTCCACAAATATCCTATAACAACTTGACATCCATCCACACAAGCAGGAGCACCGCAGAGCTTAGGAATGCATCCTCTTCTTATAGATCTCATGCTTCCAGTCTTGCATCTCCGCACTCATTGGGTTATCCCATCTCTTCCTCTTTTATCTCCAGGCATGGTTCCAATTATAATCCTAGTCCTAGTTATGCCTCGCCTAGCTACCTCGGTAGGTCTTCAAGCCGGCATTCATATCTTCGGCATTGTGAATCTGGAACAAGCCTCTCTGCCATGGAATCTACACATTCTCTTCCAGGATGCTCTTAAGCTTATCATTCATGCTTTGTTTAGTTTATTTGACCTTATCTCGCATGCTTCTAAGCCATTGTTTAGACACTGACAGGTCTTTGAGCCAGCATTGTGAATCTGGAATGAGCCTCTCTGCACCTCTCCTCCAGGATGCTCATGAGCTTTTCTTGTACTCTCTAGGCCATCATTTTACTTTTAGAAAGCCTGCCGTAACCAAGGAAGCATCATGTGGATGGAGCTTCATGCCTGTGAACTTGGCTAAAATGGGCGGATCTTTGCTGTTGGCAGATGAAATGGAGAGTGGATTCTTCTTTTGACATTATTCACAGGAGAGTTTGGTAAATATTCAGTTCGTTTTCTGTGGTTTGGTGTATATATAGTTGTTGAGGAGCAGATATTACCTTGATTTGTTCTTAGATTTGTACTGATTGTTGAGCGATTTTCTTAGTCATTGCTAATCAGATGTGTTTTTACTACTTTTTCTCAATTAAAATGTTTTTTATTAATCAAATCAGAGCGTTCAAAAGGAAGATAGCATGAATGTATTACTGTCTCCCGGCTATTCACGTGTGACCAATTTAGTCCTGTAATATTAATATATTTTTTTCAATTCAGTTTATCGGTTATACAAAATTGATTCAAAATAATCCCTTATATTATATTTGTGATATAAAAATTGATATCAGTTAAATCTCTCGACTATGTAAAATTGATTCTAGTTTAGTCTCTAGGGCTATTTTGGATCAATTTTATATAGATGAGAGATTAAATTAGATCAATGTCATATTTTGAAACTAAATTTATCATATATATGAATAATTAGTGTACTATTTAAAATTTATACTAAAATTGAAGGTTTCAATCTTATTATCTGATTTAGGTTTTGTTTGGGATGATTTTTTTATTGCTTTTTAAATAAGCTTTTTAGTATAAAAAAAATTTATTGTATTAAAAAAAATTACTTTAAGAAGTAATAAGAAAGCTGTCCAAACAAAGATTAACATGTTAGGTGCATCAGACAAGAAAGCATGTGGTTGCTGGATGTTTGCTGGTGGTAAATCAGTCATTTTGTATTTGAGGGTTAAGCTGGACAAAAGTATTAACAATGATAGTTTATTTTCATAAAATCATGAGGGTTATTTGTATGTGTTCAAAGCAAATTTGGTGCATGATTTTAATTTCTTTTTATATGTTCAACTGAAATTTATTAGTGCTTTTATTTCGTTGATTTTTTCTAAAAATTTAAGGATGTTGATGGTTAAAATTAATGTGAAATTCAAAATTTATCTTGAAACTAATGTTCTTTGCAAAATTTTTGAAAAATTTTTATTTGGTAGTCAATGTTCTATAATAATTATTGAATTTTATAAGTATATATATATATATATATATATATATTTCTACAATAAAAAGTAATTGATGATATGATCAAAATCAATACTCAATTTTATAACTTTCTTACCTTAAGAGTTCTGCCTATTTTTAATAAACAACTGTTGTTTTGTTGAAGTTTTTGTTTTTGTTTTCTTGTCGCAACTCATGCTATTCTACTCCTTGTTAATAAAAAAAAAAAAAACTGTACTAATCTACAAATTTTATTCCTTGTCAGTCCATTGGATTCAAATTTATTTATAGATGATATTTGACTTCACTAGCAAGCAATCTTTTAATTAGAACCAAAAAATCTAATGAGGCTTTAGTGAGTATGGAGAGTGAGATTAACATATCAGAATGTAGAATATAAACTCTGGAAGTTATCAACGATCTTGAATATGTCAAAAGATTTAAGAAGTCACAAAAAGATCCGAAGATGTCAAAAAAGATCACAAATGTGCCACTTTATCTCTTTTTTATAAAGCTTGGAGGGCTATAAGAAAGGCTAGGAGGAGACGGAAGGTGCAATGACCGGGGTGGGGGGCAATTGCCCACCGCCCCCCCCCCCCCCCCCCCCTACCTAAAGAAAAATAAAAAAATTTTTAAAAGAAGGATTATTAAGTAATTTTCTCCTAATCAATTTATTTCTTTGCCCTAGTGGACCCTTTTCACGCCCTTGGTAAATCGCGAGCGCCGTTTCGTTTGTTCGCTAATTCGCTTTGTTGCACTCTGCCGTTGCGTCGTATGAAGCCCGCAGGTCCAAGGTCCAAGGTCGAAAGCCCAAAACCCAATCTTCTTCTTACCTTACCTTCTTCCAATCCAAGTAAGCTCCTTTGTTTCTTTCATTCTATTTTTTTCTTGCTTCGGATGAATTCGTCTGTTAAGTTGTAATTTTTTGTCTTTCTATTCTTCTTACTACTGATTAAGAGGAGTGATGCAATATTTTATTTGGTGATTTTAGCCCGTGATCTGTCTTTTTGTTCTTATTATAATATTTCTTTATGTTCTTCTATTGATCTGTCTTTTTGTTCTTACTGCAATTCAGAAGTGGGCTTTATAATAATTCGAGTGATTTGCAAACTGTAGCGAGTAGTAGTTACTTGTGGCTTAAATATTTGGTTAACAGTGGACTTAGCTCTTTTGGGCCTAAGAGCTAATTTTTGCCAATGATTTTAGAGAAAATTTAGGTTAAGATGTGTTCTAAATTTTATTTTTAAAAATGTGTAAGATATAAATAATAGGGGATTTGCATGACTAGAATAGATAATAACATATAATCATATTATATAAAAAAAATATATTTGATTGAATAATATATTCATATAGTTTTCATTAATATAATAATTAAATATTTTAATCTTTTTTTTATTGATGGGTCATCCTTTGTTAAAAAAAGTTGTAATGCAACATTATCATAAAATGAAGAATTGAATGCAAAGTTTGTAATTATTTTTACTTGATATATATAATGCAATATCAAATATTATTTTGAATTTTGTATTGTATATTTTTTTTATTTTTTTTATAAATCCCCCCCCAAGAACTCTGTTTTTAATCTAATTTTTTTTATTGATTCGTCATCCTTTGTTAAAAAAAAGTTATAATGCAACATTATCATAAAATGCAAAATTGAATGCAAAGTTTGTAATTATTTTTACTTCATATATATAATGCAATATCAAAATTTATTTTGAATTTTGTATTGTATATATATATATAATGCAATATCAAATTTATTTATAGATGATATTTGACTTCACTAGCAAGCAATCTTTTAAGTAGAACCAAAAAATGTAATGAGGCTTTAGTGAGTATGGAGAGTGAGATTAACCTATCAGAATGTAGAATAAAAACTCAAGAAGGTATCAACGATCTTGAATATATGTCAAAAGATTTAGAAGTCACAAAAAGATCCGAAGATGTCAAAAAAATCACAAATGTGCCCCTTTATCTCTTTTTTATAAGGCTTGGAGGGCTATAAGAAAGGCCAGGGACGAAATGTGCAATGACCGGGTGGGGGGCAATTGCCCGCCTGTGCCTGCCCCCCCCCCCCCCCCCCCCCCCCCCCCCCCCCCCCCCCTACCTAAAGAAAAATAAAAAATCTTTAAAAGAAGGATTATTAAGTAATTTGCCCCTAATCATTTTATTTCTTTGCCCTAGTGGACCCTTTTCACGCCCCCTGGTTAAATCGCGAGCGTCGTTTGGTTTGTTCGCTAATTCGCTGTGTTGCACTCTGTCATTGCGTCGTATGAAGCTCGCAGGTTCAAGGTCCAAGGTCCAAGGTCGAAAGCCCAAAACCCAATCTTCTTCTTACCTTACCTTCTTCCAATCCAAGTAAGCTCCTCTGTTTCTTTCATTCTATTTTTTTTTCTTGCTTCGGATGAATTCGTCTGTTAAGTTGTAATTTTTTGTCTTTCTATTCTTCTTACTACTGATTAAGAAGAGTGATGCAATATTTTATTTGTGATTTTAGCCTGTGATCTGTCTTTTTGTTCTTATTATAATATTTCTTCATGTTCTTCTATTGATCTGTCTTTTTGTTCTTACTACAATTCAGAAGTGGGCTTTATAATAATTCGATTGATTTGCAAACTATAGCGAGTAGTTACTTGTGGCTTAAATATTTGGTTAACAGTGGACTTAGCTCTTTGGGCCTAAGAGCTAATTTTTGCAATGATTTTGGAGAAAATTTTAGGTTAAGACGTGTTTTAAATTTTATTTTTAAAATATGTAATATATAAATAATAGAGGATTTGCATGACTAGAATAGATAATAGCATATAATCATATTATATAAAAAAAATATATTTGATTGAATAATAATATTCATATAGTTGTTTTCACTAATATA